>CM062266.1:34970867-35575867 GCA_031216635.1 Dissostichus eleginoides | reverse complement strand
AACCGTAGTACTGTAAAAAGCACGACCAATCATCTGAGCCGGCCCGGCTAAAATAACTGGATGGCCTACCTGCCTGTCAGCCTTCCATCTCGTGCACACGCTTATCTCGTGCCCTCATTGGTCATGTGCGCGTTCATGTGTGTTGGAGGAAGGGCTCTGTGAGGAAGTCTGAAGGAAGGGGCAGATTTTTTTCGGCTGCGTACTCGCGCACTCAAGCTGGTTTCTCCATTCTTACCTCTACCTTTAAGCATTGGCTTCACATCAATTCACATAAATAGATTGTGACGCTCAGCTTGACTTGACTTGAGTTAAGGTTGCTTTGAGCTTTAACGTCCAACACTATTCTAATAAAATGCATTTTTTTTGTCTATATAGGTATACCAAGTTGTCGCATCAAATATATCATATCATCATCAGAAGCACTGGTACACCTAATATTATCTGCAGGACATCTATATTTAACGCTAATGACTTTCAGAGTTAGATAGATTTTTAAAGCCCATCACAAGTTGCCCTTCAGCGAGGCACTTAAACCTGCAAAGTAATATATTTTACGTCAGGTCCAAAAACTAAATATTAATTTAGTAGGAAACTATTTTGAGTTACAATCTATATTCAGCTCAGTTTATGTCAAATATAGAATGTTCTCGAGCTGTGAGCCATTTTTATTTTGGTTATAAAGTGTTACACTGAAATGACCTGCTTTCTGACTGACAAACACACCGTGACTCAGATCACACCGACGTGACAATTATGTTTAATAGGTGACAGGAGGGATTATCTCCCCGAGGAGACACTCGTATCTTCCTGCAGGAGCCAGGGGACGCACAAAGACTGCGTAAATAAGCAGAATAAAACATAAGCACTCACTCACCTATTACTGAAGCAAGGCAAAAAGACATACACAAGACAAAAGGAACACATTTTACAAAGACTGAAGAAAACTCTCACTGATAAAGAAAGATATGACAAAGGGAAGAAATGGCTTCTTCTGAGAGCACCAAAGACTTCAGACCACCTGCCATCAATTACACACAGCCGAGAAATTAAATATTAAAGAAATTAATAATACAAGTATTCCATCGACCTATATCCATTTGTATTCTTTGTGTCTGGTTTGGATCTAGTGCGTATATTTATAATTTTTACCAAATGTCAGTTAATGGATCTGGGAGCAGGGGGGATTTATTATGTTAAATTACCCTGCGCTGCATTTAGCTGAAGCTTTTACCCAAAGAGACTCACAATAAGTGCGTTCTACCGTGAAGAAACAAACTCAACAAAGCAGAAATCCTGCGAGTATCTTTCAATAAAAAGGTGTAAAAAAAAAGGGAAACCAAAAGTTTAATTATTCAATAAGTACGGCGGCCGAAAGGTGCAAAAACGGCCTAAAAACCTTTCCATTAGGGGAAACGCACTGCACTTTCAAACTAAATATAAAAACACAAATGTGCCAAAACACATGCAGACGAAGACACAACTTCACCAATTTGAGGAAACAAAAGCAGCGTTTACTAAAAGCTGCAAAAAAATAAATATTGCTAGAACGGAAACCAGGGGAAATTAAAAAGTGACTCAAAGGGATAATAAAGCTGGCTAACTGTCTCTGTTGTTGGAAACGTACCTGAGATGTACGTTTTATTGGCTTGGCTAGAGCAGAAACTCCCTGAGTCAGATCGTAAAGTGGTCCAGCAGACTGATTGGTGAGCCACAGCTAAACCCGGAGACCCTGTACCTCAGGCAGTTACAGCTAAACCCGGAGACCCTGTACCTCAGGCAGTGACAGCTAAACCAGACCCTGTACCTCAGGCAGTGACAGATAAACCTGGAGACGCTGTACCTCAGGCAGTGACAGCTAAACCCGGAGACCCTGTACCTCAGGCAGTTACAGATAAACCCGGAGACCCTGTACCTCAGGCAGTGACAGCTAAACCCGGAGACCCTGTTTCTCAGGCAGTGACAGATAAACCCGGAGACCCTGTACCTCAGGCAGTGACAGCTAAACCCGGAGACCCTGTACCTCAGGCAGTTACAGCTAAACCCGGAGACCCTGTACCTCAGGCAGTGACAGCTAAACCTGGAGACCCTGTACCTCAGGCAGTGACAGCTAAACCTGGAGACCCTGTACCTCAGGCAGTTACAGCTAAACCCAGAGACCCTGTACCTCAGGCAGTTACAGCTAAACCCGGAGACCCTGTACCTCAGGCAATTACAGCTAAACCCGGAGACCCTGTACCTCAGGCAGTGACAGCTAAACCTGGAGACCCTGTACCTCAGGCAATTACAGCTAAACCCGGAGACCCTGTACCTCAGGCAGTTACAGCTAAACCTGGAGACCCTGTACCTCAGGCAATGACAGCGGTTATCCAGCTCCATGTTAGATGATGACTCCCACCCTCTGCACTCAGAAGCTTCTTCCTTCGGGCCGGAGGTTAGTCGTCCCAAAGAGTAGAACGAAGCGGTATAAAAACAGTTTCATCCCAGCAGCTATTGCACAAATTAACAAATCAAAGGAGCGTCACACAGATGCCTATTTATTTATTTAATTATGAATTTTGAATGTCCATGTTTGTACTAGTGTTTTTCTTCTTAAATGTTTTTGAAATACTTTGAGATTTGACGGAGCAGGGTGTACTTGTACTTTGTATTAGTCCTTTTATTAGAGATGTGTCTGTTGTTTGTGTTTGTTTTTAGTGTCAGGATGGATCCCTTGTCTTTTTCTCTGCAAACAAAATCTACCTACGGGTACAAATAAAGAACCTGAACCTGAACCTGAACCTGAACCTGAACCTGGTTTTGTTAAGTTGGTTAAGATGTTTCTTCATTTTCATGCCTTTTGCCACATTTGATATTTGCATCGTTTCTGAAGCTGCAGTGCGTTCCTACTTATGGAAGTGTTTTGTGCGCCTGTGGGCCACCGTACATATGTGATTTGTGTGCATATTTAACTAGAAATGTAGTTAATAACATAAAAAAGTGCTATCCCTGATGCCTTCCAGACTGACAAGTGTACATTTGAAGGGGGGGGAATCCCTCTAATAGAGTTGTAAGGCCTTTCATTAATAGCCTTACTAATGAATTCAGGCCCTAGAGACTGGACTCGTGTTATTTCCTCACGACTCATTAGAGACTCACTCATATGTGAAGCCGCTGTGCCCTCTAGTGTTACCCAGCGAGAAAGAGGCCTGTTCCACAGCCGTCTCTACACTTTAACACAGCACAATATGGAGATTAGATTTAATTAAAACCGCCTGCAGCCCGTCACCTGCTGAACTTATTTCAGCAAACTGTGACAGTTTTTAATATCAAAATTACGCAGCCCGGCGATCAAGGCACGCGATAGCTGCTGATTCAATATCCTCTCTTCTGATAGCAATCGACAACAAATGTAGCATTATGACTGAGGCACACAGGATTGAAAGAAAGCACAACAATGGGATGAAGGGGAGGGGCTTCCCAGAGAGGAACGAGTTAGCAGAATGAGTCTGGACACATCAGGAGGAAAATCTACTGGATTCTGCTGAGGGGAGGCTGCAGCCGGGGGGACATGAGTTACTGTGAGGGACAATAAATCAGTCTCGCATGCAGCTGACTGCCCTGCTTCATCAGCACACACACACACACCACACACCACACACACACACACACACACACCACACACACACACACACACACACACACACACACACACACACACACCAGCACAAACACAATCAGTTAAAGCTGTGTGTGTCTGCAGAGGAGAAACAGCAGTGCCCTTACTATAGATGAGAGGGGGTAGACCTTGCTAAGTGTGTGTGTGTGTGTGTGTGTGTATGTGTGTGTCTGTGTGTGTGTGTGTGTGTGTGTGTGTGTGTGTGTTTGTTTGATTAAAGGATATAACAGAGTAGATGAGGGGAATCCTCAAATCTATACCTAACAGATGATGATTCAATAGAAATCATTCTTATATCCAACAAAATGAACTCTGACTCTCCTCCTTTTAGACTTGTCTGCCACCACTTCAAACGGCATGAATTGTACATGTGTGTATTGCTAAAGGTTCTTAACACACTCCAAATCTTAAATTACAGGTGCTGTCCATAAGTATATGTATTTGTTACTGTGTGACCAACTTCATATTGGATATTCAAACCTGTAAACTACTTCTGTATAATCTCATGATTTATTGTCGGCAAATTGAGCTTCATGCATCAATTATGATATTAATGCAGAGGTGTAAAGTCACTAAGTACATTTAATCAAGTACTTATGAACAGTTTAAAAGAGCTTGTTCTTTACTTGAGTATTTCTATTTCAATTGTTCCATTACATTTTTCTACTTTGTGCTTCTACTCCTCTACAGTTCAGAGGTAAATGGTGTACTTGTACTCCACTACATGTACTTAATACCTTTAGTTACTTCACAGATGTGGATGAATGATGTGAAATATAATCAAGTGTTAAATCAGACTTTAGTTCCACCTGGAGTAAATTCACAAGCTACCCTGCAGTATACAAAGCCATTCAAACTAGCTGCTCCTTTACCAGCTTTGAGAACACTTTCATGATCAATCATTATAAAACATATCATATATATTATTCTGAAATGGACCAATCTGCACAATCACTACTTTTACTGTCGCTACTTTCACTATATTTTGATGAGAATACTTTTTCTACTTTTACTTGAGGAACATTTTGAATGTAGGACTTTTACTGTAACAGAGTATTCCTACACTCTGGTACTTCTACTTTTACTCAAGTACAAGATCTGAGTACTTCTACTTTTACTCAAGTACAAGATCTGAGTACTTCTACTTTTACTCAAGTACAAGATCTGAGTACTTCTACTTTTACTCTGCATAATCTAGTGGTGATACATATTTTTTTCCAGCCTTGTTATGATCTGTTTCTTTTACTTCTCTATATGCAGCCTACTGTTTAAATGCTACATCGAGGGGAGTTTTGATGTACAGCAAGAGCGGTTCATCGTCTAGTTTTTGTTGAAATATTGAATTAAAAGATGTGTTTCAATCGTCTAAATGTTTTATTATTATACTGTATGTTAAGAAACCCTGACACACACTGAGCAGTTTATCATGGTTTAATAAATTGTATTTAACAGAAACTTGTGCGACTTTAATCTATGTTTGCTTTCAAGGATCTTCCTGGTATTTAAAAAAGGCACCAGGTCAGATTTGAGCTTTATCCCACAATCATTATGTAGCCTACATTACATTACTCTACAGATAAGTAAATCACATGACTTCATACGTAGTGTGTGCATGATTCACATGTTCTTCCAAGGACAAAGAGAAGCAGTTTCTTTTAAAATTGTACAACTTTATTCAGGACATCCTGCGACAGATCAGCCAGACAGTAAAATGTTGAAGATTTCATCAACAAACAGAGTTAGAAAAGGTTAAAAAGAGAATAACATGAGTACGCAGTCAAAGAGCATTTAATCTCTCCGTTCTGACGTAGTGTCCTCCTTACTGCCCCCCCCAGTCATCCGTTTCCTCTCTTTCTAATTCATATTAACTTCCTTTCTGTCTCTGTTTTTCCTCAACGATGGCCAGAGGGGGCGATCAGCTGTTTCATTCAACTCCAGCATCCAGGGTTCACTTCCTGCTCTTCTGTGATTGGCTCTCGGTTACCATGGCGGAGACATTGGCTGTGGGTTCTGGAGGTAAGACATGACGACCGCTGAGATGGAAAGCCTGCAGAAGAGAGAGAGAAAGCGTCATATTAAAAGGTGCATCGACAGTACAACTTTAATACATTACTACCTTAGTTCAATGTGTTTTATGTATAGAGCGCTGCAGGAATGATTCCTAAAAACTGGAAGTACGTTTACATGTTTTGCACTTCTGGTTCCTGCCTATGTAAATGGGTTTTGATTACATGCCTAAAAAGAGAGGCATTCAGGTTTGTTTTTGGTATTTTTGAAGCTTTACCAGTCTTAAAAAACTTAGCGGTGGTGACGTGAAGTCATGTGACCGTGCTGTACAGTAGTTCCTTTATAGCCCAACATTAGCCGCCTTTAGCTTGGCGGTGGTGACGTGAAGTCATGTGACCGTGCTGTAGTTCCTTTATAGCCCAACTTTAGCCACCTTTAGCTTAGCGGTGGTGACGTGAAGTCATGTGACCGTGCTGTAGTTCCTTTATAGCCCAACTTTAGCCGCCTTTAGCTTGGCGGTGGTGACGTGAAGTCATGTGACCGTGCTGTAGTTCCTTTATAGCCCAACTTTAGCCACCTTTAGCTTGGCGGTGGTGACGTGAAGTCATGTGACCGTGCTGTAGTTCCTTTATAGCCCAACATTAGCCGCCTTTAGCTTAGCGGTGGTGAGGTGAAGTCATGTGACCGTGCTGTAGTTCCTTTATAGCCCAACTTTAGCCACCTTTAGCTTAGCGGTGGTGACGTGAAGTCATGTGACCGTGCTGTAGTTCCTTTATAGCCCAACATTAGCCACCTTTAGCTTAGCGGTGGTGAGGTGAAGTCATGTGACCGTGCTGTAGTTCCTTTATAGCCCAACTTTAGCCGCCTTTAGCTTAGCGGTGGTGACGTGAAGTCATGTGACCGTGCTGTAGTTCCTTTATAGCCCAACATTAGCCACCTTTAGCTTAGCGGTGGTGACGTGAAGTCATGTGACCGTGCTGTAGTTCCTTTATAGCCCAACATTAGCCACCTTTAGCTTAGCGGTGGTGAGGTGAAGTCATGTGACCGTGCTGTAGTTCCTTTATAGCCCAACGTTAGCCACCTATAGCTTAGCGGTGGTGACGTGAAGTCATGTGACCGTGCTGTAGTTCAGATATATCATCGATAAAAAAAAAAAAAATCAGCAATAATCCAAAATTCATCTTAACAATAATACGTCGTCCCTACACCACACTATTGGTGTGATACATGAAAGTGTGTAATTGTGTATTTTTTATCAAGTTATTATATAGATGTAATTCACATTCAAATGTATACAATATTTGTTCATGGTGATTACTGCCCCTTATTTTTGTTAAATATCAGACGTTGCCCTAAACATTTAACATTTTTTTTCTGTGTTTCAATTACAGACTGTATAAGGTTGCAACATGGCACACCATGACACACACTTGACTGCAATTAACACTTTATTCATAGGATAATTAGAATTAGGAATGTCTCAAGGACGAATCCCATGCAGTCCGAGTCTGCAAATCAAAAAAACATGGCGCCGACACCTGAGCATCGTTATCGAGGTGTAAGAGGTTTTGCTAACTTGGGAGTTTTCTTTCTTTCTTATTTGCATTTGTTGCGGTTCATGGGCTCATTTGCTTGTGTGACATTTAAGAAAATAACTTTTTAATATTGCCTATAAAGCAAGAACACACTCCAGATGTCTTTAAATTATCAAGCGAGGTATTTTGCTGACACGTTTGGCATTTAATGAAACACTGAGCACAGGTATAAAGTATAAAGACTGTGGTAAGCTTTTTCAGCTTTAACAGTCTTTAAAAAAGGGGGTTGCTAACAAGTGTCTAAATGAGACGACTAAACGTCATCACGCCCAAATGTAGCCACCTTTAGCTTAGCGTTGGTAACGTGAAGTCATGTGACCGTGCTGTAGTTCCTTTATAGCCCAACATCAGCCTCCTTTAGCTTAGCGGTGGCGACGAGAAGTCATGTGACCGTGCTGTAGTTCCTTTATAGCCCAACATCAGCCTCCTTTAGCTTAGCGGTGGTGACGAGAAGTCATGTGACCGTGCTGTAGTTCCTTTATTGCCCAACATTAGCCACCTTTAGCTTAGCGGTGGTGACGTGAAGTCATGTGACCGTGCTGTAGTTCCTTTATAGCCCAACATTAGCCTCCTTTAGCTTAGCAGTGGTGATGTGAAGTAATGTGACCGTGCTGTAGTTCCTTTATAGCCCAACATTAGCCACCTTTAGCTTATCAGTGGTGACGTGAAGTCATGTGACCGTGCTGTAGTTGCTTTATAGCCCAACATTAGCCGCCTTTAGCTTAGCGGTGGTGACGTGAAGTCATGTGACCGTGCTGTAGTTGCTTTATAGCCCAACATTAGCCGCCTTTAGCTTAGCGGTGGTGACGTGAAGTCATGTGATCGTGCTGTAGTTCCTTTATTGCCCAACATTAGCCGCCTTTAGCTTAGCGGTGGTGACGTGAAGTCATGTGACCGTGCTCTAGTTCCTTTAGCCCACATGTGTCAAACTCAAGGCCCGGGGGCCAGATCAGGCCCTTGGTGGATTTAATTTCGGCCCGCAGGATAATGTTTAATTACTATTAGATCTGGCCCGCCGGTATATTGCACGCACACCTTCACTCAATCCTGAGGGTCTCCTCAGCTCAGAGCCTGAGCCCAAACATTGATGAACTTGCACCCAAGATGAGATGCCAAGTATCTGCTTGAACTAGCATCACAGAGCAGCACACTGAGTTTCAATGTAATCATAAGAAATGACTCGGGAAAAGCTGCAGATAGAGCCAGAAGAAATGAATGCAACTGATTATTTAATGTTTAATGTTGTTTTTATAGGCAATAACGTAAGCTTTGTTAGTTCCAGGTTTAATATGTGCAATAAGTTCATTTCAATAAGTTCTGCAATAAACATTGAACCAGTCCGGCCCTCGACTAGTACCGATTTTTTAATTTTGGCCCACTATGTATTTGAGTTTGACACCCCTGCTTTAGCCCAACATTAGCCACCTTTAGCTTAGCGGTGGTGAGGTGAAGTCATGTGACCGTGCTGTAGTTCCTTTATAGCCCAACATTAGCCGCCTTTAGCTTAGCGGTGGAGACGTGAAGTCATGTGACCGTGCTGTAGTTCCTTTATAGCCCAACATTAGCCGCCTTTAGCTTAGCGGTGGAGATGTGAAGTCATGTGACCGTGCTGTAGTTCCTTTATAGCCCAACATAATTGAATCAAACATGTATGGAGGCAGGTTATCCTGATAATCCCAATGTCATGCCTGCCCTCCACAGCTCTTCCATCCTGTATTCCCCCCCCTCTCCCCTTTGTTTAACACTGACATCAGATCTTGGCTGCAGACGGATGTCCTGGCCTTGAAGCAGCTTTTACGCTCCGATGCATTACGTTCATTGTCTGCCAAACATTACGCGTTACTAAACTCTGAGTGCATCAAGACCGTCTTCAACACAACCTCATCTCCACGATTGACCGGGAGCTTTCCTTTTTTTTTTTTACTTATTGTAAATCAGAGTGCGGGGCCTGGACACGTAGTAGTTCTGTTTTATAAGCAGATGGAAGTGGAGGTCACACAGTTAAAAGCTTTTGGACGTTACAGTTGGCTCAGCGCGAGTCTCGGAGGCAGACAGGAGCGTAGATGAATAATTCAGGAGTATAACATAAACAAAAAGTACCTTTTATTAGTTGTTTTCTGTACAACAAAGGAGGGACACAGCCCTAATAATAGAGACTTTAAAAGATACGTGGGGAGCCTTGCACTGGATGGAGACGTTTAATTTAATATCAGGATACCAAAGGAATATTATTCTTGGGGCAAAATGTATAGCAATAAGACAAATTCATGCCAAATAATCAATTCAATCCATCCATGTGTTCCACTGTTATGCTCCATTTAAAGGTGTTCACAAATGACACGCTTTAAATTACTACATTTTACTTTAAAGGTCACCTATCATGCTATTTGTAGGCAATAGCATAGGTCTCAGATACATACAAATATATAAAAAACATGCCTATGAAGTGTTTTGCTCAAAATACCAAACAGATCGACCATTCTAGCCACGCCTCATATCCCTCTATTTCACTTCCTGTTTCAAAAGTGCTGATTTGGGGTATAAAGCTTAACAAAAAATAAAAAAGGAGGGGGCTGAGCTCATGCGGGGACCCGGCAGCTACTGTCTAAACTAAATACTGCCGTGATGAAACGCCATATCATGGATTATCAAGGATTCTTTCTGAAACAGTATGGAGCTCAAAGGCTTTCTCTCTTGCCGGTTATACCACAAGGTGAGTTCCTTTTTATTTCCTGCTTCTTCACACACATGCTCTCCAGTACAGGTTAGCTCTGAGTGTTAGCGATGCTAATGTAAACACCGACCATATTACGTCCAAGACAGTCGGGCATTGTTTCTGATAGCAACGTTTCTGATAGTGCCGTGGGTCCACATTTCAGATATTACGTCATATCGGACGCAAATCTGGATCAGCTCCGTTGATCCCCCGTTTTTAGAGATTTGGGTACGGAGGAAAAGAGAGAGGGTTTTATTTCCTGACGCTGCGTGAGTTCCCTGACACACCGGGGACACATCTTTATGTATAAAAGACATCAAAAAGTGCATTTTGCATGATAGGTGACCTTTAAGATATCCACATTATATGATATTAAAACTGAGCAAAACATCAAAAATCCACATTTCAGAGGCAAAGAAAAGCTTTTTCTGACATTTGAGTGAAATAATTCAATTCTAATGAACATTGTCAGTGATTATTTTCCTTCTGATCAACAACTCATTGCCCCCGTAAAAAAATAACATGATAGGACCATTTTTATAAGACAGAGCCCACTGAGAGTCAGTGAGCTTTAATACATTACATTATTTCCTGTTTAACGTCAAAATAATGTATTTTGGAAATCAAAGGAAAAGCTAGACTCCGTCATTTTCTATATTTTCCTCTGGTGTCTTTGCTGAAGCCCTCAGAAGGACACGGTTGTTCTGCAGTGTCTCGGTGTTACAAGATGAATGTATTTTGGCATAAGGAGGACACACGTAGAGAACATCCCGTACACGAAGCTTTAAACTCACATGAAGCTGCTCATCATCTGTTTGGTGTCCTCTGAACTTCTGGAGTTTGCAAAGCTGATGAACGAGCAGTACACCGCGATCCAGGCACACCACTTCAGCTGAAACACACAACACACACACGTTAAAAGGTTGAGATATACATAGATATCTTGCTACATGATTAAGGTGAGATTATTGCCACCCATGGAGAGATGTATGTGCACACATTTGAGTACGTATGCGGGTGTATGTTTTATGTATGTTATGTCTGAATGTTTACAAAAATGACAATAAAAAGAGTATTACAAAAACTAAAGATTAGTCGGTTCAAAAATAAACCGTATATCTGTTTAACGGGACATCAGATGATCTGCTAGTTAGAAAACAGAAACAGAAAGAGAGACTGTATTAACAAATGACGAATACATGTAAAAGGGAGTTGGTAAAGATGATCCAAGACATACTGAATTAATGAGTAGACGACCTTCAATTCAAAGTGGTGTCATTTGAAAATATGCATGTACCCTGGCCGGTATACAGAAGCGCATAACGTGGTGTGCCATCCATACACAATTCCCAAAAAGGTTAAAAGCACTCAAGAAAAACTTGTTGTTAAGCCATAAGGTATGCAAAGGGCTGCTCTGATACCCTTTCTTAGTGTCTGATATCCATAGAGATTCATTTAGGGGTCTTTTTATTCAACGCCTAGTAAAACATCCACTTTTTGGAGTGTGTAATGGTTGACTGCAGTGACAGAAAACCCCACAGACAGCTGTTTCTTTGTCAAGCTTTACCTAAAAAGCTTCTCAGGTGGAAGAAGTATTCAGATGCTTAACTTGATCGTCTGTTAACCAGCTCATAGCGTCCTATTGTGAACCAGGAAAGGTTGAGTACCCCAAAGTTGTATCTTAACAATGTATAGTAGGGTCCCCAGCACATAGAAACTGCCGGATGCTAACTTGCTTATGTTGGGCAATTTGCACAATGGAGGCGTGTGGCGCAGTGGACTAGAGAAAATAATAAAAACTAATCAAATAAAAAGTGATCTAAGGAGCATATTGAATAAAATATGGTAATATAAAAAGGTTAAGAGCATAAAAGGTTAGAATAAAAATTTAATAAAATAAAGGACAGTCAGTAAAATGCGTTGCGTGGGGGGCGTGTGGCGCAGTGGGTTAGTGCGTTGGTGTTCGAATCAGGGGGGCACAGGTTCAAACCCCACTGCAGTCAGCATGTCGTTGTGTCCCTGAGACACTTCACCCCAAATTGCTCCTGTGGGGATTGCCCACAGTACTGAGTAAGTAAGTCGCTTTGGATAAAAGTGTCTAACATGTGTCATGTCATGTGATGTAATTAGCATACGTTGCATTCATAAGCATATACAGAAAATAGTGAAAAAATGGGTTGGACGTTTTGGACCATATTGGATTAGTTTTGGAGGTTATTGAGAATATTGTATATATATATTATATATATATATATTATATATATATATATAATATATATATAACACATTTTCTGACATTTTCAGGATCCAAAATAACAGTTTTAACCAGAAAGCGGCCATCATTGTAGTCTCGTAGGCTGATTTTTATGAATTTTGGTTCGATTTTAAAGTTTTAGGGGACTTACAAGTGCACTTTTTGATCCTACAAATGTCCGATATGGATTCAACGTCCTTAATAACCTCCAAAACCACCCCAAAAGTGTCCAAACCATTTTTGAGCCATTGTTTGCACTTACACTAATGTTTACTAAAGTACAGTACTTGAGTCAATGTACTTAGTCATTTCCCACCTCTGGATTTATGCCTTTTGTTTATGAATAAAAAAAGGGTTATTTGTTAATGGACAGGCAATCAATTAAACAAATGACCCCTATTGGAGTGGGAGGCCACAGGGGCCGGCTGCCGTCTCCTCTTTGTTTCCTTCATTGTGTCCTCAGGGCTGAAAGTCAAAAGACGCCCTTCATCCTTTCATCTGGAAAGGTGAGTTTACCTTTAATCTTCCAAATGGAGCGATTGGGCCGGACCGAGGTCTACAGCCCTTTAGTGCGGACACACACACACACACACACACACACACACACACACACACACACACACACACACACACACACACACACACACACACACACACACACACACACACACACACACACACACACACACACACACACACACACACACACACACACACACACACACACACACACACACACACACACACACACACACACACACACACACACACACACACACACGAGCGATGACAGGTTTACAGTGTGTGTTAATGGTAGCTCTTTATGTTAAATTGAAACCATTAACATTAACACCAGTACTGATCATTAACTGATTCTGATTGTGCTTTTTAAAATGGGAACTCTTTAATTAAACCTTTATTCATAATCCATAGATCATTGAGAGGCTACCTTCATTGATACAAACATTGAGTCAATTACAAATAAAAGCAAAAACAACAACAACAAAGAGATATACAAACCGTGAAGAGACAACACCATTATAAGAACGGTAAAAGCCATAAAAATGTTGGATTAGGGAAAGTCATTTGACCGATACATTCAGATATTTAAGGTAAAAGAAACTCAATAATTATGTTAATTTATTTGGTGTGTGTGTGTGTGAGTGTGAGTGTGAGTGTGATGTGTGAGTGTGAGTGTGTGTGTGTGTGTGTGTGTGTGTGTGTGTGTGTGTGTGTGTGCTGAACCCCCGGGAGTCCCTGCAGTTTAACAGCGAGGTTGTTTTCTCCGTCCTTAAATGAGGTTAGCCTGTATCAAACCTCTGCGATATTTGATCCCCCGTGTGTGTGTGTGTGTGTGTGTGTGTGTGTGTGTGTGTGTGTGTGTGTGTGTGTGTGTGTCACCTTGAGCATCAGTCCACACATGCTGAAGATCATGCCGAGCAGGTTCATGTAGTCGGGAGTGGGGTCCTCCAGAGTGGGATTGGACTCTGTGCTGGGAGCCTTGTACCTGCGTATACAGACATTAAAAACTGAATTTAACAAGCATTTCATTATCCATGCACTGTTACCACACTGATTATAGGTTACTTTTACAATTAAGAGCTGCAGCGAGTAGTCGACTTATCAATTAGTCAATCAGCAGAAGAATAATTGCAAACAAAACATTTTTTATCGTCAAAGAAATGGACAGAAAAATGCTGTTTCCCGCCTCTAAAATATGGAGATTTCCTGATTTTTTCATCATATTGAACTGAATAATTTGGAAAAGCAAAACAATCAAAGACATTTCCGACTTTGAGGGATGGACATGAACTAAACAATTAATCTAGAAATGATTTGACAGATGATAACTGTCAATTAAAGCCCTATTTCTCAAACAATATCTACATTTCCAAACCATTGGCATTGCTATCCTGATACAACATCATCCATTGTTCTGGCAAGACCAACACATATGTTATAACCTGGATGTACTGTCCTTCAGTTCAAAGAGAGTTAGGAGAAGATGTTAGGATCAGAACGTATTTATCTGTCATCACAGACAGACAGACAGACAGACAGACAGACAGACAGACAGACACAGACACAGACACAGACACACACACACACACACACACACACACACACACACACACACACACACACACACACACACACACACACACACACACACACACACACACACACACACACACACACACACACACACACACACACACACACACACACACACACACACACACACCACAATACCTAGAAACCTAAAAACACATACAAATGTCAAAATGTTATGTTCAACTATTATAAAAGCCAGTGCAAAGAGGTGAGTTTCTAGCTGAGATTTCAAAGTAAGGAGCAGGAGTGTTTATCTAATAAAAACAAGTGTAACACGTAGAAAGAAGTGTGGTAGATGACAGTAGTACTACCATCAATTGCACAGATTGACGTACAGATTCTATGCCCTTATGCTTCAATATCAGTGTCAGTGTTCATTCTGTAAATAAAGATCTACGCTTAATGAAATTAGATGCAGTAGAGGTTAAGAATCTGTCTATCGCCCTAAACAGCGAGAGGCCTTCAGCAAACTGTTGACATAACACTGGAGGCACACTATTGATAAAGATCTCCATTCACTGAAAACTAAGAGACTAATAAACCAAACTGTGAGAATGTTTAGCAGCAGGTGAACTACTGTTGTCTGTATATATGTCAATAGACAGTGGTTTGTTTTATTATCCTTCCACTAAAATGCTATGTGGCACCAAGAAAAAAGCCCAAAAGAGTGAGTTACTAACTAACCATCATGAGCTAAGTGTTGTGGAGCTGCAGCTATTATTTTTGGCACATATCCTTTCAAGAATATTATGTTTAAATACATCTTTCAATGATGATAAGAATCCCTTCAATATATCAGTCAAAATAATTGGCTTTTTTTCCAAATAAAGTATATATTTCTAAACAACCCACATACTACATTATGAGCTATTAAGTGATATAAATCACTAACAGCTGTCTTGATATTAAGCCATTATCATATTGTTTTAGCTTAATGTATGGGTATCTGGTAGGTATTTTGGTAGTATTTGGTAGTGTGTAAATGCCACCTCTATATCAGCTAATTGCTAATCCCTTTTAACTCATGACTGTGTTAAAGGTAAGCTAGTTAGCTGTTAGCTTACCGTTGAACAAGCCATCAAATCCATCAAAAAACGGCTTGTTTCGGTTTCAAAAACTCACCTTAAAATCTTGGCTGGTCTCCTCAGGTCTGACATGTTGTTGGAAGACATGATGAATCACAATAAGATGTTTTTTTACGAGGAAATGTAAACTCCAGTTAGCGACTGACAGCTGATCGGCTTCACTACGAGAGGAATAAAAGGGGGGACGTCACTTCCGGGGGTTTTCATCTTCTTCTTCGTCTCTCGGTTTTTGGCGGATTGCAAACAACTTTAAGGTGCATACCGCCACCTACTGCACAAGAGTGTGTATCACCATATCATCCTATCACCACTTGTGGAATTATACCACTGTATTTACGTTGTTTCAAATTCTTCCAACCAATCGTCTTTCACTCAAATACTTAAGAATGCCCTTCCTGGTAGCTCTTACCCCCTCTCCTTATGCAGTGTCCCCATCAGGCTCCACTCCCTTCTGCCTCTCTGACCCTGTCTCTTAGTTTTTCCCTCTCTGTTACATGCTGCAGTGTAATATGATGTGTTCCACATTTTCTTTCACTCGCATTCTTCAACTTCGCTTTTTCCCATTAAAAACATTGTGCCTTTTAATCCTGTATGATCCAGTCTGAGTCTAGTGGTGATGATCTCCTCCCGTCTGTTCCTTTCTGTATAGATCTTTATTATGACTGATTTCTGTAACTTGTGGCATCTCCTCCCTTTCTGATCTTCCTCCCACCTTTTCTGTCATATTTCCATACCCTTCTTCTTAATTATAGCGTTTCCTTCTCCTTTCCCAAGTGAAACTGGTATTGCTAGTTCCTTAAGTAACGCATCTTTTGCTAACTTATCAGCATGCTCATTCCCTTTAACCCCCTCATGTGCAGGCACCCAGCATAACTGCACATCTTTTCCCCTCCTCTGAAGTCTCAGTAAGCAATGATTAAGTTCAATGATTACTCTGTACAGCTGTGACTTGATCATCCTTTCTGAACAACATCCCATAATTGGTCTGTGGCTGAGAGGAAGAGCAGTTATCATGTTGATTTATCCTAGTGTGTATTGTGCTGCTTGTTAAATGTGTGCGTTATCTCACTGCGAAAGAGCTTCAAAATGAAAGACCTCAAACCTGTTAGAAATCCCATCATTACACTCCTGTTACTGAGTTTTAGGTAGAAGCAAAACCTTTTTTGAACCTGTAAAGACTGTAAAGGTAACAATGTTGTTGAGGAGGTCCGTTTTCATATTATGGACCAAACATGGATTTAACATCTCCGACATTAAATGGAGAGCCAGCCAGGAGAGTGCTTGGTCTCTTAGTGTATGGGAATTTCGTTTCAAGGTCTTCTACTAGTGAGCTAAACTGTACATGGAGTGAAATGTGATGTTTTTAGGCTCTCTCTGTTTTAAATAGACTTAATTGACTGTCAGCAGAGGATAGTTATCTGATGAGGATTTTCAAAGTTATTTATTATGTGGAATTAAAAAAAAACAATTTGACGAGACTTTTGTAATATCAACAACTCTGCATATAACAAATAAGCATGTACACATAGCTGAAGCAGTAATATAGAGCACCTGACCATCGGCTGGTCTTAACGATAAATCATGTTTGACACCTCGACATGATTCACTTCAAGCTGCCAGCAGCTCATTCTCTAAACCTACAAGCTGCTGCTACTGAAACTGACTATAAAAACTTTAAGAGTTGAACGTGAATATATCCACTTTGCACACATCCTGCACAGCCTCGCTCTCCACACGGACATTTCAACGTCCTTCTTCTTTGTTTCCATCAGGTGTGCGTCTGAAGAAAATCACAGAGACTTTGTGTAAAGTTACAGCTGGAACTGTGACTCTAAATGTGGAGTGGGCCTGTTTGATCTGATGCAGGAGGCTCTAACCTGACTGGACTTCACACCATGTCTCCTGCTCCTCTGTGTCTTCTGTCTGTGCTGCAGTGTGTGAGTCGTTCTCATACTCAGGATCAGAGTCCAACTGATGAAGAGAGAAGACACAATTAGACCCTCATTCATGAAACCCGCATATACTTTAAGATTTTATAAAACATTTTTCATATTTTAAAGTTGTGTCCAATTATTTCTTGTTTAACTTCATTACTGGTTTCAACTCAGGAAGTTTTCTTTAATCACAAGTTCTCTTCACATTGCATTTATGAGCCACAGTATAGCTTTGACGAAGGGGAAATGTTGTCAATAGGTCCGCTCTCTCTCACCTCTATCTCTTCAGGTTCATGTGCTTCAGTGGTGGAGCGCAGAGCTTTCTTCTTCCTGGATTAAGGGCAACAACAAATACAGATTTTATTTCATAACAGCAAACTAAAAGATGGTAGAAGGATGTTTAAACTGATGAATTTCTATTGTTGTACCTCATCCACAGACTCAGGAGAAGCGCAGGAATCAGCATCAAGACCCCCAGAGTTGTCCTGATGATATTCACTATCATTGTTGAACTCCCTAGAAACATGAACACATATGTGATACTTCTAACTATAGATTGATAAATCACATTGTCAGTGTGATCCACCTCTGACTCCATGGAGGTTCCTCCCTGAACACTGACATTTTTGAATATGCTTGGGTTGCTTCATATTACAAAGTGAATCAGGTCTGGTGAATGTGGAGAAATTACCTGTTCCAACAATCAGAGTTAAGGTGGAGTTACTACGTCCTAACTTGTTCTGGGCTCCACAGGAATAACTCCCACTGTGTTCAGCTCTGAAGTCAGTGATGTTGAAGATCTGTCCTGAAGCTTTTGGAGAGTCTTCATTCTCTTTGTACCAGGTGTAGTTAGCTGCTGGGTTAGCATCACTGCTACAGGTCAGAGTCACTGAACTGCCCTCCTCTATCTCAGAGGGACTCACTGACACAGAGGGAGCTTTGGAGCATCTGGAGGAGAAGTATTTAAAGTTATTAACATTGAAGGGTAGATATAACGGCAACTTGCAAATGTCCAGAGACACAAAGCAGGAAACGTTTTTATATAGAAATTGTATTTATTGGGATAAACCCCTTGAGATGCACCATCTCGTTTTCAAGGGGGTCCTTGTGTTTTTAACAAACACTATGCAAAACATTTTAAAACTAGGAGATCTGGAGGAGATAACATGAACACATTTTACATTTAATTCCACGGTGGAAGATAATTTAATGAACAATAGTTTAATTAAACACAGAGTGGGTGGTTCACTTGATTTCATCCTTTAACAGAAATCTAAAAACTTTGAGGGAAAGTGTTAATCTTTATGTCATGGAAGAAGTTTCCTTCATAATTCCCGTTCTTCTTTCTAGTAGCATCCCTCGTAGCAAGAGTATATTTTACCTATTTTATTTAAATGAGTGCAATGATGATATATGTTATACTGGATGTTAATGTTATTATGTTAGTGGAAGACTTTGAGTAAACTCACACACTGAAGGAGAGGGGAAGTCCTCATATCCCTTCAAAGCACAGGAATAACTGTCTGCAGGATCATAACTGAAGTTGCATAAGGAGATGTGTCTTCCTTCACTTCCTGTCTGTTCTTAGACCAGATGAAGGAAGTATGAACAGGTAGACATCTGCTGAGACACTGAAGGAGAGTCGACGATTGTGATCTGCTCACATGCACCTGGAGATCTGAATAAAGGTACAAATATAAAAAAAAAAGATCAATAATGTTCATATATCAAAATTAAAATGTTAAATGTTTTAGGAGGACAATTTCAGATACCTGTGACGGACAAAGTGACTGGAAGACCCCAGTGTGCAGCTTGGTTTGTTGTGAATCTGAACCTTACTGAGCTGAGTCGCTCTCTCTCAGGTTTCTGATTCTCAGAGTGCAGATGTTGTTTTCACAGAGATCCTCTACACGACCTGCATACTCTGAGACTGTTTTCAGATCTACACGTACACCATCTTTCTGTTGAGTGAACCACAATGTTTTCTGTACTTTGTTACACTGCCTGTCCATGGAGATGGGTATTTGAAGCTGCATCTTATCTCCACTGTTGATCCTTTCGCTGCACAGATCTTAGTAGAAGTGTAAGTCACTCTCCAGCCATCCTGACCCTGAACCACTGAAACACAGAGCACATCAGAAACTAGAATCAAAGTTAATCTATAAATTGTTGAGAAATTGCCTGAACAGTACTTTCAACAAAGAATGTAAAAATAAACATTTTACACACTTTACTGGGATAGAGCAGAAAAACTCATGTGAATTCCTTCTGAGGCACTTTAAAACCAATGATACTCTTTGACTTTGTTGTTTCTTAATCAAACCAGGTAGAACAGAAGTCTACGCAAAAAGGGTATGTTCAGTTCGACACGAGATAGGAAAATGCCTTCATATAAATGAACAGTGAATGATTAGCGATCATATTAATTAGAATAGTGTGTGATTCTCTGTCCAGTTTCCTCTCTGTTCGCTCTGTGGTCAGGTTGCTGCTGAGGTAAGTGTGAAAATAACAATAAATGCAGAACACTGAGGTGTGAGCAGCTTCTGTCGGATATACAGATAAGAAAAAGAAGAAGACTGCTTTTAACTCAGAGTGTGGGAATATAACACTGAGTCAGAGAGAGAAGAACTAGAAGGGTTTGGTGCAGAGGTATGATTGATAAGAGTTGAGTCAATATGTTATGACTTCGAATAAGAATATCTCTCCAAATCACTTAAACTTAATAAAAACGGAGCTGGAGATTCTTTAAGTCGTCTTAAGAAAAAAACAAAGCAAAATGTTTTTCACAGAGAGAGGATGGAACAGTTATGCATACACTATATTCTCATTTTAACGCTTGTAAAAGTGATAAGCAAACTGATATTTTATGCAGATGATTCGAGCAAAGGACAGTGGCAACGCACGACAAGATCTTCAGAAAATCCATCAGAAAAACTAGTAACCTCTTTGTGTTTCTACAATTCTACACAAATACATTTAAGATGTTTCTGCTAGGTTTGCCTTTTACACAAATCCATCCCACTTATTCCCACATGTGACCTGATTTTACAAGTCCCACATTTTCCCAGAATCCCCTCTGTTCATGTGATGAATGTAAGTGTAGATGTACAGTACCTGACACAGAGAGAAGGAAGACAACTAATCCACTCGCTGCTGCAGTTAAACTCATAGCTGCTCCTCTCATCTCTGTGAGACTATAAAACATGTCAGATTAAATAATGTTCACAGGAGGTATACAGAATCATTACATCAATAAACTGTTTCTACTCACAGTGAAGGAGGAACGATGTGTTTAAAGATGCCTTTCCTCTGTAGCAATGAGCAGAAGACGGATATCAGGCTGTTAATAGACTAGATTTCCTTCCTCTTTAGACGCTTAATATGCATGATGAGCCAAACCCCAGTAACACCCACTACTCAGTAAAGTGTTGTTGTTTAACAAACAATACACTTTTCTTAAACTAAATAAACTATGGTTAAAGACCCGTTTAGCTGCCTATACTGACTCCTGAAAAAAGCATTAGAAAGGATTTTAAATGATAAGGGTAAAGCAGTTCATCTCTATGAGCACTGAGGACGTCACACAGTCTGCAGGTGTAGTGAAGGAACAGGAATGCATTAACCTGTGAAACCACGAGGCAGTTTAACTGAACAGGATGAAGAGAACCAAATTAATTATAAGAGAGGATGGAAAATGCCATTTCTTTTCTCTTGGTTTGTTTCTTCTCTGCTCTCTCTGCGGTCAGGTTGCTTCTGTTTCAGAGAAATGCAGAACACTGAGACGTGAGAAACTCACATGCCTGTTAGTGTGAACCCAACATGAACACACACACACACATAATCAAGTGGACTGGAGGATTTGGACACACAGTGTTTAATGATACGAAAAACACATGTTCAATGACTTTGGATGTTTAGGTGGATCAGTTGAATTAACTGTAACATGTCCAATGTTTACATTTATTAAAACACTTTAACATTTGAAAAACAACCTCACAGCATGCAGCAAACTTTATTATGAATGATTTGCATGTTTAGGAGGTAAGAGAGGACATCAGTACTTTAGTAGTTTGGGTGAACTGACCCTTTAAAGCAGACAGTGGAGGGAGCTCTCTGAGGGATGAAGCCTGAATGTGTCTCACTTAAGATCCCCCAGTAGAGGACAGTGAAACATCAGAAACTGAATCAGGACCCGGAAACAATGTACAGTTTAATATTTAACACTGATTGTTTTGGCACATTTACATTCACTTTTTCCTCGTTATCTCAATGTAGCAGGATAAACTGTTCAGCCCTATCAACACGGGGCAACCTTTCTAAAGAGGGGTCAGTGTCGCTCTTGCTCCCTCTTGATCTTTGGCACGAAGGCCACTTCCGGGTTCCGTTTACGTGCTTTCTGCTGGCACCGGTGAGTTTGCGGTGGCTGCCGTCTGTTGTATGCTTAGCATGACAAGTAGCATACATACTAAATGTTTATTGCTGGTTGGAGACCCTTGCAGGGATCCTGCAGCCCATGTCTGCTGCCGCTGCTGAACGAAGCTCTCCTGCTGTGTGTCTTAACTTAGCCTGATCGGTAGGCACGCTTTTTGCTTGTCTCATCCTTCCTGAATAATATGAATGTAGTATTATTATCGTAACATCACCTGCGCTGGAAGCCTAATACAGAAAGACGGCTGTTTTGCCTCAACGTCTGAGCCTCACCGCTACACTGCTGCCTGGCGGGGTTGCTCTTGGCCTGCATCGTCTGTATTGCCTCTTTGTGTCACTGTGCATTACACCACATGACCACATTTTAACCATTGTTATAGTGGACTGTTCGATTAATTTCTGTTTATGATTTAGTTATTTCATTGACCCTGTTGAGTTAAGCTTGTTTTGTTTATTTAATTCAATATTAAGTAGATTGTTGGGTTAATTTCCGTTTCTTTTGTTTAGTTGTTTTCGACCCGGTTCTAAACTTGTTTTGTTTATTTCAGTCGATATTAGTTATATTTCTTAGTATTATTGATTTCTTATTGTCTTTATACTGATCTTATGTGTTGGTTTGTGTATTAATTAGTTGTGACTGTTTCCCCCAGTAATGTGTTTGTTGGCCCCTCTTTAGTTGCTGAGAGCCAAAGGTGTGTTGGCTCCCCCTGATGTTGGTGTTCCTTCGTGTGTGTGAGTGTTTAGTGATCACGGGTGCCCTAATTTACTTTGTTGGGATCCCTCTCACCCCTCGTCACCTCCATCCACTGGTAAGCCTCAGCATCCCTTAATTAAGATGTCCCCCTTTATTTCCAGTGTGTATGATGATCTTACTGTGTTTTTTAATGATATTTAATACTTGAAATTAAACATGTGATGAATTGGAACCACCTCTCCTGCCCCTCAGTATTACGAACCTGAGTGCCTTATTGGTACTTCGAATAATTATTTCCTTGGGTGCAATTCCCAAGGTGGCGTTGACTGGCTTTTGGTTAAATGTAGATCTCAAATAGGAGTTCAAACAAACACTACCACGTGCCACCACATTAACATTTTATGAGTTTAACCATTTCTACTCAGGTGTGTTTCTGCCAAATCAGAATATGAGCAAGAATACCTGGAATAAGACAAATGAATGCACGAGAGGATAAAGGGAGGCAGGAATGGATGGTGTAGTAGTGAGTTTCCATATAGAAGTGCTCTGTATTCTGATCTGTATACCTTATTTTTGGCTGCGCCTGACAACACATGAAGTGAAGTTACAGAATACTGTCCATATTTAGAAGATGCAGAAGAGGAGCATACCTTTTACACTTGAAAAAGCCAGTTCAGTCCTTGTTCCTGGGTCTGGTCGTCCGCTGACTAACCACCTGCCAATCTCACTTCTTTCTGTTGTCTCTTTGTATTGTCTCCAAATTAATGTCAGTGCATCTTGTTGGTCTCTAATATATGCCTGTGTATGTTTGCTGTATAAATGTATGGAATATTTATGTAAAGTGTCAAAGTGTTTAGAAAAGCTAAATATCATGTGGATACAAAATGACGCACACCTGTTAGCCTGTTCCACCATTCTTAGTTTTCCGAGGCTAGGAAGGATTCTTGCCTCGCTTCTGAAGCAAGTGACTCGGAAGACATGTGCTTCCAAGCAAGCGTCCTCGACATTGAGAAACACCCACACACTTCACTCACTCACACACTTCACTCACACACTTCACTGACTCACACACTTCACTGACTCACACACTTCTCTCACTCACACACTTCACTAACTCACACTTCACTCACTCACACACTTCACTCACTCACACACTTCACTCACACACTTCACTCACTCACTATTCTATTTTGAAACGACAGATTAGTGACACTAATGCTATCATTAGCATTAGTGTCACTAATGCTATCATTAGCATTAGTGACACTAATGCTATCATTAGCATTAGTGTGGACAAGAGTTATGGAAATTTCCACCTTTATTGATGAACTCAAACCAACACAGAACAGAAGGAGAGAAAGGTAAACACATGAAGTACAGAGCAAAAGACTAGGGTCAGAATAACAGGTGTAACAACAAAGCAAAAGAGACAAATGCAATGAGTTGTGATGGTTATGAACTTAAAGAGTAACAAAGAAATTAACTATTTGAATTGGTGATAATGGGACTTTTATATTTACATAAAAAGATGGCAGAATAAGAATGTGTGAACATTAAGGCCGTACACACACCAAAGAGAAATGTACTGTACAGGCTCTTGGTAATGGTTTTCCATCAGTGAAATACGGCTCTTTACTGAAACCTAGTGGCAGCAGAATGAAACTGCAACTACATCAGCAAACGATGTTCCTCTCCAATATCCCAATGTGCTTTCAAAAACTAAATGCATTTTGGAATGGATAAAAATAACACAAACAAGTAGTTGTTGATATTTCAGTCTAGACAAGAAGAAGAACATTGTAAAGAAATATCTTTTGAATAAAGTTGATAAATGTACAAAACAATGGAAATTGGTTTGTTATCAGTAAATTATACCTCTTTAGTAATATCTACATTTCCCAACAAGCCAGCAGTTAGGGATCAGATCCCTTGTTGCAACATCTCTACATTTGGTAATTTTTTTGCGGCAAAAATCATGTTACACAATAAATATTTACCATTCAGTACATTAAAGGTGGGGTAGGTAATTTTGGAGAAACCAGCTCGAGTGCGCTAGAATTTGAAAATACACAGCCGGAAAGAATCTGCCACTTCCTTACAGAGCCCCTCCTCCAACACACACGAACGCGCACATGACCAATGAGGGCACGAGATAAGTTTGTGCACAGATGGAAGGCTGACAGGCAGGTAGGCCATCCAGTTACTTTAGCCGGGCCGGCTCAGATGATTGGTCGTGCTTTTTACAGTACTACGGCTTCCACAGATGACATTTTTTTATGGATTTGTTGTCAAAGCACTAAAGATATTCATTGCTATCGGGATGTTGAGAGCATTCCATGGAATATAACAACAAGTGTATCTCGAGCCGGTTTCTCAAACTTACCTACCCCACCTTTAAGCTGTGAAATACTTAACAAATTATTTACATTTGAGCCATTCAGATTAATCAAAACTAGTCTGAAAACTCATCGCCTCATTCTTGGAGAGGTCCACCCTGAGAAATGTATTTTAAAAATCCACATTACCCTGTGTAAATAGAAATGTGTCAAAAAACAGAAGTATCATCCTTCAAAAGCAACGCCTGCTGTGTTTATCTGGATTTGTTGACCGTGCTGTACAATGCAGCTGGATCCTCTTCAGAGTCCTGACCTCTGGTCCTGAGAGATAAATGATGAGTTTTTAGTGGTAGTAATAATGCAAAGGGAATTAAATGATATATGAACAATGTTCCTGTGTGAGGATCTGCTCACCTCGGGGCAGCACTGCTGAACTTGACGGCAGCGTACTCCGAGACTTCCTGTTGCTCCGTGTGTCTGAGGGGCTCAGCTGCTCTCATGTTGGAGGAAAGAGGGTCTGCCCGGTTGTTGGAGAAGTGAACGCTGGCATACTGAAGGTCCTCCTGCTGCTCCGGCTGATCAGGTACACACTGCAGGGATAAAAACACTTTCAGTTAAACTATGCATTTTTACATTAAAGGTCCCATGTCATGCTTTTCTGGTTATTACCCGTCCCCTTGTGTGTTATGAAGGTTTTTCTGCATGTAAACGGTCTGCAGAGTCAAAAACCCTCAAAGTACACCCTGTAGGGAGTAAAACTCTAACACAGAAAAGACCTGTCTATGCTGCCCCAGAACGCCTCGTTGGAGAATTCTCTTTTTCCATTGTTTTCTTCCAGGGTATGGTGACGTGCCCATACCCAAATGCACCCATTGGTTCAAATGGACCAATCCGTGGAGCCGTTACATTTCGTCCGCGGAGCTATTACGTTAAGTCCATGGATTGGTCCAAATGGACCAATCCTGGACTTCCTCACACACACACACTAAAATCTTTTCTCAGCTGCAGCTCCGCCGATTTCTCCTCCCTGAGACGGTGGGACGTGGCGAGGCTGTGAGTCTGTGTGTGAGCACACACACAAACTCCCAGCCAGGCTGCGGGTGTGTGTGTGTGCTCGGGCTGTTTTCGGGCTGTGTCTCGCTGTCTCGCAGACGGCCACTGGGCTCACAGGGAGGGGGGGGCAGGAGCTCCAACAAGCCGTTTAGGACAGAGAGTGAATACACATACTTTACAGAGATGCTGTATGAGAAACCAATGTGAGTTTGGAACATTGAACAATATAAATCTATTCTAGTAGACCTCAACAATGGAATTATGATCGGTGGAAATGGCCATGACATGGGACCTTTAATAGGTATTTAATTTACAGAGGAATGGAACCAGGACAGAAAAGGCCAAAGCAACAGCAGCTGTGGTAATGATGGAAAAATATCCCTGCTTCATCAACATGATGCTGTATGACAGAAAAGATTAAAGGATGAAAGGTAGGAAAACTTCTGGATGTACTTGAAATGTACTCATGTCTAAGAGGAGAATCAAAGAGATTGTGTTAGAAATTAACTTTTTATAGAAGGATGTAAAAGAGCAGCAAGAGGTCCTTCTCTGTCAGATACATTTTCTATAAGAACTTGAAGACCACCATCATTATAAATTGAGTGTAATATGTTCTCTTTTGTACTAGATTAATTACGTAAGCATCTACTCTCACCTCTTCCCTGTTGTCCGCTCTCTCTTCAGGCTCAGACGAGTCTCTAGAAGCCCTCTTTCTTCTGGTTAGGAGAGTTTATAAAGAAAAAGAAGATCAAATGTTGACACCAGACAAACTGACTTTTAACGATTTAACAAACAACAATTAAGATGATCAGATCTGCTCACCTGATCCACAGGAAGACAGAGAGAGAAATGACAGCCAGGAGAACAACAGGGATTGTTACAGCAGCTGGTAGCTCCCATGATCCTGAGAAACAGTGATCAACAGAGAACAGACAGTTAATACAGCAGTGTTTCTCTAATATGGATACAAGGACCCCTAGGGGCACTTTGGAGTATTACAGGAGGTGTGTAATATAATAGATAATAACAGAATATAATTGGAGGGATGAAACCCTCTTTAATGGTCACACATGCAGAGCACACAGCACACACAGTGACATCTGTTCTCTGCTTTTAACCCATCCTGGTACTAGGAGCAGTGTAAGACTATATGTTCAACCTTCCAATTCCTAAAAACATATATTATAATTTGTTTTAAACGTAATGTTAATAAAATAATACTTGTCCAATGTTCAAGAAGCTGAAACAAATGCAAATACATTCATGATATTGTTAGTTTTGTGATGAACGGGTGATTATACTCCATTCATTATTTCCTTCTCAATACCGATGGAATATCTCTCAGCCTGTGGGCACTTGCACTTGGCATAAGCTTCACAAAACAGACACAACTCTCACTCTTGAGTGCAAAGGGAGTGACTGCACCCCATACTGAATCTGGACCCTCAGGATAATTATTCCCTTATGTAAAAGAAAGAAAACAACCCCTATCCCGAACCGGAAAGGTACATTTGAACACACAGTCCTTTTTCAGCCTCCTACCCAGACAATGTGACTGAAAACAAACAAGCTGATAAGTGTGTGGTAGTAGATGAATGCATACACATTACCTGCCACAACAATCAGAGGTAAGGTGGAGTTACTACGTCCTAACTTGTTCTGGGCTCCACAGGAATAACTCCCACTGTGTTCAGCTCTGAAGTCAGTGATGGTGAAGATCTGTCCTGAAGCTTTTGGAGAGTCTTCATCCTCCTTGTACCAGGTGTAGTTAGCTGCTGGGTTAGCATCACTGCTACAGGTCAGAGTCACTGAACTGCCCTCCTCTATCTCAGCAGAGGGACTCACTGACACAGAGGGGACCTTTGGAGCATCTGGAGGAAATAAAATAAATCAAAAAAAGATTAAAAATACATCATGTTGAATTGAGTATTGAAATGAGAAATAGTTATTTGTGTGGGTGCATCTGAAATATGGATGTGTTTTTTGACAGTTATAAAGCTGAAGACAACAGTTATGTTTTGTGTATATTTAGTTTCCTGTATTACTGCTGGCTTGAATACCCTGAACATACGTGCAGATTTGGGAGCCAAATATAAACAAAACTGCCTTTTCATCATCTACTGTAGCTGCTCTCCATCTCATTGACCTTCAGCAGCAGACTGTGAACAACGTTGTCATTGGTTGCATGATGCTTTTTAAATGATCTGCGTTTTACTCACATTTCACATCAATAGAGAAGGGATCAGATCTCGCTCTCCACATCAGGTCCTTAGCTCTACAGTAATACTCTCCAGAGTCAGAGGACTGGATGGAGCTGAAGACAAAACGTGGTCCTTCATTGACGTGAAAAAAGTGTTTATTTGTATCCCTCTTGTACCAGGTGTAGTTAGCTGCTGGGTTAGCATCACTGCTACAGGTCAGAGTCACTGAACTGCCCTCCTCTATCTCAGCAGAGGGACTCACTGACACAAGAGGGGAGCTTTGGAGCATCTGGAGGAGAAGTGTTTAAAGTTATTAACATGGAAGGGTAGATATAATGGCAACTTGCCAATTTCCAGAGACACAAAGCAGGAACCGTTTTTCACAAACACAATGCAAAAACATATTATAGCTTTGGAGCATCTGGAGGAGATAACATGAACACATTTCACATTTAATTCCACGGTTGAGATATTTTAAATGAGCAATATTTGATAAAACACAGAGTGGGTGGTTAACTTGATTTCATCCTTTATCAGAAATCTAAAAACTTTGAGGGAAAGTGTTAATTGTTATGTCATGGAAGAAGTTTCCTTCATAATTCTCCTTTATTCTTCTTTCTAGTAGCATCCCTCGTAGCAAGATTATATTTTATCTATTTTAAAATCAAACAGAAAACCTAGAGCCCTGGTTCAGTGTCTTTGGACACTGCCATGTCTGCTGGAGACCTCTGGTGGGTAAATAGATAAATGAGTGCAATGATGATATATGTTATACTGTATGTTAATGTTATTATGTTAGTGGAAGACTTTGAGTAAACTCACACACTGAAGGAGAGGGGAAGTCCTCATATCCCTTCAAAGCACAGGAATAACTGTCTGCAGGATCATAAGTGAAGTATGCATAAGAAGATGTGTCTTCCTTCACTTCCTGTCTGTTCTTAGACCAGATGAAGGAAGTATGAACAGGTAGACATCTGCTGAGACACTGAAGGTGAGTCGACGATTGTGATCTGCTCACATGCACCTGGAGATCTGAATAAAGGTACAAATATAAAAAAAAAAGATCAATAATGTTCATATATCAAAATTAAAATGTTAAATGTTTTAGGAGGACAATTTCAGATACCTGTGACGGACAAAGTGACTGGAAGACCCCAGTGTGCAGCTTGGTTTGTTGTGAATCTGAACATGTACTGAGCTGAGTCGCTCTCTCTCAGGTTTCTGATTCTCAGAGTGCAGATGTTGTTTTCACAGAGATCCTCTACACGACCTGCATACTCTGAGTCTGTGGTCAGATCTACACGTACACCATCTTTCTGTTGAGTGAACCACAATGTGTTCTGTACTGTGTTTACACTGCCTTTCCATGTAGATGGGTATTTGAAGCTGCATCTTATCTCCACTGTTGATCCTTTCACTGCACAGATCTCAGTAGAAGAGTAAGTCACTCCCCAGCCATCCTGACCCTGAACCACTGAAACACAGAGCACATCAGAAACTAGAATCAAAGTTAATCTATAAATTGTTGAGAAATTGCCTGATCAATACTTTCAACAAAGAATGTAAAAATAAACATTTTACACACTTTACTGGGATAGAGCAGAAACACACATGTGAATTCCTTCTTAGGCACTTTAAAACCAATGATACTCTTTGACTTTGTTGTTTCTTAATCAAACCAGGTAGAACAGAAGTCTACGCAAAAAGGGTATGTTCAGTTCGACACGAGATAGGAAAATGCCTTCCTATAAATGAACAGTGAATGATTAGCGATCACATTAATTAGAATAGTGTGTGATTCTCTGTCCAGTTCCCTCTCTGTTCGCTCTGTGGTCAGGTTGCTGCTGAGGTAAGTGTGAAAATAACAATAAATGCAGAACACTGAGGTGTGAGCAGCTTCTGTCGGATATACAGATAAGAAAAAGAAGAAGACTGCTTTTAACTCAGAGTGTGAGAATATAACACTCACGTCAGAGAGGAGAAAGAACTAGAAGGGTTTGGTGCAGAGGTGATTGATAAGAGTTGAGTCAATATGTTATGACTTAGAATAAGAATATCTCTCAAATCACTTAAACTTAATAAAACGGAGCTGGAGATTCTTTAAGTCGTCTTAAGAAAAAAACAAGCAAAATGTTTTTCACAGAGAGAGAGGATGGAACAGTTATGCATACACTATATTCTCATTTTAACGCTTGTAAAAGTGATAAGCAAACTGATATTTTATGCAATCATTCGAGCAAAGGACAGTGGCAACGCACGACAAGATCTTCAGAAATCCATCAAAAAACTAGTAACGTCTTTGTGTTTCTACAATTCTACACAAATACATTTAAAATGTTTCTGCTATGGTTTCCTTTTACACGAATCCATCCCACTTATTCCCACATGTGACCTGATTTTACAAGTCCCACATTTTCCCAGAATCCCCTCTGTTCATGTGATGAATGTAAGTGTAGATGTACAGTACCTGACACAGAGAGAAGGAAGACAACTAATCCACTCGCTGCTGCAGTTAAACTCATAGCTGCTCCTCTCATCTCTGTGAGACTATAAAACATGTCAGATTAAATAATGTTCACAGGAGGTATACAGAATCATTACATCAATGAACTGTTTCTACTCACAGTGAAAGAGGAACGATGTGTTTAAAGATGCCTTTCCTCTGAAGCAATGAGCAGAAGACGGATATCAGGCTGTTAACAAACTGGATTTCCTTCCTCTTTAGACGCTTAATATGCATGATGAGCCAAACCCCAGTAACACCCACTACACAGTAAAGTGTTGTTGTTTAACAAACAATACACTTTTCTTAAACTAAATAAACTATGGTTAAAGACCCGTTTAGCTGCCTATACTGACTCCTGAAAAAAGCATTAGAAAGGATTTAAAATGATAAGGGTAAAGCAGTTCATCTCTATGAGCACTGAGGACGTCACACAGTCTGCAGGTGTAGTGAAGGAACAGGAATGCATTAACCTGTGAAACCACGAGGCAGTTTAACTGAACAGGATGAAGAGAACCAAATTAATTATAAGAGAGGATGGAAAATGCCATTTCTTTTCTCTTGGTTTGTTTCTTCTCTGCTCTCTCTGCGGTCAGGTTGCTTCTGTTTCAGAGAAATGCAGAACACTGAGACGTGAGAAACTCTCATGCCTGTTAGTGTGAACCCAACATGAACACACACATCACACACATAATCAAGTGGACTGGAAGGAGTTGGACACACAGTGTTTACTGATAAGAAAAACACTTTTTCAATGACTTTGGATGTTTAGGTGGATCAGTTGAATTAACTGTAAACATATGTCCAATGTTTACATTTATTAAAACACTTTAACATTTGAAAAACAACCTCACAGCATGCAGCAAACTTTATTATGAATGATTTGCATGTTTAGGAGGTAAGAGAGGACATCAGTACTTTAGTAGTTTGGGTGAACTGACCCTTTAAAGCAGACAGTGGAGGGAGCTCTCTGAGGGATGAAGCCTGAATGTGTCTCACTTAAGATCCCCCAGTAGAGGACAGTGAAACATCAGAAACTGAATCAGGACCCGGAAACAATGTACAGTTTAATATTTAACACTGATTGTTTTGGCACATTTACATTCACTTTTTCCTCGTTATCTCAACGTAGCAGGATAAACTGTTCAGCCCTATCAACACGGGGCAACCTTTCTAAAGAGGGGTCAGTGTCGCTCTTGCTCCCTCTTGATCTTTGGCACGAAGGCCACTTCCGGGTTCCGTTTACGTGCTTTCTGCGCTGGCACCGGTGAGTTTGCGGTGGCTGCCGTTTGTTGTATGCTTAGCATGACAAGTAGCATACATACTAAATGTTTATTGCTGGTTGGAGACCCTTGCAGGGATCCTGCAGCCCATGTCTGCTGCCGCTGCTGAACGAAGCTCTCCTGCTGTGTGTCTTAACTTAGCCTGATCGGTAGGCACGCTTTTTGCTTGTCTCATCCTTCCTGAATAATATGAATGTAGTATTATTATCGTAACATCACCTGCGCTGGAAGCCTAATACAGAAAGACGGCTGTTTTGCCTCAACGTCTGAGCTTCACCGCTACACTGCTGCCTGGCGGGCGTTGCTCTTGGCCTGCATCGTCTGTATTGCCTCTTTGTGTCACTGTGCATTACACCACATGACCACATTTTAAACATTGTTATAGTGGACTGTTCGATTAATTTCTGTTTATGATTTAGTTATTTCATTCACCCTGTTGAGTTAAGCTTGTTTTGTTTATTTAATTCAATATTAAGTAGATTGTTGGGTTAATTTCCGTTTCTTTTGTTTAGTTGTTTTCGACCCTGTTCTAAACTTGTTTTGTTTATTTCAGTCGATATTAGTTATATCTCTTAGTATTATTGATTTCTTATTGTCTTTATACTGATCTTATGTGTTGGTTGTGTATTAATTAGTTGTGACTGTTTCCCCCAGTAATGTGTTTTGTGGCCCCTCTTTAGTTGCTGAGAGCCAAAGGTGTGTTGGCTCCCCCTGATGTTGGTGTTCCTTCGTGTGTGTGAGTGTTTAGTGATCACGGGTGCCCTAATTTACTTTGTTGGGATCCCTCTCACCCCTCGTCACCTCCATCCACTGGTAAGCCTCAGCATCCCTTAATTAAGATGTCCCCCTTTATTTCCAGTGTATGATGATCTTACTGTGTTTTTTAATGATATTTAATACTTGAAATTAAACATGTGATGAATTGGAACCACCTCTCCTGCCCCTCAGTATTACGAACCGAGTGCCTTATTGGTACTTTGAATAATTATTTCCTTGGGTGCAATTCCCAAGGTGGCGTTGACTGGCTTTTGGTTAAATGTAGATCTCAAATAGGAGTTCAAACAAACACTACCACGTGCCGCCACATTAACATTTTATGAGTTTAACCATTTCTACTCAGGTGTGTTTCTGCCAAATCAGAATATGAGCAAGAATACCTGGAATAAGACAAATGAATGCACGAGAGGATAAAGGGAGGCAGGAATGGATGGTGACGTAGTGAGTTTCCATATAGAAGTGCTCTGTATTCTGATCTGTAAACCTTATTTTTGGCTGCGCCTGACAACACATGAAGTGAAGTTACAGAATACTGTCCATATTTAGAAGATGCAGAAGAGGAGCATACCTTTTACACTTGAAAAAGCCAGTTCAGTCCTTGTTCCTGGGTCTGGTCGTCCGCTGACTAACCACCTGCCAATCTCACTTCTTTCTGTTGTCTCTTTGTATTGTCTCCAAATTAATGTCAGTGCATCTTGTTGGTCTCTAATATATGCCTGTGTATGTTTGCTGTATAAATGTATGGAATATTTATGTAAAGTGTCATAGTGTTTAGAAACGCTAAATATAATGTGGATAAAAAATGACACACACCTGTTAGCCTGTTCCACCATTCTTAGTTTTCCGAGGCTAGGAAGGATTCTTGCCTCGCTTCTGAAGCAAGTGACTCGGAAGACATGTGCTTCCAAGCAAGCGTCCTCGACATTGAGAAACACCCACACACTTCACTCACTCACTTCACTCACACACTTCTCTCACTCACATACTTCACTCACTCACTCACACACACACTTCACACACTCACTCTCACTCACACACTTCTCTCACTCACACACTTCACTCACTCACACACTTCACTCACTCACTCTCACTCACACACTTCTCTCACTCACACACTCACACACTTCACTCACTCACACACTTCACTCACTCACACACTTCACTCACTCACACACTTTACTCACTCACACACTTCACTCACACACTTCACTCACTCACACACTTCACTCACACACTTCTCTCACTCACACATGCACACACTTCACTCACACACTTTACTCACTCACACACTTCACTCACTCACACACTTCACTCACTCACACACTTCTCTCACTCACACACTTCACTCACACACTTTACTCACTCACACACTCACACACTTCACTCACACACTTTACTCACTCACACTCACACACTTTACTCACTCACACACTTCACTCACACACTTTACTCACTCACACATTTCTCTCACTCACACACTTCACTAACTCACACACTTCTCTCACTCACACTTCACTCACTCACTTCACTCACACACTTTACTCACTCACACACTTTACTCACTCACACTCACACACTTCACTCACACACTTTACTCACTCACACTCACACATTTCTCTCACTCACACACTTCACTAACTCACACACTTCACTCACTCACACACTTCACTCACTCACACACTTCACTCACTCACTCACACACTTCTCTCTCTGTGTGTCAGTCTCCCTTCACTGTGTTCTTTATACCTTCTGATGTATCCTCACAAACTCTGCAGCTTGTATTGTTTTATGTTGTTTCCAGTGTTTTTATTTCAAGCGAACACGTGCAATTATTCTATTTTGAAACGACAGATTAGTGACACTAATGCTATCATTAGCATTAGTGTCACTAATGCTATCATTAGCATTAGTGACACTAATGCTATCATTAGCATTAGTGACACTAATGCTATCATTAGCATTAGTGTCACTAATGCTAATGATAGCATTAGTGTCACTAATGCTATCATTAGCATTAGTGACACTAATGCTAATGATAGCATTAGTGTCACTAATGCTATCATTAGCATTAGTGACACTAATGCTATCATTAGCATTAGTGTCACTAATGCTAATGATAGCATTAGTGTCACTAATGCTATCATTAGCATTAGTGACACTAATGCTATCATTAGCATTAGTGTGGACAAGAGTTATGGCAATTTCCACCTTTATTGATGAACTCAAACCAACACAGAACAGAAGGAGAGAAAGGTAAACACATGAAGTACAGAGCAAAAGACTAGGGTCAGAATAACAGGTGTAACAACAAAGCAAAAGAGACAAATGCAATGAGTTGTGATGGTTATGAACTTAAAGAGTAACAAAGAAATTAACTATTTGAATTGGTGATAATGGAACTTTTATATTTACATAAAAAGATGGCAGAATAAGAATGTGTGAACATTAAGGCCGAACACACACCAAAGAGAAATGTACTGTACAGGCTCTTGGTAATGGTTTTCCATCAGTGAAATACGGCTCTTTACTGAAACCTAGTGGCAGCAGAATGAAACTGCAACTACATCAGCAAACGATGTTCCTCTCCAATATCCCATGTGCTTTCAAAAACTAAATGTATTTTGGAATGGATAAAAAATAACACAACAAGTAGTTGTTGATATTTCAGTCTAGACAAGAAGAAGAACATTGTAAAGAAATATTATTTGAATAAAGTTGATAAATGTACAAAACAATGGAAATTGGTTTGTAATCAGTAAATTATAACTCTTTAGTAATATCTACATTTCCCAACAAGCCAGCAGTTAGGGATCAGATCCCTTGTTGCAACATCTCTACAATTTGTAATTTTTTTGCGGCAAAAATCATGTTACAAAATAAATATTTACAATTCAGTACATTAAAGGTGGGGTAGGTAATTTTGGAGAAAGCAGCTCGAGTGCGCTAGAATTTGAAAATACACAGCCGGAAAAAATCTGCCACTTCCTCACAGAGCCCCTCCTCCAACACACACGAACGCGCACATGACCAATGAGGGCACGAGATAAGTTTGTGCACAGATGGAAGGCTGACAGGCAGGTAGGCCATCCAGTTATTTTAGCCGGGCCGGCTCAGATGATTGGTCGTGCTTTTTACAGCACTACGGCTTCCACAGATGATATTTTTTTATGGATTTGTTGTCAAAGCACTAAAGATATTCATTGCTATCGGGATGTTAAGAGCATTCCATGGAATATAACAACAAGTGTATCTCGAGCCGGTTTCTCAAACTTACCTACCCCACCTTTAAGCTGTGAAATACTTAACAGATTATTTACATTTGAGCCATTCAGATTAATAAAAACTAGGCTGAAAACTCATCGCCTCATTCTTGGAGAGGTCCACCCTGAGAAATGTATTTTAAAAATCCACATTACCCTGTGTAAATAGAAATGTGTCAAAAAACCGAAGTATCATCCTTCAAAAGCAACGCCTGCTGTGTTTATCTGGATTTGTTGACCGTGCTGTACAATGCAGCTGGATCCTCTTCAGAGTCCTGACCTCTGGTCCTGAGAGATAAATGATGAGATTTTAGTGGTAATAATAATGCAAAGGGAATTCAATGATATATGAATAATGTTCCTGTGTGAGGATCTGCTCACCTCGGGGCAGCACTGCTGAACTTGACGGCAGCGTACTCCGGGACTTCCTGTTGCTCCGTGTGTCTGAGGGGCTCAGCTGCTCTCATGTTTGAGTAAAGAGGGTCTGCCCGGTTGTTGGAGAAGTGAACGCTGGCATACTGAAGGTCATCCTGCTGCTCCGGCTGATCAGGTACATACTGCAGGGAGGAAAACACATTCAGCTACGCATTTTTACATTCATAGATATTTCATTTACGGAGGAATGGACCCAGGACAGAAAAGGCCAAAGCAACAGCAGGTTTGGTAATGATGGAAACATATCCCTGCTTCATCAACTTGATGCTGTATGACAGAAAAGATGAAAGGATAAAAGGTAGGTAAACTTCTGGATGAACTTGAAATGTACTCATGTCTAAGAGGAGAATCAAAGAGATTCAGATAGAAATTAACTTGTTATAGAAGGATGTAAAAAGAGCAGCAAGAGGTCCTTCTCTGTCAGATCCATTTTCTATAAGAACTTGAAGACCACCATCATTATAAATTGAGTGTAATATGTTTTCTTTTGTACTAGATTAATTACGTAAGCACCTGTCGTGGCTTCCTTCTTTGTCTTTCCATCAAGCCACTAGACGCCTTAAACAGACTCGTTTCTTTCCTTTAAATTACTCACAGTTTGAAGAGTTGCTTGGCCTCCGATGGTTTAGATGATGTTGCGATGTGATCAAAATAAAATAACAAACTTTTGCACATGCAACAAATAAAATAGGCCTTTACAATATTCAAAAGAAATAAGCAAAACTCAAAAAGCTTAGGTATTCTTTCTTTCTTAATAATGCTTATAACTTCATAACTTAAAGGGTACTTGTACGATTTGTATGTGAACGTGTAGTACGTGTACGGTACGGTTAAAAACTGTTCCTCGACGGCATCTCTCAAACAGGTGGCCCATCACTGTGGCTTTAGCGCAGGCGCCGTGGGAATTGTAGTCTTTTATAGTGTGTTGACTACAGACGTCACAATTAGGTGGCCTTTCTTATAAATCAAAATACTGGCTCTAACAGCATCTATTCTCACCTCTTCCCTGTTGTCCGCTCTCTCTTCAGGCTCAGACGAGTCTCTAGAAGCCCTCTTTCTTCTGGTTAGGAGAGGTCATAAAGAAAAAGAAGATCAAATGTTGACACCAGACAAACAGACTTTTAATTTAACAAACAATGATTAAGATGATCAGATCTGCTCACCTGATCCACAGGAAGACAGAGAGAGAAATGACAGCCAGGAGAACAACAGGGATTGTTACAGCAGCTGGTATCTTCCATGATCCTGAGAAACAGAGATCAACAGAGAACAGACAGTTAATACAGCGGTGTTTCTCTAAGTACTCCTAGGGGTACTGAGGAGTACTGCGGGGGCACATGGGATTTTTACAAATATATACTGTATAAAGTATAAATTAATGAAACTGTTCCAGTTAATTTTGAATAATAATGTAAATAAACACCGTATTTATATTTTATATTCCTATTTTCAATTTAATTGTTAACTGCTGCAAATGGTCAATTGCTATTACATTCATAAATAATAACGTTTGATCGGGGTCCAGTTTCAGCATATTCGATAAAAATGAATGAAAATGTAATTGTGGTTAAAACGTAGCTGAGAATACAGAGAAATAAGTGAAAAAAGACACAAACATGGTTTGCACTGGTCAGGGGAGCTTGGCTGGAAAAAATATTTCAAATGAGATGCAAAAAAGTTTGAGAAATTATGAATAAAAGCATGTTGTTGAACAATGGTCCCCAAAACAAGTAGACCGGCATTACTAAAGTGTCATCAGTTGTACGCACACTGATGGTCAAGGTCTAATGAAAAGGACTATATCATCCCCAAACAGTAGAAGTGCATCTAATGTCCCAATAAACGGTAAATACTTTACAAAAATATAAAGTCTTTACTTTTATTTTTGAATCCAAAGAAAACATTATGAACCCTATCCCTGATGCAAGAATAACATCGAACATCTGAGTACCATGCAGATGATGGGACTGAAACAAACTGGTAGTAGACGAATGAATAGAACTTACCTGCCACAACACTCAGAGTTAAGGTGGAGTTACTACGTCCTAACTTGTTCTGGGCTCCACAGGAATAACTCCCACTGTGATCAGCTCTGAAGTCAGTGATGGTGAAGATCTGTCCTGAAGCTTTTGGAGAGTCTTCATTCTCCTTGTACCAGGTGTAGTTAGCTGCTGGGTTAGCATCACTGCTACAGGTCAGAGTCACTGAGCTGCCCTCCTCTATCTCAGCAGAGGGACTCACTGACACAGAGGGAGGCTTTGGAGCATCTGGAGGAGAAAGTTCATGTTAAAGATTATATATTTTTATGACACATGATTGACTATTTTATCATTTATTTTAAACTATCCCTAGTCATCTATATTGTAATTTGATCAGGTTTAAAATCAAAGATGCCTGCTTATGGAGAAAGCCACTAAATGTGCTTAATCTTAATATTAATGGCTTCACAACTCGTGCTTCTCTCTGGAAACTGGCTTTAATAGAGAATCTAAGTAAACTAAACTGTATAACATCAAACATTAGATTCAGCAACAACGTTTTTATACTTCAAAATATTATATATCATATTTGTATTCATAAAAAAGTAATTTATGTATGTAACACTTAACATGTTGGGTTTATTGAAAGCTAAAGTGCTTGTAGGATACTTGTTTTTATCTTTATGGTTGTTTCCACTTATTGTAAGTTGCCCGTATAAAAATGAAACTGATGTAATGAACTTTAGAAGACTCCGGTGAGGTTATGTACAGTATGTCTATAATGTCAGTGTATTGTAATGTCAGTGTATGTGTGTAAGAGTAAACTCACACACTGGAGGAGAGGGAAAGTCCTCATGTCCTTCCAAAGCACAAGAGATGTTGTCCCTGTGATGAAACCAGTCTTTATAAGAAGATTTCCTCGTTGTCGTTATTTTCTCTCCGTTCTTGAACCAGACGTAGTTCAGAGAACCAGCTGGACTGCAGCTGCTGTGACACTTCAGCTCTGCCTCAGTAGAATAGTTGTAGACCTTAGCTCTGATCACCTGCACCTGGAGAGCTGGACAATAGAACAAGAAACAATAGTATAGCAAAAGGTCTGAAAGTAGGTCAGTATTCGTAGGTGTACTGATCTACATCAGTGAGTGTTGATCAGTACCTGTGACAGTCAGAGTTGTACCAGGTAAATCACTCCTCCATTCAAAGCTTGGTGTTTTGAATTTGAAGAGATACTGAGCTGAATCTGAGTCTCTCAGGTCAGAGATCCTCAGAGTGGAGCGTCCTCTCTCTGTTTCAAGGATCTGAACACGACCTGCATACTGGGAGTCTTCACTAAGGTCCTCAGGTTGAGAGGGATTCTGTCCCTGATGACTACGCTCAGGACTGAACCAGAACTTAGATTTAACATCGTCTTCAAAGCTGCTGTACGTGCAGGAAATGTCCACTGATGATCCTTTTAAGGTGCAGATGCTTCTCTCAGTGTAAATCACTCTGTTGCAGGTTTGACCTCTGACACCTGAAAAATAAAAACATATATTGTTTTCTATTTTTCAGCAGTAATTTGAACAGGAGTAAAAAATGACCAATAGAGTTCAATACAAAACGCCACTAGATGTTTATGTGTTAATAGAAGTCTTTGTAGTAAACTCACACACTGCAGGAGAGGGAAAGTCCTCATATCCCTCCAAAGCACAGGAATAACTGTCTGCAGTGTTCAGGTTTTTTGTATAACGAGTTGTTTCTCCCTGAATTATTTGTCTGTTCTTGTACCAGATGTAGGAAGGATAATAAGATTGAGGACAACTGTTCTCACAATACAGCCAGTTTGTATTTGATGTGACCCGGAGATCTGGATTTGTGAAGGAACAGGAATATTATTTAAGACACAAACTGTCAAAACAAATGCACATTATTATTATTATTATTATTATTATTATTATTATATCCAAGACATTCATAAATAATTAACATATCATTGAAAATGGTTACTTGTGACGGACAAAGCGACGCCAGTCCAACCACCATATTTTCCATCTGGTTGGTTTGTTGTGAACCTGAACCTGTACTGAGCTGAGTCGCTCTCTGTCAGGTTTCTGATTCTCAGAGTGCAGATGTTGTTTTCACAGCGATCCTCTACACGACCTGCATACTCTGAGACTGTTCTCAGATCTACAGGTTCACCACCTTTCAGTTTAGTGAACCAGAATGTGTTCTGTACTGTGTTTACAAGACCTTTCCATGGAGATGGGTATTTGTAGCTGCAGCTTATCTCCACTGTTGATCCTTTCACTGCACAGATCTCAGTAGAAGTGTAAGTCACTCCCCAGCCATCCTGACCCTGAACCACTGAAACACAGAGCACATCAGAAACTATAATCAAAGTGAATCTATACATTGTCGAGAAATTGCCTGAACAGTACTTTCAACAAAGAATGTAAAAATAAACATTTTACTAACTTTACTGGGATAGAGCAGAAAAACATGTGAATTCCTTCTTAGGCACTTTAAAACCAATAGCCCCTTTCACACCAAGTACTTTGCCGTACTTAGTGCCGGGGCACTAAGTACCCCCAGGGCACGAAGTACAGATCGCGTTCACACCGGAATAAGTTCCCTGAGGGAAGATTACGCAAATGAGCCGCTGACGTCACTTCTTCTTCCTCTGCTTTGGGTTTACTGGCAGGCCGCAAACCACTTCACGGCGTATACTGCCACCCGAAGTCCCCGGCCGGAAGTCCCCGGAGTTGGGGACTGGTTTCAGTAGAAGCTGCTGGGACTCCCAGCAGCTTCTACTGAAGCCTTCCGAGTAAATCGCCAGAACGCCGACACCTCCTCATCACTCCACTGCTCCCATGTTTTTTTTTGTGTTGCCATAAGTTATTCTCTCTGCGTTGGTGCGCGGGGCTATTGCTAATGCTAATAATGCTAATGCCAGCAAATACAATGGCGGCTTCACAAAACTTTTCAGAACAGTGAATGATTAGCGATCATATTAATTAGAAAAGTGTGTGATTCTCTGTACAGTTTCCTCTCTGTTCACTCTGTGGTCTGGTTGCTGCTGAGTTACAGTTTTTCTCGATTACTAACACACTAAAATTATACATAAAGCACAATTATTTTAACTGACACTCAAAGAGCAAAACATCAGCTCAAATCTCCAAAACTCTAAACACGTTTTCAGCTTTTCACACAATTTGCAAATCAGCATGACACTTTTTGCAAACCACTGCACACGTTTCTCCACGTTAGACACAGGAATCTGACATAAAGTCACGTGTTAGCTGGTTTAAAACACTGATATTCAAAATGCCTCACACATGGACCAATGATCAAGAAACACGTTCCACCTGACCAAACACCTGATAGCATAATTGTTGGCTCATCAATCAGGATGTTAGCATTATAAAAAGACCACAGGTGAGTACTTTCTTACAGCAACAATGGAAGCCAACATGGAAGCAAGAGCAAGAGGAAGAGGAAGAGCTGGGCTGAGAGAGAGAGGAAGAGGAAGAGGAAGAGCTGGGCTGGGCTGGGCTGAGAGTGAGATGAGGAGGAGGAGGTGGGGTGGGTGTGAGAGGAGGAAGAATGAGAGGTAGAGGTAGAGCTGGAGCGAGAGGACGTGGACAAAGAAGAATAGTCTCTAATGAAATGAAATGTTATCAACCATGGTTTGAGGATGAGAGAGGCTGGACAGAGGGCTCAGCCTAATCTAAGCCGGTTTACTGTTGCCTCTGTAATCCGGACACTTGGACTTGAAAACAGGTTAGTTACCAGTTTTTAGCTCTGCATAATTCATGATATATCAGTGCTTATATCTGTTGTGTGAAACGTATTTACTTCCTTACTGTAATTGAATTGTTGGCATGTTACATGCTATAACTGTACAAAAATCCTGCACAATGTACTGTGGTAGACTTACTTTTATGCAACACAGACACTGACCAACCACTATACCTTTGTTGTTTATCTGAAGGACTGAGAAACAAAGAGGTGCAGGTGGAAAGCTAAGCATTTTCAATGAGGCACAGGAAGCAGCAGTTACAAACTGGGTTTTGGAAAACAATGCATCACACTTAGAGATCCGAAGCATAGTAACTATGTGCTGAGATGCATGTTGCACAATGTTATTGTTGAATAAAATGTGATTTCTTTCAACAACTCATTTGTATTTCTTCATTTACTGTATTTCTGTATAAGCAAGCAATCTTTCTCTGCAGAAACCTCTATGTACAGAGCACAGCCCATAACAGATGAAAGTGCTTTAGATTATGCTCAGCAGTGTGTAGTTGGGTGGTAAAACCATCTAGTATTATGAATGAAGTGTTATATTTGGTGCTTCAGTTTGCATTTGGTAAGTGTTTGTGTAGTTTTGAGTGCAGTTCTTCATGTAGCAGGAGAAAGGAGGTGTTTTGCACTTTGGGTGTGTGGTTTTGTGAATTGTGTTTAGTGTTCTGAGAAACTGAGCAATTAAAAATAGTGTGAGTGTGAAAAATAACAATAAATGCAGAACACTGAGGTGTGAGCAGCTGCTGTCTGAAATACAGATGAGAAAAAGAAGAAGACTGCTTTTAACTCAGGGTGTGGACATATAACACTGAGGTCAGAGAGGAGAGAAGGAACTAGAAGGGTTTGGTGCAGAGGTATGATCCATAAGAGTTGAGTCGATATGTTATGACTTAGAATAAGAATATCTCTCTAAATCACTTAAACTTAATAAAAACAGAGCTGGAGATTCTTTAAGTCGTCTTAAGAAAAAAAGAAAGCAAAATGTTTTCACAGAGAGAGGATGGAACAGTTATGCATACACTATATTCTCATTTTAACGCTTGTAAAAGTGATAAGCAAACTGATATTTTATGCAGATGATTGGAGCAACGGACAGTGGCAACGCACGACAAGATCTTCAGAAAATCCATCAAAAAAACTAGTAACGTCTTTGTGTTTCTACAATTCTACACACATACATTTAAAAAGTATCTTCTAGGTTTGCCTTTTACACAAATCCATCCCACTTATTCCCACATGTGACCTGATTTTACAAGTCCCACATTTTCCCAGAATCCCCTCTGTTCATGTGATGAATGTAAGTGTAGATGTACAGTACCTGATACAGAGAGCAGGAAGACAACTAATCCACTCGCTGCTGCAGTTAAACTCATAGCTGCTCCTCTCATCTCTGTGAGACTATAAAACATGTCAGATTAAATAATGTTCACAGGAGGTATACAGAATCATTACATCAATAAACTGTTTCTACTCACAGTGAAGGAGGAACGATGTGTTTAAAGATGCCTTTCCTCTGTCACCAATGAGCAGAATACGGATATCAGGCTGTTAAGAGACTAGATTTACTTCCTCTTTAGATTATTAATATGCATGATGAGCCAAACACCAGTAACACCCACTGCACAGTAAAGTGTTGTTGTCAAAAAATGAACTTTTCTTAAACAAAATAAACTATGGCTTTAACTTGTTTGGCTGCCGATATACCACTGACACCAGAAAAGAAAATTCAAATGAAGTAGAGAATAACAGTTCATCTCTCTGAGCACTGAAGAAGTCACACATTCTGCAGGTGTAGTGAAGGAACAGGAAGGCATTAACCTGTGAAACCACGAGGCAGTTTAACTGAACAGGATGAAGAGAACTGTATTCATTATAAGAGAGGATGGAAAATGCCATTTCATTTCTCTTGGTTTGTTTCTTCTCTGCTCTCTCTGCGGTCAGGCTGCTTCTGTTTCAGAGAAATGCAGAACACTGAGACGTGAGAAACTCACATGCCTGAAAGGGTTAACCCAACATGAACACACACATAATCAAGTGGACTGGAAGGAAGCAGACACACAATGGTCCAGTAATTATTGTTGGAGCTATTGATTGATTCAACATGTTGATGTTGATCTTTGTCATGGAAGAAGTTTCCTTCATAATTCACTCGTTTATTCTTCTTTCTAGTAGCATCCCTCGTAGCAAGATTATATTTATCCTATTTTAAAATCAAACAGAAAACCTAGAGCCCTGGTTCAGTGTCTTTGGACACTGCCATGTCTGCTGGAGACCTCTGGTGGGTCAATAGATAAATGAGTGCAATGATGATATATGTTATACTGTATGTTAATATTATTATGTTAGTGGAAGACTGTAAGTAAACTCACACACTGAAGGAGAGGGGAAGTCCTCATATCCCTTCAAAGCACAGGAATAACTGTCTGCTGAATCATATCTGAAGTCTGCATATATAGACGATGTCTTTTCCTTCACTTCCTGTCTGTTCTTAGACCAGATGTAAGAAGTTTGACCAGGTGGACAACTGCTGAGACACTGAAGGCGAGTAGACGATCCTGACCTGCTCACCTCCACCTGGAGATCTGAATAAAAGTAGAAATGACAAAAAAACATCAATCATGTTTATGTATAGAAATTAAAATTAAATGTTACATTTTTTAGGAGATTTTTTCAGATACCTGTTACGGACAAAGTGACTTGAAGGCCCGAGTATGCATCTTGATTCGTATCGAACCTGAACCAGTAAACAGCTGAGTCGCTCTCTCTCAGGTTTTTGATTCTCCGATTGCAGAAGTTCTTTTCACAGCGATCGTCTATAGAATACAGAGCACTTCTATAAGGACAGTTCACCACTAAACCCACCACTCCTATATCCTGCCTGGATTACAGTAGGTCCTCCAGACCAGCCTTACCCCTTCCTCTTACATTTCCTCAGTGCTCAATGAACAAAAATACCTGTACTAAAAGTTGAACTGACACATTGTTGAGGAGTGGTCCGTGCTGGAGAAAAGTCCATTTGGAAAAGCTTGTGCAACGCCCTGATTATGAGTCGTTATTCAAGTAAACATGTTGATTTAAAGAGTTTGTTTCGCAATATGTCAAAGATGTTGGTTCTCGTTGTAAGGTGTAAATCTAAAATACAGTAAATTATCTCTAATGCTAAAAGACTAAAATGACAAAAAGCCTGGTCATACTTCCTACATCTGGTCTAAGAACAGACAGGAAGTGAAGGAAGACACATCTTCTTATGCAGAAGTCAGTCATGGTCCTGCAGACAGTTATTCCTGTGCTTTAAAGGGATATGAGGACTTCCCCTCTCCTTCAGTGTGTGAGTTGACTTACAGTCTTTCACTGACATTACATGATTGCACTCGTTTTTTATTATTTACCCACCAGAGGTCGCCAGCAGACCTGTCAGTCTCCAAAGATCCTGGTTCAGTGTCTTCATTCCCTGTGTCTTCTGAATTATATTTACATGATGTTTATGGGCTGTAGATTTTGTTCAGTCTGATTTAAAATATAGATAATAAGATATATTTCCACAATAACAGCAGGCTCCAAGAATAAATGGAAAATTGTGTTAAATGACATGAAGATTATCGCACTAATTAAATGTGTGCACTAATTATCTTTTGATAAAGTGATCTTTGTTCACAGAATAGCATGTATGCTTACCAAAGTATTATGAACACAATGCCAGTTGTCTTTAAGCAAAACGTCAAGCAGTCAAAAAGCTGCTCTCCACACACACATGATTCTTATTACCTGAAGCGTACCTTTATGCAAATCCTACATTAAGGCTCCAACCTCTGGTCAAAGTCAAAGCTGCATGTGTTTACATTCACCATGAGTTTTAGTTAAGGAGAAAATATTCATAAATAAAAACAATATTAAGCATTCAACAGTATATTTACTCTTCTTCGTCAGTTTTTAATACAAAAGTAAATCAAGTTCCACCTGCCACTTTGTAATGAACTATTATTAATTAAAAAATATCTTCCACTGTAAAAACTCATCTTGAAATTAAATGTTTGTATTTTTTCTCCTCCAGATGCTCCAAAGCTCCCCTCTGTGTCAGTGAGTCCCTCTGCTGAGATAGAGGAGGGCAGTTCAGTGACTCTGACCTGTAGCAGTGATGCTAACCCAGCAGCTAACTACACCTGGTACAAGGAGAATGAAGACTCTCCAAAAGCTTCAGGACAGATCTTCACCATCACTGACTTCAGAGCTGAACACAGTGGGAGTTATTCCTGTGGAGCCCAGAACAAGTTAGGACGTAGTAACTCCACCTTAACTCTGAGTGTTGTGGCAGGTACGTTTTATGCATTCAGCGACAACCACAAAGCGTGCTTGTTTTCACATCTGCATTTGTTGCAGCACTCTAACATTAAATATAAAATGTTTTTTATATCATTCAAGAAAAATACACCACACCATACTCTTCAGTACTCCAAAGTACCACTCAGCATACTTGTACCCCCATTAAAGAAACACAGCTGTATTACCTGTCTGTTCTCTGTTGATCTCTGTTTCTCAGGACCATGGAAGCTACCAGCTGCTGCAACAATCCCTGTTGTTCTCCTGGCTGTCATTTCTCTCTCTGTCTTCCTGTGGATCAGGTGAGCAGATCTGTTTAACTTTATCGTTGTTTGTTAAATCACTGAAAGTGAATTTGTCAGAACTAAAACATTTGATCATTTATTTTTTATATAATCTGCTAACCAGAAAAAAGAGGGCTTCCAGAGACTCGTCTGAGCCCGAGGAGAGACCAGGCAACAGGAAGAGGTGAGAGTAGATACATATGTCATAAATTAGTACCAAAATAAACATATTCATCTCACAATCTCTTCAATTCTCCTCTTGTCTTGGATGTAATAAATTCCTTGTACATTCCAAAGTGTTCCTACTTTTTGTCCTTTAATCTTTTCTGTCAAACAGCATCATGTTGATGAAGAAGGAACATGTCTCCACCATTACCACAGCTGCTGTTGCTTTGGCCTTTTCTGTCTGGATAAATTCCTCTGTGAAATAAATACCTATTATTTTGTAAGAATGTGTAGCTGAAAGTGTTTTTACCCCTGCAGCCTCTACCGGATCAGGGACAGCCGGAGCAGCAGGATGACCTTCAGTATGCCACCGTCCACTTCTCCAACAACCGAGCAGAACCTCTTTACTCCAACATGAGAGCAGCTCAGCCCCTCAGACACACGGAGCAACAGGAAGCAACGGACTATGCTGCCGTCAACTTCAAAAGTCGTGCCCCGAGGTGAGCAGATCCTCACACAGGAACATTACCCCATGTCATAACTTTGAAATATATTCACTGATTTTGTATGCCTATTGTCATTAAGAGATATTATCATTTATTTCTCAGGACCAGACCAGAGGATCCAGCTGAATTGTACAGCGTGATCACCAAAATCCACTGAACACAGCAAGCTTTGAAGTGTGATACTTCTGTTCACTGTCAATAATGTATTTACGCAGGTTAATATACATTTCTCAAACATATTTCTCAGGATGAGCCTCTCCAAGAATGTGCCATAGAGACAATTTCATATCTTAGAGAAACTTAAATTGTATTATATCAAGTGTTCAGCTTTTCTTTCTTTTTTACTCTGAATGCGTAAGCTGTTATTAATTTCAAGTATTTCAAGACTAAATGCGCTGCTTTTTAAATATAACTTGTGTTACATGATTTTTGTGTTGAAAAAAAAGTAATAGCTAACTGGATTATGTACATATCTCTCATTTCACTTTACAATATCTCTTCATGTTCTTCTTGTACTGACTGAAATACGTTCTTCTGAAATGTTTGTTTTATTGTGCCCTAACCCTTTAGATGGATCGTTATCACTTGGTACAGATATGTATCCTTACAGAATAAACCCTAATGATCTTGATGATTACTTCACCTTTCATCTGAAATGTCACAACTAGAATTGGATGGAATGCCTTGAAATATTGCACATCCATATCTCCCACAATATATATGACCATGTTAAAGAAACATAGTGAACATGAAGAAGGTATGGATTGATACCCAAATAAAACATGAATAAGTGTACCTGCTAAACATCACAAACAATCAAAAACAAAATACAATCAATACTAGGACCCATCTGTAACAACGGTGCTCCTTAGCGCTAACGTACAGTAGTCAACAACTCCCCAGGTTACCATTCATCTAATATAGATATTACATTTTTGTATTGTTTTCAATATTCTAATAAACATTTTTTATAATCACAAGATACGTTTAGCTATTTAAATTACACTGGGTGTTTCAGAGGAATAAGCCTTAGTTGATCTAGTTGCAGTTTCATGCTTCTACCACTGGGTGATAGTGAAGAGCCGTATTTTACTGGTGTAAACTACACCCTGACATATACATTTATTTTCTGTGTGTATAAACGCTTTTCTCCCAGATCATTTTTATTATATCCTTTCTTTTTTATTTAACATTTCCACTGTTAAGATTTACTGTTATTTTTAACTCTATAACAATCACAAGTCTTTTTGTACTTTGGGTGAACTGGCCCTTTAAAGCAGACAGTGGAGTGATGAAGACTGAATGTGCCACACTTAAGATTCCCCACGAGAGGACAGTGAAACATCAGATACTGAATCAGGACCTTGAGATGTTTAGTCGTTCGCCCTGGACATTTAATCTATGAAACATTAAAGCTCATATGTTTTGGAATGTACACTTTTTCCACTGATCCTGAATCAAGAATTGAATCAGATACTCAGCAGAAAACTTTGTTTGTGCATCCTGATATTGGATCATCATAAATCAGAATCAGAGACAGGTTTATTACCAAGTAGATTAACACGTACGAGGAATTTGACTTGGTGTTATGGTGCATACACAAACATACATACAAATAAAAATAAAATGTAAACACAGCTAAAAAACGATTTAAAGAAAACTATAATAACATGAAAAAATATAGCAATATTTACATTGAACATGGTTAAAATATAGGCTTATTGGTAGAATACAATTTGAATAAAATATATGCGGTTAAAATGTAGAATGTGCTGAATACAGAGGGATGTGCAGTACTGACAGTATTATAATAAAAACAACATATTGTTATCATCATGCTTTGGCTCGTTTCGTCCTCACAGTGATGAAGATGTATGTGAATGTGAGAAATAAACCAATGTAACAATTATTTGAAATGTAATTATGTGGAAAGTCAACGTATACATTTATATATTTGATATTATATTCTGAAAATAGAGCACTTGACCATCAGCTGAGCTTAACAATAAGTCATGTTTGACTCCTCAGCATGATTGAGTTCAAGCTGCCAGCAGCACATCTTTCTAAACCTACATGCTGCTGACTCCTACCTGCTGACAATAAAAAACTTTGGGAGTGGTGAATGTATCTACCTCCCTCACATCCTGCACAGCCTCGCTCTCCACAGGGACATTTCAACGTCCTTCTTCTTTGTTTCCATCAGGTGAGCATCTGAAGAAAATCAACGAGACTTTGTGTAAAGTTACAGCTGGAACTGTGACTCTAAATGTGGAGTGGGCCTGTTTGATCTGATGCAGGAGGCTCTAACCTGACTGGACTTCACACCATGTCTTCCTGCTCCTCTGTGTCTTCTGTCTGTGCTGCAGTGTGTGAGACGTTCTGATAAACAGGATCAGAGTCCAACTGATGAAGAGAGAGAAGACTAAATTAGACCCTCATTCATGAAACCTGCATATACTTTAAGATTTTATAAAACATTTTTCATATTTTAAAGTTGATGCCAATTATTTCTTGGCTAAATTCATTACTGGTTTCAACTCACGAAGTTGTCTTTAATCACAAGTTCTCTTCACATTGCTTTTATGAGCCACAGTATAGCTTTGACGAAGGGGAAATGTTGTCAATAGGTCCGCTCTCTCTCACCTCTATCTCTTCAGGTTCATGTGCTTCAGTGGTGGAGCGCAGAGCTTTCTTCTTCCTGGATTAAGGGCAACAACATTTCATAACAGTAAACTAAAAGATGGTAGAAGGATGTCTGAACTGATGAATTTATATTGTTGTACCTCATCCACAGACTCAGGAGAAACACAGGAATAAGCATCAAGACCCCCAGAGTCGCCCTGATGATATTCACTATCATTCTTGAACTCCCTAGAAACATGAACACATATGTGATACTTCTAACTATAGATTGATAAGACACATTGTCAGTGTGATCCACCTCTGACTCCATGGAGGTTCCTCCCTGAACACTGACATTTTGAATATGCTTGGGTTACTTCATATTACAAAGTGAATCAGGTCTGGTGAATGTGGAGAGCTTACCTGTTCCAACACTCAGAGTTAAGGTGGAGTTACTACGTCCTAACTTGTTCTGGGCTCCACAGGAATAACTCCCACTGTGTTCGGCTCTGAAGTCAGTGATGGTGAAGATCTGTCCTGAAGCTTTTGGAGAGTCTTCATTCTCCTTGTACCAGGTGTAGTTAGCTGCTGGGTTAGCATCACTGCTACAGGTCAGAGTCACTGAACTGCCCTCCTCTATCTCAGCAGAGGGACTCACTGACACAGAGAGGAGCTTTGGAGCATCTGGAGGAGAAGTGTGAACAGAAAATATTTAGAATGTGTTGCTCACTAGATTAGCTCAAAGGGTATCTACATTATTGAATGCTGAATGAACTGTAGCTGACTGATTCTATAATTTAGGGTGCATTTCACATCAACAAAACAGTACAAAAAAAGTGTTCTTTCTCAATAAAACAATCAGTGGTTCAAGTTAGTATATTCCTCAGTGTAACATATCCACTAGTTGCAAAGCTTAAACATTTTTTTATGTTATCTATTTTAGATATTTTAAATTTGAAAAAATGAGGTGCAACATAGTTGACAATGAAACTCAAACATTTGATGCAAATAACATAGTTGACTGGACACATTATTAACCATCAGCACTATGTTCATTTCAAGGCAGAAGTGCACAATTCCATTGATAATGATGTGTAATGATGTCTACATGTCATACAAATTGTCAACTAGGTTACCTGTCAACTAAGTTACTACAGTTATTACATTACTGGGTAACTTAGTTGACAGGTAACCTAGTTGACAATTTCCCTATTTTGACCCATCATTTCAATGGTAGGCCTTGCCTGGATGACCACATGTCATTTTCTTGAACAGGTTAACATCACATTTGAACATATAATTGAATTAAAATCATTAACAATTGTAAACCATAACAATGTACGTAACATTGTTGACGGTCAATTAATATACTCATTGACAATGTGCTATTATACATAAATATTGTAAAACATTAGAGGACAATCACCACAGTGTGTTCAAAATGTCTGCCAAAGAGGAACATGCATCATGTGATGCTGGTGACATGGTATTGGGACAAACCATTTTTGAGTTAAAGGGGGGAGTTCTGTTAGTAACATAGTTGACAGAACTTTTGCGGACATTCATATATTAAGATATTTAAATTATTTAAAGGAGGAAATCAAATTAAAAAAAGTTATTATTCTTTAGTATTTAGACTTTTAAAATAAATGAATACTTTTTTTAATTTACTTTAATGGTTTTTATTCATTATTTTGAAACCAAGACACCCTCAACTGAAAAACGGACATAGCAAAAACTGACAATTTAAGAACATCATGACACATTTCAAGCTAAATAAAGCATAGGATGCACATAATGTGTGTGTGATATTATAACATGCTTTCCAATAATAAGCAAAATATGATATTTTTGAAGAAAATAGTTAGAATAATTATAATTATCATCAATGGACATCAATGGACATGGAATGTACCCTAAATTGTAGAATCACTCAGCTGCATTTAGGACTTTGAACACGGTTTGACAAAATGCTTGTTGGACGGATTGAATCTTTGTCCAAAAGGTGAATAGAATTTAAGTTGTATTATGTAAATGAATTAATATGTACTGTAAATAATTGTTCATGGATATTTGAGAATTCTTATTGGTCATAATAAAGTCATGATTTGTCATTGGTTAAATGCCGTTTAGTGTATCACTTAATCAAGTCACAACTATGAATTGAGTCATGGAATTTAAGGATTTAGAGATAGCCTTGTGCAGTTAATACCAGTAAATATTAGTTAAATATAACAATATTTAACAGTCGTTTCTCAATGATTTCATCATTAGCAACTCTATCAAATGTGATTAGAAGTTACTGCCAGTTCACTTTTCGTTACCCACTTGTTCCCTGGATCCCATGTAATGTAAAGCGAGCTGAGCTGAAGAAAGTAGTGATGATAAGTAACATCTTCTCTTGAAACAACTAGACAGATATAAGCTTGTTATCTTTAAATAAACTGTCTTACTCACATTTCACGTTAATAAAGGTGTTTGCAGATGGCCTCCTCCCCAGCTCATTTGTAGCTCTACAGAAATACCGTCCAGAGTCAGAGGACTGGATGGAGCTGAAGACAAGACGTGGTCCTTCATTGACAAAAGAAAAGTGTGAATTTTGTTCATTCTTGTACCAGGTGTAGTTAGCTGCTGGGTTAGCATCACTGCTACAGGTCAGAGTCAATGAACTGCCCTCCTCTATCTCAGCAGAGGGACTCACTGACACAGAGGGAAGCTTTGGACCATCTGGAAGAGAAGTGTTTGAAGTTATTAACATGGAAGGGTAGATATAATGGCAACTTGCAAATGTCCAGAGACACAATGCAAAAACTGTTTAAGCTTTGGAGCATCTGGAGGAGATAATATGAAACTATTTCACATGTAATTCCACAGTGGGACACTTTTCAAATGAACAATAGTTGAATAAAACACAAAGTGGGAGGTTCACTTGATTTCATCCTTTATCAGAAATCGAAAAAGTTATTTATGTCATGGAAGAAGTTTCCTTCATAATTCTCCTTTATTCTTCTTTCTAGTAGCATCCCTCGTAGCAAGATTATATTTTATCTATTTTAAAATCAAACAGAAAACCTAGAGCCCTGGTTCAGTGTCTTTGGACACTGCCATGTCTGCTGGAGACCTCTGGTGGGTAAATAGATAAATGAGTGCAATGATGATATATGTTATACTGGATGTTAATGTTATTATGTTAGTGGAAGACTTTGAGTAAACTCACACACTGAAGGAGAGGGGAAGTCCTCATATCCCTTCAAAGCACAGGAATAACTGTCTGCTGAACCATAACTGAAGTATGCATAAGAAGATGTATTTTCCTTCACTTTCTGTCTGTTCTTGAACCAGATGTAAGAAGTATGACCAGGTGGACAACTGCTGGGACACTGAAGGAGAGTAGACGATTGTGATCTGTTCACCTGCACCTGGAGATCTGAATAAAGCTAGAATTAACAAAACTGTCATTATGTTCATACATAAATATAAATATAAACATTCACGCAAGAAGTTGAAATTAAGAAATGAATTGTTATAACTCAGTTATTGTTATAAACCCAGTGTGAATGTTACCTGTAACAGACAGAGTGGTTCCAGGATTACCCCAGTATGCAGCTTGGTTCGTTATGATCCTGAACCTGTACTGAGCTGAGTCGCTCTCTGTCAGGTTTCTGATTCTCAGAGTGCAGGTGTTGTTTTCACAGAGATCCTCTACACGACCTGCATACTCTGAGTCTGTGGTCAGATCTACAGGTTCATCACCTTTCAGTTTAGTGAACCACAATGTTTTCTGTACTGTGTTAACACGATCTCTCCATGTAGATGGGTATTTGTAGCTGCTTCTTATCTCCACTGTTGATCCTTTCACTGCACAGATCTCAGTAGAAGAGTAAGTCACTCTCCAGCCATCCTGACCCTGAACCACTGAAACACAGAGCACATCAGAAACTAGAATCAAAGTTAGTCTATAAATCGTTGAGAAATTGCCTGATCAATACTTTCAACAAAGAATGTAAAAATAAACATTTTACACACTTTACTGGGATAGAGCAGAAAAACACATGTGAATTCCTTCTTAGGCACTTTAAAACCAATGATACTCTTTGACTTTGTTGTTTCTTAATCAAACCAGGTAGAACAGAAGTCTACGCAAAAAGGGTATGTTCAGTTTGACACGAGATAGGAAAATGCCTTCATATAAATGAACAGTGAATGATTAGCGATCATATTAATTAGAATAGTGTGTGATTCTCTGTCCAGTTCCCTCTCTGTTCGCTCTGTGGTCAGGTTGCTGCTGAGGTAAGAGGGAAAATAACAATGAATGCAGAACACTGAGGTGTGAGCAGCTTCCGTCGGATATACAGATAAGAAAAAGAAGAAGACTGCTTTTAACTCAGAGTGTGGGAATATAACACTGAGGTCAGAGAGGAGAGAAGGAACTAGAAGGGTTTGGTGCAGAGGTATGGTGACATAAGAGTTGAGTCGATATGTCCTGACTTCTAAGAAAACATCTCTCTAAAACATTAAAAATTAATACAAACGGAGCTGGCGATTCTTTAAGTCGTCTTAAGAAAAACGAGAAGCAAAATGTTTTCACAGAGAGAGGATGGAACAGTTATGCATACACTATATTCTCATTTTAATGCTTTTAAAAGTGATAAGTAAACTGATATTTTATGCAAATGATTCGAGCAAAGGACTGCTTTTAACTCAGAGTGTGGGGATATACAGTAACACTGAGGTCAGAGAGTAGAGAAGGAACTAGAAGGGTTTGGTACAGAGGTATGGCGACACAAGAGAAGTTGAGAAACAAAGAAACAAGAAAACCAAACCCAAAGAAAAGTAGCAGCCAGAGAGATTATAGCAGTTCAATTCAGTGACAAGAGTCAAACTCAGACAACTGAAGATCACCTCACATGATTAAACATGAATAAGAAGGATGACTATGACGGGGTCATAAACTAAGGTCCAGTTGTAAATAAGGTACAAGAGGCACAAGCTACTAAAAATGTAATAATATTCTAGATGCAATCAAAGCTTTCTGTTTGCAAAGAACAAGGTGGTTCAATAAAAGATCAGTATTTATGTGACGAAGGTAAGCAAGAGTGTAGAGTACCCGGCACAGAAAGATCTCCTTCTTCAATTATTTGTATTGCTTCACGGAGTTAACCTTTTACACAAATCTATTCCACTTATTTCCACCTGCTTTTACAAGTCCCACATTTTCCCAGAATCCCCTCTGTTCATGTGATGAATGTAAGTGTAGATGTACAGTACCTGACACAGAGAGAAGGAAGACAACTAATCCACTCGCTGCTGCAGTTAGACTCATAGCTGCTCCTCTCATCTCTGTGAGACTATAAAACATGTCAGATTAAATAATGTTCACAGGAGGTATACAGAATCATTACATCAATAAACTTTTCTACTTACAGTGAAGAGGAACGATGTGTTTTAAAGATCCCTTTCCTCTTTCGTCAATGAGCAGCAGACGGATATCAGGCTGGTTAATAACCACATTTACTTCCTGTATAGACTCTTAATATGCATGATGAGCAAAATCCCAGTAACACCCACTACACAGTAAAATAATGTTGTTTAACGAAATACAAACTTAAAGAGAGGTTCTTCCTATACCACTGAATCCAGAGAATAGCATTCAAATGAAGAAGAGAATAACAGTTCATCTCTATGAGCACTGAGGACGTCACACAGTCTGCAGGTAAAGAAACCTGTGAACCTTAAAGCAGGTTTACTGAACAGGATGATAATAATTATGGCTGTTTAGTTTGAATATTAAAACCAAACTACAACATGAAGCACAGACTGAAGCTTAGCTCTCAGTATCTCTGTCAGTGAAGAGCAGGACTGTGGCTGTGCTGTGGTCTCACACACTTCACTCACTCACACACTTCACTCACTCACACACTTCACTCACTCACAGACTTCACTCACTCACAGACTTCACTCACTCACTTCACTCACTCACAGACTTCACTCACTCACACACTTCACTCACTCACACACTTCACTCACTCACAGACTTCACTCACACACTTCACTCACTCACACACTTCACTAACTCACAGACTTCACTCACTCACACACTTCACTAACTCACACACTTCACTCACTCACAGACTTCACTCACTTCACTCACTCACACACTTCACTAACTCACACACTTCACTCACACACTTCACTCACTCACACACTTCACTCACTCACTTCACACACTTCACTCACTCACTCACTTCACTCACTCACAGACTTCACTCACTCTCTTCACTCACTCACTTCACTGACTCACACACTTCACTAACTCACACACTTCACTCACTCACTTCACACACTTCACTAACTCACTCACTTCACTCACTCACACTCTTCACTCACTCACTCACTTCACTCTTCACTCACTCACACACATCACTCACACACTTCACTCACTCACACACTTCACTCACTCACACACTTCACTCACTCACACACTTCACTCACTCACTCACTCACTTCACTAACTCACACACTTCACTCACTCACACTTCACTCACTCACACTCTTCACTCACTCACACACTTCACTAACTCACACTCTTCACTCACTCACACACTTCACTCACTCACACTCTTCACTCACTCACACACTTCACTCACTCACATTCTTCACTCACTCACACACTTCACTCACTCACACACTTCACTCACTCACACTCTTCACTCACTCACACACTTCACTCACTCACACACTTCACTCACTCACACTCTTCACTCACTCACACACTTCAGTCACTCACACTCTTCACTCACTCACACACTTCACTCACACTCTTCACTCACTCACACACTTCACTCACACACTTCACTCACTCACACACTTCACTCACTCACACACTTCACTCACACTCTTCACTCACTCACACACTTCACTCACACACTTCACTCACTCACACACTTCACTCACTCACACTCTTCACTCACTCACACTCTTCACTCACTCACACTCTTCACTCACTCACTCACACACTTCACTCACACACTTCACTCACTCACACACTTCACTCACTCACACACTTCACTAACTCACACTCTTCACTCACTCACACTCTTCACTCACTCACACTCTTCACTTAGTGTGACAGGCTGTCTTTCCTGTTCATGTTCTAATGTTTCTTGAGAAACACTGTTTCAATGGGTTTAACTTTTAAAGCAAACACATACAATTCTTCTTTTTTGAAATCAGAGGTTATAGCATTATTATGGACATTATTTACGGCTTATGACATTAGTTTGAATGCAATTTCACCCTTTTTATTCAAGTAAATCAATACAAAACAGAACATGGAAAAGGAAAACAAATGATTTACAAAACAAAGTCGGTAAACACACAAAAGAGAATTATAGTTGACAAGCTCTTGGAAATAGTTTTCTATGAGTGAAATACGTCTCTTTACTAAACCCTAGTGGCAGCAGTGTGGAACTGCAACTACATCAGCTAACTTATGTTCCTCTGTAATATCCCAATGTGCTTTTCAATAGCAAACATGTATATTTGCACTTAATTCATGAATATTCATTTGAATAATAAAACAGATCAGAAAACATCATGCATATATTAACATTCAGGTTAAACCCTATAATGTTATCCTGTGGGAGATGCATGTCACTCAATCCAATGGTAGTCAAATGAAAGGTCATCCTTCAAATAATAAAGACTTATCATTGGAGCACCACTATTTGAACCAAATGTAAAGACAGTCCATCCAAAAGTTTCAAGTCACAACAACAAGTCGCTCAAAAGACATCTGTAAAAGTATGAATGTACATGAACACCATTTTATGATAATCTATCAAGTACTTGTTAGGATATTAAAGTCAGGACAAGAAGAAGACCAAGATGAAGATATATTGTATAAAATAGGAGTGAAATGTGCTTTCCAACAAAGACAGCTGCCAGTGGGAAGCCAGTTGGACCACAGCCCTTGTTGTGGCTGAAGTTACTTTTTTTTAAACCATACAATTATTTGACTTATACTTCCAATTCAATGTATAAAGTCGTCAACTGCTTACCCCTAGGGGTACTTTGGAGTACTGCAGTGAGTTGTATTTTTGTATTCTTTATTGGAAAAAAATAGTTATGCATAATTAGAATATAATGATACCATAATATGTGTTTAAAAAAACTCATGTAAATAGAAAAGACTGTATGTTCAATGTTCAATACTGCTGACTTACTCAAAGTAAAACATAAAATAAGATAAAGACTGTTGAATGTATAATCTTGGTGAAGCACATCCTATATCTATTTAAAAAAAAGTCTAAGTCAACCTGGTTATTAAACATTTTACTGTAAAAGAATCACAGACATTTTAGATCATAAATGCAGCCTGCTGTGTTTATCTGGATTTGTTGACCGTGCTGTACAATGCAGCTGGATCCTCTTCAGAGTCCTGACCTCTGGTCCTGAGAGATAAAAGATGAGTTTTTAGTGGTAATAATAATGCAAAGGGAATTAAATGATATATGAATAATGTTCCTGTGTGAGGATCTGCTCACCTCGGGGCAGCACTGCTGAACTTGACGGCAGCGTACTCCGGGACATACTGTTGCTCCGTGTGTCTGAGGGGCTCAGCTGCTCTCATGTTGGAGGAAAGAGGATCTGCCCGGTTGTTGGAGAAGTGAACGCTGGCATACTGAAGGTCATCCTGCTGCTCCGGCTGATCAGGTACACACTGCAGGGATGAAAACACTTTCAGATACACATTTTTACATTCATAGGTATTTCATTTACGGAGGAATGGACCCAGGACAGAAAAGGCCAAAGCAACAGCAGCTGTGGTAATGATGGAGAAATATCCCTGCTTCATCAACTTGATGCTGTATATGACAGAAAAGATGAAAGGATAAAAGGTAGGTAAACTTCTGGATGAACTTGAAATGTACTCATTTCTAAGAGGAGAATCAAAGAGATTCAGATAGAAATTAACTTGTTATAGAAGGATGTGAAAAGAGCAGCAAGAGGTCCTTCTCTGTCAGATCCATTTTCTATAAGAACTTGAAGACCACCATCATTATAAATTGAGTGTAATATGTTTTCTTTTGTACTAGATTAATTACGTAAGCACCTGTCGTGGCTTCCTTCTTTGTCTTTCCTTCAAGCCACTAGACGCCTTAAACAGACTCGTTTCTTTCCTTTAAATTACTCACAGTTTGAAGAGTTGCTTGGCCTCCGATGGTTTAGATGATGTTGCGATGTGATCAAAATAAAATAACAAACTTTTGCACATGCAGCAAATAAAATAGGCCTTTACAATATTCAAAAGAAATAAGCAAAACTCAAACAGCTTAGGTATTCTTTCTTTCTTAATAATGCTTATATAACTTCATAACTTAAAGGGTACTTGTACGATTTGTATGTGAACGTGTAGTACGTGTACGGTACGGTTAAAAACTGTTCCTCGACGGCGTCTCTCAAACAGGTTGCCCATCACTGTGGCTTTAGCGCAGGCGCCGTGGGAATTGTAGTCTTTTATAGTGTGTTGACTACAGACGTCACAATTAGGTGGCCTTTCTTATAAATCAAAATACTGGCTCTAACAGCATCTATTCTCACCTCTTCCCTGTTGTCCGCTCTCTCTTCAGGCTCAGACGAGTCTCTAGAAGCCCTCTTTCTTCTGGTTAGGAGAGGTCATAAAGAAAAAGAAGATCAAATGTTGACACCAGACAAACAGACTTTTAATTTAACAAACAATGATTAAGATGATCAGATCTGCTCACCTGATCCACAGGAAGACAGAGAGAGAAATGACAGCCAGGAGAACAACAGGGATTGTTACAGCAGCTGGTATCTTCCATGATCCTGAGAAACAGTGATCAACAGAGAACAGACAGTTAATACAGCAGTGTTTCTCTAAAGCAGGGGTCGGCAACCCCTGGCACGCGTGCCACCATTGGCACGCGGCACCGTAACCAGTGGCACACTAGGAATAAGTGGAATAAGTGTGCAAAATATTTAAATTTTATTTTCGGATCCTGAACGAGACCGCCGCCAGAGCGCGTCTCCCCGTTACCTGCCATGTGCGCAACGCAGCCCCGCTCTCTTTAACTCAAGGCGACTTTCTGCCGCTTTCCTCCGTGGTGCAGTGCTGATCGTTTCACCACAGAGGAAAGCACTTCACAAATTGCAGTACCCATAAGGAGCTGTACAAATGCTGCAGTTTTTGCGTGGCTGTGTCTTAGTTGAAAGCCCAGTGGCGATCTGCTCATCTCTCCTCGAAATAACATGCTACACAGGGGCGGACTGGCCATGTGTGTTCTGGAGAATCACAGAACGGAGGATCGTCCTTATTATTATGCCGTTTAAACCAATTATTTAAATGTGTTTGTTAAATTCGGCATCATGTAAGTTAGGGATCTCCGATCGATATCGGCCGATACTCACTCTCTGCCGATCGATCGGTACTCTCTAAAAATGCCGATCGCGAGAGCCGATCGCATGACGTAAAATACATGACACTTTTCTCTGTGCGCGGCAAAACAAGCTCGCCAAAATGGCTTCACCAGTCTGGCAGTATTTTAAGGTGTCCGAAAATGACAATAAAATAGCGGTATGCAACGTGTGTGAAGCAGAAATCCTGCAGCTCCGCCCGCTGTGACGGACCGGTGAGCGGAGCAAAACACACTAAGAGTTAGACTTAACACACTTAGCTATTTGATCTACCTCTGGAACAAGCTAAATTAGTTATACATATATTTATTCTTCCCTGTCGGGTCACTCATTACTGGATCAGTGAGCTGCATGAGACGACAGGCTGTCAGGAGAGAGAGAGAGGGGGAGAGAGGAAAAGAGAGCGCTTCCGCTCATTTCTCCCGTGTTATTATCCAAAGTTAATGTAAACTTGAATAATGTACTTCATTTGAATGTAATAATGATGTTGGTTGTTGTTTGTGGAAGCGCCAGTGAATGAGCCCCATTAACTGAGTTTTAAACATCACTTTAAATGGAAGATCCCCATAGGCCCCGCCCACTCGATCGGATCGGCCCCAAAATTGGCGATCGGAGCATCCCTAATGTAAGTTGCGCTGACAGGTCCACACACTGCTTCCCCGCAGCAAGGCTCCCCCCGCCCTCCTGTTGACAGTTCACGAGCGTCGAGATTTACCCCCCCCCCCCCGGTTGATAATTCACGATCATTGGCACGCTGATAAAATATATTTTTTTAATGGCACTTCATATCAAAAAGGTTGCCGACCCCTGCTCTAAATGGTCTATAAGTACTCCTAGGGGTACTGAGGAGTACTGCGGGGGCACATGGGATTTTTACAAATAAAAGTATAAAGTAATGAAACTGTTCCAGTTAAACTTGAATAATAATGTAAATAAACATCATATTTATATTTTATACTCCTATTTTCAATGTAATTGTTAACTGCTGCAAATGGCCAATTACAATTACATTCATAATCAGTGGCGGCTGGTGGAATTGTTTCTAGGTAGGGCTTTGCCACATATACGTTTCAGCAACATCCCAGTATGACTTAATGCAATAACAAATAGGAGTTTTCAGTCTTAAATGTTAATGCCTCCATAAACAATTTAAGCACTTGAGACTGAGGACTATGTACAAAGACTTAAAAACAATGGCATTAGCAATACTTGCATACATATATGTATGTGTATATATATGATGTATATAATATATGGAAATATATATATATATTATACAGAACAACGGTATAATCAACAGTAATACAAAAAGCTGAAGATTTAATAAAATAATTATTCTTATTCTTAAAATCAATGTGGTGTCTTTGACGTGCCTTTAAAACCGGAGGCGGTCTCCAGGTGCTCCTCCAGCACAGTGTGCAGGGAGGAAACTAAATCCACCAATCCCCTGAAAATGCCAGCGTTGACTGAAGAGTCTCGTCATGCCCACGCAAAGCCAACTCAAAAGCCCCACAAAACTTCATTATTTTGGATAAAATATGCCTGTTTTTATCCACCTCCTCATTGTGTTTCCCTACCGCAATCCTGTGGCCGTCGTCCAGCTGGGTATCAGTTGCTTACTTGGGGCGGTCAAATATTCGCCCCTCTGGTATTAGTTTTGAGGACGCTGAATGGCTACAGTTTATGACATATGTTCATATCTTGAATCAGCAATTGGCTAACCTGATGCAGAGACCCGCCTCCATGGGGCGATTTCTCTATCGCCCCAGAACTGAACTTCAGTCATACAGTGTAGGAAAAGCATATATATTGCACAAATTATTTTAAAATTACATTTTACACATATTTCTGAGTGCAGTCCATATTTTAAACAGTATTATTATTATCATTATTATTATTAATAATAATGTTTTTGTGTGTGGTTTAGGGAGGGCGGCGCCTTATCGCCCCCTATGGGCCAGCCGCCACTGTTCATAATAACGTTTGATCGGGGTCCAGTTTCTGCATTTTCGATAACAATGAATGAAAATGTAATTGTGGTTAAAATGTAGCTGAAAATACAGAGAAATAAGTGAAAAAAGACACAAACATGGTTTGCACTGGTCAGGGGAGCTTGGCTGGAAAGAATATTTCAAATGAGATGCAAAAAAGTTTGAGAAATTATGAATAAAAGCATGTTCTTGAACAATGGTCCCCAAAACAAGTAGAGCTGCATTACTAAAATGTCATCAGTTGTACACACACTGATGGTCAAGGTCTAATGAAAAGGACAATATCATCCCCAAACAGTAGAAGTGCATCTAATGTCCCAATAAATGGTAAATACTTTACAAAAATATAAAGGCTTGACTTTTATTTTTGAATCTAAAGGGAACACAAGGGCCCTGTTCTCTCCAGTGAAGAACATTCTACGACCACCGGACTCTCTTGCACCTCATCAGTATTCAACCGCCTACTGTAACTCCCTCATTTCATTTTTTAATGACAAAATAGAAAACATTCACCAATAACTAACTCCTAACACCACCTGCAGTATATCTCTCCGACCCGCTCTCTCATTCTCTTTCAAGTTTCACACTTCCCTCTGCTGTTGGAATATCTGACCTCATCCGTAAATCAAGGCCATCTACCTGTCAGTTAGACCCTCTTCCTACCCCCCTGGTAAAAGCCTGTCTACCTTCATTGTCCTCCCTTATAACTGTCATCATACACTCCTCCCTCACATCTGGCCCACCTGACATCCGCAACACTGACTCTCTCCCCATTTTCAAATCACGTCTCAAAACACACCTCTTCACACTCGCATATCCATCCTGATCATTATCCATCACACATCCTCTGTTTTATTTATTTTATTTTGTATATACTGCATTGTCTTGTTTATGTTTCTTATGCTGGTGTTATGTATTGTCTATCTTGTTTTTTATGTGTGTTTTTACGGCGACCTTGAAAGCCTTGAAAGGCGCCTATATAAAATAAATGAATTATTATTTATTGTTATAAGAAAACATTATGAACCCTATCCCTGATCCAAGAATAACATTGAAAATTCTGACTACCACGCAGATGATGTGACTGAAAAAAACAAGTTTCTGGTAGTATACGAATGCATAAAACTTACCTGCCACAACAAGCAGATGTAATTTGGAGTTTTGACGTCCTACTCTTTTCTGTCTGGGCTCCACAGGAATAACTCCCACTGTGTTCAGCTCTGAAGTCAGTGATGTTGAAGATCTGTCCTGAAGCTTTTGGAGAGTCTTCATTCTTCTTGTACCAGGTGTAGTTAGCTGCTGGGTTAGCATCACTGCTACAGGTCAGAGTCACTGAACTGCCCTCCTCTATCTCAGCAGAGGGACTCACTGACACAGAGGGAGGCTTTGGAGCATCTGGAGATACAAAGAGACCCATTTGTTTAACATAAGATAGTTGTGTATGTTTTAAATGTTAACATGCCTTTGTCACATGTTGCATTTTGTTTTAGGGCATGAATCTTGGGAATTTGCCTTTATAGAGCTATTATTGTCTGTCAAGAAATAGAACACAGTTAACAGTATATTCACATTATTTCTGTAATTATTGTCAATATACTGTATGTTCTGTACCAAAAAATGATGCGTTACACAGGTAGACTGGAGCTACATGACATTCATCCCTTACTGCTGGGTCACCACAGCATCATAGTTGCTAATGTTTTGTACTCACACTGGACATCTACTGATAGAGAATCTGACATGACCTCTCCATATTGATTCTCAGATTTGCAGTAGTAGATCCCTCTGTCCTCAGACCTGATGGAGATGATATTATAACTTCCTTCAGCTCCCTGAAACACTTGTTGGTTCTCCTTGTACCAGATGTAGTTAGCTGCTGGGTTAGCATCACTGCTACAGGTCAGAGTCACTGAACTGCCCTCCTTTATCTCAGCAGAGGGACTCACTGACACAGAGAGGCGCCTTGGAGCATCTGGAGGAGAAGTGTTACAGAGATGAATCTAGGTTAGGATGTGTTACTACAGAAGAATATTTGGTATTTTAATTTTAATTTGTAAATAGCTGTGTACATCAGCATGTTAGACTTTGAAGGTGCGCTGACAATTGGATGTTACATTTGGTGTCCCATAACTCCTAAAATCACTTGACACTGTTCAGAGAATTACAACAGAATGTAATGTGAACAGCGGAAGAAAGTAGTAAAGATCAGTGAAATCTTCTCCTGGAAAGATTAGACACATGTAATCTTTAAATAAACTGTTTCACTCACATTTCACATCAATAGGGATCACTTTTGATGTCTTCCCCAGTGTGCTCTCAGCTGTACACATATACTGTCCAGAGTCAGAAACCTGGATGGAGCTGAAGAAAAGCTTTGATTCTTTAGTGAGAGGAGGAAGTTTCTTATTTCCACTCGTCTTGTACCAGGTGTAGTTAGCTGCTGGGTTAGCATCACTGCTACAGGTCAGAGTCACTGAACTGCCCTCCTCTATCTCAGCAGAGGGACTCACTGACACAGAGGGAGGCTTTGGAGCATCTGCAGGAGAAATTTACATTAATATTTAAATATAAAAATATTTAAAAGCACATGATTTTCTATCTAAAATATTTATTACTTTTTTCCTTTATTATTGTGATGTAGAGCTGGAGCTGTCAAATCATTTTAACTCATGTTTGAAACGGACAGCCAATAACAAGTCTTTAACATTTAAATGTTTAGTTTTTAACGACTGATTATTCTCTTTATATGCTGATTTTGTTGCAGGTGCCGGCTGTTTATACTGAGCATCCAAAATCCAAATGTTTTCATCATTCATCTGCAACTGTGAATAACATGCAGAACAATCTAAAGGCAACCCTCATTTGTATTCCTAGAGCAATTTAAATTATGAAGTTGACCTGTTTAGGTGGGCAATGATGGAGACACTTGGAGCGGCGTGATTGGGAGGAACGGCCCCCCTGATCTGAACCGGAGTGGTAGTTTGTGGGTGAACTGGGAACGTCTGGAGGAGGCCCAAGTTCAGGAGGCCTTCAACTCACACCTCCTGCGGAGCTTTTCGAGCATCCCTGTGGAGGCTGGGGACATTGAACCAGAGTGGGCGGTGTTCAAAGCCTCTATTGCCGAAGCCGTGGCGGGGAGCTGTGGTCTCAAGGTCTTAGGTGCCTCAAGGGGCGATAACCCTTGAACCTCCTGGTGGACACCGGTGGTCAGGGAAGCCGTCCGACTGAAGAAGGAGGCCTTCAGGGATATGTTATCCCGGGGGACTCCCGAGGCAGAGGCAAGGTACCGACAGGCCCGAAGGGCAGCAGCCTCAGCCGTGGCCGAGGCAAAGCAGCGGGTGTGGGAGAAGTTCGGAGAAGCCATGGAAAAGGACTTTCGGGCGGCACCAAAGTTGTTCTGGAAAACTGTCCGACACCTCAGGAGGGGGAAGCAGGGAACCATCCAAGCTGTGTACAGTAAGGATGGGACGTTGTTGACCTCAACTGATAGGGTGTTAGGGCGTTGGAAGGAACACTTTGAGGAACTCCTGAACCCGACAACTACATCCTCTATGGTAGAGGCAGAGCTGGAGTATGACGGGGGATCAACACCAATCTCCCGGGGGGAGGTCACTGAGGTAGTCAAACAACTCCACAGTGGCAAAGCCCCGGGGGTGGATGAGATCCGCCCAGAAATGCTGAAGGCTCTGGGTGTCGAGGGACTGTCATGGTTGACACATCTCATCAACGTTGCGTGGAAGTCGGAAACAGTACCGAAGGAGTGGCAGACCGGGTTGGTGGTTCCCCTTTTCAAAAAGGAGGATCAGAGGGTGTGTGCCAATTATAGAGGCATCACACTACTCAGCATCCCCGGGAAAGTTTACTCCAAGGTACTTGAAAGGAGGGTCAGGCCGATTGAGGAGGAACAATGCGGATTCCGTCCTGGTCGTGGAACGACGGATCAGCTTTTTCTCTCGCAAGGATCCTGGAGGGGGCCTGGGAGTAAGCTTTTCCGGTCTACATGTGTTTTGTAGATTTGGAGAAGACGTATGACCGGGTTCCCAGGGAGTTACTCTGGGAGATGCTGCAGGAGTATGGGGTGAGGGGGTCTCTACTCAGGGCCATCCAATCTCTGTACTCCCAAAGCGAGAGCTGTGTCCGGGTCCTCGGCAGTAAGTCGGACCCATCTCCGGTGAGGGTTGACCTCCGCCAGGGCTGCGCTTTGTCACCAATCCTGTTTGTAATATTCATGGATGGATTTCGAGGCGTAGACGTGGGGGGGGGGGGGGTCTGCAGTTCGGTGGACTAAGGATTGCACCACTGCTTTTTGCAGATGATGCGGTCCTAATGGCTTCATCGGTCTGCGACCTTCAGCACTCACTGGATCGGTTCGCAACCGAGTGTGAAGCGGCTGGGATGAGGATCAGCACCTCCAAATCTGAGGCCATGGTTCTCAGCAGGAAACTAATGGACTGTCCTCTCCAAGTAGGGAATGAGTCCTTACCCCAAGTGAAGGAGTTCAAGTATCTTGGGGTCTTGTTCTCGAGTGAGGGAACAATGGAGCGTGAGATGGGCCGGAGAATCGGAGCAGCGGGAGCGGTACTGCAGTCGCTTTACCGCACCGTTGTGACGAAAAGACAGCTGAACCAGAAGGCAAAGCTCTCTGTCTACCGGGCCATTCTCGTTCCTACCCACCTATGGTCATGAAGGATGGGTCATGACCGAAAGAACGAGATCGCGGATACAAGCGGCCGAGATGGGTTTTCTCCGCAGGGTGGCTGGCGTCTCCCTTAGGGATAAGGTGATAGTTCAGTCATCCGGGAGGGACTCGGAGTTGGACCGCTCCTTCTTCGCGTCGAAAGGAGCCAGTTGAGGTGGTTCGGGCACCTAGTAAGGATGCCACCTGGGCGCCTCCCTAGGGAGGTGTTCCAGGCACGTCCAGCTGGGAGGAGACCGAGGGGTAGACCTAGGACCAGGTGGAGGGATTATATCTCTTCGCTGGCCTGGGAGCGCCTTGGGATCCCCCAGTCAGAGCTGGTTGATGTGGCCAGGGAAAGGAATGTTTGGGGCTCTCTGCTGGAACTGCTACCTCTGCGACCCGACCACGGATAAGCGGGAGAAGATGGATGGATGGATGGATGGACCTGTTTTTACTATTTCACTTCCACTTGTTCTTGATTATTATAACATTTGTAATTTATTGATTGTGATGTTTCGTTGTTTCTTTGTGGTTATGGATTCCTGGTTATTGCTGATATTTTGTTTTTACTTGTATTTTATAAACGTTGCTTTATTCCAGTTGAGGTCTCGAGAAAAAAGTATTTCCAAGTCATCTTATTTATTTTATTAAGATGGCTTATTTACAGGTGGTATTTTATATTTTTGTTAAATATTTAATATCAACAAAAATCACTTCCAGTTGTTTTTTATTTAGTTTTTTTAATTGCTAAGAATTTATTTCCCTAATTTATTCTTACATTTCTTTTTTAGATGTTCTTGGTGCGTATAGGATTTTCCTTTTATTGTTTACTGTATGTTGCTTTTATTACAATTATGTACAGGTTACAGCTAAGTTTTAGTGTTTGTACTACTGCTGTCTCCATATGAAGATTAAGAATACTGCAGGGAGGTTATCTCTGAAATGGAATTGTAATGTAATGTCAGTGTGTGTGTAGTGGTTAACTCACACACTGCAGGAGAGGGGAAGTCTGCATGTCCTTTCAGAGCACAGGAATATCTGTCTGTAGAACCAAATGTGAATAAGAGAGTAGAATATATTGAAGTCGTAGATTTTTCTCCGTTTTTGTACCAGACATAATGACCAGAAGGTACAAGACAACTGCTCCGACACTTCAGCTCTGCCCGGTTAGTATATTTGGTTCAACTGCACCGTGAGATCTGGATTTGTGAACAAAGAAAGGAATGTTGATTCAGATAAAAACTGTCAACACACATGAATTCATACACATTTATGTTATTGATTTCTAGATTTCGAACGATTAGAAATAATAGACATGAATGAAAATGTTACCTGTGACAGACAAAGTGACTCCAGGTGAACCAGAATATGTTCCACCTTTTTGGTTTGTTTTGATCCTGAACTGTACTGAGCTGAGTCGCTCTCTCTCAGGTTTTTGATTCTCAGAGTGAAGATGTTGTTTTCACAGAGATCCTCTACACGACCTGCATACTCTGAGACTGTTCTCAGATCTACAGGTTCACCATCTTTCTTCTCAGTGAACCAGAATGTTTTCTGTACTGTGTTAACACTGCCTTTCCATGTAGATGGGTATGTGTAGCTGCATCTTATTTCCACTGTTGATCCTTTCACTGCACAGATCTCAGTAGAAGTGTAATTCACTGCCCAGCCATCCTGACCCTGAACCACTGAAACACAGAGCACATCAGAAACTACAATCAAAGTGAATGACTTAAGTTAACAATTAGTTAATAAGAATTTTTTGTATCATAATACAAATATAATTTCAGGATGATGTAACCCGGACAAGCCTCAAGATCCCTAATTATAAGAAAAATATTCTAATCATGCATCTACGGTATGTAAAGAGAACTGAATATAGATTTGTATTAGGTTTATCATATTTATCATTGTTAAGATCATATGTCCTACTTTTATGTGTTTCCAAGTTTCCATAAACAAAGTGTTTTCAAAATTATTTGCGTCAACAAATAATTATTGAGTTACATTTTACACACTTTTCTGGGAAAGAGCAGAAGAGCACGTTAAATTCACATCTCAGTTCCTTCTTAGGCACTTCATACCTGATGCAATTATACTTTATGACTTATTTTAGCGTTATATAATTATACCAGGTCCAAAAACAAACTGTTAGCTCAGTTTTTCAACGTCAGTGCTGTCAAAGATTGGTGGATGACTTAATATACATTAACAGTGAATGATTAGGGATCATATGAATTAGAAAAGTGTGTGATTCTCTGTCCAGTTTCCTCTCTGTTCGCTCTGTGGTCAGGTTGCTGCTGAGGTAAGTGTGAAAATAACAATGAATGCAGAACACTGAGGTGTGAGCAGCTTCTGTCGGATATACAGATAAGAAAAAGAAGAAGGCTGCTTTTAACTCAGAGTGTGGGAATATAACACTGAGGTCAGAGAGGAGAGAAGGAACTAGAAGGGTTTGGTGCAGAGGTATGGCGACATAAGAGAAGTTGAGAGACAGTATGTAATGACTTGTGAGAAAAATATCCCTCGAAAACACTAAAACTTAATAAAAAACGACAATAATTGTTTTAACCAGGGTCATCTTAGAAATAAAACAAAGCAAAGGTTTTCACAGGGTGAGGAGGGAACAATATTCTCAGTTTACAGCGTGTAAATGTTGTGGGCACAAAGTTACTTTATGCAAAAGATATTTGCAAATGACGTTGGTCAACACAGGAAAGATCTTTTTACGAATAACCATTACAATTAAAAACTTGGTAACATCTAAGTGTTTCATCAAAGCTACACAAACATTTATTTGCAATATTTCTGGAAAGTTTGCATTTCATCCAACCCCGATCCACTTATTCCCACAAATGACCTGATTTTACAAGTCCCACATTTTCCCAGAATCCCCTCTGTTCATGTGATGAATGTAAGTGTAGATGTACAGTACCTGACACAGAGAGCAGGAAGACAACTAATCCACTCGCTGCTGCAGTTAGACTCATAGCTGCTCCTCTCATCTCTGTGAGACTATAAAACATGTCAGATTAAATAATGTTCACAGGAGGTATACAGAATCAGTCATATTAATAAACTGTTTCTACTTACACTGAAAGAGGAACGATGTGCTTTTCCTCTGTCACCAATGAGCAGAAGACGGATATCAGGCTGTTAAAAGACTAGATTTACTTCCTCTTTAGATTATTAATATGCATTATGAGCCAAACCCCAGTAACACCCACTGCACAACAAAGTTGTATTGTTTTAAAAAGTATACACGTTAAAAGAGACTACGGTTAAACATTTGTTTCACTGCCAATATTCCAGACACCAGAAAAGAGCATTCAAATTGAGAAGAGAATAACAGTTCATCTCCATGAGCACTGAGGAAGTCACACAGTCTGCAGGTGTAGTGAAGGAACAGGAACGCATGCTTGCTTGCGGAGAAATGCAGAACTTCGAGACGTGGGAAACTTACATGCCTGCCAACATGAACCACTCACACATGGACTGGTAGGCAGGGGCGGATCTAGAAAAATATTCATGGGTGGCAAGAGGGTGGCAGGAGAATTTGAGGGGTGGCATCCCCTGGCAGAAGTATATGCTGATTTAATCGCAGTCATATCAATTAATGTTAACTTGGAAAGCCACAATATTTATATTTTAACTCAATAACATTAGGTGACATTATTGTGGCACAACAGTGAATCCTTAAATATAAATATATAAGGTGGCAGACATCATTGAATGAATTTTAACTGAACAATAACTGAATGAGTTTGTCTCACTCTTAGACCAGCAGGGGTACCAAATCTATGCAGACTGCTGCAATAAGTACATTAATTAACTGTCTCGTGGATGTTTTTCTGAATGAATATGATACTATTAACAATCATATTATTCCTATCAGCTGTCAATCACTGTTATGATTCACATATTCATTTATTATTGAATAAACTATATTTTTTGGAGGAGTTAATGATGAATGTTCCTCAAGATGCTTGCTCACCCTCCTTCAAATTTGAAAGACAAGTAATTACTATCATATATCAAAAGAATCAAAGGAACAGTTCAGCGCCCCACAACTTCATTGCAAACAGTTACAACCTTGACTTTACATCAGAAAGAACAAACATTAAAGAAGTGACTAACTGCATCAGTTAGGGTTAAAAACGTGTATTCAGCTAAAACATACATCGCTGCAGTTATTATCCAGTGGAAAGCCCTTACCTACTGGCCTAGTTCAATCAAAGTGGTTACTTTCTTTTGGCTGGGCAGTGTAGTTTTACTTAGTCTTATTTGACTTTCTCAGGACTTGAAACTGTTTTTTGGGGGCAGACCCCCACAAAGAAGAAAGTTATACACACGTAAGGTCATCATCTTAACAGTTTTTTATGCTCATCGAGTCATCCGTGAGCAAGCATCAAGTTGGCATGCCTATAACAGCTGAATGCGGCGATTACCATGTTGTTCAGCAAATCGCCTCACAAACTGATTAAGATCTAAAGCTATGGTGCGTTTTGATTCAATGCTGAGTGCAGCCAAACCTGACCGTCTCTTCTCTGTCATTGTAGACCGCAAATACCTCATTCCTTCCGTCTACTTGGATCCGAATGCTTCTCGTTTTGCGCCGTCCCGTTCAAATGAAATCGCCGCCAATCATATTTCCACCCTTGCGCCAGGGCCGGGGGAGGGGTTACAAGGCTCGCGTCTTGTGCTGCATTCACTTGCACTCGGACATTAGAGATTTTCTCTCATAAATGTCCGATGAGCCACAACTTTTCTTTCAAAACAAAGCTGCCAACTGGGGTGGCAACTAGGGTGGCAAGGTATTTTTCTGAGGTGGCAGCTGCACCCCGTGCCACCCGTAGAACCGCCACTGCTGGTAGGACAGACAATGTTTGATAGATGTTTATTAGAAAAACAACACTTTAAATTACTTTGACTTGTTTAAGTGGATCAGTTAGAAAAGCAGTGTGCAGAGATGTCTTACTTTAAGTTAACAGAAACGTTAACATTTGAAAACAGACCGCACTGCATGGAACAGACTTCATTATGAACCATCAGCATGGCTAGATACCACTGGAGGTGAGATAGGAAATACATATTATTATAGTTTTGGTGAAATGACTTCAACTAGAAAGTGGAGGGAGCACTCAGAGTGATGAAGACTGAATGTGCAACAGTTAAGATCCCCCACTAGAGGACAGTGAAACATCAGATACTGAACAGGACCCTGAAACACATTTTAACATCCAACACTGATAGATACTTTCACATTTTATAAATAAAGCTATCTGCTCTTTAGTCTTTAACCATGACATGTAATCCATTACACTTTGAGGTTATACACAGCATATTAGACACAAAGTTCACACCTGTGAGCATCATTGACATATTACAACAGCATCAAACTCTTTTACACAACAAGTTTTACTTCAATACCTGAGGATGAAGGGATGAATGGAACTAGAGAGGGAGGGTTTAACTGATGAAGGGTTTAGGGAGAAAGGAATGAAGGGATGAATGGATGTGAGGATTAAGGGTCGAAGTTATGTAGGGAGGGAGGAGTGAAGGGAAGTAGGGGGGGGGAAATGGCCGAAGGGATGAGGGGAGGAAGTGATGAAGGGATGTTTAGATGAAGGCAATGGGAAAGAGAGATAGAGGGATATAGGGTTTAAGAATGAGTTATGGGAAGGAGCATTAAAGCGATATAGAGGAGAAGGTTCAAATGAGGGAGGTGAGTTAAGGATGTAGAGAGGAAGGGATAAAGGGGTGATGGGATGCAGTTATGAAAGTGAGGAGGAAGGGATGGATCAATGGATATGGATGTAGGGATGAAGGAAAGATTGGATGAAGGGAGGTAGGGAGGAAGGGATAAAGGGATGAAGTGCTGGATAGATGAAGGGAAGTAGGAAGGGTGGGATCAACTCGCAACATCCCAGATTATATTAAAAATCTATTTCATGTGTCTCATTTTATCCTTACAGTGACACTTAGTGGCAATTTGAGACTTAAACCAAAGCAACATTTACTTGATGTTTTTTGTATAAATTAGTGAACGATATAAAGGTTATATTATAAAAAATAAATACATAAAGAAGCTGAAACCTTTCTAAACTCACATGTTTCCAAGTTGTCCGATGATCCATTTCCTTGATATAGAAACTGGCTTTTATTTTAATTAAACACAGAAACACTAAATTACATCAGAACTCTTAAGTTAGACCCCTGTACTCTCCACAGGGACATTTCAACGTCCTTCTTCTTTGTTTCCATCAGGTGAGCGTCTGAAGAAAATCACAGAGACTTTGTGTAAAGTTACAGCTGGAACTGTGACTCTAAATGTGGAGTGGGCCTGTTTGATCTGATGCAGGAGGCTCTAACCTGACTGGACTTCACACCATGTCTCCTGCTCCTCTGTGTCTTCTCTCTTTGCTGCAGTGTGTGAGATGTTCTCATACTCAGGGATAGAGTCCAACTGATGAAGAGAGAGAAACACAATGAGGGTTTCATTCATGAAACCTGCATTATTTAAGATTTTACCTAAAATGAATTTAATGATGTTTCAAAGTAGATTATTGATGAACTTGTTGACAATGCATTACCAGTCGCTATGGAGCAGGTTTTATTTAAAATATGAATAGATTTTCGCATTAATGAACACATTCCTACTCGTGACATAGGGGAAGTTTTGTCAATAGGGCGTCTTTCTCTCACCTCTATATCTTCAGGTTCATGTGCTTCAGTGGTGGAGCGCAGAGCTTTCTTCTTCCTGGATTGAATACAACAACGAATACAGTTTTTACCACGATGAAATTCATAACATTGAAACTACAGCGTGATAAATGTCGGGTGAACTGATGTATTTCTATTGTTGTACCTCATCCACAGAATCAGGAGAAACACAGGAATCAGCATCAAGACCCCCAGAGTCGTCCTGATGATATTCACTGACATTGTTGAACTCCCTAGAAACATGAACACATATGTGATACACCTCAGTAGTATATTGATACATTCCTTTGTCAGTGTCATCCACCTCTGACACCATGGAGGTTCCTCCCTGAACACTGACATGTGTATTTTCTCTACACCAGTTATGGGTTGCTTCATATTACAATGTGAATCATTTCTGGTGAATGTAGAGAACTTACCTGCCACAACAATCAGATGAAAGGTGGAGTTACTACGTCCTAACTTGTTCTGGGCTCCACAGGAATAACTCCCACTGTGTTCAGCTCTGAAGTCAGTGATGTTGAAGATCTGTCCTGAAGCTTTTGGAGAGTCTTCATCCTCCTTGTACCAGGTGTAGTTAGCTGCTGGGTTAGCATCACTGCTACAGGTCAGAGTCACTGAACTGCCCTCCTCTATCTCAGCAGAGGGACTCACTGACACAGAGGGAGCTTTGGAGCATCTGGAGGAGAAAATAGTTTAGATAATTGATATTATTGGATGTATTTCCACATGATTTAATGTCATCATTTATTTTAGATGTAGACCCTTGAGCTCTAAAACATTAAACTGTTCCTTTTTGTAACTGACAGCCAATAACATTTTAATATTTTAATCCTTAATTGTTAACACCTCTACACATTCTTCTCTTTATATTATAACAGTCCTGACTGTCTTCAGTTCTAGTTGTTGCGAGGTTGTCAATTATTTTTCATTACCACTTCCTGGTTCTGTTTTGCAAATAAACATCTGTGTATGAATATAATTACATTAAGACTAGCAGACTATGAAAAGATATACTGTATTTCACTGGGGGTGATAGGAATACATTTCCTGGTTTATGAGAAGGCAACTTTTACATTTCATGTGACTAAACTTAAGAGCATAACGGGAGAAAATGTGGAGGATGGAAGAATGCCTGTTAGATCAACTTTATTATCAGTCTGAGATTTGTGTGACCTTTTATATTAATGCATACTGTAGCTGGTAATCAATCGTCAAAAGATCAATATTATACAAATGATTATACTAACAACAGTGAGCTGTACAACTCTATTTGATACTCTAGATATAATTATTACTAGGCCCTTACTGTTCTTTTACCCGCTTAAAAGATCTTGTGGGCCTTCATCATGATCAAATTACATTGCAGGTGGCGCCTCTTTTTACTGTGTTTGTATTCATTGTGCACCTGAAACCTGGAAAACAGAAAGAACAGTCTGAAGCTAACGTCACTGTTATCCTCAGCTAAATATCTAATTTGATCCAAATGGACTTCCAGGTGTTGATTTAGTATTTCAATTGAATAGCTTTATTTATGACTCAATAGTGTTGTGATCTATTTGGTGAGTATAGGATTTCCTGTCATTGTTTCGTTTTTAACTAGATGGCCTATTTACAGCTCACAGTTTATTTAGCTAGGTGTTCTGTAAAAAATACTGCGGTGTCCATATTAAGATTCAGAAGACTCCTGTGAGATATGTCTGAAACTGTGATGGTATTGTAATGTCAGTGTGTGTGTTGGTAAACTCACACACTGGAGGAGAGGGGAAGTCCTCATTTCCTTTAATAGCACAGGAATATCTGTCTGCAGAACCAAGTGTGAATAAACCAGTAGAATATATTGACTCCGGAGTTATCTGTCCGTTCTTGTACCAGATGTAGGAAGTATTAACAGGTACACGACACTGGTTCTGACAGTTCATCTCTACCTGGTCAGTATATTTGGGTTCCACCTGCACCCTGAGAGCTGGATTTAAGTAGAAGGAACAGGAATGTTATTTTAGACTGAACTGTCAACACACATTCATACAAACGTATTTATATTATTATTTTCTTGATGCAGAACATTTGAAAATAATTGACATGAATGAAAATATTACCCTTGACCGACAAAGTGACTCCAGGTTCACCGGCATATATGACTAGGTTTGTTTCGATCCTGAACCTGTACTCAGCTGAGTCTCTCTCTGTCAGGTTTCTGATTCTCAGAGTGCAGATGTTGTTTTCACAGAGATCCTCTACACGACCTGCGTACTCCGAGGCTGTGGTCAGATCTACAAGTTCACCATCTTTCTTCTGAGTAAACCAGAACGTTTTCTCCACTGTGGTATCACTTCCTTTCCATATGGATGGGTATGTGTAGGAGCAGTTTATTTCCACTGATGATCCTTTCACTGCACAGATCTTAGTAGAAGAGTAAGTCACTCCCCAGCCGTCCTGACCCTGAACCACTGTAACACAGAGCACATCAGAAACTAGGATTACAGATTATGATTTAGGGTTATCAATAAGAGACAAACTGGACCTTAATACCAATATGATGTGCGGAAACGTTACCCGGACCAGTTTCAAAGTTCTCAATTATCAGATAAAAACTCAACAGGCATCTACAGGATCTAACTAGAAATGAAATTGAATATAGAATTGTGTGATATATATATATCATTGGTATGACTCAGAAATGATTCCTACTTAATGTGTTTGAACTAGTGTCTATTTAATGTACACAGTCTTCAAATTGTTTGAAAAGTGCCATTTACTCGTCCACAAACATTTTACATTTCACACACTTTTTTATGAAAGAGCAGAAGAGCATTTTAAAAGCACATCTTAATTCCTTCTCACATACTTTATAACTGCTGAAAATTATACTGCATTACTTTTTGTATTGTTTTCTGAACTAAACCAGGCAGAATAGAAGTAGAAAGCAATGTGTTAGCTTAGTTATACATATAGTCAGTGCACTCAAAGATTGGAAGATGTCTTAATAGTGAATGATTAGGGATCATATTAATTAGAATAGTGTGTGATTCTCTGTCCAGTTCCCTCTCTGTTCGCTCTGTGGTCAGGTTGCTGCTGAGGTAAGTGTGAAAATAACAATGAATGCAGAACACTGAGGTGTGAGCAGCTTCTGTCTGATATACAGATAAGAAAAAGAAGAAGGCTGCTTTTAACTCACAGTATGGGAACTAGCAGAGTTTGGTGCAGAGGTATTGCAACATAAGAGAAGTTGATAGACAGTATGTAATGACTTGTGGGAGAATATCCTTTAAAAACACTAAAACGTATTGAAAACGACAGGCAATTCTTTAACCAGTGTCATCTTAAACATAAAACAAGGCAAAATGTGTTCACATGGTGAGGAGGGAACAGTTATGAATGAATATTATTCTCAGTTTACAGCGTGTAAAAGTAGTTTGAACAAAGATATTTTATGAAAAAGATAAGTGCAAATGATGTTAACCAACACAATATCCACTAATCACAAGTAACACTAAAAACGAACTTTAAAAAAAATCATTGGTAACACAATTAAAATGTATAATATTTCTGGGAAGTTTGCATTTCACACAACTCTGATCCACTTATTCCCACATGTGACCTGGTTTTACAAGTTTTTCCCAGAATCCCCTCTGTTCATGTGATGAATGTAAGTGTAGATGTACAGTACCTGACACAGAGAGCAGGAAGACAACTAATCCACTCGCTGCTGCAGTTAAACTCATAGCTGCTCCTCTCATCTCTGTGAGACTATAAAACATGTCAGATTAAATAATGTTCACAGGAGGTATACAGAATCATTACATCAATAAACTGTTTCTACTTACAGTGAAGGAGGAACGACGTGTTCAAAGATGCCTTTCCTCTGTAGCAATGAGCAGAAGACGGATATCAGGCTGGTAAGAGACTTCCTTCCTCTTTTGATCATTAGTATGCATGATGAGCCAAATGCAAGTAAACAGATTTGGACTCACAGTTTTTAATATGATGACGTTGATTAAAACAATAGTTTCAATAACTTTAGCTTGTTTAGGTGGATCAGTTGGAAGAGCTGTGTTCATCTTACGTTTAAACAGAAGCTTTAACATTTGAAAACTGAGCTCACAGCATGCAGGAAATTCATCACAAACTATCTCCATGTTTAGACGACTGGAGGTAAGAGAGTCAATCAGTATTTTTGTAGTTTGGGTGAATTGACCCTTTAAAGCAGACAGTGGAGGGGGCACTCAGTGAGGAAGCCTGCATGTGTCACACTTAAGATCCCCCACTAGAGGACAGTGAAACATCAGAAACTGAATCAGGACCCGGAAACAACATTTTAACATCAATGACTGATTATTGTTGACAAATTCCAATTGACTTTTTGTTCTTTATCTAAAAAATATATTGAGTGAACAAATGTGCATTTTTGGTCTTTCACCATGGACATCCAACCCAATAAACATTAGAAGTCTTAACGTGTATATAATACAAATAGTTCACACTGGTCACCAACATAATTAACATATTGCAAACTCAGCAGAATCTTTAATACAATCCTTTATTCTTAAACATAATCTCATATTATTGGTTATTGACTAGCATGAACTAATGGACTTTTCCCTTTAGGACCACACCAAAACAATAGATCAGCTAACGATGTGTAACAGGCGGTTTAGGATGTTAAGCACTGATGAATGTAAAGGTAAAAGGTAAAAACGGATGGCAGATAGAGCCCACTGACGGTACCTAGAATGAGACAAATATACATTGGAGGAAATAGGAAGTGATGAGTGGAGACAGGAAGAGAAGATGAAGGGATGTAGTAATGAAAAGTTGAAAAATGTAGGCAGGGAGGGATGAAGTGGTGTAGGGATGGAGGGATAAAGGGAAGAATGGATGAAATGTCATTGGAAGAAGGGACTAAGGGATGTAGGAATAAAGGGTTGAGGGAGGGAGGGATGAATGTTAGAGGGATGTAGCGATGGATGGATGTGGATGCATGAAAGGTCGAAGAGATGTAGGGATGAAGGAATGAAGGATTAAAAGGATGTAGACAGGGAAGGACAAACAAATAAAGGGATGGAGGGATGGAACAACAAAGGTAAGTATTGAGGGATGAAGAGATGAAGGGAGGAAGTAAAGATCGGATGAGGGAATGTAGTGAGAAGGGGATGAAGGGTTGAGGGAGGAATGCATGGATGACAGGATGTTGGGATGAATGGATTTAAGGATGAAGTGTTGAGTGTTTAAGGGTCAAGGAATTTAGGGAGGAAATTATGAAGGGATGAAGGAATCAAGGGATAAATGGAAAAGGGGATCTAGAAAGGAAGGGAAGAATAGATGAAGGGATGTAGGGAGGGAGGGAGCATTTAAGGGTCAATGGATTTAGGGAGGGAAGGATGAATAGAAAAGGGAGGGATGAATCGATGAATCGTTGAAGGGATGTAGGGAGGGAGGAATGAATGGAAGAAGGGATATGTGGATCTGGGCCTTTAGGGTAAAGGGTTTAAGGGTCAAAGGGATGTAAGGAGGAAGGGATGAATGAAAGAAAGAAGGGAAGACTAAATAAAGGGATGTAGGGAGGAAGGAATCAAGGTATAAACGGATAAAGGGATTTAGGTAAAAAGGGATAAATGGATGAAAGGAAAGGAGGGACAAATGGTTGAAGGGATTAGGTTGAGTATGAGGTAGGAAGGGGAAGGGATGAATGGAAGGGACATGGAGGGAGAATGTTGAAACATGAAACTTCAGCATTTTGTCAAAGTTTTGATATGGCAGTTTGAGCGTGTGGTCTGTCGTAAAGAGGATTGATGTGTCGACCGGATGAAATAACTATAGAAGATGATAATAGTTGAGACTTAGCCATGCTCAAATAACTCCTTCACATTTAGTGAACCTGGATCTTACTGCTTAGATGAATGACTTTGGAGACTCTGTATGGCAATGAGTTGGATCAAATTCCAGTTCTCAATGTCCGGTCTCAGTTCATTGCCATAACCTACATGCAGAGATGGGGTCGTTACTCAAAAAAAGTAATATATTACATATTACTTTAAAAAAAAGTAATACATTACTTTACTTCGTTACTCTCTACACAAAGTAACGCGTTACTTTACTCGTTACTTTACTCGCAGGGCCGCCCCTCCCTACAGGCAGATCACGCAGACTGCGGAGGGTGCTTCATTTTGTGGAGGGAGCCTCATCTGAAGCGCAAATGCGGCGCACCTACAGTGCGTTACTTTACTCGACATCCTCACTCTGGATTCGGAGGTCCTCCTTAGCTATTAGCTTCACGTTAGCATGTTGTCTTTGAAGATGCTTTTTGAGGTTTGACGTTGTGTTTGCAGCAGTGGATAAAAGCTTCTGGCCTGGACACAGTTTGCACCTCGTCGTCACATTCCTGTCCTTTCTTCGGACGAACTCAAAATAATGGGCATACCTCCATCCCTCGAAAGTTATCGCTGTTGACTCAGCCATGTTTATGCAATGCATGTGGACGCGCAAGTCGCGCAAATGTTACGTAAATATAAACCTGCGGCGGAAATCCCTCGTCTGTCAAAGGGAGATCTAGTAATTATTTATGTTAGTAGGCTAACTGTAGTGTGATTACTGATTTTATAAAAGTAACGAAGTAACGCGTGTCGGGCAATGTTAGTAACTGTAGTGTGATTACTGAATTATAAAAGTAACGCGTTACATTACTCCGGTACCGACAAAAGTAATTTTATTACAGTAACGCGTTACACCCAACTCTGCCTACATGGCATGGCATGGCATGGCATTGAATAATTGTATGTGTCAGCTGGAAATAGAAACACTGGAAACAGAATCAACAGTTTTTTTCAAGATACATGACAAGGTGAACACAGGAAGGGCAGACTGAGCGATGGAAGGTTTGTAACCGCAGCACAGCCACAGTCCTGCTTATCATTGTGGGACATGTAGTTTAGTTAAGCTGCAGTTTGTGCTGCAGACTGTTCATCTATTTTGACTCATGTGCTTTTCTACTTTAGATTTCTTTGATGGGAAAAGTAGTATTGCAAACTTTCCCTTGTCTCTTTGTGAATGATAGTAGTATAGTTAGTTTGTTCACTGCTGAGATTACCTGACAGCCCATTGGTTTAGAAACTTCATTTAGCTTTCTTTTACAAAAAAGGAAGACATGAGAAATAAGAGAGGTGGTCTTTATAAAGGTTTCGTTTGGCCACAACACCTTTTTTGCAAAACAAGCTGTTCATTTAAATACTGTAAAGAGGAAGGAAGTGGTATTTTGAACCTGATTTCAGTCTCCTTTTCACTCTCAAGCCCACAGAAGGACGTTAAGGTTAAAGAGAACTTCCTTTAAGTTTATGTAGAACTGTTTTCTTGTCAATCTTCTTTATTTTATAGCCGCACGGAGACGAGAGGAGCCGCTATGATTTTAACAGCGAGTGGATTTTTTGTCTTCCTTCTCTGTATGCCAGGTAATATATATCCACATTAACATTGTACCACCTTTACCACACTTATTCAAAGCACCTCAAAGAGAGATATGTTATAAATAGATAGTTGGTTCTTTTATTTTCATTCGGCTGTTGTACTTGTATATCATTGTAGGTCATTAGACAGTGTGTCTCTGTATGTCTTTATGCTCTTTATGTCTTTCTATAAATGGTTTGTTGACACAAAATACACCTTTTATACAATTTGTTGACAATTCCCACGTACCCAAAACTGATCAAATATAATACAAACTTGTATTCTATATTCTAGTTTAGGCATAGTTAGATAGACGCGTTATCAGGACGTGTTTTTGATAATGACTGCTGATAGTTGGGTCATTTTAAGCTTGTCTATGTTTCCATTGCCCAAAATCACATCAGTAATTTGATCCACTTTGTCTAATTTACTGAATTAGTTTCTGATGTGCTCTGTGTTACAGCGGTTCAGGGTCAGCATGGCTGGGGAGTGACTTACTCTTCTACTGAGATCTGTGCAGTGAAAGGATCAACAGTGGAAATAAGCTGCAGCTACAGATACCCATCCAGAATATATGGCCATGAAAACACAGTACAGGAAACCTTCTGGTTTACTCAGAAGAAAGATGGTGAACGTGTAGATCTGAGAACAGCCTCAGAGTATGCAGGTCGTGTAGAGGATCACTGTGAAAACAACAGATGCACTCTGAGAATCAAAAACCTGAGAGAGAGCGACTCAGCTAAGTACATGTTCAGGTTCATAACAAACAAAGATACATATACTGCTTCACCAGGAGTCACTTTGTCTGTCACAGGTAACTTTGTCATATAAATGTTAAATGTGTACTGTGCTGTGAATGTTTGATAAAGAACTTAGTGTGATATTTCCTGCAATGGAAGATTTGTGTGTGTGTGATGCCCCTGTGGGTTCATCATTGGAGAGGGTGTGGCTGTCCTGTCACTACTGTGGTGATTGCATTGATTGCAGTAACTCAGGGCTGTGGTGATTGCATTGATTGCAGTAACTCAGGGCACCTGGGTCTGGTGCCCTGCAGCTATTTAAAGCCTCTCTGCTCCTCTCTGTTTCTCTCTCTGTTTTTCCCTGCAGGCACCCGGCTCTGTTGAGTATGACAAATTCCACTTCATTTGAATTGTTTGTGCTAAATAAACCTCTTTGGATAACCTTTGATATGGTGTGGCTCCTCTTTGTTGTGGCCTTTTGAGCCAGGTCATCACAAATGGTGGCTCGTCCTAGGGGTTATTTGTGGAAAGTTTGTTTAAAAAATTGTGTAGTGCTCAGAGCACATGGTGTCGTTGAGCAGCTGATCAGTTGTTGTGGTCCAGCTCTGTGCTGGCTTGGCGCTGGGGGACACATCATGTCTTTTGTGTTTCAGGAAGCTTTAGTGTTTGACATGGCGTCAGGTTTTGTGTGCCAATCAGGTAAGATGTTGCTGTTTGTTACGCTTTTGTAAAGGGATTTCCCCGCTAGGCTTAAGTGGCGTTTCCCCTTGGGTTGCGTCTGTTTTTTTTTTTTCATAGTGTTGTGGCGACGTGGTTATTGTCAGCTGTTTTCGGACAGCTGTCTCGGGGGCACGTCCACGTGATTTTGTGGTGTTGCCTGCGTGCAGGTCGCTCCACAACTCCGCTGGGTTCCAGTGCGTAATTACCCGCTGCAAGCCACATGAAGACTAGGTGAGAATATTAAGATTTTGGTTAGGCAGTTAGGGGGAAATTCTCTGTTGCGTTTGTCTTTTGCCCATGCATGTTGGCAGTTTTACATTTCACTTTCTGATTGGTTATAGGTAATATATTATGGCTTCTTTGTCGGCGTTTGTGGATGCGCCCTCGGTGTCTTTCTTAGATGATTGCAAGAAGGCGCAGTTGGTCGATATAGCAGGGCATTATAAAATTGCTGTTGTAGGGAGCAAGCGGAAAGATGAGATTAAGGCTGTCATCGTGTCATCTTTGTTTGAGCAGGAGATGTTGCAGAAGAGTGAGTTTGGTGTGGCAGGGGTCGTGCCGGTAGTGGTTCAGACAGCTGGTTTGACGTTCGAGCAGCAAAAAGAGCTTTTGGCCATGCAGTTTGAGCAGGAGAAGTTGCAGTTGGAGGAGGACAGGTTGGAGTTGAGGTTGGAGTTGAGGTTGGAGAAGTTGCAGTTGGAGTTGAGGTTACGGCAGCAGGAGGTAGAGAAGCGTTTGGAGGTGGAGAAGGTGCTGGAGGTGGAAAAGATGAAATGTGAGGTGGAACATGCTAGATTACGGCTGATTGGAGAGGGCAAGCTTTCTTCTGATGGTTCGGCATCAGGTAGTGGCGATGTTATTTCTAACTTGCGGTTAGTGCCAAGGTTTAATGAGCGTGACCCTGACATTTTTTTCACCCTATTTGAACGCGTAGCTGCGGCAAGAAACTGGTCAGATTCGGACAAGGTGCTGTTACTTCAGTGTGTACTCACTGGGCGAGCACAAGAGGCCTATTCAGCTATTTGTGGCGAAAATGCTTTGGACTATGCTAGGTAAAATCGCGGTGTTAAAAGCATACGAACTGGTTCCTGAAGCGTATCGTCAAAAGTTCAGAAGTTGGGTCACGGGGGATAAGCAGACAAATGTGGAGTTTATCCGTGATTTGACTTCTCATTTTCAGCGGTGGTGCGCGGCAGCAAAGGTTGGCAGTTTTGACGGTCTTTGTGAACTGATTGTATTGGAACAGTTTAAAGATGTTATCCCTCAGCGTGTGGCCACTTATGTAAATAAGCAGAAGCCTTCCACCGCGCTTGGAGCTGCCGAATTAGCGGATGATTTTGTGTTGACGCATAGGGCAGTTTTACAGAGAAGTGTTCTAGGGGTGATTGGAGACGTGGAGAAGATGGTGGCTATTCCCGCGGTGGTGCAAAGTTTTCACCAGGCTCCTCCCGTAGATTTGCAGGTCCGGGGCGACCCGAGGGCGCCAGAGTGGGCCAATGTAATTATTGCCGAGGAGAGGGTCATTGGAAGGATCAGTGTCCGTTGCTGGAACCTGAGGGGAAGCCTAGTTTTTCATCACATGCTCCAGCCATGTGTTGTTCTGCCGTTTTGGTTAAAAAAACCGCAGGGTGTAGGATCGGGCATGGTGCCTGATAAGAAGCTGGTTTGTGCCGACTTGGATGTGGGTTCTGGTTTTGAGCCGTTTATAACGGAAGCCGTTGTATCAGTTGTCGGTAGTGGCAAGTATGTTCCGATTAAGGTGTTGCGTGACACAGCAGCTAGATACTCATTTATTGTTGAGTCAGTGTTGCCTTTTTCGACAGAGACTGGGGATTTTGTGCTGATGAGGGGCATGGGGATGGGCTTGATTCCTGTGCGACGTCATACGATATTGCTGGATTGTGAGCTGGTGCGGGGAGTTGTGTCTATCGGCGTGCGTCCCGCGTTGCCACTTGATGGGGTACATATGATTTTGGGCAACGATCTCGCTGGTAGTGCTGTGTGGGCAGGGGTGCCACCGCCTGTGGTGGATTCCAGGCCGTTGGCATCTGTGGAGCCAGATGAGAGCGGTTTGCAATTTCCAAGTGTGTTTCCAGTTTGTGCTGTTACGCGTGCGCAGAGCCGTAGGATGTCTGCTGACCCGCCTGTTTCGGAGTGTAGAAAAAGTGGTGTTGAACAGGTGGTCTCACTGCCTGATCTCCCTTTGTCTGTGTCAAAGGAGGAGGAAGACGAGGAGACTCTTCCTCACTCAGAGATCCTGGATATATTCGAGGAGGGTCTTGCTCAACTTGTTCAGGACCCTTTACTCTGTGAACTGCCAATTCAGGTACATTTGGAGGAGTTAATTCCCAGATTGCTTTGGAGTACGGCCAAGCCATGACTGTCAGGGTTTTAAAGGCAGATGGAGAGATTATGCCCATAGTTGTGGTACAAAATGCAACCGTCTTGGATCTGAAGAAGGCCATTCGCAGATTCATGGGGCGGAAACAACAACGTGAAGGCGGAGTGAAACAAGTCAGATGGGGATATGTTTGGAGATCTTTTCTGTTGGTATTTCAAGGGGAAAAGCTTGACGAGGACAAGATGAGGCTTAAGGACTATGGGATCAGAAACATGGAAGAAGTGACATTCATGAAAAGACACATGAAAAAAAGTCCATACTGGACACACACCTGATGGTCAATATTACACAGGAGGATGTTGGTTTGTCGTGGATCCCTTTGGGGCCCCGTCTTAAGGGGGGGGGGGCTGTGATGCCCCTGTGGGTTCATCATTGGAGAGGGTGTGGCTGTCCTGTCACTGCTGTGGTGATTGCATTGATTGCAGTAACTCAGGGCACCTGGGTCTGGTGCCCTGCAGCTATTTAAAGCCTCTCTGCGCCTCTCTGTTTCTCTCACTGTTTTTCCCTGCAGGCACCTGGCTCTGTTGAGTATGACAAATTCCACTGTGTGTGTGTGTGTGTGTGTGTGTGTGTGTGTGTGTGTGTGTGTGTGTGTAATACTTTGGGGTATTTATATGAATATAAATCATTATTATTTCATTTGTTGTTCCTTCTCAGATCCAGAGCTACTGGTCAAGGCAACAATGATCCACCAGAGTATTTCCAAAGCAGAGCTTCAGTGTCACAACAGATGTCTTTTACCTCATGAGCCTTCCTACATCTGGTACAAGAACGGAAAGAAAATTCAGGCAGAAATATCTTCTTCTTTTTCAGTCTATTTTGATTCAGCTGACAGCTTTTCCTGCGCTCTTAAAGGACATCAGAATTTCCCGTCTCCTTCACAGTGTGAGTTTATGGCACAATGATTGCAATTACTTTGTATATCCATAAACCCACTTCCCCTTTTTATATTAAGTTTTTATTTTTGGCCCCTCGCTCTCCATAATCACTTCTGCTTTAACTCAACAACCTGCTCTGTATTACAGCTGGGAGAGAAGGAGTTGTAACAGCTCAGTTTAACAAATGTTTTATCTTTCAGGTGTTGACGGTCAAAACTGCAACAGAGTGATTCACACTGACAGGAGCATCTGTGCCTTCAAAGGATCATCAGTGGACATTTCCTGCATGTACAGCAGTTATGAATCTATCACTGATGGATTCTGGTTCAGTCCTGAGCGTAGTCATCAGGGACAGAATCCCTCTCAACTTGAGGACCTTAGTGAAGACTCCCAGTATGCAGATCGTGTTGAGATCCTTGAAACAGAGAGCGGATCCACTCTGAGGATCTCTGACCTGAGAGACTCAGATTCAGCTCAGTATCGCTTCAAATTCAAAACACGAAACTTTGAATGGAGGAGTGATTTACCTGGTACAACTCTGACTGTCACAGGTACTGATCAACACACACTGATGTTATACAGTATACCAACACAGTACAATGGTTAATGTGGAAGGTAGCTGTTATAATGTAGATTGTCATTTACAACTCTGCATCCATTCATTTTTATCTTTTTTTAGACTTTGTACCCTTGATTTGAGTATTTGATAAATAACAAACACTTTTTTATCCTCAAGATCCAGATCTGAAGGTGCAGGTGCAGGGGGGGAAATCCTCTTCATGGTCTAAGCTCCAGTGTTACACCAGTTGTCGCCTGCCACATGGTTCTTCCTACATCTGGTATGAGAATGGGCTGAAAATTGCAAAAGAAACATTCTCTTCATATTCAGTCTACTTTCGTTCTGCATACAGCTACTCCTGCGCTCTGCAAGGACATGAGGATTTCCCCTCTCCTCCAGTGTGTGAGTGTTTCCCTCTGGCCCTCTGGTGGAGCTTGTAGGTTATTGCACTTTACCTTCAAAGCTTTTTATTCAGTAGTAGCTGTTCATCAGAAATAGCTGAGACTCAGAAGAAAACCATACTGCTGATAACAACATTGCAGAGATGTTGCAAAGACCGTGCCATTTTTTTTGTTGCATACTATACTCTTAGTTCTTCTATGACTTTTTAGTGACTTACTATTAAATAGTTTTTTATGGCAAAATGTACTGTGACTTTTTATGAGATTTTCTATTGAATATTGTAACGTGATTTGATCGACTTCCGTGTGACATTCTATACTTTTTGTGACACATTTAAATTTTACTTTAATGTGAATCAACCAACCAAATGTTTTTACAGTATATAACCCAATATCAACAATCTCAACCTCAGGTGGCTTTACAGTGATTACAGCATGTTTATTTTAAATATAGTGCACACACTTCTGTTTGCCATTGTTTAAATGTGCCCTAAAAGAACGCTCTTTTGCCAAAACAAATTCACGAAAAACATTTTGTTTTGTTTTTCAGGTGTCAGAGGTCAAACCTGTAACAGAGTGATTTACACTGAGAGAAGCATCTGCGCCCCCGAAGGATCATCAGTGGACATTTCCTGCACGTACAGCAGCTATGCAGACGTTCAATCTAAGTTCTGGTTCAGTCCTGAGCGTAGTCATCAGGGACAGAATCCCTCTCAACCTGAGGACCTTAGTGAAGACTCCCAGTATGCAGGTCGTGTTCAGATCCTTGAAACAGAGAGAGGACGCTCCACTCTGAGGATCTCTGACCTGAGAGACTCAGATTCAGCTCAGTATCTCTTCAAATTCAAAACACCAAGCTTTGAATGGAGGAGTGATTTACCTGGTACAAGTCTGACTGTCACAGGTACTGATCAACACACACTGATATTCACAGCAGCAGCAGTTTCATTAAAAAGAAAAATAAACACTCTTGTACCACTACATTAATAAGGTGGTAGAAGGGTTTTATAAATATTGGCTTTAATCATGATTTTAAATGCGTTTTAAAAAATGTTGTAGATACGCAATTGAACATAGAAATAGCTTTTCGGTTACCAGGCTTTAATAACAATGCTTTGGCTAAGTGTTTATTTTTAAATGTTCCTAATAGCTCTCTGTAGATTATTAGGAACATTATCTCAATTCATCAGAGGAAGAAGAATCAAGTTATGTACAGTATTTAAGACAAATTAGTAATACCACATTGTAAACATTTTCTGTTACAAGTAACATTCATTTGTTACTTAAATAAAAGTAAGACATTTATTAGCATAGCTATTTGGTTAGCAAACGGCTATTCAATGTATTAGCATCACAAACTACTTAAGGCATGCTATCTACAGTGAAATAGTCACAAGCTTCTTCATTTACTTATTATTTAATTTCTAAAATAAAGAATGTTTGCAACACAAAAGTTCTCATGAATGGCTCATACCTGAGCTCCTCAAGATTTAAAACATGTGAACACTTGGCAAAGTAGTTTAAATAAATGCTTACTACTCAAGTTTATATTAAACCATAACAAAAGTTTGAATGATTCTCGTAGCTAACCTCCATAACCAGTTCTGTTTGTTGTATATATCATAAGATTAGATTTATATTTGTTATTTTTGATGTCTGAAAGTATGTCACTTACAACCTTAAAGGTTATCACATTTGATGTTTAATGTTAAACATATCCAGCTCTGCAGGTGCAGGTGATCACATCAACAGTCCACCAGTCTTACACCTATGCAGAGCTGAAGTGTCGCAGCAGCTGCAGTCCAGCTGGTGTTTCCTACGTCTGGTTCAAGAACAACGAGAGAATCAAGAAAGAGGAAAGACCTTTATATAAAGACCAGTTTTATCCTGGAGACATCATCTCTTGTGCTTTGAAAGGACGCGAGAATTACAGCTCTCCTTTGCTATGTGAGTTCGCTCCACGGTGTAATTAACAAAACAATTTATATTGAACGACATAACAGAGACTGCTCATTAAGGAATCAACCTCCTTTGCACCTAACATTTGCTTCACAAAATTGTTGTTTTCTACTCCAGATGCTCTGAAGTTTCCCGTTGTGTCAGTGAGTCCTTCTGATGAAATCATGGAGGGCAGTTCAGTGACTCTGAGCTGTAGCAGTGATGCTAACCCAGCAGCTAACTACACCTGGTACAAGGAGAATGAAGACTCTCCAAAAGCTTCAGGACAGATCTTCACCATCACTGACTTCAGAGCTGAACACAGTGGGAGTTATTACTGTGGAGCCCAGAACAAGTTAGGATGTCGTAACTCCACCTTACACCTGATTGTTGTGGCAGGTAAGTTCTCTACATTCACCAGACCTGATTCACTTTGTGATATGAAGCGACCCATAACTGAAAACTGGTTACAGAGACAATGAAACTATTGTTGTTCAGGGTGTTAGACGTGGATGACACTGACTGAAGGGATATATTAATTATCTACTCACATATGTAATGTTAATAGGGAGGTCAACAATGATAGTGAATATCATCAGGACGACTCTGGGGGTCTTGATGCTGATTCCTGTGTTTCTCCTTAGTCTATGGACGAGGTACAACAATAGAAATACATCAGTTCACTCACCATTTATTTATTCATATGTTCCCATGTTTCACTGTCATGAAATTGGCACTTGTTGATGTTCTCCATCCAGGAAGAAGAAAGCTCTGCGCTCCACCACTGAAGCACAAGAACCTGTAGAGATAGAGGTGAGAGAGAGCGGACCTGTTTACAAAACTTCCAATATGTCTCAGTTATAAATGTTCCCATAAATGCTCTGGAAAAGAGGAGTTATGTGCATTTGGTCATAAAACAATGACATCAACTCATCTTCTTCAAAATAAAATACATGTTTGATCATATCTCCTAATATATACAGTTTCATGAATGAGAGCCTGATTGTGTCTTCTCTCTCTTCATCAGTTGGACTCTGATCCTGAGTATGAGAACGTCTCACACACTGCAGCACAGACAGAAGACAGAGAGGAGCAGGAAGACATGGTGTGAAGTCCAGTCAGGTTAGAGCCTCCTGCATCAGATCAAACAGGCCCACTCCACATTTAGAGTCACAGTTCCAGCTGTAACTTTACACAAAGTCTCTGTGATTTTCTTCAGACGCTCAGCTGATGGAAACAAAGAAGAAGGACATCTAAAAATCCCTGTGTTCCAAGTTTTTATTGACAGTTTTCCGCAGCAGGAATGAGTCAGCAGCAGGAATGAGTCGGCAGCATGAATGAGTCAGCAGCAGGAATGAGTCGGCAGCAGGAATGAGTCAGCAGCAGCAGGAGTGAGTCAGCAGCAGGAATGAGTCAGCAGCATGAACCACATCCAAGCGACATTTTTGTATTTCTGTTTGTTTATTTGTTTGTTTATTTATCTGTTTATGTATTTGTTGTTTTATGTTTTTGTTTTTCAATAACAAATAAAAAAAGGAAACTAATTATATATATATGTTAATAATTTAGTTTTTGGGAGAAGGGTGGGATTAAATGAATGTAAACTTCTTCCCACCCCTTTTCCGATGTGTAATTAAGTAGATCATTTGTTTATACATAACTTAAAATCAGTAATATTTTTGTATATCAATTTGACAATGCTTGATTTAGTTTTTTATAATAATTCTCATGTTACATTTTTGTATTATTGTTTTACACATTCGAAATAAATCTAATCAAATCAAACCCTGTCCCGCCTCGACTTTTTAAAGAGGGTTTCCCCCCTCTAGGACCATCAGTCCTGGCAGTTATTAGCAGCAGTCTGCTCTCAGGGAAGGTCCCAGAAAACCTGAAGCATGCAGTAGTGCAACCTCTAATTCAAAAACCCAGTCTGGATCCCACAGTTCTGGCTAATTTTAGGCCCATATCTAAAATGCCTTTTATGTCAGAAATCCTGGAGAAGGTTGTCTACAGTCAAACCATGTTTTTTCTGGAAGAGAACAATATACTGGAGGTTTTCCAATCCGGTTTGAAAACTATGCTCAGCACTGAAACAGCGAGTTTTTAATGGCATCCTTTTATCTATTGACTCTGGGGACAGCGTTGTGCTTCTACTTATTGATTTAACTGAAGCGTTCGATACAGTCGACCATGACATCTTGATCTCTCGCTTGGAGCAGTGGGTGGGCATTGAGGGGAAAGCCCTGGAATGGTTCAGGTCATATCTGAAGGATAGAACTTTCTCTGTCAGCCTTGGTGACTCCGAGTCATCCTCTGCTCCACTCCTGTATTCCGTCCATTCTTAGACCAGATGTAGGAAGTATGACCAGGTGGACGACTGCTGGACGCTGAAGGAGAGTAGACGATTGTGATCTGTTCACCTCCACCTGGAGATCTGAATAAAGCTAGAATTAACAAAACGGTCATTATGTTCATACATCCATATAAATCAAATCTTTCACGGAATTTGCAAGAACTTTTACATTTAGACATGAATAGTTATAATTTCCTCTGTAAATGTTCCCTGTGACGGACAAAGAGACTGGAAGACCCGCGTCTTTATCGTTGTTTGTTGTGAACCTGAACCTGTACTCAGCTGAGTCGCTCTCTCTCAGGTTTCTGATTCTCAGAGTGCAGATGTTGTTTTCACAGCGATCCTCTACACGACCTGCATACTCTGAGTCTGTGGTCAGATCTACAAGTTCATCATCTCTCCATTTAGTAAACCAGAATGTGTTCTGTGCTCTGTTAAATCCTCCTTTCCATATGGATGGGTATGTGTAGGAGCAGTTTATTCCCGCTGTTGATCAGAACCCTGAGGTGTGAGCTGTCTCTGAATGATAAACAGATAAGATCAAAGCTGAGCGTTGCAGGAGAAGGAACAAGCAGGGTTTGGTGAAGATTTGTGATCAATAAGAGAAGATCATATCTTCAAAACCAGCTGGCGATTTTTGAACCAGGCTAGTTTTAAGAACAGTGCAACATGTTTTCACAGGGTGAGGAGTGAACAGTGGGAAAATACAATATCCTCAACAGCATGTCAAAGATATTGGAGGTTACTTCATGCAAAAAACAAGAGCAAGATGTGTTTATCATAATTGATAAATGTTGATTATTTCTTACTTCTGGGTGTTTAGATTTGGTCTGTATTACTTTAAAGACATTTTAGGGCACTTTTAGTTATACTACACTTGAGAGGGACATATTTCACCTTTTTGCTTTTATACGACTTAAATTCACATTCATGCAAACTAAAAATATGAAGACTTTATAATATGTAACGCACACAGTTATTGATATAACAACCTGACATTATATACAGGTACAACAATCACTTTACAAGAAAATACATATCATTTTTCATTCAAAAACATGTCCTGGTTTCAAGATGTGCAGCTTTTCTTTTACTTATTTTTGAAATAAGGCCTCATTTGACCTTTTTAGGTGAAATTGATAAAGAGATATGGTTCATGTGTTTCAAAAAAATATCTGAGGATTTGACGAACAATCTATTTAGAATATGTTCCTAATCCCAATTAAAGCTGTTCTGTTAATGTGGTACCATGTTAATGTAGATATACATTACCTGGCATAGAGAGAAGGAAGACGATAAACCCTCCTGCTGTTAAACTCATAGCTGCTCCTCTCGTCTCCGTGTGGCTTCAGTGACAGTAGAATACAAAGAGGATGGATGTACACAAGAAACACTTGACACTTACTTTAAAAGGAAGTTCTCTCGGACCTTTACGCCCCTCTGTGGGCTTGAAGGTAAAAAGACCTAAACAGGTGTGTAAAACACCACTTCCTTTTTCTCACATTATTAATATACACTGTTTGTGGTTTTGCACTAAGGGTTTTGTGGTGAACCTGAATCATCCACACCTCACCACCTCTCTAATGCTGGTGATGAATGTGTTCTTGTCTTCCTTTATTGTAAATGCTGGCTCCATTCAGAATATGAGACAATGCTCTTTAAACCTCTGTGAAACTGCCTCGACACTATAACCTGAAAGACACATGCATTAATAATGACTGCAAAAAGCCATGATGAATTCATTCATTAGAGCTTATCCAAGGTTTCACATTTCAATTGTCAATATTTCAGAAATCCACGTGTAAAATCAGACGACACTACAATCTGCAGCACGGACTGAAGCTTAGCCACAAGCATTTCCACAAGGGAAGAGCAGGACAGGCTGTGCTGTGGTCACACACTTCACTCACTCACACACTTCACTCACTCACACACTTCACTCACTCACACACTTCATTCACTCACACACTTCTTTCACTCACACACTTCACTCACTCACACACTTCACTCACTCAGACACTTCACTCACTCACACACTTCACTCACTCACACACTTCACTCACTCACACACTTCTCTCACTCACACACTTCACTCACTCACACACTTCTCTCACTCACACACTTCTCTCACTCACACACTTCACTCACTCACACACTTCACTCACTCACACACTTCTCTCACTCACACACTTCACTCACTCACACACTTCTCTCACTCACACACTTCACTCACTCACACATTTCTCTAACTCACACACTTCTCTCACTCACACACTTCACTCACTCACACACTTCACTCACTCACACACTTCTCTCACTCACACACTTCACACACTTCACTCACTCACACACTTCTCTCACTCACACACTTCTCTCACTCACACACTTCTCTCACTCACACACTTCACTCACTCACACACTTCACTCACTCACACATTTCTCTTACTCACACACTTCTCTCACTCACACACTTCACTCACTCACACACTTCACTCACTCACACACTTCTCTCACTCACACACTTCTCTCACTCACACACTTCACTCACTCACACATTTCTCTAACTCACACGCTTCACTCACTCACACACTTCTCTCACTCACACTTCAGTCACTCACACACCTCTCTCACTCACACACTTCACTCACTCACACATTTCTCTAACTCACACACTTCTCTCACTCACACACTTCTCTGATACACAAACTTCTCTCACTCACACACTTCACTCACTCACACATTTCTCTAACTCACACACTTCTCTCACTCACACACTTCTCTGATACACAAACTTCTCTCACTCACACACTTCACTCACTCACACATTTCTCTAACTCACACACTTCTCTCACTCACACACTTCACTCACTCACACACTTCTCTCACTCACACACTTCACTCACTCACACATTTCTCTAACTCACACACTTCTCTCACTCACACACTTCACTCACTCACACATTTCACTCACTCACACACTTCACTCACTCACACATTTCTCTAACTCACACACTTCTCTCACGCACACACCACTCACCACACACTCGCTCACCACACACCACTCACACATCAACGCACACACTTCTCTCACTCACACATTCACACTCACACATTTCACTCACTCACTCACACACTTCACTCACTCACACATTTCTCTCACTCACACACTTCTCTCACTCACACACTTCACTCACTCACACACTTCTCTCACTCACACACTTCTCTGACACAGTGTGACAGTCTGCCTTCACTGTGTCCACCTTCTTGTTTTGTTTTTACTGTTTCCACTGTTTTTACTTGAAGCAAACAAATGCACTTATATATGAAAACATCAACATTTATTGCATTAGACATGAGCTGTTAACATTTCAGACACATTATTATATTTAAACCAATCAAACCTAATCAATACAGAAGAGAAAAAGAAACATGCTTTCAGAGCCAAACAGAACAGGTATTAACAGCAAAGTGAAATACACAATTATAATGAGCTCTGATGATAAAAACCTTGAAACTACAAAAACATAATATCACATAACATGTTGATAATGGAGCTGGTTAATAAAACGTGATGGCCGACAAAGCATGTGTTAAAATACTGTACACAAAGATAGTTATATACCCACCGGATCTTGGAAATGGTTTTCTATGAGTGAAATACGTCTCTTTACTAAACCCTAGTGGCAGCAGTGTGGAACTGCAACTACATCAGCTAACTTATGTTCCTCTGTAATATCCCAATGTGCTTTTCAATAGCAAACATGTATATTTGCACTTAATTCATGAATATTCATTTGAATATTAAAATAAATAAAAAAATACAATGCATATATTAACATTCAGGTTAAACCCTATAATGTTATCCTGTGGGAGACGCATGTCACTCAGTCCAATGGTAGTCAAATGAAAGGTCATCCTTCAAATAATAAAGAGGTATCATTGGAGCACCACTATTTGAACCAAATGTAAAGACAGTCCATCTAAAAGTTTCAAGTCACAAAAACAAGATAAAAGAAATCTGTACAATTATGAATGTACATGAACACCATTTTATGATAATCTTTTGAGTACTTGTTGAGATATTTCAGTCAGGACAAGAAGAAGAACATGCTGAAAATATATTGTATGAAAAAGGAGAGAAATGTACTTTAAAAACAATGTAAATGATCAACAGTAAAATATAACTAATGTCTTATATAACTCATTTCATATCTACAGCTATATTACTTTTTTATATTTACAATTCAATGTATAAAGTCGTGAACTGCCTGCCCCTAGGGGTACTTTGGAGTACTGCAGTGACTTTTCTTTTTGGATTCTTTATCTGAAAAAAAATGGCTATGCATAATCAGAAATATACTGATACTATAATATGTGTTTAAAAAACTCATGTAAATTGAAAAGACTGTATATTCAATGTTCAATACTGCTGACTTACTCAAAGTAAAACATAAGATAAAGACTGTTGAGTGTATAATCTTGGTGAAGCAGTTTTTAAACATTTTAATGTAAAAGAATCACATACATTTTAGATCATAGAAGCAACGCCTGCTGTGTTTATCTGTATTTGTTGACCGTGCTGTACAATGCAGCTGGATCCTCTTCAGAGTCCTGACCTCTGGTCCTGAGAAATAAATGATGTATTTCTTAGTGCTAATAATAATGCAAAAGGAATTAAACGATATATGAATAATGTTCCTGTTTGAGGATCTGCTCACCTCGGGGCAGCACTGCTGAACTTGACGGCAGCGTACTCCGGACTTCCTGTTGCTCCGTGTGTCTGAGGGGCCGAGCTGCTCTCATGTTGGAGTAAAGAGGTCTGCCCGGTTGTTGGAGAAGTGAACGCTGGCATACTGAAGGTCATCCTGCTGCTCCGGCTGATCAGGTACACACTGCAGGGATGAAAACACTTTCAGATACACATTTTTACATTCATAGATATTTCATTTACGGAGGAATGGACCCAGGACAGAAAAGGCCAAAGCAACAGCAGCTGTGGTAACGATGGAAAGGACAAAAGGTAGGAACACTTCTGGATGTACAAGGAATTTATTAAAATCAAAGACAAGAAGAGAATCAAAGAGATTCTGTTAGAAATGAACTTTTTATAGAAGGATGTAAAAAGAGCAGTAAGTGGTCCTCTTCCGTCAGATACATTTTCTAGAAGCACTTAAAGACCATGAAATACTCCTCAGTATAAATTGAATCTAATATGTTTCATTTTCTAATAGATTACTAACATATGCATCTACTCTCACCTCTTCCCTGATGTCCGCTCTCTCTTCAGGCTCAGACGAGTCCCTAGAAGCCCTCTTTCTTCTGGTTAGGAGAAAATAAATCAAATGTTTTAGTTTTGACAAACTGACTTTTAATGATTAAACAAACAACAATTAAGATGATCAGATCTGCTCACCTGATCCACAGGAAGACAGAGAGAGAAATGACAGCCAGGAGAACAACAGCGATTGTTACAGCAGCTGGTATCTTCCATGATCCTGAGAAACAGTGATCAACAGAGAACAGACAGGTAATACAGCAGTGTTTCTCTAATATGGATACAAGGACCCCTAGGGGCACTTTGGAGTATAGCAGGGGGTGTGTGAGACTTTATTTTCAACCTTCCTATTCCTAAACTAATGATACTGTAATTTGTTTTTAAAATAATGTAGCACTTGTTCAATGTTCAAGTGCTGAAACAAATGGAAATACATTTATGAGATTGTTAGTTTTGTGATGAACGAGTGTGTATACACAACTCTCACTGAGTACACAGGGAATGACTGCACCCCATACTGAATACGGACCCTCGGGATAATTACTTCCTTATGTCAGAAAACAACCCCTATCCTGAACCGGAAAATTACATTTGAACACGCATTCCTTTTTCAGCCTCCTACCCAGACAATGTGACTGAAAACAAACAAGCTGATAAGTGTGTAGTAGTGGATGAACGCATAAAATGTACCTGCCACAACAATCAGATATAAGGTGGAGTTACTACGTCCTAACTTGTTCTGGGCTCCACAGGAATAACTCCCACTGTGTTCAGCTCTGAAGTCAGTGATGGTGAAGATCTGTCCTGAAGCTTTTGGAGAGTCTGCATTCTTCTTGTACCAGGTGTAGTTAGCTGCTGGGTTAGCATCACTGCTACAGGTCAGAGTCACTGAACTGCCCTCCTCTATCTCAGCAGAGGGACTCACTGACACAGAGGGAGGCTTTGGAGGATCTGGAGATTCAGAGAGACCCGTGTCATTCACATCACTATGTTTTAAATGTTAACATGACTTTATCAGATGTTGCCTTTTGGATATATGGATACATTTGGATTAATCGATACATCTTTGGGTAATTATTGTCAATAAATGTTCTTTAAAAAAATCCTTTTTAGCATCTTAAAATCACCTGAAGCTAATCAGAGAATTACAGCAGACTGTGAATGAGAAGCGATAGAGCTGAAGAAAGTAGTAAAGATCAGTGAAATCTTCTCCAGCAAAGACTGGAAAGATTAAAGCCTTAAAACAATGTTCCACTCACATTTCACATCAATGGAGATGTTTTTAGATGTTTTCCTCCCCAGCTTATTCTCAGCTGTACAGTAATACTGTCCGGAGTCAGAGGAATTGATGGAGCTGAGGACAAGACCTTCATTGACAGAAGAAAGGTGTGCATTTTGATCCGTCTTGTACCAGGTGTAGTTAGCTGCTGGGTTAGCACCACTGCTACAGGTCAGAGTCACTGAGCTGCCCTCCTCTATCTCAGCAGAGGGACTCACTGACACAGAGGGGAGCTTTGGAGAGTCTGGAGGAAATACAATGAATCAACAAAAATGAGTAAAAATACATTATGTTTAATAGAAATGATAAATAGTTATCTTTGTGGGAGCATCTGAATTTTTTTGACAGGTAAAGAGCTAAAGACAACAATTATGTTGTATATATTTCGTTTTCTGTATTACTTCTGGTTTGAATACACAACATACGTGCAGATTTGGGAGCCAATTAGAAATAAAACTACATTTTCATCATCTACTGTAGCTGCTCTCCATCTCATTGGCCTTCAGCAGCAGACTGTGAACAAAGTTATAATTGTGGCTTGATGCTTTTCGAGTTAGCTGGGTTTTACTCACATTTCACATCAATAAAGATGGATTCAGATCTTCTACTCCCCAGCAGATCCTCAGCTCTACAGTAATACTGTCCAGAGTCAGAGGACTGGATGGAGCTGAAGAGAAGAAGTGGTCCTTCATTGACAAAAGAAAGGTCTGCACTTCCATCCTTCTTGTACCAGGTGTATTTAGCTGCTGGGTTAGCATCACTGCTACAGGTCAGAGTCACTGAACTGCCCTCCTCTATCTCAGCAGAGGGACTCACTGACACAGAGGGAAGCTTTGGAGCATCTGGAGGATAACATTCATGTTAAAGATTATATTTTTTTATGACGCATGATTGACTATTTTATAATTTATTTTTAAACTATCCCTAGTCATCTATATTGTAATTTGATCAGGTGTAAAATCAAAGATGCCTGCTTATGGAGAAAGCCACTAAATGTTCTTAATCTTAATATTAATGGCTTCACAACTCGTGCTTCTCTCTGGAAACTGGCTTTAATAGAGCATCTAAGTAAACTAAACTGTATAACATCAAACAGTTAATGCAGCAACAACGTTTTTATATTTCAAAATGTCATTAAAAAAGAACTGTACTTAATGTTGGGTTTATTGAAAGCTAAAGTGCTTGTAGGATACTTGATTTATCTTTATGGTTGTTTCCACTTATTGTAAGTTGCCCGAATAAAAATGAAACTGATGTAATGAACTTTAGAAGACTCCGGTGAGGTTATGTACAGTATGTCTATAATGTCAGTGTATTGTAATGTCAGTGTATGTGTGTAAGAGTAAACTCACACACTGCAGGAGAGGGGAAGTCTTCATGTCCCTTCAAAGCACAGGAATAACTGTCTGCATTGTTCGGGTTTCTTGTATAATAAGATGTTTCTCCCTGAATTATTTGTCCGTTCTTGTACCAGATGTAGGAAGGATAATAAGATTGAGGACAACTGTTCTGACAAGACAGCCAGTTTTGATTCTGATGTGACCTGGAGATCTGGATTTGTGAAGGAACATGAATGTTATCAAAACACATGCATATTATTATTTTAACCAAAACATTAATAAATAATTAACATATCATTGAAAATTGTTACTTGAGACGGACAAAGTGACGCCAGGTGAACCACCATATTTTCCTCCTTGGTTTGTTGTGAATCTGAACTTGTACTCAGCTGAGTCGCTCTCTCTCAGGTTTCTGATTCTCAGAGTGCAGATGTTGTTTTCACAGAGATCCTCTACACGACCTGCATACTCTGAGTCTGTGGTCAGATCTACAGGTTCACCACCTTTCAGTTTAGTGAACCAGGAATGTTTTCTGTACTGTGTTTTCACCATCTCTCCATGTAGATGGGTATCTGTAGCTGCATCTTATCTCCACTGTTGATCCTTTCGCTGCACAGATCTTAGTAGAAGTGTAAGTCACTCTCCAGCCATCCTGACCCTGAACCACTGAAACACAGAGCACATCAGAAACTAGAATCAAAGTGAATCTATACATTGTTGAGAAATTGCCTGATCAATACTTTCAACAAAGAATGTAAAAATAAACATTTTACACACTTTTTACTGGGATAGAGCAGAAAAACTCATGTGAATTCCTTCTTAGGCACTTTAAAACCAATGATACTCTTTGACTTTGTTGTTTCTTAATCAAACCAGGTAGAACAGAAGTCTACGCAAAAAGGGTATGTTCAGTTTGACACGAGATAGGAAAATGCCTTCATATAAATGAACAGTGAATGATTAGCGATCATATTAATTAGAATAGTGTGTGATTCTCTGTCCAGTTCCCTCTCTGTTCGCTCTGTGGTCAGGTTGCTGCTGAGGTAAGAGTGAAAATAACAATGAATGCAGAACACTGAGGTGTGAGCAGCTTCCGTCTGATATACAGATAAGAAAAAGAAGAAGACTGCTTTTAACTCAGGGTGTGGGTCAGAGAGGAGAGAAGGAACTAGAAGGGTTTGGTGCAGAGTGGCGACAAAAGAGAAGTTGAGACAATATGAAATGACTAGTAAGAAAATATCCCTCGAAAACACTAACATTTTTATGAAAATGACAAACATGTTTTTAACCAGGCTCATCCTAAAAATACAACATAACAAAATGTTATAACATGGTGAGGAGGGAACAGTTATGAATGAACAATATTCTCAGTTTGAAGCGTGTGAGAGTAATAAGCACACAGTTACTTTTGAGTGCAAATTGCGTTGACCAATACAGGAAATACATTTTTACAAATATCCTTTACATGTAAAACTAAAAAACTACTAAAACTTGGTAACATCTACCCGTTCCAACAAAGCTACACAAAACATATATTTGGAATATTTCTGGAAAGTTTGCATTTCATCCAACCTCGATCCACTTATTCCCACATGTGACCTGATTTTACAAGTCCCACATTTTCCCAGAATCCCCTCTGTTCATGTGATGAATGTAAGTGTAGATGTACAGTACCTGACACAGAGAGCAGGAAGACAACTAATCCACTCGCTGCTGCAGTTAGACTCATAGCTGCTCCTCTCATCTCTGTGAGACTATAACACATGTCAGATTAAATAATGTTCACAGGAGGTATACAGAATCATTACATCAATAAACTGTTTCTACTCACAGTGAAGGAGGAACGATGTGTTCAAAGATGCCTTTCCTCTGTAGCAATGAGCAGAAGACGGATATCAGGCTGTTAATAGACTGGATTTACTTCCTCTTTAGACGCTTAATATGCATGATGAGCCAAACCCCAGTACCACCCACTACACAGTAAAGTGTTGTTGTTTAACAAACAATACACTTTTCTTAAACTAAATAAACTATGGTTAAAGACCCGTTTAGCTGCCTATACTGACTCCTGAAAAAAGCATTAGAAAGGATTTTAAATGATAAGGGTAAAGCAGTTCATCTCTATGAGCACTGAGGACGTCACACAGTCTGCAGGTGTAGTGAAGGAACAGGAATGCATTAACCTGTGAAACCACGAGGCAGTTTAACTGAACAGGATGAAGAGAACCAAATTAATTATAAGAGAGGATGGAAAATGCCATTTCTTTTCTCTTGGTTTGTTTCTTCTCTGCTCTCTCTGCGGTCAGGTTGCTTCTGTTTCAGAGAAATGCAGAACACTGAGACGTGAGAAACTCACATGCCTGTTAGTGTGAACCCAACATGAACACACACATCACACACATAATCAAGTGGACTGGAAGGATTTGGACACACAGTGTTTAATGATAAGAAAAACACATGTTCAATGACTTTGGATGTCTAGGTGGATCAGTTGAATTAACTGTAAACACATGTCCAATGTTTACATTTATTAAAACACTTTAACATTTGAAAAACAACCTCACAGCATGCAGCAAACTTTATTATGAATGATTTGCATGTTTAGGAGGTAAGAGAGGACATCAGTACTTTAGTAGTTTGGGTGAACTGACCCTTTAAAGCAGACAGTGGAGGGAGCTCTCTGAGGGATGAAGCCTGAATGTGTCTCACTTAAGATCCCCCAGTAGAGGACAGTGAAACATCAGAAACTGAATCAGGACCCGGAAACAATGTACAGTTTAATATTTAACACTGATTGTTTTGGCACATTTACATTCACTTTTTCCTCGTTATCTCAATGTAGCAGGATAAACTGTTCAGCCCTATCAACACGGGGCAACCTTTCTAAAGAGGGGTCAGTGTCGCTCTTGCTCCCTCTTGATCTTTGGCACGAAGGCCACTTCCGGGTTCCGTTTACGTGCTTTCTCCGCTGGCACCGGTGAGTTTGCGGTGGCTGCCGTCTGTTGTATGCTTAGCATGACAAGTAGCATACATACTAAATGTTTATTGCTGGTTGGAGACCCTTGCAGGGATCCTGCAGCCCATGTCTGCTGCCGCTGCTGAACGAAGCTCTCCTGCTGTGTGTCTTAACTTAGCCTGATCGGTAGGCACGCTTTTTGCTTGTCTCATCCTTCCTGAATAATATGAATGTAGTATTATTATCGTAACATCACCTGCGCTGGAAGCCTAATACAGAAAGACGGCTGTTTTGCCTCAACGTCTGAGCTCACCGCTACACTGCTGCCTGGCGGGCGTTGCTCTTGGCCTGCATCGTCTGTATTGCCTCTTTGTGTCACTGTGCATTACACCACATGACCACATTTTAAACATTGTTATAGTGGACTGTTCGATTAATTTCTGTTTATGATTTAGTTATTTCATTCACCCTGTTGAGTTAAGCTTGTTTTGTTTATTTAATTCAATATTAAGTAGATTGTTGGGTTAATTTCCGTTTCTTTTGTTTAGTTGTTTTCGACCCTGTTCTAAACTTGTTTTGTTTATTTCAGTCGATATTAGTTATATCTCTTAGTATTATTGATTTCTTATTGTCTTTATACTGATCTTATGTGTTGGTTGGTGTATTAATTAGTTGTGACTGTTTCCCCCAGTAATGTGTTTGTTGGCCCCTCTTTAGTTGCTGAGACCCAAAGGTGTGTTGGCTCCCCCTAATGTTGGTGTTCCTTCGTGTGTGTGAGTGTTTAGTGATCACGGGTGCCCTAATTTACTTTGTTGGGATCCCTCTCACCCCTCGTCACCTCCATCCACTGGTAAGCCTCAGCATCCCTTAATTAAGATGTCCCCCTTTATTTCCAGTGTGTATGATGATCTTACTGTGTTTTTTAATGATATTTAATACTTGAAATTAAACATGTGATGAATTGGAACCACCTCTCCTGCCCCTCAGTATTACGAACCCGAGTGCCTTATTGGTACTTTGAGTAATTATTTCCTTGGGTGCAATTCCCAAGGTGGCGTTGACTGGCTTTTGGTTAAATGTAGATCTCAAATAGGAGTTCAAACAAACACTACCACGTGCCGCCACATTAACATTTTATGAGTTTAACCATTTCTACTCAGGTGTGTTTCTGCCAAATCAGAATATGAGCAAGAATACCTGGAATAAGACAAATGAATGCACGAGAGGATAAAGGGAGGCAGGAATGGATGGTGTAGTAGTGAGTTTCCATATAGAAGTGCTCTGTATTCTGATCTGTATACCTTATTTTTGGCTGCGCCTGACAACACATGAAGTGAAGTTACAGAATACTGTCCATATTTAGAAGATGCAGAAGAGGAGCATACCTTTTACACTTGAAAAAGCCAGTTCAGTCCTTGTTCCTGGGTCTGGTCGTCCGCTGACTAACCACCTGCCAATCTCACTTCTTTCTGTTGTCTCTTTGTATTGTCTCCAAATTAATGTCAGTGCATCTTGTTGGTCTCTAATATATGCCTGTGTATGTTTGCTGTATAAATGTATGGAATATTTATGTAAAGTGTCAAAGTGTTTAGAAAAGCTAAATATAATGTGGATAAAAAATGACGCACACCTGTTAGCCTGTTCCACCATTCTTAGTTTTCCGAGGCTAGGAAGGATTCTTGCCTCGCTTCTGAAGCAAGTGACTCGGAAGACATGTGCTTCCAAGCAAGCGTCCTCGACATTGAGAAACACCCACACACTCACACACTTCACTCACTCACACACTTCACTCACTCACTCACACACTTCACTCACACACTTCACTCACTCACACACTTCACTCACTCACACACTTCACTCACACACACACCACTCACACACTCAAACACTTCACTCACACACTTCTCTCACTCACACACTTCTCTCTCTCAGTGTGACAGTCTCCCTTTACTGTGTTCTTTATACCTTCTGATGTATCCTCACAAACTCTGCAGCTTGTTTTATTTTATATCGTTTCCAGTGTTTTTATTTCAAGCGAACACGTGCAATTATTCTATTTTGAAACGACAGATTAGTGACACTAATGCTATCATTAGCATTAGTGTCACTAATGCTATCATTAGCATTAGTGTCACTAATGCTATCATTAGCATTAGTGACACTAATGCTATCATTAGCATTAGTGTCACTAATGCTATCATTAGCATTAGTGTGGACAAGAGTTATGGCAATTTCCACCTTTATTGATGAACTCAAACCAACACAGAACAGAAGGAGAGAAAGGTAAACACATGAAGTACAGAGCAAAAGACTAGGGTCAGAATAACAGGTGTAACAACAAAGCAAAAGAGACAAATGCAATGAGTTGTGATGGTTATGAACTTAAAGAGTAACAAAGAAATTAACTATTTGAATTGGTGATAATGGAACTTTTATATTTACATAAAAAGATGGCAGAATAAGAATGTGTGAACATTAAGGCCGTACACACACCAAAGAGAAATGTACTGTACAGGCTCTTGGTAATGGTTTTCCATCAGTGAAATACGGCTCTTTACTGAAACCTAGTGGCAGCAGAATGAAACTGCAACTACATCAGCAAACGATGTTCCTCTCCAATATCCCAATGTGCTTTCAAAAACTAAATGTATTTTGGAATGGATAAAAAATAACACAAACAAGTAGTTGTTGATATTTCAGTCTAGACAAGAAGAAAAACATTGTAAAGAAATATTATTTGAATAAAGTTGATAAATGTACAAAACAATGGAAATTGGTTTGTTATCAGTAAATTATACCTCTTTAGTAATATCTACATTTCCCAACAAGCCAGCAGTTAGGGATCAGATCCCTTGTTGCAACATCTCTACATTTGGTAATTTTTTTGCGGCAAAAATCATGTTACAAAATAAATATTTACAATTCAGTACATTAAAGGTGGGGTAGCTAATTTTGGAGAAACCAGCTCGAGTACGCTAGAATTTGAAAATACACAGCTGTAAAAAATCTGCCACTTCCTCACAGAGCCCCTCCTCCAACACACACGAACGCGCACATGACCAATGAGGGCACGAGATAAGTTTGTGCACAGATGGAAGGCTGACAGGCAGGTAGGCCATCCAGTTACTTTAGCCGGGCCGGCTCAGATGATTGGTCGTGCTTTTTACAGTACTACGGCTTCCACAGATGACATTTTTTTATGGATTTGTTGTCAAAGCACTAAAGATATTCATTGCTATCGGGATGTTAAGAGCATTCCATGGAATATAAAAAGTGTGTCTCGAGCCGGTTTCTCAAACTTACCTACTCCACCTTTAAGCTTTGAAATACTTAACAAATTATTTACATTTGAGCCATTCAGATTAATAAAAACTAGGCTGAAAACTCATCGCCTCATTCTTGGAGAGGTCCACCCTGAGAAATGTATTTTAAAATCCACATTACCCTGTGTAAATAGAAATGTGTCAAAAAACAGAAGTATCATCCTTCAAAAGCAACGCCTGCTGTGTTTATCTGGATTTGTTGACTGTGCTGTACAATGCAGCTGGATCCTCTTCAGAGTCCTGACCTCTGGTCCTGAGAGATAAAAGATGAGTTTTTAGTGGTAGTAATAATGCAAAGGGAATTAAATGATATATGAACAATGTTCCTGTGTGAGGATCTGCTCACCTCGGGGCAGCACTGCTGAACTTGACGGCAGCGTACTCCGAGACTTCCTGTTGCTCCGTGTGTCTGAGGGGCTCAGCTGCTCTCATGTTGGAGTAAAGAGGGTCTGCCCGGTTGTTGGAGAAGTGAACGCTGGCATACTGAAGGTCCTCCTGCTGCTCCGGCTGATCAGGTACACACTGCAGGGATGAAAACACTTTCAGATACACATTTTTACATTCATAGGTATTTCATTTATGGAGGAATGGACCCAGGACAGAAAAGGCCAAAGCAACAGCAGCTGTGGTAATGATGGAAAATAGCCTTGCTATCTCAACATGATGCTTTCTGAAAGAAAATATTAAAGGACAACAGGTAGGAAAACTTCTGGATGTACTTTAAATGTACTCATGTCTAAGAGGAGAATCAAAGAGATTGTGATAGAAATTAACTTTTGTAAAGGATGTAAAATAGCAGCACTTAAGAATCACTTAAAGACAATGAGACTCTCACCTCTTCCCTGTTGTCCGCTCTCTCTTCAGGCTCAGACGAGTCTCTAGAAGCCCTCTTTCTTCTGGTTAGGAGAGTTTATGAAGAAAAAGAAGATCAAATGGTTGAACATTGAATGTTTTTTTTTCTTTCCTTTTTTTCACGTGTTTTTTATTGTTTTTTCGTCGTGTATGAGTGTTTTTCAGTCTGTGGCTATAAGTATGGTTTTATTGTCTTGTGTTTTAACATTTGTTTTTTATCCTATCGGTTTTGTCTAGATGTATTTATGCTGCTTTTTATATATTTGTTGATGTACAGCACTTTGGTCAACTCTGTGTTTTTCAATTAGCTATATAAATAAAGTGGGATTGGATTGGATAGGATCAGACAAACAGACTTTTAATGATTTAACAAACAATGATTAAGATGATCAGATCTGCTCACCTGATCCACAGGAAGACAGAGAGAGAAATGACAGCCAGGAGAACAACAGGGATTGTTGCAGCAGCTGGTATCTTCCATGATCCTGAGAAACAGTGATCAACAGAGAACAGACAGGTAATACAGCAGTGTTTCTCTAATATGGATACAAGGACCCCTAGGGGCACTTTGGAGTACTGCGGAGGGCACATTTTTCCGAATATATACTATTGCCTATAGTTTTTATTATTTCTAAAGTAATTAAACTGTTCCAGTTCAATTTAAAATAATGTAATTAAACACCAAATTTATATTTGATTCTCCTATTTTCAATTACATTTTAACTGCTGTGAACGGTCAATTACAATTACATTCATGATAACGTTTGTTCGGGGTCCAGTTCCTGCATTTTCAATAAAAATTCAAATGTAATTGTGGTTCAAACGTAGCCGAAATTAGGAGTGAATAAAAGACACAAACATGGTTTGCACTGCAGTCAGAGGAGCTTTGCTTGAAAAAATATTTCAAATGAGATGAAAAAAAGTTTGAGAAATAATGAATAAAAGCATGTTCTTGAACAATGGTCCCCAAAACAAGTAGAGCTGCATTACTAAAGTATCGTCAGTTTTACGCACACTGATGGTCAAGGTCTAATGAAAAGGACTATATCATCTGCAAACAGTAGAAGTTCCATAATGGCCCAGTAAATGGCCACTTTACAGACCATGGTGTTACCTTCATACATTATTTAAATATAAAGAATATCATTATAAAGCCAATCCCTGACCCAAGAAGAACAGTGAAAAACACACTTCTTGTTCTGATTACTATTATAGGATGTGACTGAAAACAAACGTACTGATAAGTGAAATACCTGCCACAAGAATCAGATGTAAGGTGGAGTTACTACGTCCTAACTTGTTCTGGGCTCCACAGGAATAACTCCCACTGTGTTCAGCTCTGAAGTCAGTGATGGTGAAGATCTGTCCTGAAGCTTTTGGAGAGTCTTCATCCTCCTTGTACCAGGTGTAGTTAGCTGCTGGGTTAGCATCACTGCTACAGGTCAGAGTCACTGAACTGCCCTCCTCTATCTCAGCAGAGGGACTCAGTGACACAGAGGGGAGCTTTGGAGCATCTGGAAAAAGGATATGGAAATGGAAAGTAAATTATCCGAGTGAACTGAGACAGATGTTATGAACTTCAGAAGACGCCGGTGAATCCGGTATGTCTGAATTTGTCATTGTATTGTAATGTCACAAAATTAATCTATTGATTCGTGTTCACCAACACGATTTCACAATTTTTTTCGTGTCACACAGAACGATTTTAAAAGCAATGTAAATAATAACAAATTAGAAGGAAAAACAGATTAAAAAAAATACAGATTTCAGTATTCTGACACAGAACGATTTTAGAAGCAATGTATTTCTATTGGTAGTATGTTTCGTGCCTGCACCAAATTATAACAGATTAGAAGGAAAAAAAGATGACAAAAAATACAGATGTCAGTATTCTGAGGCTCTGAGCCCCATTTCTTTTCCTCGCGGACGGCAAAAAAACTCAGACATTATACAATTTAAAATAAAAGGAATAGGGTTAGGCTTAGGGTAAGATATTGAGTAAGAAAATGTTTTTATGAACCACACAGCTTCTGGTCTTCCAAGACCCGACAGGACAAAAATACGTGGTGCAGGCACGAAACACACTACCAATAGAAATACATGCGAAAATCGTGTTGGTGAACACGAATCAATAGATTAAATTACGAAATGCCGTGAGACTGGGTTGTTAATTATGAGTAAACTCACACACTGGAGGAGAGGGGAAGACTTCATGTCCTTCAAAAGCACAAGAGATGTTGTCTCTGGGCTGAAACAAGCCTTTATAAGAAGATTTCACGGCCGTCTTGATTTTCTCTCCGTTCTTGAACCAGACGTAGTTCAGAGAACCAGCTGGACTGCAGCTGCTGTGACACTTCAGCTCTGCCTCAGTAGAATAGTTGTAGACCTTTGCTCTGATCACCTGCACCTGGAGAGCTGGACAATAGAACAAGAAACAATATAGCAAAAGGTCTGGAAGTAGGTCAGTATTCGTAGGTGTACCTGAAAAATAAAAACATATGTTTATAAAATGTTTAAAAATGCACATTATTATTATATCCAAAACGTAAAGAAATAATTAACATATATTTGCAAATTGTTACCTTTGACGGACAAAGTGACGCCAGGTGAACCAGTATATTTTCCTCCAGCTTGCTTTGTTTCGATCCTGAACCTGTACTCAACTGAGTCGCTCTCTGTCAGGTTTTTGATTCTCAGAGTGCAGATGTTGTTTTCACAGAGATCCTCTACACGACCTGCATACTCTGAGACTGTGGTCAGATCTACACGTACACCACCTTTCTTTTTAGTGAACCAGAATGTTTTCTTAACTGTGTTAACAAGGTTAATGGTAGATGGGTATTTGTAGCTGCATCTTATCTCCACTGTTGATCCTTTCACTGCACAGATCTTAGTAGAAGTGTAAGTCACTCCCCAGCCATCCTGACCCTGAACCACTGAAACACAGAGCACACATAATCAACATGAATGAGCCTAAGTGAATCATAATACCAATATGACTTGGAGGGATGAACCTGGATATGCTTTGATATCCCTAAATATCAGCAGTCATTGTCAAAAGAGTTCCTCATCCAAGTAGAGCTGATCAGGAACTTATATTATTATTAGGTGTCCATAATATTTGATCATTGTTACAACTGTGACGACCCCTCCACACCACGTGGGGTGCCGTCTGTTCGTGTGTGTTTGTGGGTGATTGCAAGTTCCAGTGCCTGATGAGCTGCACCTGCTGGAAGCCTACAAGAGGAGCCAAGCCGGATACGTCGCTCTCTCACTCCTCTGGGCACTCTCTCCGGGCCAGCCTCGGGGATCTGTTGCTGGTGCCGCGTCCTCATTTTGTTTATTAAAAATAAACGTCTTTATTATTCATACCCCTCGTCTCGCCTCCCCGCTTTTTGTTGCAGCCCCGGAGCTCGGGTTGTAACATAACACATCAATATTTCCTACTTCTGGAAGTTTCAGCTTTGCTCTAAAAAATATCAAAGTTTTTAACAAATTACCTCTAATTTGAATATTATCCTTTAAAAAAAACATGATCTTAAGTGATTGCTCAGTTATACAAAGTCAGTGCAAAGGAAAACTGGAACATATCTTATTATACATAAATGATGAATTCATATGGATATCAAAAGTTATTAAATAGAGTGTGTTTTTTTGTTCAGTTTCCTCTCTGTTCACTCTGGTTGCTGATAAGTAAAGTGTGAAAAATAAAAATAAATGCAGAACACTGAGGTGTGAGAATGAACGGATGTATGATTATGAAAGATAAGTTGAGTCAGTATGCAATTACTTTTTAGAGCATTTCCCTCCAAAAAATTAAAAAATGTAAGCTGGTGTTTTTACTACCAGGCTTGAAGAAAAACCAATAAACTGAGGAAAATGCCTTCCCAGGGCGAGAAGGTTATGGAAAACTTTAAATGCATGTACGTGATTTAGCACACAGAAACATTATCAAAAAGACAAGAGCAAAACACCTTGGCCAAAACAGGACAAGATCAACAAGTTTGCCTTTTACACAAAACAATTGCTCTTATTCCCACCAGCTTTTACAAGTCCCACATTTTCCCAGAATCCCCTCTGTTCATGTGATGAATGTAAGTGTAGATGTACAGTACCTGACACAGAGAGCAGGAAGACAACTAATCCACTCGCTGCTGCAGTTAAACTCATAGCTGCTCCTCTCATCTCTGTGAGACTATAAAACATGTCAGATTAAATAATGTTCACAGGAGGTATACAGAATCATTACATCAATAAACTGTTTATACTCACAGTGAAGGAGGAACGATGTGTTTAAAGATGCCTTTCCTCTGAGCAATGAGCAGAAGACGGATATCAGGCTGTTAAAAGACTAGATTTCCTTCCTCTTTAGACGCTTAATATGCATGATGAGCCAAACCCCAGTACACCCACTACACAGTAAAGTGTTGTTGTTTAACAAACAATACACTTTTCTTAAACTAAATAAACTATGGTTAAAGACCCGTTTAGCTGCCTATACTGACTCCTGAAAAAAGCATTAGAAAGGATTTAAAATGATAAGGGTAAAACAGTTCATCTCTATGAGCACTGAGGACGTCACACAGTCTGCAGGTGTAGTGAAGGAACAGGAATGCATTAACCTGTGAAACCACGAGGCAGTTTAACTGAACAGGACGAAGAGAACCAAATTAATTATAAGAGAGGATGGAAAAGCCATTTCTTTTCTCTTGGTTTGTTTCTTCTCTGCTCTCTCTGCGGTCAGGTTGCTTCTGTTTCAGAGAAATGCAGAACACTGAGACGTGAGAAACTCACATGCCTGTTAGTGTGAACCCAACATGAACACACACATCACACACATAATCAAGTGGACTGGAGGATTGGACACACAGTGTTTAATGATACGAAAAACACATGTTCAATGACTTTGGATGTTTAGGTGGATCAGTTGAATTAACTGTAAACACATGTCCAATGTTTACATTTATTAAAACACTTTAACATTTGAAAAACAACCTCACAGCATGCAGCAAACTTTATTATGAATGATTTGCATGTTTAGGAGGTAAGAGAGGACATCAGTACTTTAGTAGTTTGGGTGAACTGACCCTTTAAAGCAGACAGTGGAGGGAGCTCTCTGAGGGATGAAGCCTGAATGTGTCTCACTTAAGATCCCCCAGTAGAGGACAGTGAAACATCAGAAACTGAATCAGGACCCGGAAACAATGTACAGTTTAATATTTAACACTGATTGTTTTGGCACATTTACATTCACTTTTTCCTCGTTATCTCAATGTAGCAGGATAAACTGTTCAGCCCTATCAACACGGGGCAACCTTTCTAAAGAGGGGTCAGTGTCGCTCTTGCTCCCTCTTGATCTTTGGCACGAAGGCCACTTCCGGGTTCCGTTTACGTGCTTTCTCCGCTGGCACCGGTGAGTTTGCGGTGGCTGCCGTCTGTTGTATGCTTAGCATGACAAGTAGCATACATACTAAATGTTTATTGCTGGTTGGAGACCCTTGCAGGGATCCTGCAGCCCATGTCTGCTGCCGCTGCTGAACGAAGCTCTCCTGCTGTGTGTCTTAACTTAGCCTGATCGGTAGGCACGCTTTTTGCTTGTCTCATCCTTCCTGAATAATATGAATGTAGTATTATTATCGTAACATCACCTGCGCTGGAAGCCTAATACAGAAAGACGGCTGTTTTGCCTCAACGTCTGAGCTCACCGCTACACTGCTGCCTGGCGGGCGTTGCTCTTGGCCTGCATCGTCTGTATTGCCTCTTTGTGTCACTGTGCATTACACCACATGACCACATTTTAAACATTGTTATAGTGGACTGTTCGATTAATTTCTGTTCATGATTAGTTATTTCATTCACCCTGTTGAGTTAAGCTTGTTTTGTTTATTTAATTCAATATTAAGTAGATTGTTGGGTTAATTTCCGTTTCTTTTGTTTAGTTGTTTTCGACCCGTTCTAAACTTGTTTTGTTTATTTCAGTCGATATTAGTTATATCTCTTAGTATTATTGATTTCTTATTGTCTTTATACTGATCTTATGTGTTGGTTGTGTATTAATTAGTTGTGACTGTTTCCCCCAGTAATGTGTTTGTTGGCCCCTCTTTAGTTGCTGAGAGCCAAAGGTGTGTTGGCTCCCCCTGATGTTGGTGTTCCTTCGTGTGTGTGAGTGTTTAGTGATCACGGGTGCCCTAATTTACTTTGTTGGGATCCCTCTCACCCCTCGTCACCTCCATCCACTGGTAAGCCTCAGCATCCCTTAATTAAGATGTCCCCCTTTATTTCCAGTGTGTATGATGATCTTACTGTGTTTTTTAATGATATTTAATACTTGAAATAAAACATGTGATGAATTGGAACCACCTCTCCTGCCCCTCAGTATTACGAACCCGAGTGCCTTATTGGTACTTTGAATAATTATTTCCTTGGGTGCAATTCCCAAGGTGGCGTTGACTGGCTTTTGGTTAAATGTAGATCTTAAATAGGAGTTCAAACAAACACTACCACGTGCCGCCACATTAACATTTTATGAGTTTAACCATTTCTACTCAGGTGTGTTTCTGCCAAATCAGAATATGAGCAAGAATACCTGGAATAAGACAAATGAATGCACGAGAGGATAAAGGGAGCAGGAATGGATGGTGTAGTAGTGAGTTTCCATATAGAAGTGCTCTGTATTCTGATCTGTAAACCTTATTTTTGGCTGCGCCTGACAACACATGAAGTGAAGTTACAGAATACTGTCCATATTTAGAAGATGCAGAAGAGGAGCATACCTTTTACACTTGAATACAGAACATGAATATGCTGGAAATTCCCGGTGCTGTAAGCTTTTAAAATATGTATTGAAGAGAGAAGTGTTTCTCCTGCACTGTGTACAACTTGACACAAAGCTTCCTAATAAAAGGGGGACTGGTCAGAGGAAGTGGAATTAAATATGATAGCAGCTCAAAGATATTGTTGAAGACGCTTGTTGAAACCTTCAGAGCAACTGAAAGTAAGTTTGTTAGAAAGGTTGTCGTATCCACAGAATACAAGGCGACCGAGCAGAACAACATCGTGTGAAACACAGAGACAGACATTCATTAATCTAGAAATGTAAGTGAAAATAAATGTAAGAAATACATTAAATATATATAATAATGTGTGTTCTGTATTATTCTCAACTTTTATTTTTTAATGTATACATTCATTTCAGTATTTATTAATCTGTTTGAATTATTCCTGTATTTATTTCCACATGTATTTATTCCAGATTATTTTCCTGTATTTATGCGTTTATTTATTTTATCCTTATGCCATGTTCTGTCCTCAATACCTGTGTGCTCGTTGTGCGCATTAAGGTACAAATTCACTCTAAATCACAACACGACCTGTAGTTTGGCGTTCATTGTTTTAAAAACACACTGGTGGTCCAGAGGTTTATGCATTTGGGTTTTCATGCAGGTGTTCGAGGTTCAACACCCAGGAGAGGAACATCTTTTGTCTTCTGATATGCTGATGTTAAATCTGGAGAAATTGTCTCCACCACTTTTTCTAATAAAGTGACGCCCCATGATTCAAGATTCAATTCAAGATTCAAAGGTGTTATTGTCATATGCACATAAGCTACTTTGTAGAAAAGGCAAGGAAATTCTTCTGACCTGAGCTCCTCCAACAATGCAACATATATAATAAAATACAAAATAAAATAAGAAGTAGTGCATAAAGTCTAAATACATGTCAATAGATTGTGGAGAAAGCACGTTTTTAAGAATGTCTGGTCTGGTGGAAAGACTTTATAAAAGTGAGAGAAACAGTGAAATCCAGAGGGAGGCAGTGATGCAACACCGTGGAAGCAAACAGCCGTAAAACACCAAAGAAGAAGAAGAGGAAGTGCTTTTATTTTGAAAGGAGTCTGTGTTCCCAGCGTGCATTGCGCCTACTCTCAAACATGGTGGATAAATGAATAGAAGAAGCTGTTAATGGTTAAAAATCCGGAATAAACTTCTTATTAACTCATGATTTGAAGCACCAGGACTTCAACATGTCATTACCCTGAAGCAAACTCGCTTCCAGTCGGATAAAGAAGTGAGTGTCACCTGAATAACTGCTGTGGGTTGAACATGATTCAGTAAAACGAGCTAATGTGACTGTAAATAATGCACTGTTAGAAAACATGTGATCCGAAAACGCTCTTATTTTGGTCAAATCCATAAATGTATGTGCATTTGTTTTTATGTTACAAGAAGAAATGCTTACCTAGCTTATGCTGTAGTTTGAGTAACGTTAGCCTGAGTCTTCTTTTTTAAAACACAGAACCATTTGCACAACAGCAACTTTGCACAATTGTAATATTAATAATAACAAACTGTTTTTATAACGCACCTTTCATGGAGGATGCAGCCCAGATTGATTTACAGAGAAAGACAATATACATACAAATAACAAAGAGTATAAATAAAAACATAAAATGACCAACCAGTAAGAGTTAGATCACAAAACCATAAAACAGGAAAACATGAACAGTGTTACCACATTTAAGTTTTCTGTTCTAAGATCCAATGGCAGATTGTTTATATTACCCAATGTCACAAAGTGTTTGAAGTATATTTCTATATATTTTCATTTAATTTCAAACCTTTATTTATCCAGGTGTATCCCATTGAGATCATTGATCTCTTTTTTCAACCTGCTCAAGTAGGTTCCACAGGAAACATAAAAACAGAAAACAACAGAACAACAAGAAGGACATCATACAGCATCAATACAGGGATTACAATTTACAGAACTATCCACATGAACAGGTACCAACAGTATCCGATTGATAGCATCCAACCGAGCTTTAAAAACATTTAGTGGCACCAGATTGCTCAGTTTCCATTTCAATTAGGGCTGCAACTAACGATTATTTTGGTAGTCGACTAATCGGTCGATTATTTTTTCGATTAGTCGACTAATCTAACGATTATTTCTGTCACACCCTCCATCTCTGCTTCCTGTGGGCACGGCTCCTTTTCCGGGCTCCAGTGCATGTTTTACCTCAAGTCTGCACACCCTGTGAATGTCACCCTGTTGTCCAGTCCCTCTGCCTTAACATAACATGATCCCATAGAAAATTAAAATAATGACTCATGAAACATTTGAATTTGAACTTGTTTAATCAAATGTATTTGAATAACATAAATACAAAAAATCATAATGAAAACAAAATAAATAATACAAATAAAGTGCAAGTTTGAAAGTAAAGATGTGCAAATAATGTAAACGTTACTCAAAGTAGCAGCCTCTGCCCCAGCACCGCGGTTCTGTTAACCTGGTCCAGGAGGGTGACGTGGAATCCAAACACCTTTGCTTTGAACTACATAAAGAGAACAAAACATCAAACTGTATTAATTATCATCAGAATTTGTAGGCTATAGTATCAGTTTATCTTAGATGGTGTACTGCCTAATGCATTAACGTTAAACATGGGAAAAGCTAGTTGACTGGCTAGGCTAGACAGCTCACGTTAGCACCGAGTGTCGTGTTTTTGCAGACTGACTAGCGAAGTAAGATTGTGACACTGCCACATAGAGTATATGTGTATATAGTACATGAAAGATAAAGATATAATCAAATGAACATATGAATTGGAATTGTTAAATGTGCTTCGTCTAAAACAACGAATTAAGGACTTAAAACGAATTGAACTGACTACCATGTTGAATTGATGTATTAATGCTATAATTGAAAGTCTGAAAATCATTATAAATACGAATTCAATCGCATTTTATTCTTGTCATTTCGCAGACCCTTGTTAATTATTATTTTAAGTTTGGAATTAATTACAGCGTCCATAAAGCTCTAGTGTGCTCTACTACGCTGTAAGCTTGGCGCTGTTTAGCAGCTCGTTGGTGACACGCAGCCTCAACATAACTGAAATAGCGTTTGCTTAGCAAGCATTAACCATGAGACGTTCTGTTTTCCAACAGGTAAGCTAACGTAAACATGACAATACTATGGCTAACTAGCTCAAACTTACCCATGATCCAAAGTAGCAGTCATCACGGTTCCAGGGTGCTTGCATTTTAAATGCTCGTGCATCGCTGTAGTGCTGCCGTGGAATGCCAATTCCCCTTTACAAATTCTGCATTTCACTGACTTCTTTGGCTTGTCGTCTGTGAAATACACCCACACTTTCGAAACTCTCGGTCTCGCTTTTTTGAGCTCTTCATCACCCTCATTCTCTCTCCTTTCCGCCATCGTTCGTATTCTTTCTTCTTTGTTGTTAGTACAGAATGCAGTCATGGCAGACAATGGAGATTATACTGCCCCCAGCACTTCCTGTAGTGCATTGCAGTTACAAATGAACATTTGCGCGGTTTTGAATTAACGTTACCGGCTTTCTGATTGTTTTTATACGACGCGTCGACACTAAAATTCCGCGTCGACGAATTTTTATGATCGACGTCGTCGATTATGTCGACTAATCGTTGCAGCCCTAATTTCAATTGCAGACTGTTCCAAGACAGAGGAGCTGCGCATCTAAAAGCTATCTTCCCTAAGACAGTCCTAGCAGCTGGCACATTTAATAAAACCACAGCATGCGATCTCAGGCAGTAGCCGCTTACAATTCGCCGTGAGATCAGGGAGCAGATGTAGGATGGAAGTTTCCCTAACATGGCTTTGTATATAAACATGTACCAGTGACTGAGCCTCCGTACAGTGAGCGAAGGCAAACCAGCCCTTGCATACAGGGTGCAGTGATGGGTTAATACTTTACAGTTTGTCACAAACTCGGAAAAAATATTTGCTTCTCCGGATCGAAGGGGAAAAATACAAAAGCATTGTACACAATTTAAACCAATCAATGTTGTGTAATTAACAAGGATAATCTGGTGTGTTTGAGTTGATGAGTAGTGCAGATATCACTGTAAAATCAATCGACAGTAAAGAGAATACTTACTTCCGGGTGTAAAATCCTACGTTATCCAATGGGAATGGACGCTCACATTGCCTTTAAGTGCCGCCGACATGGACCGATGCGGTGCTTCCCTGAGCGTCAAATACCGCCGCCGATGGGAATACATTGCAATCAGTTGAAAGCTCTTTGCGTCCGTTTATGAAGCTGAAGGAGACTCGGTGCGTCACAACTGCACGCCATAGGACCCTGACCAAGCGTCGCTCCTGGACGTTCAGGGAGTGAGACTGTGTTGGGCAGGCAGGAAAAACCCAATGGTACCCGGTTAACAGAATCAAAAAGGAGGGAAAACATAGAGACAGGAAGCAGACACAGACATAAGACAGGAAAAAAGACAGACCGTCACAAAGGGGGAAATAAGTATTTTAGTTTGGGTGAATTGACCCTTTAAAGCAGACAGTGGAGGGAGCTCTCAGAGTGATGGAGCCTGAATGTGTCTCACTTAAGATCCCCCACTAGAGGACAGTGAAACATCAGATACTGAATCAGGACCCTGAGACACATTCTAACATCCATCAGTGATTGTTTGGCACATTTAAATGCATCTTCTGTTTTCAAAAATGAAATGAGTGAAACCTATTGCCATTTGAGTCTTTTAACATTAGATTAATTTACTGTATATTAGACCTACACTTCACACCGACGACCAACATCTTTGACTAATTGGAAAGCAACTCTTTAAAACGGGTTTTACTTGAATGACGACTCATAATCAGGGCGTTGCACAAGCTTTTCAAAATGGACTTTTCTCCAGCATGGACCACTCCTCAACAACATGTCAGTTCAACTTTTAGTACAGGTATTTTTGTTCATTGAGCACTGAGGAAATGTAAGAGGAAGGGGTAAGGCTGGTCTGGAGGACCTACTGTAATCCAGGCAGGATATAGGAGTGGTGGGTTTAGTGAACTTTCCTTATAGAAGTGCTCTGTATATTCTATACTATATTCTCACCTTATTTGTGGCTATGAGACACATATGACTCCAACTTGAGTGCACCTGTGGTCAAGTTACAGGGGTACTGCCCATGTTTAGTAGATGAAAAGGTGTGGCAGGACCTTCAACACTTCCAGACCTCTATGCATCAAACTCTGAACTCCGTTTCCAGGACACTTTTTTGACCCTGAACAGACTGTAAAGATAACAATGTTGGTGAGGAGGTCCGTGTTCATATTATGGACCAAACATGGATTTTTACAACTCCAACATTAAATGGAGAGCCAGCCAGGAGAGCGCTTGGTCTCTTAGTGGATGGGAATTTCGTCTGAGGCGTTTTTCTGTCTGGTCTGAATAAAGAAGCGCCCAGAAAGTACATATCATTTGAAATAGATGAGGGGAGACAGAAAGAGAAGCTGTATGATGTATGAATAGAGGAGTGAAGGAAAAGGAAACATTAACGAATGAAAGGTCAAGGGAGGAAAGGATGAATGGTTATTGGGATGAAGGATTGAGGGATAAAGCGTTGGGGGGATGGAAGAGAAAGGGAGGGTGGTTTGTAAAATATGACTATCAGCATTTTCCAAAGGCAAATAATTTAAATTGATTCTCAGATGAAAACTCTGTCTGTGGATCTTCATATCAGAAACATCCCAGATCATTATGAACACTGTGGCTCCTTTCCTTCCTATAGCGACACATCACCACCTAGTGACAATATGGGAGAGATACAAAAGCAACATTTATTAGCCTTGTTTTGTATCGCTAGCTAATAATGAAACATTATATACCGAACATTTATGAAAAGTGAAACAGAAAATCTGAAATCTAGAGATTTTTGAAGGTGATCTTTTCCAAACACTCGTCCGATGGTCCTTCACTTGTTGTAGAGCTGGCTGTTGATTTATTCTGATTTGAATCTTACACAGTAATATCTAACAAGGTCTTCTAGTGAGCTTATGTTTCATGGTGTGAAAATCTAAACTGTACATGGAGTGAAATGTGATGTTTTTAGGCTCTCTCTGTTTTAAATAGACTTAATTGGCTCTGTCAGCAGGAGAGTTATTAACCAAGACACTGAAGAGGGTTTTTCAAAGTTATTTATTATGTGGAATTTAAAAAAAACAATTTGACGAGACTTTTGTAATATCAACAACTCTGCATATAACAAATAAGCATGTACACATAGTTGAAGCAGTAATATAGAGCACCTGACCATCGGCTGGTCTTAACGATAAAATGTTTGACACCTCGACATGATTCACTTCAAGCTGCCAGCAGCTCATTCTCTAAACCTACAAGCTGCTGCTACTGAAAACTGACTATAAAAACTTTAAGAGTTGAACGTGAATATATCCACTTTGCACACATCCTGCACAGCCTCGCTCTCCTCAGGGACATTTCAACGTCCTTCTTCTTTGTTTCCATCAGGTGAGCATCTGAAGAAAATCACAGAGACTTTGTGTAAAGTTACAGCTGGAACTGTGACTCTAAATGTGGAGTGGGCCTGTTTGATCTGATGCAGGAGGCTCTAACCTGACTGGACTTCACACCATGTCTTCCTGCTCCTCTGTGTCTTCTGTCTGTGCTGCAGTGTGTGAGTCGTTCTGATAATCAGGATCAGAGTCCAACTGATGAAGAGAGAAGACAAAATTAGAAATCCGCATACACGTTAAGATTTTATAAAAAAAAATTCATATTTTAAAGTTGATGCTAATTATTTCTTGGCTAACTTCATTACTGGTTTCAACTCAGGAAGTTGTCTTTAAACACAAGTTCTCTTCACATTGCTTTTATGAGCCACAGCATAGCTTTGACGAAGGGGAAATGTTGTCAATAGGTCCGCTCTCTCTCACCTCTATCTCTTCAGGTTCATGTGCTTCAGTGGTGGAGCGCAGAGCTTTCTTCTTCCTGGATTAAGGGCAACAACAAATACAGATTTGATTTCATAACAGTAAACTAAAAGATGGTAGAAGGATGTTTAAACTGATGAATTTCTATTGTTGTACCTCATCCAAAGACTCAGGAGAAGTGCAAGAATCAGAATCAAGACCCCCAGAGTTGTCCTGATGATATTCACTTTCATTCTTGAACTCCCTAGAAACATGAACACATATGTGATACTTCTAACTATAGATTGATAAATCACATTGTCAGTGTGATCCACCTCTGACTCCATGGAGGTTCCTCCCTGAACACTGACATTTTGAATATGCTTGGGTTGCTTCAGATTACAAAGTGAATCAGGTCTGGTGAATGTGGAGAACTTACCTGCCACAACAATCAGAGTTAAGGTGGAGTTACTACGTCCTAACTTGTTCTGGGCTCCACAGGAATAACTCCCATTGTGTTCAGCTCTGAAGTCAGTGATGGTGAAGATCTGTCCTGAAGCTTTTGGAGAGTCTTCATCCTCCTTGTACCAGGTGTAGTTAGCTGCTGGGTTAGCATCACTGCTACAGGTCAGAGTCACTGAACTGCCCGCCTCTATCTCAGCAGAGGGACTTGCTGACACAGAGGGGAGCTTTGGAGCATCTGGAGGAGATTAGTTTGCACGATTAATGAAAAGATTGCACCCAGCTCATCAGGAAAACTTCTCTCCATCAAGGGCCTCAAAATTAGCAGAATGTGAAATTGAAGTAAGTATGAGAACCCTGAAAGACCCTTTTCAAGTGATTAAAAAATGACAATTACAATTGTTAAACTGTATTTCCTCACATTTCACATCAACAGAGATCATTTCAGATGTCCGTTTCCCCAGCTCGTTCTCAGCTGCACAGAAATACTGTCCAGAGTCAGAAACCTGGATGGAGCTGCCGTGAGACTGGGTTGTTAATTATGAGTAAACTCACACACTGGAGGAGAGGGGAAGTCTTCATGTCCTTCAAAAGCACAAGAGATGTTGTCTCTGGGCTGAAACAAGCCTTTATAAGAAGATTTCACGGCCGTCTTGATTTTCTCTCCGTTCTTGAACCAGACGTAGTTCAGAGAACCAGCTGGACTGCAGCTGCTGTGACACTTCAGCTCTGCCTCAGTAGAATAGTTGTAGACCTTTGCTCTGATCACCTGCACCTGGAGAGCTGGACATTAGAACAAGAAACAATAGTAAGGCAAAAGGTCTGAAAGTAGGTCAGTATTCGTAGGTGTACTGATCTACATCAGTGAGTGTTGATCAGTACCTGTGACAGTCAGACTTGTACCAGGTAAATCACTCCTCCATTCAAAGCTTGGTGTTTTGAATTTGAAGAGATACTGAGCTGAATCTGAGTCTCTCAGGTCAGAGATCCTCAGAGTGGAGCGTCCTCTCTCTGTTTCAAGGATCTGAACACGACCTGCATACTGGGAGTCTTCACTAAGGTCCTCAGGTTGAGAGGGATTCTGTCCCTGATGACTACGCTCAGGACTGAACCAGAACTTAGATCTAACATCGTCTTCAAAGCTGCTGTACGTGCAGGAAATGTCCACTGATGATCCTTTGAAGGCGCAGATGCTTCTCTCAGTGTAAGTCACTCTGTTGCAGGTTTGACCTCTGACACCTGAAAAATAAAAACATATATTTGGAGTGGAACAGGAGTCAAATATTTCCAATAGAGTTCAATATAAAACGCCACTAGATGTTTATGTGTTAATAGAAGTCTTTGTAGTAAACTCACACACTGGAGGAGAGGGAAAGTCCTCATATCCCTTTAAAGCACAGGAATAACTGTCTGCATTGTTCAGGTTTCTTGTATAATAAGATGTTTCTCCCTGAATTATTTGTCCGTTCTTGTACCAGATGTAGGAAAGATAATAAGATGAAGGACAACTGATATGACAAAACAGCCAGTATGATTCTGATGTGACCTGGAGATCTGGATTTGTGAAGGAACAGGAATTGCATTTAAGACAAAAACTGTCAAAACACATGCATATTATTATTATTATATCCAAGACATTCATAAATAATTAACATATCATTGAAAATTGTTACTTGAGACGGACAAAGTGACGCCAGTCGAACCACCATATTTTCCATCTGGTTGGTTTGTTTTGATCCTGAACTTGTACTCAGCTGAGTCGCTCTCTCTCAGGTTTCTGATTCTCAGAGTGCAGATGTTGTTTTCACAGAGATCCTCTACACGACCTGCATACTCTGAGTCTGTGGTCAGATCTACAGGTTCACCACCTTTCAGTTTAGTGAACCAGAATGTGTTCTGTACTGTGTTTTCACCATCTTTCCATGTAGATGGGTATTCATAGCTGCATCTTATCTCCACTGTTGATCCTTTCGCTGCACAGATCTTAGTAGAAGTGTAAGTCACTCCCCAGCCATCCTGACCCTGAACCACTGAAACACAGAGCACATCAGAAACTAGAATCAAAGTGAATCTATACATTGTTGAGAAATTGCCTGATCAATACTTTCAACAAAGAATGTAAAAATAAACATTTGACACACTTTACTGGGATAGAGCAGAAAAACACATGTGAATTCCTTCTTAGGCACTTTAAAACCAATGATACTCTTTGACTTTGTTGTTTCTTAATCAAACCAGGTAGAACAGAAGTCTACGCAAAAAGGGTATGTTCAGTTTGACACAAGATTGGAAAATGCCTTCATATAAATGAACAGTGAATGATTAGCGATCATATTAATTAGAATAGTGTGTGATTCTCTGTCCAGTTCCCTCTCTGTTCGCTCTGTGGTCAGGTTGCTGCTGAGGTAAGTGTGAAAATAACAATGAATGCAGAACACTGAGGTCTGAGCAGCTTCCGTCGGATATACAGATAAGAAAAAGAAGAAGACTGCTTTTAACTCAGAGTGTGGGAATATAACACTGAGGTCAGAAAGGAGAGAAGGAACTAGAAGGGTTTGGTGCAGAGGTATGGTGACATAAGAGTTGAGTCGATATGTCCTGACTTCTAAGAAAACATCTCTCTAAAACATTAAAAATTAATACAAACGGAGCTGGCGATTCTTTAAGTCGTCTTAAGAAAAACGAGAAGCAAAATGTTTTCACAGAGAGAGGATGGAACAGTTATGCATACACTATATTCTCATTTTAATGCTTTTAAAAGTGATAAGCAAACTGATATTTTATGCAAATGATTCGAGCAAAGGACTGCTTTTAACTCAGAGTGTGGGGATATACAGTAACACTGAGGTCAGAGAGTAGAGAAGGAACTAGAAGGGTTTGGTACAGAGGTATGGCGACACAAGAGAAGTTGAGAAACAAAAAAACAAGAAAACCAAACCCAAAGAAAAGTAGCAGCCAGAGAGATTATAGCAGTTCAATTCAGTGACAAGAGTCAAACTCAGACAACTGAAGATCACCTCACATGATTAAACATGAATAAGAAGGATGACTATGACGGGGTCATAAACTAAGGTCCAGTTGTAAATAAGGTACAAGAGGCACAAGCTACTAAAAATGTAATAATATTCTAGATGCAATCAAAGCTTTCTGTTTGCAAAGAACAAGGTGGTTCAATAAAAGATCAGTATTTATGTGACGAAGGTAAGCAAGAGTGTAGAGTACCCGGCACAGAAAGATCTCCTTCTTCAATTATTTGTATTGCTTCACGGAGTTAACCTTTTACACAAATCTATTCCACTTATTTCCACCTGCTTTTACAAGTCCCACATTTTCCCAGAATCCCCTCTGTTCATGTGATGAATGTAAGTGTAGATGTACAGTACCTGACACAGAGAGCAGGAAGACAACTAATCCACTCGCTGCTGCAGTTAACTCATAGCTGCTCCTCTCATCTCTGTGAGACTATAAAACATGTCAGATTAAATAATGTTCACAGGAGGTATACAGAATCATTACATCAATAAACTGTTTCTACTTACAGTGAAAGAGGAACGATGTGTTTAAAGATCCCTTTCCTCTTTCGTCAATGAGCAGCAGACGGATATCAGGCTGGTTAATAACCACATTTACTTCCTGTATAGACTCTTAATATGCATGATGAGCAAAATCCCAGTAACACCCACTACACAGGAAAGTAATGTTGTTTAACGAAATACAAACTTAAAGAGAGGTTCTTCCTATACCACTGAATCCAGAGAATAGCATTCAAATGAAGAAGAGAATACAGTTCATCTCTATGAGCACTGAGGACGTCACACAGTCTGCAGGTAAAGAAACCTGTGAACCTTAAAGCAGGTTTACTGAACAGGATGATAATAATTATGGCTGTTTAGTTTGAATATTAAAACCAAACTACAACATGAAGCACAGACTGAAGCTTAGCTCTCAGTATCTCTGTCCGTGAAGAGCAGGACTGTGGCTGTGCTGTGGTCTCACACACTTCACTCACTCACACACTTCACTCACTCACACACTTCACTCACTCACACACTTCACTCACTCACACACTTCACTCACTCACACACTTCACTCACTCACACACTTCACTAACTCACACACTTCACTAACTCACTTCACTCACTCACACACTTCACTCACTCACACACTTCACTAACTCACACACTTCACTAACTCACTTCACTCACTCACACACTTCACTCACTCACACACTTCACTCACTCACACACTTCACTAACTCACACACTTCACTAACTCACACACTTCACTCACTCACACACTTCACTAACTCACACACTTCACTAACTCACACACTTCACTAACTCACACACTTCACTCACTCACAGACTTCACTCACTCACTTCACTCACTCACACTCTTCACTCACTCACTTCACTGACTCACACAGTTCACTAACTCACACACTTCACTCACTCACTTCACACACTTCACTAACTCACTCACTTCACTCACTCACACTCTTCACTCACTCACTCACTTCACTCTTCACTCACTCACACACATCACTCACACACTTCACTCACTCACTCTTCACTCACTCACACACTTCACTCACTCACACACTTCACTCACTCACACACTTCACTCACTCACACTCTTCACTCACTCACTTCACTGACTCACACAGTTCACTAACTCACACACTTCACTCACTCACTTCACACACTTCACTAACTCACTCACTTCACTCACTCACACTCTTCACTCACTCACTCACTTCACTCTTCACTCACTCACACACATCACTCACACACTTCACTCACTCACTCTTCACTCACTCACACACTTCACTCACTCACACACTTCACTCACTCACACACTTCACTCACTCACACACTTCACTCACTCACTCACTTCACTAACTCACACACTTCACTCACTCACTCACACTTCACTCACTCACACTCTTCACTCACTCACACTCTTCACTCACTCACACTCTTCACTCACTCACTCACTTCACTCTTCACTCACTCACACACATCACTCACACACTCTTCACTCACTCACACACTTCACTCACTCACACACTTCACTCACTCACACACTTCACTCACTCACACACTTCACTCACTCACACACTTCACTCACTCACTCACTTCACTAACTCACACACTTCACTCACACTTCACTCACTCACACTCTTCACTCACTCACACACTTCACTAACTCACACTCTTCACTCACTCACACACTTCACTCACTCACACTTCACTCACTCACACTCTTCACTCACTCACACACTTCACTAACTCACACTCTTCACTCACTCACACACTTCACTCACTCACACTCTTCACTCACTCACACACTTCACTCACTCACATTCTTCACTCACTCACACACTTCACTCACTCACACACTTCACTCACTCACACTCTTCACTCACTCACACACTTCACTCACTCACACACTTCACTCACTCACACTCTTCACTCACTCACACACTTCACTAACTCACACTCTTCACTCACTCACACACTTCACTCACTTCACACACTTCACTAACTCACACTCTTCACTCACTCACACACTTCACTCACTCACACACTTCACTCACTCACACACTTCACTCACTCACACACTTCACTCACTCACACACTTCACTCACTCACACTCTTCACTCAGTGTGACAGGCTGTCTTTCCTGTTCATGTTCTAATGTTTCTTGACAAACACTGTTTCAATGGGTTTAACTTTTAAAGCAAACACATACAATTCTTCTTTTTTGAAATCATAGGTTATAGCATTATTATGGACATTATTTACGGCTTATGACATTAGTTTGAATGCAATTTCACCCTTTTTATTCAAGTAAATCAATACAAAACAGAACATGGAAAAGGAAAACAAATGATTTACAAAACAAAGTCGGTAAACACACAAAAGAGAATTATAGTTGACAAGCTCTTGGAAATAGTTTTCTATGAATGAAATACGTCTCTTTACTAAACCCTAGTGGCAGCAGTGTGGAACTGCAACCACATCAGCTAACTTATGTTCCTCTGTAATATCCCAATGTGCTTTTCAATAGCAAACATGTATATTTGCACTCAATTCATGAATATTCATTTGAATAATAAAAAAGATCAGAAAACATAATGAATATATTAACATTCAGGTTAAACCCTATAATGTTATCCTGTGGGAGATGCATGTCACTCAGTCCAATGGTAGTCAAATGAAAGGTCATCCTTCAAATAATAAAGACTTATCATTGGAGCACCAATATTTGAACCAAATGTAAAGACAGTCCATCCAAAAGTTTCAAGTCACAAAAACAAGTCGCTCAAAAGAAATCTGTAAAAGTATGAATGTACATGAACACCATTTTATGATAATCTATCAAGTACTTGTTAGGATATTTCAGTCAGGACAAGAAGATGAACATGATGAAGATATATTGTATAAAAAAGGAGAGACATGTACTTTAAAAACAATGAAAATTGTCAACAGTAAAGTATAACTAATGTCTTTATATAACTCATATATCTACAGCTTTCCAACAAAGACAGCTGGCAGTGGGAAGCCAGTTGGACCACAGCCCTTGTTGTGGCTGAAGTTACTTTTTTTTAAACCATACAATTATTTGACTTATACTTCCAATTCAATGTATAAAGTCGTCAACTGCTTACCCCTAGGGGTACTTTGGAGTACTGCAGTGAGTTGTATTTTTGTACTCTTTATCTGAAAAAAAATAGTTATGCATAATTAGAATATAATGATACCATAATATGTGTTTAAAAAAACTCATGTAAATAGAAAAGACTGTATGTTTAATGTTCAATACTGCTGACTTACTCAAAGTAAAACATAAAATAAGATAAAGACTGTTGAATGTATAATCTTGGTGAAGCACATCCTATATCTATTTAAAAAAAAGTCTAAGTCAACCTGGTTATTAAACATTTTACTGTAAAAGAATCACAGACATTTTAGATCATAAATGCAACCTGCTGTGTTTATCTGGATTTGTTGACCGTGCTGTACAATGCAGCTGGATCCTCTTTGGAGTCCTGACCTCTGGTCCTGAGAGATAAAAGATGAGTTTTTAGTGGTAATAATAATGCAAAGGGAATTAAATGATATATGAATAATGTTCCTGTGTGAGGATCTGCTCACCTCGGGGCAGCACTGCTGAACTTGACGGCAGCGTACTCCGGGACATACTGTTGCTCCGTGTGTCTGAGGGGCTCAGCTGCTCTCATGTTGGAGTAAAGAGGATCTGCCCGGTTGTTGGAGAAGTGAACGCTGGCATACTGAAGGTCATCCTGCTGCTCCGGCTGATCAGGTACACACTGCAGGGATGAAAACACTTTCAGATACACATTTTTACATTCATAGGTATTTCATTTACGGAGGAATGGACCCAGGACAGAAAAGGCCAAAGCAACAGCAGGTTTGGTAATGATGGAAACATATCCCTTCTTCATCAACTTGATGCTGTGTGACAGAAAAGATGAAAGGATAAAAGGTAGGTAAACTTCTGGATGAACTTGAAATGTACTCATTTCTAAGAGGAGAATCAAAGAGATTCAGATAGAAATTAACTTGTTATAGAAGGATGTGAAAAGAGCAGCAAGAGGTCCTTCTCTGTCAGATCCATTTTCTATAAGAACTTGAAGACCACCATCATTATAAATTGAGTGTAATATGTTTTCTTTTGTACTAGATTAATTACGTAAGCACCTGTCGTGGCTTCCTTCTTTGTCTTTCCTTCAAGCCACTAGACGCCTTAAACAGACTCGTTTCTTTCCTTTAAATTACTCACAGTTTGAAGAGTTGCTTGGCCTCCGATGGTTTAGATGATGTTGCGATGTGATCAAAATAAAATAACAAACTTTTGCACATGCAGCAAATAAAATAGGCCTTACAATATTCAAAAGAAATAAGCAAAACTCAAACAGCTTAGGTATTCTTTCTTTCTTAATAATGCTTATATAACTTCATAACTTAAAGGGTACTTGTACGATTTGTATGTGAACGTGTAGTACGTGTACGGTACGGTTAAAAACTGTTCCTCGACGGCGTCTCCCAAACAGGTGGCCCATCACTGTGGCTTTAGCGCAGGCGCCGTGGGAATTGTAGTCTTTTATAGTGTGTTGACTACAGACGTCACAATTAGGTGGCCTTTCTTATAAATCAAAATACTGGCTCTAACAGCATCTATTCTCACCCTCTTCCCTGTTGTCCGCTCTCTCTTCAGGCTCAGACGAGTCTCTAGAAGCCCTCTTTCTTCTGGTTAGGAGAGGTCATAAAGAAAAAGAGATCAATGTTGACACCAGACAAACAGACTTTTAATTTAACAAACAATGATTAAGATGATCAGATCTGCTCACCTGATCCACAGGAAGACAGAGAGAGAAATGACAGCCAGGAGAACAACAGGGATTGTTACAGCAGCTGGTATCTTCCATGATCCTGAGAAACAGTGATCAACAGAGAACAGACAGTTAATACAGCAGTGTTTCTCTAAAGCAGGGGTCGGCAACCCTTGGCACGCGTGCCACCATTGGCACGCGGCACCGTAACCAGTGGCACACTAGGAATAAGTGGAATAAGTGTGCAAAATATTTAAATTTTATTTTCGGATCCTGAACGAGACCGCCGCCAGAGCGCGTCTCCCCGTTACCTGCCATGTGCGCAACGCAGCCCCGCTCTCTTTAACTCAAGGCGACTTTCTGCCGCTTTCCTCCGTGGTGCAGTGCTGATCGTTTCCCCACAGAGGAAAGCACTTCACAAATTGCAGTACCCATAAGGAGCTGTACAAATGCTGCAGTTTTTGCGTGGCTGTGTCTTAGTTGAAAGCCCAGTGGATCTGCTCATCTCTCCTCAGAAATAACATGCTACACAGGGCGGACTGGCCATTGTTGTTCTGGAGAATCACAGAACGGAGGATCGTCCTTTATTTTATGGCCGTTTAAACCAATTATTTAAATGTGTTTGTTAAATTCGGCATCATGTAAGTTAGGGATGCTCCGATCGATATCGGCCGATACTCACTCTCTGCCGATCGATCGGTACTCTCTAAAAATGCCGATCGCGAGAGCCGATCGCATGACGTAAAATACATGACACTTTTCTCTTTGCGCGGCAAAACAAGCTAGCCAAAATGGCTTCACCAGTCTGGCAGTATTTTAAGGTGTCCGAAAATGACAAAAAAATAGCGGTATGCAACGTGTGTGAAGCAGAAATCCTGCAGCTCCGCCCGCTGTGACGGACCGGTGAGCAAAACACACTAAGAGTTAGACCTAACACACTTAGCTATTTGATCTACCTCTGGAACAAGCTAAATTAGTTATACATATATTTATTCTTCACTGTCGGGTCACTCATTACTGGATCAGTGAGCTGCATGAGACGACAGGCTGTCAGGAGAGAGAGAGAGGGGGAGAGAGGAAAAGAGAGCGCTTCCGCTCATTTCTCCCGTGTTATTATCCAAAGTTAATGTAAACTTGAATAATGTACTTCATTTGAATGTAATAATGATGTTGGTTGTTGTTTGTGGAAGCGCCAGTGAATGAGCCCCATTAACTGAGTTTTAAAATCCAAAATTGGCGATCGGAGCAGCCCTAATGTAAGTTGCGCTGACAGGTCCACACACTGCTTCCCCGCAGCGAGGTTCCCCCCGCCCTCCTGTTGACAGTTCACGAGCGTCGAGATCTTCAGCCCCCCCCCCGTTGATAATTCACGATCGTTGGCACGCTGATAAAATATATTTTATTTTAATGGCACTTCATATCAAAAAGGTTGCCGACCCCTGCTCTAAATGGTCTATAAGTACTCCTAGGGGTACTGAGGAGTACTGCGGGGGCACATGGGATTTTTACAAATAAAAGTATAAAGTAATGAAACTGTTCCAGTTAAACTTGAATAATAATGTAAATAAACATCATATTTATATTTTATACTCCTATTTTCAATGTAATTGTTAACTGCTGCAAATGGCCAATTGCAATTACATTCATAATCAGTGGCGGCTGGTGGAATTGTTTCTAGGTAGGGCTTTGCCACATATACGTTTCAGCAACATCCCAGTATGACTTAATGCAATAACAAATAGGAGTTTTCAGTCTTAAATGTTAATGCCTCCATAAAAAATTTAAAGACCCAGTGAAGTGTGCGCCGGTGCATGATCTGTTATGCTAATACGTATAGTAATGACCAAAATTGTCCTTTGGAACCCATATCAAAGATGTTGGAATAGCAACGAATTTGACGAGTTGGAATTTTCCGCTGGGAAATCCGCAGTCGACCTCCGCCTTCGTGGGCGTGGCTTGCGATCTACTGCGTGACGTCAGAAGATGGGCTCAGCCGAAGTGTTTACATTCACCACCGTTCATTTTGTCTCTGTTTCAAAGTGGAATTTACCAACGTTTTTTGAGCGAGTATTTTATTGGAAAGTGTTTCGCAGTCGACTGGAAGTGATTGCCAATCGAGGAAACCTGACAATGGAGGCGACAGTGAAGAAAAAGGGAGGAAAAACACACGGGAAGCGATGCATTGCCGCTGGCTGTGGTAATGTCAAGTCTGCCGAAGTGGCGATGTTTCTGTTCCCAAAAGATGAAGGTGAGTGGCTGGTGTCATTGTTTCGTAGATTCGTAGATTGTTTATGAAAAATAAAGGCCACTGTGTTTGTGTTTACTAACAAGACTATCATGGCGGCGGCAGAGCTCAAGTCGAGTTTCTCCGCCTGGAGATATTCTCACTATTTCACTTTTGTCGAGCACAAAGAAAAGAACGTTTTAGTTAAATGTAAGTTGTGTCTTGGCGGGTCAAAGATCCTATCGACTGCCCAAAACAGCAATTAAAATCTGTTGAAACATCTGCAGAAACAACATGCTGGGACGAAGCTAGTAGCTAAGACCACAGACCCAGACTCATCCGACGCCACTCACCTCCACCTAAGCAACAGCGGCTGGATTGGCACTTTGAAACATATCTTTGTGTTTGTGTTTGTATAGACCACATTGCTTAGCAGAGTTCAGTGATGCAAATGCATGTCAAGTTGATCAACAGGTTGTATTATTCTCCGATGCAATAACAGTACTGAAATGAAGGCTACAGTATAAGGGCATTAATGGGTGCCCTTTTTTAAGTAACTAAAAAGTTACTTTTCACAGTAACGCATTACTTTTTGGTGTAAGTAGTGAAGTAACTAGTAATTGTAACTAGTTACTGGTTTTCAGTAACTAGCACAACACTGCATGTGAACTGTTGCATCATGCTATGAACAGATGAATGTATGATCAGGTGATGGCCAATCCTGTGTGTAGATCTACTCTAGATCTATGACAAAATATTGTCCTCAACTAAATTGACTTCCATGGCCACTTTCCTCATCTATCCTGTCCGAAAAGCTGTCAAAATCACTCATTTCTCTCGCACCAGTATCACTTTCCGAAGTCTCCGCCATGTTTACAATCACAACTGGGCCCATCTTGTGACGTCACAGCCGCTATCGTCTGCAGCAGCGGTAGGCTCAGACGGCCGTTCACGGGATGAAAAATTTGCGATGTTTGCGTCCCTCGCACTTCCTAAAAAATTATTTTAGCCATGAACAGGTACAATTATATGTAAGAAATGAAACTGCCATTTCATTTTGGCGCAAACAAATGCACTTCACTGGCACTTTAACACTTGAGACTGAGGACTATGTACAAAGACTTAAAAACAATGGCATTAGCAATACTTGCATACCTATATGTATGTGTATATATATGATGTATATAATATGTATGGAAATATATATATATATATATTATACAGAACAACGGTATAATCAACAGTAATACAAAAAGCTGAAGATTTAATAAAATAATTATTCTTATTCTTAAAATCAATGTGGTGTACGTCTTTGACGTGCCTTTAAAACCGGAGGCGGTCTCCAGGTGCTCCTCCAGCACAGTGTGCAGGGAGGAAACTAAATCCACCAATCCCCTGAAAATGCCAGCGTTGACTGAAGAGTCTCGTCATGCCCACGCAAAGCCAACTCAAAAGCCCCACAAAACTTCATTATTTTGGATAAAATATGCCTGTTTTTATCCACCTCCTCATTGTGTTTCCCTACCGCAATCCTGTGGCCGTCGTCCAGCTGGGTATCAGTTGCTTACTTGGGGCGGTCAAATATTCGCCCCTCTGGTATTAGTTTTGAGGACGCTGAATGGCTACAGTTTATGACATATGTTCATATCTTGAATCAGCAATTGGCTAACCTGCTGCAGAGACCCGCCTCCATGGGGCGATTTCTCTATCGCCCCAGAACTGAACTTCAGTCATACAGTGTAGGAAAAGCATATATATTGCACAAATTATTTAAAATTACATTTTACACATATTTCTGAGTGCAGTCCATATTTTAAACAGTATTATTATTAGTATTATTATTATTAATAATAATGTTTTTGTGTGTGGTTTAGGGAGGGCGGCGCCTTATCGCCCCCTATGGGCCAGCCGCCACTGTTCATAATAACGTTTGATCGGGGTCCAGTTTCTGCATTTTCGATAACAATGAATGAAAATGTAATTGTGGTTAAAATGTAGCTGAAAATACAGAGAAATAAGTGAAAGAAAGACACAAAAATGGTTTGCACTGGTCAGGGGAGCTTGGCTGGAAAGAATATTTCAAATGAGATGCAAAAAAGTTTGAGAAATTATGAATAAAAGCATGTTCTTGAACAATGGTCCCCAAAACAAGTAGACCGGCATTACTAAAATGTCATCAGTTGTACAACACTGATGGTCAAGGTCTAATGAAAAGGACTATATCATCCCCAAACAGTAGAAGTGCATCTAATGTCCCAATAAACGGTAAATACTTTACAAAAATATAAAGGCTTGACTTTTATTTTTGAATCCAAAGGGAACACAAGGGCCCTGTTCTCTACAGGGAAGAACATTCTACGACCACCGGACTCTCTTGCACCTGATCAGTATTCAACCGCCTACTGTAACTCATTTCATTTTTTAATGACAAAATAGAAAACATTCACCAATAACTAACTCCTAACACCACCTGCAGTAATCTCTCCGACCCGCTCTCTCATTCTCTTTCAAGTTTCACACTTCCCTCTGCTGTTGGAATATCTGACCTCATCCGTAAATCAAGGCCATCTACCTGTCAGTTAGACCCTCTTCCTACCCCCCTGGTAAAAGCCTGTCTACCTTCATTGTCCTCCCTTATAACTGTCATCATACACTCCTCCCTCACATCTGGCCCACCTGACATCCGCAACACTGACTCTCTCCCCATTTTCAAATCACGTCTCAAAACACACCTCTTCACACTCGCATATCCATCCTGATCATTATCCATCACACATCCTCTGTTTTATTTATTTTATTTTGTATATACTGCATTGTCTTGTTTATGTTTCTTATGCTGGTGTTATGTATTGTCTATCTTGTTTTTTATGTGTGTTTTTACGGCGACCTTGAAAGCCTTGAAAGGCGCCTATATAAAATAAATGAATTATTATTTATTGTTATAAGAAAACATTATGAACCCTATCCCTGATCCAAGAATAACATTGAAAATTCTGACTACCACGCAGATGATGTGACTGAAAAAAACAAGTTTCTGGTAGTATACGAATGCATAAAACTTACCTGCCACAACAAGCAGATGTAATTTGGAGTTTTGACGTCCTAACTTGTTCTGGGCTCCACAGGAATAACTCCCACTGTGTTCAGCTCTGAAGTCAGTGATGTTGAAGATCTGTCCTGAAGCTTTTGGAGAGTCTTCATTCTTCTTGTACCAGGTGTAGTTAGCTGCTGGGTTAGCATCACTGCTACAGGTCAGAGTCACTGAACTGCCCTCCTCTATCTCAGCAGAGGGACTCAATGACACAGAGGGAGGCTTTGGAGCATCTGGAGATACAAAGAGACCCATTTGTTTAACATAAGATAGTTGTGTATGTTTTAAATGTTAACATGCCTTTGTCACATGTTGCATTTTGTTTTAGGGCATGAATCTTGGGAATTTGCCTTTATAGAGCTATTATTGTCTGTCAAGAAATAGAACACAGTTAACAGTATATTCACATTATTTCTGTAATTATTGTCAATATACTGTATGTTCTGTACCAAAAAATGATGTGTTACACAGGTAGACTGGAGCTACATGACATTCATCCCTTACTGCTGAGTCACCACAGCATCATAGTTGCTAATGTTTTGTACTCACACTGGACATCTACTGATAGAGAATCTGACATGACCTCTCCATATTGATTCTCAGATTTGCAGTAGTAGATCCCTCTGTCCTCAGACCTGATGGAGATGATATTATAACTTCCTTCAGCTCCCTGAAACACTTGTTGGTTCTCCTTGTACCAGATGTAGTTAGCTGCTGGGTTAGCATCACTGCTACAGGTCAGAGTCACTGAACTGCCCTCCTTTATCTCAGCAGAGGGACTCACTGACACAGAGAGGCGCCTTGGAGCATCTGGAGGAGAAGTGTTAAAGAGATGAATCTAGGTTAGGATGTGTTACTACAGAAGAATATTTGGTATTTTAATTTTAATTTGTAAATAGCTGTGTACATCAGCATGTTAGACTTTGAAGGTGCGCTGACAATTGGATGTTACATTTGGTGTCCCATAACTCCTAAAATCACTTGACACTGTTCAGAGAATTACAACAGAATGTAATGTGAACAGCGGAAGAAAGTAGTAAAGATCAGTGAAATCTTCTCCTGGAAAGATTAAACACATGTAATCTTTAAATAAACTGTTTCACTCACATTTCACATCAATAGGGATCACTTTTGATGTCTTCCCCAGTGTGCTCTCAGCTGTACACATATACTGTCCAGAGTCAGAAACCTGGATGGAGCTGAAGAAAAGCTTTGATTCTGTAGTGAGAGGAGGAAGTTTCTTATTTCCACTCGTCTTGTACCAGGTGTAGTTAGCTGCTGGGTTAGCATCACTGCTACAGGTCAGATTCACTGAACTGCCCTCCTCTATCTCAGCAGAGGGTCTCACTGACACAGAGGGAGGCTTTGGAGCATCTGGAGGAGACAATTTACATTAATATTTAAATATAAAAATATTTAAAAGCACATGATTTTCTATCTAAAATATTTATTACTTTTTTCCTTTATTATTGTAATGTAGAGCTGGAGCTGTCAAATCATTTTAACTCATGTTTGAAACGGACAGCCAATAACAAGTCTTTAACATTTAAATGTTTAGTTTTTTTAACGACTGATTATTCTCTTTATATGCTGATTTTGTTGCAGGTGCCGGCTGTTTATACTGAGCATGCAAAATCCAAATGTTTTCATCATTCATCTGCAACTGTGAATAACATGCAGAACAATCTAAAGGCAACCCTCATTTGTATTCCTAAGCAATTTAAATTATGAAGTTGACCTGTTTTGGTGGGCAATGATGGAGACACTTGGAGCGGCGTGATTGGGAGGAACGGCCCCCCTGATCTGAACCGGATTGGTGGTTTGTTACTGGACTTCTGTGCTAGTCATGGATTGGCCATAACAAACACCATGTTCGAACATAAGGATGCTCATAAGTGTACTTGGTACTAGAGCACCCTAGGCAGAAGGTCCATGATCGATTTCGTTATCGTATCATCGGACCTGAGGACATATGTTTTGGACACTCGGGTAAAGAGAGGGGCGGAGTTGTCAACTGATCACCATCTGGTGGTGAGTTGGGTTGAGTGGCGGGGGAAGCCTCTGGACAGACCTGGTAAGCCCAAACGTGTAGTGCGGGTGAACTGGGAACGTCTGGAGGAGGCCCAAGTTCAGGAGGCCTTCAACTCACACCTCCGCGGAGCTTTTCGGGCATTCCTGTGGAGGTGGGGACATTGAACCAGAGTGGGCGGTGTTCAAAGCCTCTATTGCCGAAGCCGCGGCGGGGAGCTGTGGTCTCAAGGTCTTAGGTGCCTCAAGGGGTAACCCTCGAACCTCCTGGTGGACACCGGTGGTCAGGGAAGCCGTCCGACTGAAGAAGGAGGCCTTCAGGGATTTTATCCCGGGGGACTCCCGAGGCAGTTGCAAGGTACCGACAGGCCCGAAGGGCAGCAGCCTCAGCCGTGGCCGAGGCAAAGCAGCGGTGTGGGAGAAGTTCGGAGAAGCCATGGAAAAGGACTTTCGGGCGGCACCAAAGTTGTTCTGGAAAACTGTCCGACACCTCAGGAGGGGGAAGCAGGGAACCATCCAAGCTGTGTACAGTAAGGATGGGACGTTGTTGACCTCAACTGATGGGTGTTAGGGCGTTGGAAGGAAACTTTGAGGAACTCCTGAACCCGACAACTCCGCCCTCTATGTTAGAGGCAGAGCTGGAGTATGACGGGGGATCAACACCAATCTCCCGGGGGGAGGTCACTGAGGTGTCAAACACTCCACAGTGGCAAAGCCCCGGGGGTGGATGAGATCCGCCCAGAAATGCTGAAGGCTCTGGGTGTTGAGGGACTGTCATGGTTGACACGTCTCATCAACGTTGCGTGGAAGTCAGAAACAGTACCGAAGGAGTGGCAGACCGGGGTGGTGGTTCCCCTTTTCAAAAAGGGGGATCAGAGGGTGTGTGCCAATTATAGAGGCATCACACTACTCAGCCTCCCCGGGAAAGTTTACTCTAAGGTACTTGAAAGGAGGGTCAGGCCGATTGTCGAACCTCAGATTGAGGAGGAACAATGCGGATTCCGTCCTGGTCGTGGAACGACGGATCAGCTTTTTCTCTCGCAAGGATCCTGGAGGGGGCCTGGGAGTACGCTTTTCCGGTCTACATGTGTTTTGTAGACTTGGAGAAGGCGTATGACCGGTTCCCAGGGAGTTACTCTGGGAGGTGCTGCAGGAGTATGGGGTGAGGGGGTCTCTACTCAGGGCCATCCAATCTCTGTACTCCCAAAGCGAGAGCTGTGTCCGGGTCCTCGGCAGTAAGTCGGACCCATTTCCGGTGAGGGTTGGCCTCCGCCAGGGCTGCGCTTTGTCACCAATCCTGTTTGTAATATTCATGGATGGATTTCGAGGCGTAGTCGTGGGGGGGGGGGTCTGCAGTTCGGTGGACTAAGGATTGCACCACTGCTTTTTGCAGATGATGTGGTTCTAATGGCTTCATCGGTCTGCGACCTTCAGCACTCACTGGATTGGTTCGCAACCGAGTGTGAAGCGGCTGGGATGAGGATCAGCACCTCCAAATCTGAGGCCATGGTTCTCAGCAGGAAACCGATGGACTGTCCACTCCAAGTAGGGAATGAGTCCTTGCCCCAAGTGAAGGAGTTCAAGTATCTTGGGGTCTTGTTCTCGAGTGAGGGAACAATGGAGCGTGAGATGGGCCGGAGAATCGGAGCAGCGGGAGCGGTACTGCAGTCGCTTTACCGCACCGTTGTGACGAAAAGAGAGCTGAGCCAGAAGGCAAAGCTCTCTGTCTACCGGGCCATTCTTGTTCCTACCCTCACCTATGGTCATGAAGGATGGGTCATGACCGAAAGAACGAGATCGCGGATACAAGCGGCCGAGATGGGTTTTCTCCGCAGGGTGGCAGGCGTCTCCCTTAGGGATAAGGTGAGAAGTTCAGTCATCCGGGAGGGACTCGGAGTTGGACCGCTCCTTCTTCGCGTCGAAAGGAGCCAGTTGAGGTGGTTCGGGCACCTAGTAAGGATGCCACCTAGGACCAGGTGGAGGGATTATATCTCTTCGCTGGCCTGGGAGCGCCTTGGGATCCCCCAGTCAGAGCTGGTTGATGTGGCCAGGGAAAGGAACGTTTGGGGCTCTCTGCTGGAACTGCTACCTCCGCGACCCGACCACGGATAAGCGGGAGAAGATGGATGGATGGATGGACCTGTTTTTACTATTTCACTTCCACTTGTTCTTGATTATTATAACATTTGTAATTTATTGATTGTGATGTTTTGTTGTTTCTTTGTGGTTATGGATTCCTGGTTATTGCTGATATTTTGTTTTTACTTGTATTTTATAAACGTTGCTTTATTCCAGTTGAGGTCTCGAGAAAAAAGTATTTCCAAGTCATCTTATTTATTTTATTAAGATGGCTTATTTACAGGTGGTATTTTATATTTTTGTTAAATATTTAATATCAACAAAAATCACTTCCAGTTGTTTTTTATTTAGTTTTTTTAATTGCTAAGAATTTATTTCCCTAATTTATTCTTACATTTCTTTTTTAGATGTTCTTGGTGCATATAGGATTTTCCTTTTATTGTTTACTGTATGTTGCTTTTATTACAATTATGTACAGGTTACAGCTAAGTTTTAGTGTTTGTACTACTGCTGTCTCCATATGAAGATTAAGAATACTGCAGGGAGGTTATCTCTGAAATGGAATTGTAATGTAATGTCAGTGTGTGTGTAGTGGTTAACTCACACACTGCAGGAGAGGGGAAGTCTGCATGTCCTTTCAGAGCACAGGAATAGCTGTCTGTAGAACCAAATGTGAATAAGAGAGTAGAATATATTGAAGTCGTAGATTTTTCTCCGTTTTTGTACCAGACATAATGACCAGAAGGTACAAGACAACTGCTCCGACACTTCAGCTCTGCCCGGTTAGTATATTTGGGTTCAACCTGCACCGTGAGATCAGGATTTGTGAACAAAGAAAAGGAATGTTGATTCAGATAAAAACTGTCAACACACATGAATTCATACACATTTATGTTATTGATTTCTAGATTTCGAACGATTAGAAATAATAGACATGAATGAAAATGTTACCTGTGACAGACAAAGTGACTCCAGGTGAACCAGAATATGTTCCACCTTTTTGGTTTGTTTTGATCCTGAACTTGTACTGAGCTGAGTCGCTCTCTCTCAGGTTTTTGATTCTCAGAGTGAAGATGTTGTTTTCAAAAATCCTCTACACGACCTGCATACTCTGAGACTGTTCTCAGATCTACAGGTTCATCATCTTTCTTCTCAGTGAACCAGAATGTTTTCATAACTGTGTTAACACTTCTTTTCCATGTAGATGGTATGTGTAGCTGCATCTTATCCACTGTTGATCCTTTCACTGCACAGATCTCAGTAGAAGTGTAATTCACTCCCCAGCCATACTGACCCTGAACCACTGAAACACAGAGCACATCAGAAACTACAATCAAAGTGAATGACTTAAGTTAACAATTAGTTAATAAGAATTTTTTGTATCATAATACAAATATAATTTCAGGATGATGTAACCCGGACAAGCCTCAAGATCCCTAATTATAAGAAAAATATTCTAATCATGCATCTACGGTATGTAAAGAGAACTGAATATAGATTTGTATTAGGTTTATCATATTTATCATTGTTAAGATCATATGTCCTACTTTTATGTGTTTCCGTTTCCATAAACAAAGTGTTTTCAAAATTATTTGCGTCAACAAATAATTATTGAGTTACATTTTACACACTTTTCTGGGAAAGAGCAGAAGAGCACGTTAAATTCACATCTCAGTTCCTTCTTAGGCACTTCATACCTGATGCAATTATACTTTATGACTTATTTTAGCGTTATATAAAAATTATACCAGGTCCGAAAACAAACTGTTAGCTCAGTTTTTCAACGTCAGTGCTGTCAAAGATTGGTGGATGACTTAATATACATTAACAGTGAATGATTAGGGATCATATGAATTAGAAAAGTGTGTGATTCTCTGTCCAGTTCCCTCTCTGTTCGCTCTGTGGTCAGGTTGCTGCTGAGGTAAGAGTGAAAATAACAATGAATGCAGAACACTGAGGTGTGAGCAGCTTCTGTCGGATATACAGATAAGAAAAAGAAGAAGGCTGCTTTTAACTCAGAGTGTGGGAATATAACACTGAGGTCAGAGAGGAGAGAAGGAACTAGAAGGGTTTGGTGCAGAGGTATGGCGACATAAGAGAAGTTGAGAAAGTATGTAATGACTTGTGAGAAAAATATCCCTCGAAAACACTAAAACTTAATAAAAAACGACAATAATTGTTTTAACCAGGGTCATCTTAGAAATAAAACAAAGCAAAGGTTTTCACAGGGTGAGGAGGGAACAATATTCTCAGTTTACAGCGTGTAAATGTTGTGGGCACACAGTTACTTTATACAAAAGATATTTGCAAATGACGTTGGTCAACACAGGAAAGATCTTTTTACGAATACCCATTACAATTAAAAACTTGGTAACATCTACCCGTTCCAACAAAGCTACACAAAACATTTATTTGCAATATTTCTGGAAAGTTTGCATTTCATCCAACCCCAATCCACTTATTTCTACAAATGACCTGCTTTTACAAGTCCCACTTTTTCCCAGAATCCCCTCTGTTCATGTGATGAATGTAAGTGTAGATGTACAGTACCTGACACAGAGAGCAGGAAGACAACTAATCCACTCGCTGCTGCAGTTAAACTCATAGCTGCTCCTCTCATCTCTGTGAGACTATAAAACATGTCAGATTAAATAATGTTCACAGGAGGTATACAGAATCATTACATCAATAAACTGTTTCTACTCACAGTGAAGGAGGAACGATGTGTTCAAAGATGCCTTTCCTCTGTAGCAATGAGCAGAAGACGGAATCAGGCTGTTAACAGACTGGATTTCCTTCCTCTTTAGACGCTTAATATGCATGATGAGCCAAACCCCAGTAACACTCACTACACAATAAAGTGTTGTTGTTTAACAAACAATACACTTTTCTTAAACTAAATAAACTATGGTTAAAGACCCGTTTAGCTGCCTATACTGACTCCTGAAAAAAGCATTAGAAAGGATTTAAATGATAAGGGTAAAGCAGTTCATCTCTATGAGCACTGAGGACGTCACACAGTCTGCAGGTGTAGTGAAGGAACAGGAATGCATTAACCTGTGAAACCACGAGGCAGTTTAACTGAACAGGACGAAGAGAACCAAATTAATTATAAAGAGGATGGAAAATGCCATTTCTTTTCTCTTGGTTTGTTTCTTCTCTGCTCTCTCTGCGGTCAGGTTGCTTCTGTTTCAGAGAAATGCAGAACACTGAGACGTGAGAAACTCTCATGCCTGTTAGTGTGAACCCAACATGAACACACACATCACACACATAATCAAGTGGACTGGAAGGATTTGGACACACAGTGTTTAATGATAAGAAAAACACATTTTCAATGACTTTGGATGTCTAGGTGGATCAGTTGAATTAACTGTAAACACATGTCCAATGTTTACATTTATTAAAACACTTTAACATTTGAAAAACAACCTCACATGCAGCAAACTTATTATGAATGATTTGCATGTTTAGGAGGTAAGAGAGGACATCAGTACTTTAGTAGTTTGGGTGAACTGACCCTTTAAAGCAGACAGTGGAGGGAGCTCTCTGAGGGATGAAGCCTGAATGTGTCTCACTTAAGATCCCCCAGTAGAGGACAGTGAACATCAGAAACGAATCAGGACCCGGAAACAATGTACAGTTTAATATTTAACACTGATTGTTTTGGCACATTTACATTCACTTTTTCCTCGTTATCTCAATGTAGCAGGATAAACTGTTCAGCCCTATCAACACGGGGCAACCTTTCTAAAGAGGGGTCAGTGTCGCTCTTGCTTCCCTCTTGATCTTTGGCACGAAGGCCACTTCCGGGTTCCGTTTACGTGCTTTCTCCGCTGGCACCGGTGAGTTTGCGGTGGCTGCCGTCTGTTGTATGCTTAGCATGACAAGTAGCATACATACTAAATGTTTATTGCTGGTTGGAGACCCTTGCAGGGATCCTGCAGCCCATGTCTGCTGCCGCTGCTGAACGAAGCTCTCCTGCTGTGTGTCTGAACTTAACCTGATCGGTAGGCACGCTTTTTGCTTGTCTCATCCTTCCTGAATAATATGAATGTAGTATTATTATCGTAACATCACCTGCGCTGGAAGCCTAATACAGAAAGACGGCTGTTTTGCCTCAAAGTCTGAGCTTCACCGCTACACTGCTGCCTGGCGGGCGTTGCTCTTGGCCTGCATCGTCTGTATTGCCTCTTTGTGTCACTGTGCATTACACCACATGACCACATTTTAAACATTGTTATAGTGGACTGTTCGATTAATTTCTGTTAATGATTAGTTATTTCATTCACCCTGTTGAGTTAAGCTTGTTTTGTTTATTTAATTCAATATTAAGTAGATTGTTGGATTAATTTCCGTTTCTTTTGTTTAGTTGTTTTCGACCCTGTTCTAAACTTGTTTTGTTTATTTCAGTCGATATTAGTTATATCTCTTAGTATTATTGATTTCTTATTGTCTTTATACTGATCTTATGTGTTGGTTTGTGTATTAATTAGTTGTGACTGTTTCCCCCAGTAATGTGTTTGTTGGCCCCTCTTTAGTTGCTGAGAGCCAAAGGTGTGTTGGCTCCCCCTGATGTTGGTGTTCCTTCGTGTGTGTGAGTGTTTAGTGATCACGGGTGCCCTAATTTACTTTGTTGGGATCCCTCTCACCCCTCGTCACCTCCATCCACTGGTAAGCCTCAGCATCCCTTAATTAAGATGTCCCCCTTTATTTCCAGTGTGTATGATGATCTTACTGTGTTTTTTAATGATATTTAATACTTGAAATTAAACATGTGATGAATTGGAACCACCTCTCCTGCCCCTCAGTATTACGAACCCGAGTGCCTTATTGGTACTTTGAATAATCATTTCCTTGGGTGCAATTCCCAAGGTGGCGTTGACTGGCTTTTGGTTAAATGTAGATCTCAAATAGGAGTTCAAACAAACACTACCACGTGCCGCCACATTAACATTTTATGAGTTTAACCATTTCTACTCAGGTGTGTTTCTGCCAAATCAGAATATGAGCAAGAATACCTGGAATAAGACAAATGAATGCACGAGAGGATAAAGGGAGGCAGGAATGGATGGTGAGTAGTGAGTTTCCATATAGAAGTGCTCTGTATTCTGATCTGTATACCTTATTTTTGGCTGCACCTGACAACACATGAAGTGAAGTTACAGAATACTGTCCATATTTAGAAGATGCAGAAGAGGAGCATACCTTTTACACTTGAATACAGAACATGAATATGCTGGAAATTCCCGGTGCTGTAAGCTTTTAAAATATGTATTGAAGAGAGAAGTGTTTCTCCTGCACTGTGTACAACTTGACACAAAGCTTCCTAATAAAAGGGGGACTGGTCAGAGGAAGTGAAATTAAATATGATAGCAGCTCAAAGATATTGTTGAAGACGCTTGTTGAAACCTTCAGAGCAACTGAAAGTAAGTTTGTTAGAAAGGTTGTCGTATCCACAGAATACAAGGCGACCGAGCAGAACAACATCGTGTGAAACACAGAGACAGACATTCATTAATCTATAAATGTAAGTGAAAATAAATGTAAATACATTAAATATATATAATGTGTGTTCTGTATTATTCTCAACTTTTATTTTTTAATGTATACATTCATTTCAGTATTTATTAATCTGTTTGAATTATTCCTGTATTTATTTCCACATGTATTTATTCCAGATTATTTTCCTGTATTTATGCGTTTATTTATTTTATCCTTATGCCATGTTCTGTCCTCAATACCTGTGTGCTCGTGTGTGCGCATTAAGGTACAAATTCACTCTAAATCACAACACGACCTGTAGTTTGGCGTTCATTGTTTTAAAAACACACTGGTGGTCCAGAGGTTTATGCATTGGGTTTTCATGCAGGTGTTCGAGGTTCAACACCCAGGAGAGGAACATCTTTTGTCTTCTGATATGCTGATGTTAAATCTGGAGAAATTGTCTCCACCACTTTTTCTAATAAAGTGACGCCCCATGATTCAAGATTCAATTCAAGATTCAAAGGTTTTATTGTCATATGCACATAAGCTACTTTGTAGAAAAGGCAATGAAATTCTTCTGACCTGAGCTCCTCCAACAATGCAACATATATAATAAAATACAAAATAAAATAAGAAGTAGTGCATAAAGTCTAAATACATGTCAATAGATTGTGGAGAAAGCACGTTCTTTAAGAATGTCTGGTCTGGTGGAAAGACTTTATAAAAGTGAGAGAAACAGTGAAATCCAGAGGGAGGCAGTGATGCAACACCGTGGAAGCAAACAGCCGTAAAACACCAAAGAAGAAGAAGAGGAAGTGCTTTTATTTTGAAAGGAGTCTGTGTTCCCAGCGTGCATTGCGCTACTCTCAAACATGGTGGATAAATGAACGGAAGAAGCTGTTGATGGTTAAAAATCCGGAATAAACTTCTTATTAACTCATGATTTGAAGCACCAGGACTTCAACATGTCATTACCCTGAAGCAAACTCGCTTCCAGTCGGATAAAGAAGTGAGTGTCACCTGAATAACTGCTGTGGGTTGAACATGATTCAGTAAAACGAGCTAATGTGACTGTAAATAATGCACTGTTAGAAAACATGTGATCCGAAAACGCTCTTATTTTGGTCAAATCCATAAATGTATGTGCATTTGTTTTTATGTTACAAGAAGAAATGCTTACCTAGCTTATGCTGTAGTTTGAGTAACGTTAGCCTGAGTCTTCTTTTTTAAAACACAGAACAATTTGCACAACAGCAACTTTGCACAATTGTAATATTAATAATAATAAACTGTATTTATAACGCACCTTTCATGGAGGATGCAGCCCAGATTGATTTACAGAGAAAGACAATATACATAGAAATAACAAAGAGTATAAATAAAAACATAAAATGACCAACCAGTAAGAGTTAGATCACAAAACCATAAAACAGGAAAACATGAACAGTGTTACCACATTTAAGTTTTCTGTTCTAAGATCCAATGGCAGATTGTTTATATTACCCAATGTCACAAAGTGTTTGAAGTATATTTCTATATATTTTCATTTCATTTCAAACCTTTATTTATCCAGGTGTATCCCATTGAGATCATTGATCTCTTTTTCAACCTGCTCAAGTAGGTTCCACATGAAACAGAAAAACAGAAAACAACAGAACAACAAGAAGGACATCATACAGCATCAATACAGGGATTACAATTTACAGAACTATCCACATGAACAGGTACCAACAGCATCCGATTGATAGCATCCAACCGAGCTTTAAAAACATTTAGTGGCACCAGATTGCTCAGTTTCCATTTCAATTGCAGACTGTTCCAAGACAGAGGAGCTGCGCATCTAAAAGCTATCTTCCCTAAGACAGTCCTAGCAGCTGGCACATTTAATAAAACCACAGCATGCGATCTCAGGCAGTAGCCACTTACAATTCGCCGTGAGATCAGGGAGCAGATGTAGGATGGAAGTTTCCCTAACATGGCTTTGTATATAAACATGTACCAGTGACTGAGCCTCCGTACAGTGAGCGAAGGCAAACCAGCCCTTGCATACAGGGTGCAGTGATGGGTTAATACTTTACAGTTTGTCACAAACTCGGAAAAAATATTTGCTTCTCCGATCGAAGGGGAAAAATACAAAAGCATTGTACACAATTTAAACCAATCAATGTTGTGTAATTAACAAGGATAATCTGGTGTGTTTGAGTTGATGAGTAGTGCAGATATCACTGTAAAATCAATCGACAGTAAAGAGAATACTTACTTCCGGGTGTAAAATCCTCCGTTATCCAATGGGAATGGACGCTCACATTGCCTTTAAGTGCCGCCGACATGGACCGATGCGGTGCTTCCCTGAGCGTCAAATACCGCCGCCGATGGGAATACATTGCAATCAGTTGAAAGCTCTTTGCGTCCGTTTATGAAGCTGAAGGAGACTCGGTGCGTCACAACTGCACGCCATAGGACCCTGACCAAGCGTCGCTCCTGGACGTTCAGGGAGTGAGACTGTGTTGGGCAGGCAGGAAAAACACAATGGTACCCGGTTAACAGAATCAAAAAGGAGGGAAAACACAGAGACAGGAAGCAGACACAGACATAAGACAGGAAAAAAGACAGACCGTCACAAAGGGGGAAATAAGTGTTTTAGTTTGGGTGAACTGACCCTTTGAAGCAGACAGTGGAGGGAGCTCTCAGAGTGATGGAGCCTGAATGTGTCTCACTTAAGATCCCCCACTAGAGGACAGTGAAACATCAGATACTGAATCAGGACCCTGAGACACATTCTAACATCCATCATCGACTGTTTGGCACATTTAAATGCATCTTCTGTTTTCAAAAATGAAATGAGTGAAACCTATTGCCATTTTAGTCTTTTAACATTAGATTAATTTACTGTATATTAGACCTACACTTCACACCGAGGACCAACATCTTTGACTAATTGGAAAGCAACTCCTTAAAACGGGTTTTACTTGAATGACGACTCATAATCAGGGCGTTGCACAAGCTTTTCAAAATGGACTTTTCTCCAGCATGGACCACTCCTCAACAATATGTCAGTTCAACTTTTAGTACAGGTATTTTTGTTCATTGAGCACTGAGGAAATGTAAGAGGAAGGGGTAAGGCTGGTCTGGAGGACCTACTGTAATCCAGGCAGCATATAGGAGTGGTGGGTTTAGTGAACTTTCCTTATAGAAGTGCTCTGTATATTCTATACTATATTCTCACCTTATTTTTGGCTATGAGACACATATGACTCCAACTTGAGTGCACCTGTGGTCAAGTTACAGGGGTACTGCCCATGTTTAGTAGATGAAAAGGAGTGGCAGGACCTTCAACACTTCCAGACCTCTATGCATCAAACTCTGAACTCCGTTTCCAGGACACTTTTTTGACCCTGAACAGACTGTAAAGATAACAATGTTGGTGAGGAGGTCCGTGTTCATATTATGGACCAAACATGGATTTTTACAACTCCAACATTAAATGGAGAGCCAGCCAGGAGAGCGCTTGGTCTCTTAGTGGATGGGAATTTCGTCTGAGGCGTTTTTCTGTCTGGTCTGAATAAATAAGCGCCCAGAAAGTACATATCATTTGAAATAGATGAGGGGAGACAGAAAGAGAAGCTGTATGATGTATGAATAGAGGAGTGAAGGAAAAGGAAACATTAACGAATGAAAGGTCAAGGGATGAAAGGATGAATGGTTATTGGGATGAAGGATTGAGGGATAAAGCGTTGGGGGGATGGAAGAGAAAGGGAGGGTGGTTTGTAAAATATGACTATCAGCATTTTCCAAAGGCAAATAATTTAAATTGATTCTCAGATGAAAACTCTGTCTGTGGATCTTCATATCAGAAACATCCCAGATCATTATGAACACTGTGGCTCCTTTCCTTCCTATAGTGACACATCACCACCTAGTGACAATATGGGAGATATACAAAAGCAACATTTATTAGACTTGTTTTGTATCGCTAGCTAATAATGAAACATTATATACCGAACATTTATGAAAAGTGAAACAGAAAATCTGAAATCTAGAGATTTTTGAAGGTGATCTTTTCCAAACACTCGTCCGATGGTCCTTCACTTGTTGTAGAGCTGGCTGTTGATTTATTCTGATTTGAATCTTACACAGTAATATCTAACAAGGTCTTCTAGTGAGCTTATGTTTCATGGTGTGGAAATCTAAACTGTACATGGAGTGAAATGTGATGTTTTTAGGCTCTCTCTGTTTTAAATAGACTTAATTGGCTCTGTCAGCAGGAGAGTTATTAACCAAGACACTGATGAGGGTTTTTCAAAGTTATTTATTATGTGGAATTTAAAAAAACAATTTGACGAGACTTTTGTAATATCAACAACTCTGCATATAACAAATAAGCATGTACACATAGTTGAAGCAGTAATATAGAGCACCTGACCATCGGCTGGTCTCAACGATAAATCATGTTTGACACCTCGACATGATTCACTTCAAGCTGCCAGCAGCTCATTCTCTAAACCTACAAGCTGCTGCTACTGAAAACTGACTATAAAAACTTTAAGAGTTGAACGTGAATATATCCACTTTGCACACATCCTGCACAGCCTCGCTCTCCACAGGACATTTCAACGTCCTTCTTCTTTGTTTCCATCAGGTGAGCATCTGAAGAAAATCACAGAGACTTTGTGTAAAGTTACAGCTGGAACTGTGACTCTAAATGTGGAGTGGGCCTGTTTGATCTGATGCAGGAGGCTCTAACCTGACTGGACTTCACACCATGTCTTCCTGCTCCTCTGTGTCTTCTGTCTGTGCTGCAGTGTGTGAGTCGTTCTCATACTCAGGATCAGAGTCCAACTGATGAAGAGAGAGAGAAGACAAAATTAGAAATCCGCATACACGTTAAGATTTTATAAAAAAAAATTCATATTTTAAAGTTGATGCTAATTATTTCTTGGCTAACTTCATTACTGGTTTCAACTCAGGAAGTTGTCTTTAAACACAAGTTCTCTTCACATTGCTTTTTATGAGCCACAGTATAGCTTTGACGAAGGGGAAATGTTGTCAACAGGTCCGCTCTCTCTCACCTCTATCTCTTCAGGTTCATGTGCTTCAGTGGTGGAGCGCAGAGCTTTCTTCTTCCTGGATTAAGGGCAACAACAAATACAGATTTGATTTCATAACAGTAAACTAAAAGATGGTAGAAGGATGTTTAAACTGATGAATTTCTATTGTTGTACCTCATCCAAAGACTCAGGAGAAGTGCAAGAATCAGAATCAAGACCCCCAGAGTTGTCCTGATGATATTCACTTCATTCTTGAACTCCCTAGAAACATGAACACATATGTGATACTTCTAACTATAGATTGATAAATCACATTGTCAGTGTGATCCACCTCTGACTCCATGGAGGTTCCTCCCTGAACACTGACATTTTGAATATGCTTGGGTTGCTTCAGATTACAAAGTGAATCAGGTCTGGTGAATGTAGAGAACTTACCTGCCACAACAATCAGAGTTAAGGTGGAGTTACTACGTCCTAACTTGTTCTGGGCTCCACAGGAATAACCCATTGTGTTCAGCTCTGAAGTCAGTGATGGTGAAGATCTGTCCTGAAGCTTTTGGAGAGTCTTCATCCTCCTTGTACCAGGTGTAGTTAGCTGCTGGGTTAGCATCACTGCTACAGGTCAGAGTCACTGAACTGCCCTCCTCTATCTCAGCAGAGGGACTCACTGACACAGAGGGAGGCTTTGGACCATCTGGAGGAGATTAGTTTGCACGATTAATGAAAGATTGCACCCAGCTCATCAGGAAAACTTCTCTCCATCAAGGGCCTCAAAATTAGCAGAATGTGAAATTGAAGTAAGTATGAGAACCCTGAAAGACCCTTTTCAAGTGATTAAAAAATGACAATTACAATTGTTAAACTGTATTTCCTCACATTTCACATCAACAGAGATCATTTCAGATGTCGTTTCCCCAGCTCGTTCTCAGCTGCACAGAAATACTGTCCAGAGTCAGAAACCTGGATGGAGCTGAAGAAAGCTTTGGTTCTTTAGTGAGAGGAGGAAGTTTCTGATTTCCATTCTTCTTGTACCAGGTGTAGTTAGCTGCTGGGTTAGCATCACTGCTACAGGTCACAGTCACTGAACTGCCCTCCTCTATCTCAGCAGAGGGACTCACTGACACAGAGGGGAGCTTTGGAGGATCTGGAAGATAACATTCATGTTAAAGATTATATTTTTTATGACGCATGATTGACTATTTTATAATTTATTTTGAAACTATCCCTAGTCATCTATATTGTAATTTGATCAGGTGTATTGTAATGTCAGTGTATGTGTGTAAGAGTAAACTCACACACTGGAGGAGAGGGAAAGTCCTCATGTCCTTCCAAAGCACAAGAGATGTTGTCTCTGGGCTGAAACCAGCCTTTATAAGAAGATGTATTCAAGGATGCGATTTTCTCTCCGTTCTTGAACCAGACGTAGTTCAGAGAACCAGCTGGACTGCAGCTGCTGTGACACTTCAGCTCTGCCTCAGTAGAATAGTTGTAGACCTTTGTTCTGATCACCTGCACCTGGAGAGCTGGACAATAGAACAAGAAACAATAGTAAGGCAAAAGGTCTGAAAGTAGGTCAGTATTTGTAGGTGTACTGATTTACATCAGTGAGTGTTGATCAGTACCTGTGACAGTCAGACTTGTACCAGGTAAATCACTCCTCCATTCAAAGCTTGGTGTTTTGAATTTGAAGAGATACTGAGCTGAATCTGAGTCTCTCAGGTCAGAGATCCTCAGAGTGGAGCGTCCTCTCTCTGTTTCAAGGATCTGAACACGACCTGCATACTGGGAGTCTTCACTAAGGTCCTCAGGTTGAGAGGGATTCTGTCCCTGATGACTACGCTCAGGACTGAACCAGAACTTAGATCTAACATCGTCTTCAAAGCTGCTGTACGTGCAGGAAATGTCCACTGATGATCCTTTGAAGGCGCAGATGCTTCTCTCAGTGTAAATCACTCTGTTGCAGGTTTGACCTCTGACACCTGAAAAATAAAAACATATATTTGGAGTGGAACAGGAGTCAAATATTTCCAATAGAGTTCAATATAAAACGCCACTAGATGTTTATGTGTTAATAGAAGTCTTTGTAGTAAACTCACACACTGGAGGAGAGGGAAAGTCCTCATATCCCTTCAAAGCACAGGAATAACTGTCTGCATTGTTCAGGTTTCTTGTATAATAAGATGTTTCTCCCTGAATTATTTGTCCGTTCTTGTACCAGATGTAGGAAGGATTATAAGATGAAGGACAACTGATATGACAAAACAGCCAGTATGATTCTGATGTGACCCGGAGATCTGGATTTGTGAAGGAACATGAATTGCATTTAAGACAAAAACTGTCAAAACACATGCATATTATTATTATTATATCCAAGACATTCATAAATAATTAACATATCATTGAAAATTGTTACTTGAGACGGACAAAGTGACGCCAGTCGAACCACCATATTTTCCATCTGGTTTGTTTGATCCTGAACATGTACTCAGCTGAGTCGCTCTCTCTCAGGTTTCTGATTCTCAGAGTGCAGATGTTGTTTTCACAGAGATCCTCTACACGACCTGCATACTCTGAGTCTGTGGTCAGATCTACAGGTTCACCACCTTTCAGTTTAGTGAACCAGAATGTTTTCTGTACTGTGTTTCACCATCATTCCATGTAGATGGGTATTGTAGCTGCAGCTTATCTCCACTGTTGATCCTTTCGCTGCACAGATCTTAGTAGAAGTGTAAGTCACTCCAGCCATCCTGACCCTGAACCACTGAAACACAGAGCACATCAGAAACTAATCAAAGTGAATCTATACATTGTTGAGAAATTGCCTGAACAGTACTTTCAACAAAGAATGTAAAAATAAACATTTGACACACTTTACTGGGATAGAGCAGAAAAACTCATGTGAATTCCTTCTTAGGCACTTTAAAACCAATGATACTCTTTGACTTTGTTGTTTCTTAATCAAACCAGGTAGAACAGAAGTCTACGCAAAAAGTGTATGTTCAGTTTGACACGAGATAGGAAAATGCCTTCATATAAATGAACAGTGAATGATTAGCGATCACATTAATTAGAATAGTGTGTGATTCTCTGTCCAGTTCCCTCTCTGTTCGCTCTGTGGTCAGGTTGCTGCTGAGGTAAGAGTGAAAATAACAATGAATGCAGAACACTGAGGTGTGAGCAGCTCTGTCGGATATACAGATAAGAAAAAGAAGAAGACTGCTTTTAACTCAGGGTGTGGGTCAGAGAGTAGAGAAGGAACTAGAAGGGTTTGGTGCAGAGTGGCGACATAAGAGAAGTTGAGACAGTATGAAATGACTAGTAAGAAAATATCCCTCGAAAACACTAACATTTTTATGAAAATGACAAACATGTTTTTAACCAGGCTCATCTTAAAAATACAACATAACAAAATGTTATAACATGGTGAGGAGGGAACAGTTATGAATGAACAATATTCTCAGTTTGAAGCGTGTTAGAGTAATAAGCACACAGTTACTTTTGAGTGCAAATTACGTTGACCAATACAGGAAATACATTTTTACAAATATCCTTTACATGTAAAACTAAAAAACTACTAAAACTTGGTAACATCTACCCGTTCCAACAAAGCTACACAAAACATATATTGGAATATTTCTGGAAAGTTTGCATTTCATCCAACCTCGATCCACTTATTCCCACATGTGACCTGTTTTACAAGTCCCACTTTTCCCAGAATCCCCTCTGTTCATGTGATGAATGTAAGTGTAGATGTACAGTACCTGACACAGAGAGAAGGAAGACAACTAATCCACTTGCTGCTGCAGTTAGACTCATAGCTGCTCCTCTCATCTCTGTGAGACTATAAAACATGTCAGATTAAATAATGTTCACAGGAGGTATACAGAATCATTACATCAATAAACTGTTTCTACTCACAGTGAAGGAGGAACGATGTGTTTAGAGATGCCTTTCCTCTGAAGCAATGAGCAGAAGACGGATATCAGGCTGTTAACAGACTACATTTACTTCCTCTTTAGACGATTAATATGCATGATGAGCCAAACCCCAGTACCACCCACTACACAATAAAGTTTTGTTGTCAAAAAATAAACTTTTCTAAACCAAAATAAACTATGGCTTTAACTTGTTTTGCTGCCGATATTCCACTAACACCAGAAAAGAGCATTCAGATTAAGAAGAGAATAACAGTTCATCTCATGAGCACTGAGGACGTCACACAGTCTGCAGGTGTAGTGAAGGAACAGGAAGGCATTAACCTGTGAAACCATGAGGCAGTGTAACTGAACAGGATGAAGAGCTACATATTAATTATAAGAGAGAATGGAAAATGACATATCATTGTTCTTGGTATTTCTTATCTCTGTGGTCAGGTTGCTTAATTTTTTTTGAGAAATGCAGAACTTTGAGACGTGGGAAACCTACATGCCTGCCAACATGAACCACTCACACATGGACTGGTAGGACAGACAATGTTTGAGATGATGTTGATTAGAAAACAATTGTTTCAATTACTTTGGCTTGTTTAGGTGGATCAGTTAGAAAAGCAGTGTGCAGCGGTGTCTTAAGTTTGACAGAAACTTTCAAATAAAATAAAAACTGACCTCACAGCATGCAGCTGAATTCATCACTTACTACAGTATCTGCTTGTTTAGATACCAATGGAGGTAAGAGAGGAAACACATGTTTTTGTAGTTTGGGTGAATTGACCCTTTAAAGCAGACAGTGGAGGGAGCTCTCGAGTGATGAAGCCTGAATGTGCCACACTTAAGATCCCCCACTAGAGGACAGTGAAACATCACATACTGAATCAGGACCCTGAAACCACATCTTTCTAACATCAAACACTGATAGATATTTTAACATTTTATGAGTAAATCTATCTAAATGTTAGCATTTTACCTGACATTAACCCCACATTAACATTAGTCATCATAGACAGCATATTAGACAAAAGGTTCACACTGGTGACCAACACCATTGACATATTGCATCAGCATCAAACTCTTTTGAATAATCAGAATCAGAAACAGGTTTATTACCAGGTTGGTTTACACGTATGAGGAATTTGACTTGGTGTCATGGTGCATAAAAACAAGAATTAAAAAAATATTTAAAATAATTAAAAATATAGTAAAATATAACAGTATTTATAACGACAATAACGACTCATAATCAAGGTGTTGCACAAGCTTTTACCAATGGACTTTTCACTATCAAGGACCAGGTCACAAGTATGGGTCAGTTAAAGATTTGTTCCAGGCAGTTTTGTACGTTAAGCTCTGAGGAATGTAAAGGTAAAACGGTAAAGACACATAAGGGATGTTGTCTGTTAGGCTGAGGACGTCTTGAAGTCCAGGCAGAGTGAGACTCATTTTAGGGGTTTTCTCTCAGGTGTGTTTCTGCCTGCTCTGAAGATGAGCCCCTGAATGAGATGAAAGTATGAACCAGATTAAAAAGAAAGAGTTGAGGGGAGACAGGAGGAAGAGAGGATGAAGGGATGTCAAAATGAAGGGATCAATAGAAATGGGAGTGAGGGTTTTTAATGGATGACGTAGAAAGGAATGAAGGGATGAATTAATGTGGGGATGAAGGTCGGATTTATGTTGGAAAAATTATATTCGGAAAACAAATCAGAAAAAACGGAAATCATAAGATTTCTGAACACGAGCTTTGTCCTTCCCTTGTTGTAGATGAGGACTGTTGAATTGACTCTTACACACTAACACTTGGACATTTAACATCTAGCAAAGTGTTCTACTAGTGAGCTTATTTTTCATTTCAGTGTGAAGAAATCTAAACTGTACATGGAGTAAAATGTGATGCTTTTAGGTCTCTCAGCCAGGACACTGATCAGGATATTTAAAAAATATTTATTATGTTGAATTTAAAAGCCACAATTTGCGTAAGACTTATCCTAGACTTTTGTAATAACAACAACCAATTGTTTGCAAATGTTAACGGCCAGTTCAATATGATTTTATCCTGCCTCTGGGGTTGTATTATGTTTGTCAGATTTATGACTTAAAATATAAAGATCACCCGGCTGTTGAGTCATGAATACATCTTTTAAAATGAATATATCTTCAAGAATACTAGAAACTCTATTTTACATTATTCCATGGAAAATGGTAACACTACAGTACATACCTCTTCTGTTACAAACTGTTCAATTCAATTCAGAGCGATTCACCATTTCAAAAACAGCAAAATGTAACAACAATCAATAAACACAAACTGTGCACACAGTAGTAGTGAAGTGTTTTGTTTCAATACATAATACTGCTATTTCACATGAACATTAAAGGTGGGGTAGGTAAGTTTGAGAAACCGGCTCGAGATACACTTGTTGTTATATTCCATGGAATGCTCTTAACATCCCGATAGCAATGAATATCTTAATGCTTTGACAAAAAATCCATAACAAATTTCATCTGTGGAAGCCGTGGCGCTGTAAAAAGCACGACCAATCATCTGAGCCGGCCCGGCTAAAATAACTGGATGGCCTACCTGCCTGTCAGCCTTCCATCTGTGCACAAACTTATCTCGTGCCCTCCAGGAAGTGGCATGGGACTGTGTATTTTCAAATTCTAGCGCACTCGAGCTGGTTTCTCCAAAATGACCTACCCCACCTTTAAGAAGAATCCAGATCAAAAATGATATTGTAATTTCATTGTAATTGTTTCCACTTACACTGTGGAGTGAACTTACAAACTGAAGGAGAACGATTCAAAAGCCCGTCTATTGCACAGGAATAGCTGTTTGAAAAACCATAGTATACTGAATAAGATATTCCTGTCTGGATTTTCTTTCCGTTCTTGTACCAGATGTAAGAAGGATAACCACGGATAGGACAACTGCTCTGACACTTCAGCTCTGCCCTGGTATCATACAATCTGCGCACCTGCACCTGGAGATCTGGATTTGTGAGGAAGTAACAGGAATAGTGTATTAGACCAAACTCACAGCATAAATGCCAATTAACATATTTATATCTAGACAATATTCTTTATAAAAAGTAATCAAAACATGAATTCATTTTTTACCTGGCACAGACAAAGTGACTCCAGATAAACCATTATATCTTCCATCCTCATGGTTGGTTTCAAACCTGAACATGTACTCAGCTGAGTCGCTCTCTCTCAGGTTTCTGATTCTCAGAGTGCAGATGTTGTTTCCACAGTGATCCTCTACACGACCTGCATACTCTGAGTCTGTGGTCAGATCTACAGGTTCACCATCTTTCAGTTTAGTAAACCAGAATGTTTTCTCAACTGTGATAACATGATATTTCCATATGGGTGGGTACGTGTAGGTGCAGCTTATTTCCACTGTTGATCCTCTAAAGACACAGATCTCAGTAGAAGTGTAAGTCACTGCCCAGCCATTCTGACCTTGTACAACTGTAACACAGAACATCAATCAAAATGAATGACTAAGTTAAGAATCAGTTAATGAGACAGGCTGGATCATACTACCAATATGATTTGGAGGAATATAAGCTTCACGATGCCTAAAATCCCTAAAATGCAGTAATCATTGTCTACAAAGTTCCTCATCGTGAATAACAAGTTCCATTGCTACGCCGATGATACACAAGTCTACATTTCCACCAAACCCAACATTGCCCTCCCCCCACCTCTCTCACCAACTGCCTCCAGGACATCAGGAGCTGGATGAGCAGGAACATCCGGAAACTCAATGGCAGCAAAACCAAAGCCCTGCTCGTTGGCACCAAATCCAACCTCTCCAAAGCTCCAACCTCCCCTGCCTCCAACCTCATCATTGAGAGTTTCTCCGTTCCCTTCTCCAGCCAAGTCAAGAGCCTTGGTGTCATCCTGGACAGCTCCCTCTCATTTGCACCTCACATAAATAACATCACCCGGACTGCCTTCTTCCAGAAATATCTCCAGACTCCGCCAATCCCTGTCTCAATCAAACACTGAAGTCCTGGTTCACGCATTCGTCACATCCCGGGTCGACTACTGTAATGCCATCCTCTCAGGCATTCCCACCAAACTCATCAATAAACTTCAAATCAAATTCAAACAGAACTCTAAAGCCTGGATCATCACCCGCACTAAATCCTCTGAACACATCACCCCCATCCTCATCCAACTGTATTGGCTCCCTGTCCAGTCCCGGATCAACTTCAAAAACCTCCTGCTCACCAACAAAGCCCTCCATAACCTGCCCGCCCTCTCCTTCAGGAGTACACCCCCTCCCGCTCATCCTCTGCTGGTCTGCTAACTGTTCCAACCCCACGCCTCGTCACATGGTGCTCGGGCTTTTAGCTGCACTGCTCCCAGACTCTGGAACTCCCTCCCCCCACACATCCGACAGTCTGACACAATCACCACATTCAAGACCCTCCTCAAAACCTACCTTTTTTCAAATAAGCCTACTCACAGTAGTGCTTGCTATCTTCTGTTTCCCCTGAATAACCTGTCCCTATCATTTGTGTCCACTTTAATTGTCTTCTCAATGATGTTATGTTTGTGTTTTTATCCTGTTCTGTTGCTTTTACCTCTTAGAATATTTAAGAAATTGTACGGTGTCCTTGGGTGTCATGAAAGGCGCCTTAAGTAAAATGTATTATTATTATTATTATTGTACGTTTATTGAGAAGAAACTCAAACTTATTTTGCATGCAAAAATGAAAATAATCATGGTCTCAGCTTCACAAATGGGAATGTTTACACTTGTGAAAAACAATACAAACCTTAAACTTGAAAATCCCATGTGAAGCTATTCTGAAAAAGTATGGTAAATGGTCCTACAATTCATTTATCCACCTGACTCAGATTTCATCATTCGGGTCCTCCACAACTTCCACTGGCTCCCAGTAAATACTACTCACCACCTGCGAATCCCGAAATAACCTGGTCTCTCCCTATCTCTCGGACCTCCCCCACCATCCATCCCTACCAGTTGGCTAAGGTCTGCAGGTGCAAACACCCTAAAGACCACCAAGACTCTGGAAGCTTGGGACCACCAGGCCTTCTCTGTTGCTGCATCCTCCCTCTGGAACGCCCTCCCCAGCCGTATCAAACAACCACCCTATCATCATCACACCTCTTTAGAGTTCCAATAAAACTCCCATCCACAACGTCATAACTCTGCCAATCTTACTACTTTCTGTTGTCTCTTTGTATTTTCTCCAAATTAATTTCACTAATCTAGGCCTATGTATGTTTGCTGTATGCTTGTATGGGATGTTTTTGTAAAGTGTCAGAGTGTTTAGAAAAGCTACAATTATTACATTGAAAATGTGGATGTACATTACCTGGCATAGAGAGAAGGAAGACAACAAATCCACTCGCTGTTAAACTCATAGCTGCTCCTCTCGTCTCCGTGTGGCTTCAGTGACAAAATAACAAAGAAGTTGATTGATGTCCACAAGAAACCCTCTACATGAAAAGAAAGGGAGTTTACACGAACCTTAACGCCCCTCTGTGGGCTTGAAGGTAGGAAGGACACAGAAAGCAGGGGGTTTAAAACACCACTTCCTTCCTCTTCACATTATTGCTTTACATGGTTTGTTGTTTCGCAGAAAGAGACCAGTTTGTGTTAACAGACCACCTCTCCTCACTGACAAGAGAACACACATCCTAATGTCTTCCTTTATTATAAAAGCAGCCAAATTCAAGATCTAAAACCATGTTCTGTGAATAAATCTCAACAATGCAAATTAAACAAACTACTAATGCAAATTAACATCACTTGATATTATTATGAAACTGCCTGGAGAGTTTCATAATGTGAACAGAAAGTCACATCACAACATGTTTCATTGAGGTATAGCTTGGGTTTTACCTTTGATAACATTCATTCAAGCCAGACTCAAACCAGACTACAACATGCAGCACAGACTGAAGCTTAGCTCTCAGTATCTCTGTCATGAAGAGCAGGACTGTTGCTGTGCTGTGGACTCACACACTTCACTCATTCACACACTTCACTCACTCACACACTTCACTCACTCACACACTTCACTCACTCACACACTTCACTCACTCACACACTTCTCTCTCTCAGTGTGACAGTCTCCCTTCACTGTGTTCTTTATACCTTCTGATGTATCCTCAAACTCTGCAGCTTGTTTTGTTTTATGTTGTTTCCAGTGTTTTTATTTCAAGCGAACACGTGCAATTATTCTATTTTGAAACGACAGATTAGTGACACTAATGCTATCATTAGCATTAGTGTCACTAATGCTATCATTAGCATTAGTGTCACTAATGCTATCATTAGCATTAGTGTGGACAAGAGTTATGGCAATTTCCACCTTTATTGATGAACTCAAACCAACACAGAACAGAAGGAGAGAAAGGTAAACACATGAAGTACAGAGCAAAAGACTAGGGTCAGAATAACAGGTGTAACAACAAAGCAAAAGAGACAAATGCAATGAGTTGTGATGGTTATGAACTTAAAGAGTAACAAAGAAATTAACTATTTGAATTGGTGATAATGGAACTTTTTATTTACATAAAAAGATGGCAGAATAAGAATGTGTGAACATTAAGGCCGAACACACACCAAAGAGAAATGTACTGTACAGGCTCTTGGTAATGGTTTTCCATCAGTGAAATACGGCTCTTTACTGACACCTAGTGGCAGCAGAATGAAACTGCAACTACATCAGCAAACGATGTTCCTCTCCAATATCCCAATGTGCTTTCAAAAACTAAATGCATTTTGGAATGGATAAAAAATAACACAAACAAGTAGTTGTTGATATTTCAGTCTAGACAAGAAGAAGAACATTGTAAAGAAATATTATTTGAATAAAGTTGATAAATGTACAAAACAATGGAAATTGGTTTGTTATCAGTAAATTATACCTCTTTAGTAATATCTACATTTCCCAACAAGCCAGCAGTTAGGGATCAGATCCCTTGTTGCAACATCTCTACATTTGGTAATTTTTTTGCGGCAAAAATCATGTTACAAAATAAATATTTACAATTCAGTACATTAAAGGTGGGGTAGGTAATTTTGGAGAAACCAGCTCGAGTACGCTAGAATTTGAAAATACACAGCCGTAAAAAATCTGCCACTTCCTCACAGAGCCCCTCCTCCAACACACACGAACGCGCACATGACCAATGAGGGCACGAGATAAGTTTGTGCACAGATGGAAGGCTGACAGGCAGGTAGGCCATCCAGTTACTTTAGCCGGGCCGGCTCAGATGATTGGTCGTGCTTTTTACAGCACTACGGCTTCCACAGATGAAAATTTTTAATGGATTTTTTGTCAAAGCACTTAAGATATTCATTGCTATCGGGATGTTAAGAGCATTCCATGGAATATAAAAAGTGTGTCTCGAGCCGGTTTCTCAAACTTACCTACCCCACCTTTAAGCTGTGAAATACTTAACAAATTATTTACATTTGAGCCATTCAGATTAATAAAAACTAGGCTGAAAACTCATCGCCTCATTCTTGGAGAGGTCCACCCTGAGAAATGTATTTTAAAAATCCACATTACCCTGTGTAAATAGAAATGTGTCAAAAAACAGAAGTATCATCCTTCAAAAGCAACGCCTGCTGTGTTTATCTGGATTTGTTGACCGTGCTGTACAATGCAGCTGGATCCTCTTCAGAGTCCTGACCTCTGGTCCTGAGAGATCAATGATGAGTTTTTAGTGGTAATAATAACGCAAAGGGAATTAAATGATATATGAACAATGTTCCTGTGTGAGGATCTGCTCACCTCGGGGCAGCACTGCTGAACTTGACGGCAGCGTACTCCGAGACTTCCTGTTGCTCCGTGTGTCTGAGGGGCCGAGCTGCTCTCATGTTGGAGTAAAGAGGGTCTGCCCGGTTGTTGGAGAAGTGAACGCTGGCATACTGAAGGTCCTCCTGCTGCTCTGGCTGATCAGGTACACACTGCAGGGAGGAAAACACTTTCAGATACACATTTTTACATTAATAGGTATTTTCCTTTAAAAAGATGGCAGCCAGGACAGAAAAGGCCAAAGCAACAGCAGCTGTGGTAATGATGGAAACATATCCCTGCTTTCTCAACATGATGCTGTATGACAGAAAATATTAAAGGACAACAGGTAGGAAAACTTCTGGATGTACTTGAAATGTACTCACGTCTAAGAGGAGAATCAAAGAGATTGTGATCGAAATTAACTTTTGTAAAGGATGTAAAATAGCAGAACTTAAGAATCACTTAAAGACAATGAGACTCTCACCTCTTCCCTGTTGTCCGCTCTCTCTTCAGGCTCAGACGAGTCTCTAGAAGCCCTCTTTCTTCTGGTTAGGAGAGTTTATGAAGAAAAAGAAGATCAAATGGTTGAACATTGAATGTTTTTTTTTCTTTCCTTTTTTTCACGTGTTTTTTATTGTTTTTACGTCGTGTATGAGTGTTTTTCAGTCTGTGGCTATAAGTATGGTTTTATTGTCTTGTGTTTTAACATTTGTTTTTTGTCCTATCGGTTTTGTCTAGATGTATTTATGCTGCTTTTTATATATTTGTTGATGTACAGCACTTTGGTCAACTCTGTGTTTTTCAATTAGCTATATAAATAAAGTTGGATTGGATTGGATAGGATCAGACAAACAGACTTTTAATGATTTAACAAACAATGATTAAGATGATCAGATCTGCTCACCTGATCCACAGGAAGACAGAGAGAGAAATGACAGCCAGGAGAACAACAGGGATTGTTGCAGCAGGGTAGCTTCCATGATGAGAAACAGAGATCAACAGAGAACAGACAGTTCATACAGCAGTGTTTCTCTAATATGGATACAAGGACCCCTAGGGGCACTTTGGAGTACTGCGGAGGGCACATTTTTCCGAATATATAATCTTGCCTATAGTTTTTATTATTTCTAAAGTAATTAAACTGTTCCAGTTCAATTTAAAATAATGTAATTAAACAACAAATTTATATTTGATTCTCCTATTTTCAATTACATTTTAACTGCTGTGAACGGTCAATTACAATTACATTCATGATAACGTTTGTTCGTCGTCCAGTTCCTGCATTTTCAATAAAAATTCAAATGTAATTGTGGTTCAAACGTAGCCGAAATTAGGAGTGAATAAAAGACACAAACATGGTTTGCACTGCAGTCAGAGGAGCTTTGCTTGAAAACATATTTCAAATGAGATGAAAAAAAGTTTGAGAAATAACGAATAAAAGCATGTTCTTGAACAATGGTCCCCAAAACAAGTAGAGCTGCATTACTAAAGTATCGTCAGTTTACGCACACTGATGGTCAAGGTCTAATGAAAAGGACTATATCATCTGCAAACAGTAGAAGTTCCATAATGGCCCAGTAAATGGCCACTTTACAGACCATGGTGTTACCTTCATACATTATTTAAATATAAAGAATATCATTATAAAGCCAATCCCTGAACCAAGAAGAACAATGAAAAACACACTTCTTGTTCTGATTACTATTATAGGATGTGACTGAAAACAAACGTACTGATAAGTGAATTACCTGCCACAAGAATCAGATGTAAGGTGGAGTTACTACGTCCTAACTTGTTCTGGGCTCCACAGGAATAACTCCCACTGTGTTCAGCTCTGAAGTCAGTGATGTTGAAGATCTGTCCTGAAGCTTTTGGAGAGTCTTCATCCTCCTTGTACCAGGTGTAGTTAGCTGCTGGGTTAGCATCACTGCTACAGGTCAGAGTCACTGAGCTGCCCTCCTCTATCTCAGCAGAGGGACTCAGTGACACAGAGGGGAGCTTTGGAGCATCTGGAAAAAGGATATGGAAATGGAAAGTAAATTATTGAGTGAACTGAGAGAGATGTTATGAACTTCAGAAGACGCCGGTGAATCCGGTATGTCTGAATTTGTCATTGTATTGTAATGTCACAAAATTAATCTATTGATTCGTGTTCACCAACACGATTTCACAATTTTTTTCGTGTCACACAGAACGATTTTAAAAGCAATGTAAATAATAACAAATTAGAAGGAAAAACAGATTTAAAAAAATACAGATTTCAGTATTCTGACACAGAACGATTTTAGAAGCAATGTATTTCTATTGGTAGTATGTTTCGTGCCTGCACCAAATTATAACAGATTAGAAGGAAAAAAAGATGACAAAAAATACAGATGTCAGTATTCTGAGGCTCTGAGCCCCATTTCTTTTCCTCGCGGACGGCAAAAAAACTCAGACATTATACAATTTAAAATAAAAGGAATAGGGTTAGGCTTAGGGTAAGATATTGAGTAAGAAAATGTTTTTATGAACCACACAGCTTCTGGTCTTCCAAGACCCGACCGGACAAAAATACGTGGTGCAGGCACGAAACTCACTACCAATAGAAATACATGCGAAAATCGTGTTGGTGAACACGAATCAATAGATTCAATTACGAAATGCCGTGAGACTGGGTTGTTAATTATGAGTAAACTCACACACTGGAGGAGAGGGAAGTCTTCATGTCCTTCAAAAGCACAAGAGATGTTGTCTCTGGGCTGAAACAAGCCTTTATAAGAAGATTTCACGGCCGTCTTGATTTTCTCTCCGTTCTTGAACCAGACGTAGTTCAGAGAACCAGCTGGACTGCAGCTGCTGTGACACTTCAGCTCTGCCTCAGTAGAATAGTTGTAGACCTTTGCTCTGATCACCTGCACCTGGAGAGCTGGACATTAGAACAAGAAACAATAGTATAGCAAAAGGTCTGAAAGTAGGTCAGTATTCGTAGGTGTACTGATCTACATCAGTGAGTGTTGATCAGTACCTGTGACAGTCAGACTTGTACCAGGTAAATCACTCCTCCATTCAAAGCTTGGTGTTTTGAATTTGAAGAGATACTGAGCTGAATCTGAGTCTCTCAGGTCAGAGATCCTCAGAGTGGAGCGTCCTCTCTCTGTTTCAAGGATCTGAACACGACCTGCATACTGGGAGTCTTCACTAAGGTCCTCAGGTTGAGAGGGATTCTGTCCCTGATGACTACGCTCAGGACTGAACCAGAACTTAGATCTAACATCGTCTTCAAAGCTGCTGTACGTGCAGGAAATGTCCACTGATGATCCTTTGAAGGCGCAGATGCTTCTCTCAGTGTAAGTCACTCTGTTGCAGGTTTGACCTCTGACACCTGAAAAATAAAAACATATGTTCATAAAATGTTTAAAGCAAAGTTGAAGAGGAGTCAAACATGACCAATAGAGTTCAATATAAAAAGCCACTAGATGTTTATATGTTAAACGAAGAAGAGTAAACTCACACACTGGAGGAGAGGGAAAGTCCTCATATCCCTTCAAAGCACAGGAATAACTGTCTGCATTGTTCGGGTTGCTTGTATAATAAGATGTTTCTCCCTTAATTATTTGTCCGTTCTTGTACCAGATGTAGGAAGGATTATAAGATGAAGGACAACTGATCCGACAAGACAGCCAGTTTGATTCTGTTTTGACCCGGAGATCTGGATTTATGAAGGAACATGAATATTATTTAAGACAAAAACTGTCAAAACACATGCACATTATTATTATATCCAAAACTTAAAGAAATAATTAACATATATTTGCAAATTGTTACCTTTGACGGACAAAGTGACGCCAGGTGAACCAGTATATTTTCCTCCAGCTTGCTTTGTTTCGATCCTGAACTTGTACTCAGCTGAGTCGCTCTCTCTCAGGTTTTTGATTCTCAGAGTGCAGATGTTGTTTTCACTGAGTTCCTCTACACGACCTGCATACTCTGAGTCTGTGGTCAGATCTACACGTACACCACCTTTCTTTTTAGTGAACCAGAATGATTTCTTAACTGTGTTAACAAGGTTAATGGTAGATGGGTATTTGTAGCTGCATCTTATCTCCACTGTTGATCCTTTCACTGCACAGATCTTAGTAGAAGTGTAAGCCACTCCCCAGCCATCCTGACCCTGAACCACTGAAACACAGAGCACACATAATCAACATGAATGAGCCTAAGTAAATCATAATACCAATATGACTTGGAGGGATGAACCTGGATATGCTTTGATATCCCTAAATATCAGCAGTCATTGTCAAAAGAGTTCCTCATCCAAGTAGAGCTGATCAGGAACTTATATTATTATTAGGTGTCCATCATCTTTGATCATTGTTACAACTGTGACGACCCCTCCACACCACGTGGGGTGCCGTCTGTTCGTGTGTGTTTGTGGGTGATTGCAGTGCCTGATGAGCTGCGCCTGCTGGAAGCCTACAAGAGGAGCCAAGCCGGATACGTCGCTCTCTCACTCCTCTGGGCACTCTCTCCGGGCCAGCCTCGGGGATCTGTTGCTGGTGCCGCGTCCTCATTTTGTTTATTAAAAATAAACGTCTTTATTATTCATACCCCTCGTCTCGCCTCCCCGCTTTTTGTTGCAGCCCCGGAGCTCGGGTTGTAACATAACACATCAATATTTCCTACTTCTGGAAGTTTCAGCTTTGCTCTAAAAAATATCAAAGTTTTTAACAAATTACCTCTAATTTGAATATTATCCTTTAAAAAAAACATGGTCTTAAGTGATTGCTCAGTTATACAAAGTCAGTGCAAAGGAAAACTGGAACATATCTTATTATACATAAATGATGAATTCATATGGATATCAAAAGTTATTAAATAGAGTGTGTGTTTTTTTGTTCAGTTTCCTCTCTGTTCACTCTGGTTGCTGATAAGTAAAGTGTGAAAAATAAAAATAAATGCAGAACACTGAGGTGTGAGAATGAACGGATGTATGATTATGAAAGATAAGTTGAGTCAGTATGCAATTACTTTTTAGAGCATTTCCCTCCAAAAAAAAAAAAATGTAAGCTGGTGTTTTTACTACCAGGCTTGAAGAAAAACAAATAAAGTGAGGAAAATGCCTTCCCAGGGCGAGAAGGTTATGGAAAACTTTAAATGCATGTAAAAGTGATTTAGCACACAGAAACATTATCAAAAAGACAAGAGCAAAACACCTTGGCCAAAACAGGACAAGATCAACAAGTTTGCCTTTTACACAAAACAATTGCTCTTATTCCCACCAGCTTTTACAAGTCCCACTTTTTCCCAGAATCCCCTCTGTTCATGTGATGAATGTAAGTGTAGATGTACAGTACCTGACACAGAGAGCAGGAAGACAACTAATCCACTCGCTGCTGCAGTTAAACTCATAGCTGCTCCTCTCATCTCTGTGAGACTATAAAACATGTCAGATTAAATAATGTTCACAGGAGGTATACAGAATCATTACATCAATAAACTGTTTCTACTTACAGTGAAGGAGGAACGATGTGTTTAGAGATGCCTTTCCTCTGTAGCAATGAGCAGAAGACGGATATCAGGCTGTTAAGAGACTAGATTGACTTCCTCTTTAGACTATTAATATGCATGATGAGCCAAACCCCAGTACCACCCACTACACAGTAAAGTGTTGTTGTTTAACAAACAATACACTTTTCTTAAACTAAATAAACTATGGTTAAAGACCCGTTTAGCTGCCTATACTGACTCCTGAAAAAAGCATTAGAAAGGATTTAAAATGATAAGGGTAAAACAGTTCATCTCTATGAGCACTGAGGACGTCACACAGTCTGCAGGTGTAGTGAAGGAACAGGAAGGCATTAACCTGTGAAACCACGAGGCAGTTTAACTGAACAGGATGAAGAGAACCAAATTAATTATAAGAGAGGATGGAAAATGCCATTTCTTTTCTTTTGGTTTGTTTCTTCTCTGCTCTCTCTGCGGTCAGGCTGCTTCTGTTTCAGAGAAATGCAGAACACTGAGACGTGAGAAACTCACATGCCTGTTAGTGTGAACCCAACATGAACACACAGTGTTTAATGATACGAAAAACACATGTTCAATGACTTTGGATGTCTAGGTGGATCAGTTGAATTAACTGTAAACACATGTCCAATGTTTACATTTATTAAAACACTTTAACATTTGAAAAACAACCTCACAGCATGCAGCAAACTTTATTATGAATGATTTGCATGTTTAGGAGGTAAGAGAGGACATCAGTACTTTAGTAGTTTGGGTGAACTGACCCTTTAAAGCAGACAGTGGAGGGAGCTCCCTGAGGGATGAAGCCTGAATGTGTCTCACTTAAGATCCCCCAGTAGAGGACAGTGAGACATCAGAAACTGAATCAGGACCCGGAAACAATGTACAGTTTAATATTTAACACTGATTGTTTTGGCACATTTACATTCACTTTTTCCTCGTTATCTCAATGTAGCAGGATAAACTGTTCAGCCCTACCAACATGGGGCAACCTTCATAAAGAGGGGTCAGTGTCGCTCTTGCTTCCACTTGATCTTTGGCACGAAGGCCACTTCCGGGTTCCGTTTACGTGCTTTCTCCGCTGGCACCGGTGAGTTTGCGGTGGCTGCCGTCTGTTTTATGCTTAGCATGACAAGTAGCATACATACTAAATGTTTATTGCTGGTTGGAGACCCTTGCAGGGATCCTGCAGCCCATGTCTGCTGCCGCTGCTGAACGAAGCTCTCCTGCTGTGTGTCTTAACTTAGCCTGATCGGTAGGCACGCTTTTTGCTTGTCTCATCCTTCCTGAATAATATGAATGTAGTATTATTATCGTAACATCACCTGCGCTGGAAGCCTAATACAGAAAGACGGCTGTTTTGCCTCAACGTCTGAGCTTCACCGCTACGCTGCTGCCTGGCGGGCGTTGCTCTTGGCCTGCATCGTCTGTATTTCCTCTTTGTGTCACTGTGCATTATCCAGGGGTTCCCAACCCCCGGTCCGCGGACCGGTACCGGGCCGCGGAGGTGTTACTGCCGGGCCGCGAAATAGCTGTGAGTTTATCGTAATATTTGCAGAATTATAAATATATAAAAATATTTTATCATAATATTTTTTTTAAAAAAGTGTTTAATTTTCGCACCTATACCAGTCACAGGGGCGGACTGGCCATCGGGACGTTCGGGACGAATCCCGATGGGCCGGTAGCCCGGTACCGAAGTGGGCCGGTCGGACCACTCGACGCGGCCCACTGCCCCACTCCGATCGGCCCACTTCGGTACCGGTGAAATTGTAATCAGCTTAATGCTTGGCCCATGTATACGAGTGAACGTGGATCGCTTTATTTAGTGATCGGATACGACCGGAAAAACATTCCATGTAAACGGGGCTATTGATAGGTTGTCAAACTTGTCAATCTTATGTTTTTGAAAGTAGGCTAATAGATGAACTGAAGGGGCTGGGCCGGGAGAGATGAGTCGTCTCTTCCAATTGGAAAGAGGGCGAGGCCCGCGTCAGAGTTCCACTCATCAGACAAGCTCCCTAGCTTCGTTTGATGATTGATCAGTAAGTTAGCTATCGAAATTGAGAAAGACAAGATGGAGAACAATAAAAAAAGAAAGGGTGGGGCTGAAAAAGCCAGAATGAAAAAACGAAAATTGCAACAGGAAGAAGCTGGAACATTTTCGAAAATCACAGAGCTGTTTAGTAGAAGGGCTCCCGCTCCCAGTCGCAGTAATGAGGAGGAGAATGAGAAGGAAGATGATGAACCACAGACCCGGCATATAATGACAGCAGGTGCAGTGTGCAGGGCTGTGTTAATTTATGTTACTGTTAGCAATAGCATTAGTTGACTGAGAAAACCGTCATGAAAAAAGTTTAGCAATGTTACGACTAGTATAAAATGCCCACGGCTGTGATTGACAACCTGGACAGCCAGTCAGAAGCTAGAATGCCAACCTAGAGAGCCAATCAGAACCTAGAACGGGCTGCAGGGCTGGCCAGACTATTATATTGTGCATAAAGTTAGATGCATTAGGATAGAGTCATATGTTCATGATATTCCAAGTTAAATTATATAATATTAATATTATAATTTTAAATAAATATATTAAATAATATTAATATTCAATCATTTTAATATTAAATAATAAGGACACAGAGATTTGTGGCCAATTCACTATTGCATTCATTTTAGTGATTGACATTACTGTGCATGATATTGATATAATATTGGTCATTTCATTGATTGCTGATGTTCTTCTTATGCAGTTGACCCTGAGGAAAGTGAGACAGCTGCAGGGTCAAGTACAGTTCATCCTGAGGAAAGGGAGACAGCTGCAGGGTCCAGCAAAGGAGAACCAAAAGACAGGGAGATGCAGACTGATGAAGTGAGCTTTGATTACTTTGCCTGGCCTCAGGCTAAAGATATAAATACATTTTTCGCATACCACCCTCAACAACCCCCAAAACAAACAGTTAAAAATATCTACAACAACAAAGATGGAATCAATAGAAAGTGGCTTACATATTGTGAGAAATCCAACTCACTCTACTGTACAGTATGTTTAGCGTATGCAAAGCCATCTGCAAATGACAGCTCATTCATCAAAGGAGGAATGACATCTTGGAAGCATGTACATCAAAGAATAGAAGAGCACGAGAAAAACCAAGTCCACAGAGAAAGTGCAGAGGCATATTTTATGAAGGCTAGTAAAGCAGACGTAGCAAGCCTACTCAGTGGCAAACAAATGTCTCTACACAGAGACCATGTCAGAAAGAAACGGCAAGTCATGGAACGTGTCATAGAAGTATTCAGAGTCATTGGAAAGCGTGGTCTAAGCTTTAGAGGCAAACAATTTGAAGCAGCATACACATGGAGAAAATTGCTGACCATGGCAACTTCTTGGAATTAATCATCCTGCTCAGCAAATACGATGTCTGCCTGCAGGAACATGTCACCCAATGTGTTGAAAAAAGCAAGAAGCTGCATGAGACTGGGTCTAAAGGCAGAGGGTCCTTTGTCACTCTGCTCTCAAAAACTACAGTGAACAAAGTGATCAATGTCATCAGCAACTTAATCCAAGAAACCATACCACAGAGACAGACATTCATTAATCTATAAATGCAAGTGAAAATAAATGTAAGAAATACATTAAATATATATAATAATGTGTGTTCTGTATTATTCTCAACTTTTATTTTTTAATGTATACATTCATTTCAGTATTTATTAATCTGTTTGAATTATTCCTGTATTTATTTCCACATGTATTTATTCCAGATTATTTTCCTGTATTTATGCGTTTATTTATTTTATCCTTATGCCATGTTCTGTCCTCAATACCTGTGTGCTCGTTGTGTGCATTAAGGTACAAATTCACATCACAACACGACCTGTAGTTTGGCGTTCATTGTTTTAAAAACACACCGGTGGTCCAGAGGTTTATGCATTGGGTTTTCATGCAGGTGTTCGAGGTTCAACACCCAGGAGAGGAACATCTTTTGTCTTCTGATATGCTGATGTTAAATCTGGAGAAATTGTCTCCACCACTTTTTCTAATAAAGTGACGCCCCATGATTCAAGATTCAATTCAAGATTCAAAGGTTTTATTGTCATATGCACATAAGCTACTTTGTAGAAAAGGCAATGAAATTCTTCTGACCTGAGCTCCTCCAACAATGCAACACATATAATAAAATTCAAAATAAAATAAGAAGTAGTGCATAAAGTCTAAATACATGTCAATAGATTGTGGTGAAAGCACGTTCTTTAAGAATGTCTGGTCTGGTGGAAAGACTTTATAAAAGTGAGAAACAGTGAAATCCAGAGGGAGGCAGTGATGCAACACCGTGGAAGCAAACAGCCGTAAAACACCAAAGAAGAAGAAGAGGAAGTGCTTTTATTTTGAAAGGAGTCTGTGTTCCCAGCGTGCATTGCGCTTACTCTCAAACATGGTGGATAAATGAACGGAAGAAGCTGTTGATGGTTAAAAATCCGGAATAAACTTCTTATTAACTCATGATTTGAAGCACCAGGACTTCAACATGTCATTACCCTGAAGCAAACTCGCTTCCAGTCGGATAAAGAAGTGAGTGTCACCTGAATAACTGCTGTGGGTTGAACATGATTCAGTAAAACGAGCTAATGTGACTGTAAATAATGCACTGTTAGAAAACATGTGATCCGAAAACGCTCTTATTTTGGTCAAATCCATAAATGTATGTGCATTTGTTTTTATGTTACAAGAAGAAATGCTTACCTAGCTTATGCTGTAGTTTGAGTAACGTTAGCCTGAGTCTTCTTTTTTAAAACACAGAACAATTTGCACAACAGCAACTTTGCACAATTGTAATATTAATAATAATAAACTGTATTTATAACGCACCTTTCATGGAGGATGCAGCCCAGATTGATTTACAGAGAAAGACAATATACATAGAAATAACAAAGAGTATAAATAAAAACATAAAATGACCAACCAGTAAGAGTTAGATCACAAAACCATAAAACAGGAAAACATGAACAGTGTTACCACATTTAAGTTTTCTGTTCTAAGATCCAATGGCAGATTGTTTATATTACCCAATGTCAAAAAGTGTTTGAAGTATATTTCTATATATTTTCATTTCATTTCAAACCTTTATTTATCCAGGTGTATCCCATTGAGATCATTGATCTCTTTTTCAACCTGCTCAAGTAGGTTCCACATGAAACAGAAAACAGAAAACAACAGAACAACAAGAAGGACATCATACAGCATCAATACAGGGATTACAATTTACAGAACTATCCACATGAACAGGTACCAACAGCATCCGATTGATAGCATCCAACCGAGCTTTAAAAACATTTAGTGGCACCAGATTGCTCAGTTTCCATTTCAATTGCAGACTGTTCCAAGACAGAGGAGCTGCGCATCTAAAAGCTATCTTCCCTAAGACAGTCCTAGCAGCTGGCACATTTAATAAAACCACAGCATGCGATCTCAGGCAGTAGCCACTTACAATTCGCCGTGAGATCAGGGAGCAGATGTAGGATGGAAGTTTCCCTAACATGGCTTTGTATATAAACATGTACCAGTGACTGAGCCTCCGTACAGTGAGCGAAGGCAAACCAGCCCTTGCATACAGGGTGCAGTGATGGGTTAATACTTTACAGTTTGTCACAAACTCGGAAAAAATATTTGCTTCTCCGATCGAAGGGGAAAAATACAAAAGCATTGTACACAATTTAAACCAATCAATGTTGTGTAATTAACAAGGATAATCTGGTGTGTTTGAGTTGATGAGTAGTGCAGATATCACTGTAAAATCAATCGACAGTAAAGAGAATACTTACTTCCGGGTGTAAAATCCTCCGTTATCCAATGGGAATGGACGCTCACATTGCCTTTAAGTGCCGCCGACATGGACCGATGCGGTGCTTCCCTGAGCGTCAAATACCGCCGCCGATGGGAATACATTGCAATCAGTTGAAAGCTCTTTGCGTCCGTTTATGAAGCTGAAGGAGACTCGGTGCGTCACAACTGCACGCCATAGGACCCTGACCAAGCGTCGCTCCTGGACGTTCAGGGAGTGAGACTGTGTTGGGCAGGCAGGAAAAACACAATGGTACCCGGTTAACAGAATCAAAAAGGAGGGAAAACACAGAGACAGGAAGCAGACACAGACATAAGACAGGAAAAAAGACAGACCGTCACAAAGGGGGAAATAAGTGTTTTAGTTTGGGTGAACTGACCCTTTGAAGCAGACAGTGGAGGGAGCTCTCAGAGTGATGGAGCCTGAATGTGTCTCACTTAAGATCCCCCACTAGAGGACAGTGAAACATCAGATACTGAATCAGGACCCTGAGACACATTCTAACATCCATCATCGACTGTTTGGCACATTTAAATGCATCTTCTGTTTTCAAAAATGAAATGAGTGAAACCTATTGCCATTTAGTCTTTTAACATTAGATTAATTTACTGTATATTAGACCTACACTTCACACCGAGGACCAACATCTTTGACTAATTGGAAAGCAACTCCTTAAAACGGGTTTTACTTGAATGACGACTCATAATCAGGGCGTTGCACAAGCTTTTCAAAATGGACTTTTCTCCAGCATGGACCACTCCTCAACAATATGTCAGTTCAACTTTTAGTACAGGTATTTTTGTTCATTGAGCACTGAGGAAATGTAAGAGGAAGGGGTAAGGCTGGTCTGGAGGACCTACTGTAATCCAGGCAGGATATAGGAGTGGTGGGTTTAGTGAACTTTCCTTATAGAAGTGCTCTGTATATTCTATACTATATTCTCACCTTATTTTGGCTATGAGACACATATGACTCCAACTTGAGTGCACCTGTGGTCAAGTTACAGGGGTACTGCCCATGTTTAGTAGATGAAAAGGAGTGGCAGGACCTTCAACACTTCCAGACCTCTATGCATCAAACTCTGAACTCCGTTTCCAGGACACTTTTTTGACCCTGAACAGACTGTAAAGATAACAATGTTGGTGAGGAGGTCCGTGTTCATATTATGGACCAAACATGGATTTTTACAACTCCAACATTAAATGGAGAGCCAGCCAGGAGAGCGCTTGGTCTCTTAGTGGATGGGAATTTCGTCTGAGGCGTTTTTCTGTCTGGTCTGAATAAATAAGCGCCCAGAAAGTACATATCATTTGAAATAGATGAGGGGAGACAGAAAGAGAAGCTGTATGATGTATGAATAGAGGAGTGAAGGAAAAGGAAACATTAACGAATGAAAGGTCAAGGGATGAAAGGATGAATGGTTATTGGGATGAAGGATTGAGGGATAAAGCGTTGGGGGGATGGAAGAGAAAGGGAGGGTGGTTTGTAAAATATGACTATCAGCATTTTCCAAAGGCAAATAATTTAAATTGATTCTCAGATGAAAACTCTGTCTGTGGATCTTCATATCAGAAACATCCCAGATCATTATGAACACTGTGGCTCCTTTCCTTCCTATAGTGACACATCACCACCTAGTGACAATATGGGAGATATACAAAAGCAACATTTATTAGCCTTGTTTTGTATCGCTAGCTAATAATGAAACATTATATACCGAACATTTATGAAAAGTGAAACAGAAAATCTGAAATCTAGAGATTTTTGAAGGTGATCTTTTCCAAACACTCGTCCGATGGTCCTTCACTTGTTGTAGAGCTGGCTGTTGATTTATTCTGATTTGAATCTTACACAGTAATATCTAACAAGGTCTTCTAGTGAGCTTATGTTTCATGGTGTGGAAATCTAAACTGTACATGGAGTGAAATGTGATGTTTTTAGGCTCTCTCTGTTTTAAATAGACTTAATTGGCTCTGTCAGCAGGAGAGTTATTAACCAAGACACTGAAGAGGTTTTTCAAAGTTATTTATTATGTGGAATTTAAAAAAACAATTTGACGAGACTTTTGTAATATCAACAACTCTGCATATAACAAATAAGCATGTACACATAGTTGAAGCAGTAATATAGAGCACCTGACCATCGGCTGGTCTCAACGATAAATCATGTTTGACACCTCGACATGATTCACTTCAAGCTGCCAGCAGCTCATTCTCTAAACCTACAAGCTGCTGCTACTGAAAACTGACTATAAAAACTTTAAGAGTTGAACGTGAATATATCCACTTTGCACACATCCTGCACAGCCTCGCTCTCCACAGGGACATTTCAACGTCCTTCTTCTTTGTTTCCATCAGGTGAGCATCTGAAGAAAATCACAGAGACTTTGTGTAAAGTTACAGCTGGAACTGTGACTCTAAATGTGGAGTGGGCCTGTTTGATCTGATGCAGGAGGCTCTAACCTGACTGGACTTCACACCATGTCTTCCTGCTCCTCTGTGTCTTCTGTCTGTGCTGCAGTGTGTGAGTCGTTCTCATACTCAGGATCAGAGTCCAACTGATGAAGAGAGAAGACAAAATTAGAAATCCGCATACACGTTAAGATTTTATAAAAAAAATTCATTTTAAAGTTGATGCTAATTATTTCTTGGCTAACTTCATTACTGGTTTCAACTCAGGAAGTTGTCTTTAATCACAAGTTCTCTTCACATTGCTTTTATGAGCCACAGTATAGCTTTGACGAAGGGGAAATGTTGTCAACAGGTCCGCTCTCTCTCACCTCTATCTCTTCAGGTTCATGTGCTTCAGTGGTGGAGCGCAGAGCTTTCTTCTTCCTGGATTAAGGGCAACAACAAATACAGATATTATTTCATAACAGTAAACTAAAAGATGGTAGAAGGATGTTTAAACTGATGAATTTCTATTGTTGTACCTCATCCAAAGACTCAGGAGAAGTGCAAGAATCAGAATCAAGACCCCCAGAGTTGTCCTGATGATATTCACTTCATTCTTGAACTCCCTAGAAACATGAACACATATGTGATACTTCTAACTATAGATTGATAAATCACATTGTCAGTGTGATCCACCTCTGACTCCATGGAGGTTCCTCCCTGAACACTGACATTTTGAATATGCTTGGGTTGCTTCAGATTACAAAGTGAATCAGGTCTGGTGAATGTAGAGAACTTACCTGCCACAACAATCAGAGTTAAGGTGGAGTTACTACGTCCTAACTTGTTCTGGGCTCCACAGGAATAACTCCCATTGTGTTCAGCTCTGAAGTCAGTGATGGTGAAGATCTGTCCTGAAGCTTTTGGAGAGTCTTCATCCTCCTTGTACCAGGTGTAGTTAGCTGCTGGGTTAGCATCACTGCTACAGGTCAGAGTCACTGAACTGCCCTCCTCTATCTCAGCAGAGGGACTCACTGACACAGAGGGAGGCTTTGGAGCATCTGGAGGAGATTAGTTTGCACGATTAATGAAAGATTGCACCCAGCTCATCAGGAAAACTTCTCTCCATCAAGGGCCTCAAAATTAGCAGAATGTGAAATTGAAGTAAGTATGAGAACCCTGAAAGACCCTTTTCAAGTGATTAAAAAATGACAATTACAATTGTTAAACTGTATTTCCTCACATTTCACATCAACAGAGATCATTTCAGATGTCCGTTTCCCCAGCTCGTTCTCAGCTGCACAGAAATACTGTCCAGAGTCAGAAACCTGGATGGAGCTGAAGAAAAGCTTTGGTTCTTTAGTGAGAGGAGGAAGTTTCTGATTTCCATTCTTCTTGTACCAGGTGTAGTTAGCTGCTGGGTTAGCATCACTGCTACAGGTCAGAGTCACTGAACTGCCCTCCTCTATCTCAGCAGAGGGACTCACTGACACAGAGGGGAGCTTTGGAGGATCTGGAGGATAACATTCATGTTAAAGATTATATTTTTTTATGACGCATGATTGACTATTTTATAATTTATTTTGAAACTATCCCTAGTCATCTATATTGTAATTTGATCAGGTGTATTGTAATGTCAGTGTATGTGTGTAAGAGTAAACTCACACACTGGAGGAGAGGGAAAGTCCTCATGTCCTTCCAAAGCACAAGAGATGTTGTCTCTGGGCTGAAACCAGCCTTTATAAGAAGATGTATTCAAGGATGCGATTTTCTCTCCGTTCTTGAACCAGACGTAGTTCAGAGAACCAGCTGGACTGCAGCTGCTGTGACACTTCAGCTCTGCCTCAGTAGAATAGTTGTAGACCTTTGTTCTGATCACCTGCACCTGGAGAGCTGGACATTAGAACAAGAAACAATAGTAAGGCAAAAGGTCTGAAAGTAGGTCAGTATTTGTAGGGGTACTGATTTACATCAGTGAGTGTTGATCAGTACCTGTGACAGTCAGACTTGTACCAGGTAAATCACTCCTCCATTCAAAGCTTGGTGTTTTGAATTTGAAGAGATACTGAGCTGAATCTGAGTCTCTCAGGTCAGAGATCCTCAGAGTGGAGCGTCCTCTCTCTGTTTCAAGGATCTGAACACGACCTGCATACTGGGAGTCTTCACTAAGGTCCTCAGGTTGAGAGGGATTCTGTCCCTGATGACTACGCTCAGGACTGAACCAGAACTTAGATCTAACATCGTCTTCAAAGCTGCTGTACGTGCAGGAAATGTCCACTGATGATCCTTTGAAGGCGCAGATGCTTCTCTCAGTGTAAATCACTCTGTTGCAGGTTTGACCTCTGACACCTGAAAAATAAAAACATATATTTGGAGTGGAACAGGAGTCAAATATTTCCAATAGAGTTCAATATAAAACGCCACTAGATGTTTATGTGTTAATAGAAGTCTTTGTAGTAAACTCACACACTGGAGGAGAGGGAAAGTCCTCATATCCCTTCAAAGCACAGGAATAACTGTCTGCATTGTTCAGGTTTCTTGTATAATAAGATGTTTCTCCCTGAATTATTTGTCCGTTCTTGTACCAGATGTAGGAAGGATTATAAGATGAAGGACAACTGATATGACAAAACAGCCAGTATGATTCTGATGTGACCCGGAGATCTGGATTTGTGAAGGAACATGAATTGCATTTAAGACAAAAACTGTCAAAACACATGCATATTATTATTATTATATCCAAGACATTCATAAATAATTAACATATCATTGAAAATTGTTACTTGAGACGGACAAAGTGACGCCAGTCGAACCACCATATTTTCCATCTGGTTGGTTTGTTTGATCTGAACTGTACTCAGCTGAGTCGCTCTCTCTCAGGTTTCTGATTCTCAGAGTGCAGATGTTGTTTTCACAGAGATCCTCTACACGACCTGCATACTCTGAGTCTGTGGTCAGATCTACAGGTTCACCACCTTTCAGTTTAGTGAACCAGAATGTTTTCTGTACTGTGTTTTCACCATCATTCCATGTAGATGGGTATTTGTAGCTGCAGCTTATCTCCACTGTTGATCCTTTCGCTGCACAGATCTTAGTAGAAGTGTAAGTCACTCTCCAGCCATCCTGACCCTGAACCACTGAAACACAGAGCACATCAGAAACTATAATCAAAGTGAATCTATACATTGTTGAGAAATTGCCTGATCATACTTTCAACAAAGAATGTAAAAATAAACATTTGACACACTTTACTGGGATAGAGCAGAAAAACTCATGTGAATTCCTTCTTAGGCACTTTAAAACCAATGATACTCTTTGACTTTGTTGTTTCTTAATCAAACCAGGTAGAACAGAAGTCTACGCAAAAAGTGTATGTTCAGTTTGACACGAGATAGGAAAATGCCTTCATATAAATGAACAGTGAATGATTAGCGATCACATTAATTAGAATAGTGTGTGATTCTCTGTCCAGTTCCCTCTCTGTTCGCTCTGTGGTCAGGTTGCTGCTGAGGTAAGAGTGAAAATAACAATGAATGCAGAACACTGAGGTGTGAGCAGCTTCTGTCGGATATACAGATAAGAAAAAGAAGAAGACTGCTTTTAACTCAGGTGTGGGTCAGAGAGGAGAGAAGGAACTAGAAGGGTTTGGTGCAGAGTGGCGACATAAGAGAAGTTGAGACAGTATGAAATGACTAGTAAGAAAATATCCCTCGAAAACACTAACATTTTTATGAAAATGACAAACATGTTTTTAACCAGGCTCATCTTAAAATACAACATAACAAAATGTTATAACATGGTGAGGAGGGAACCGTTATGAATGAACAATATTCTCAGTTTGAAGTGTGTAGAGTAATAAGCACACAGTTACTTTTGAGTGCAAATTACGTTGACCAATACAGGAAATACATTTTTACAAATATCCTTTACATGTAAAACTAAAAAACTACTAAAACTTGGTAACATCTACCCGTTCCAACAAAGCTACACAAAACATATATTTGGAATATTTCTGGAAAGTTTGCATTTCATCCAACCTCGATCCACTTATTCCCACATGTGACCTGATTTTACAAGTCCCACTTTTTCCCAGAATCCCCTCTGTTCATGTGATGAATGTGTGTAGATGTACAGTACCTGACACAGAGAGAGCAGGAAGACAACTAATCCACTCGCTGCTGCAGTTAGACTCATAGCTGCTCCTCTCATCTCTGTGAGACTATAAAACATGTCAGATTAAATAATGTTCACAGGAGGTATACAGAATCATTACATCAATAAACTGTTTCTACTCACAGTGAAGGAGGAACGATGTGTTTAGAGATGCCTTTCCTCTGAAGCAATGAGCAGAAGACGGATATCAGGCTGTTAACAGACTACATTTACTTCCTCTTTAGACGATTAATATGCATGATGAGCCAAACCCCAGTACCACCCACTACACAATAAAGTTTTGTTGTCAAAAAATAAACTATGGCTTTAACTTGTTTTGCTGCCGATATACCACTGAAACCAGAAAAGAGCATTCAGATTAAGAAGAGAATAACTGTTCATCTCTATGAGCACTGAGGACGTCACACAGTCTGCAGGTGTAGTGAAGGAACAGGAAGGCATTAACCTGTGAAACCATGAGGCAGTGTAACTGAACAGGATGAAGAGCTACATATTAATTATAAGAGAGAATGGAAAATGACATATCATTGTTCTTGGTATTTCTTATCTCTGTGGTCAGGTTGCTTAATTTTTTTTGAGAAATGCAGAACTTTGAGACGTGGGAAACTACATGCCTGCCAACATGAACCACTCACACATGGACTGGTAGGACAGACAATGTTTGATAGATGTTGATTAGAAAACAATTGTTTCAATTACTTTGGCTTGTTTAGGTGGATCAGTTAGAAAAGCAGTGTGCAGCGGTGTCTTAAGTTTGACAGAAACTTTCAAATAAAATAAAAACTGACCTCACAGCATGCAGCTGAATTCATCACTTACTACAGTATCTGCTTGTTTAGATACCAATGGAGGTAAGAGAGGAAAACATGTTTTTGTAGTTTGGGTGAATTGACCCTTTAAAGCAGACAGTGGAGGGAGCTCTCAGAGTGATGAAGCCTGAATGTGCCACACTTAAGATCCCCCACTAGAGGACAGTGAAACATCACATACTGAATCAGGACCCTGAAACCACATCTTTCTAACATCAAACACTGATAGATATTTTAACATTTTATGAGTAAATCTATCTAAATGTTAGCATTTTACCTGACATTAACCCCACATTAACATTAGTCATCATAGACAGCATATTAGACAAAAGGTTCACACTGGTGACCAACACCATTGACATATTGCATCAGCATCAAACTCTTTTGAATAATCAGAATCAGAAACAGGTTTATTACCAGGTTGGTTTACACGTATGAGGAATTTGACTTGGTGTCATGGTGCATAAAAACAAGAATTAAAAAAATATTTAAAATAATTAAAAATATAGTAAAATATAACAGTATTTATAACGACAATAACGACTCATAATCAAGGTGTTGCACAAGCTTTTACCAATGGACTTTTCACTATCAAGGACCAGGTCACAAGTATGGGTCAGTTAAAGATTTGTTCCAGGCAGTTTTGTACGTTAAGCTCTGAGGAATGTAAAGGTAAAACGGTAAAGACACATAAGGGATGTTGTCTGTTAGGCTGAGGACGTCTTGAAGTCCAGGCAGAGTGAGACTCATTTTAGGGGTTTTCTCTCAGGTGTGTTTCTGCCTGCTCTGAAGATGAGCCCCTGAATGAGATGAAAGTATGAACCAGATTAAAAAGAAAGAGTTGAGGGGAGACAGGAAGAGAGGATGAAGGGATGTCAAAATGAAGGGATCAATAGAAATGGGAGTGAGGGTTTTTAATGGATGACGTAGAAAGGAATGAAGGGATGAATTAATGTGGGGATGAAGGTCGGATTTATGTTGGAAAAATTATATTCGGAAAACAAATCAGAAAAAACGGAAATCATAAGATTTCTGAACACGAGCTTTGTCCTTCCCTTGTTGTAGATGAGGACTGTTGAATTGACTCTTACACACTAACACTTGGACATTTAACATCTAGCAAAGTGTTCTACTAGTGAGCTTATTTTTCATTTCAGTGTGAAGAAATCTAAACTGTACATGGAGTAAAATGTGATGCTTTTAGGTCTCTCAGCCAGGACACTGATCAGGATATTTAAAAAATATTTATTATGTTGAATTTAAAAGCCACAATTTGCGTAAGACTTATCCTAGACTTTTGTAATAACAACAACCAATTGTTTGCAAATGTTAACGGCCAGTTCAATATGATTTTATCCTGCCTCTGGGGTTGTATTATGTTTGTCAGATTTATGACTTAAAATATAAAGATCACCCGGCTGTTGAGTCATGAATACATCTTTTAAAATGAATATATCTTCAAGAATACTAGAAACTCTATTTTACATTATTCCATGGAAAATGGTAACACTACAGTACATACCTCTTCTGTTACAAACTGTTCAATTCAATTCAGAGCGATTCACCATTTCAAAAACAGCAAAATGTAACAACAATCAATAAACACAAACTGTGCACACAGTAGTAGTGAAGTGTTTTGTTTCAATACATAATACTGCTATTTCACATGAACATTAAAGGTGGGGTAGGTAAGTTTGAGAAACCGGCTCGAGATACACTTGTTGTTATATTCCATGGAATGCTCTTAACATCCCGATAGCAATGAATATCTTAATGCTTTGACAAAAAATCCATAACAAATTTCATCTGTGGAAGCCGTGGCGCTGTAAAAAGCACGACCAATCATCTGAGCCGGCCCGGCTAAAATAACTGGATGGCCTACCTGCCTGTCAGCCTTCCATCTGTGCACAAACTTATCTCGTGCCCTCCAGGAAGTGGCAGTTTTCCGGCTGTGTATTTTCAAATTCTAGCGCACTCGAGCTGGTTTCTCCAAAATGACCTACCCCACCTTTAAGAAGAATCCAGATCAAAAATGATATTGTAATTTCATTGTAATTGTTTCCACTTACACTGTGGAGTGAACTTACAAACTGAAGGAGAACGATTCAAAAGCCCGTCTATTGCACAGGAATAGCTGTTTGAAAAACCATAGTATACTGAATAAGATATTCCTGTCTGGATTTTCTTTCCGTTCTTGTACCAGATGTAAGAAGGATAACCAGGGATAGGACAACTGCTCTGACACTTCAGCTCTGCCCTGGTATCATACAATCTGCGCACCTGCACCTGGAGATCTGGATTTGTGAGGAAGTAACAGGAATAGTGTATTAGACCAAACTCACAGCATAAATGCCAATTAACATATTTATATCTACAATATTCTTTATAAAAAGTAATCAAAACATGAATTCATTTTTTACCTGGCACAGACAAAGTGACTCCAGATAAACCATTATATCTTCCATCCTCATGGTTGGTTTCAAACCTGAACATGTACTCAGCTGAGTCGCTCTCTCTCAGGTTTCTGATTCTCAGAGTGCAGATGTGTTTTTCCACAGTGATCCTCTACACGACCTGCATACTCTGAGTCTGTGGTCAGATCTACAGGTCACCATCTTTCAGTTTAGTAAACCAGAATGTTTTCTCAACTGTGATAACATGATATTTCCATATGGGTGGGTACGTGTAGGTGCAGCTTATTTCCACTGTTGATCCTCTAAAGACACAGATCTCAGTAGAAGTGTAAGTCACTGCCCAGCCATTCTGACCTTGTACAACTGTAACACAGAACATCAATCAAAATGAATGACTAAGTTAAGAATCAGTTAATGAGACAGGCTGGATCATACTACCAATATGATTTGGAGGAATATAAGCTTCACGATGCCTAAAATCCCTAAAATGCAGTAATCATTGTCTACAAAGTTCCTCATCGTGAATCTAACTAGTTCCATTGCTACGCCGATGATACACAAGTCTACATTTCCACCAAACCCAACATTGCCCTCCCCCCCACCTCTCTCACCAACTGCCTCCAGGACATCAGGAGCTGGATGAGCAGGAACATCCGGAAACTCAATGGCAGCAAAACCAAAGCCCTGCTCGTTGGCACCAAATCCAACCTCTCCAAAGCTCCAACCTCCCCTGCCTCCAACCTCATCATTGAGAGTTTCTCCGTTCCCTTCTCCAGCCAAGTCAAGAGCCTTGGTGTCATCCTGGACAGCTCCCTCTCATTTGCACCTCACATAAATAACATCACCCGGACTGCCTTCTTCCAGAAATATCTCCAGACTCCGCCAATCCCTGTCTCAATCAAACACTGAAGTCCTGGTTCACGCATTCGTCACATCCCGGGTCGACTACTGTAATGCCATCCTCTCAGGCATTCCCACCAAACTCATCAATAAACTTCAAATCAAATTCAAACAGAACTCTAAAGCCTGGATCATCACCCGCACTAAATCCTCTGAACACATCACCCCCATCCTCATCCAATGTATTGGCTCCCTGTCCAGTCCCGGATCAACTTCAAAAACCTCCTGCTCACCAACAAAGCCCTCCATAACCTGCCCGCCCTCTCCTTCAGGAGTACACCCCCTCTCGCTCCCTCCGCTCATCCTCTGCTGGTCTGCTAACTGTTCCAACCCCACGCCTCGTCACTATGGCTGCTCGGGCTTTTAGCTGCACTGCTCCCAGACTCTGGAACTCCCTCCCCCCACACATCCGACAGTCTGACACAATCACCACATTCAAGACCCTCCTCAAAACCTACCTTTTTTCAAATAAGCCTACTCACAGTAGTGCTTGCTATCTTCTGTTTCCCCTGAATAACCTGTCCCTATCATTTGTGTCCACTTTAATTGTCTTCTCAATGATGTTATGTTTGTGTTTTTATCCTGTTCTGTTGCTTTTACCTCTTAGAATATTTAAGAAATTGTACGGTGTCCTTGGGTGTCATGAAAGGCGCCTTAAGTAAAATGTATTATTATTATTATTATTGTACGTTTATTGAGAAGAAACTCAAACTTATTTTGCATGCAAAAATGAAAATAATCATGGTCTCAGCTTCACAAATGGGAATGTTTACACTTGTGAAAAACAATACAAACCTTAAACTTGAAAATCCCATGTGAAGCTATTCTGAAAAAGTATGGTAAATGGTCCTACAATTCATTTATCCACCTGACTCAGATTTCATCATTCGGGTCCTCCACAACTTCCACTGGCTCCCAGTAAATACTACTCACCACCTGCGAATCCCGAAATAACCTGGTCTCTCCCTATCTCTCGGACCTCCCCCACCATCCATCCCTACCAGTTGGCTAAGGTCTGCAGGTGCAAACACCCTAAAGACCACCAAGACTCTGGAAGCTTGGGACCACCAGGCCTTCTCTGTTGCTGCATCCTCCCTCTGGAACGCCCTCCCCAGCCGTATCAAACAACCACCCTATCATCATCACACCTCTTTAGAGTTCCAATAAAACTCCCATCCACAACGTCATAACTCTGCCAATCTTACTACTTTCTGTTGTCTCTTTGTATGTTCTCCAAATTAATTTCACTAATCTAGGCCTATGTATGTTTGCTGTATGCTTGTATGGGATGTTTTTGTAAAGTGTCAGAGTGTTTAGAAAAGCTACAATTATTACATTGAAAATGTGGATGTACATTACCTGACATAGAGAGAAGGAAGACAACAAATCCACTCGCTGTTAAACTCATAGCTGCTCCTCTCGTCTCCGTGTGGCTTCAGTGACAAAATAACAAAGAAGTTGATTGATGTCCACAAGAAACCCTCTACATGAAAAGAAAGGGAGTTTACACGAACCTTAACGCCCCTCTGTGGGCTTGAAGGTAGGAAGGACACAGAAAGCAGGGGGTTTAAAACACCACTTCCTTCCTCTTCACATTATTGCTTTACATGGTTTGTTGTTTCGCAGAAAGAGACCAGTTTGTGTTAACAGACCACCTCTCCTCACTGACAAGAGAACACACATCCTAATGTCTTCCTTTATTATAAAAGCAGCCAGAATTCAAGATCTAAAACCATGTTCTGTGAATAAATCTCAACAATGCAAATTAAACAAACTACTAATGCAAATTAACATCACTTGATATTATTATGAAACTGCCTGGAGAGTTTCATAATGTGAACAGAAAGTCACATCACAACATGTTTCATTGAGGTATAGCTTGGGTTTTACCTTTGATAACATTCATTCAAGCCAGACTCAAACCAGACTACAACATGCAGCACAGACTGAAGCTTAGCTCTCAGTATCTCTGTCATGAAGAGCAGGACTGTTGCTGTGCTGTGGACTCACACACTTCACTCATTCACACACTTCACTCACTCACACACTTCACTCACTCACACACTTCACTCACTCACACACTTCACTCACTCACACACTTCTCTCTCTCAGTGTGACAGTCTCCCTTCACTGTGTTCTTTATACCTTCTGATGTATCCTCAAACTCTGCAGCTTGTTTTGTTTTATGTTGTTTCCAGTGTTTTTATTTCAAGCGAACACGTGCAATTATTCTATTTTGAAACGACAGATTAGTGACACTAATGCTATCATTAGCATTAGTGTCACTAATGCTATCATTAGCATTAGTGTCACTAATGCTATCATTAGCATTAGTGTGGACAAGAGTTATGGCAATTTCCACCTTTATTGATGAACTCAAACCAACACAGAACAGAAGGAGAGAAAGGTAAACACATGAAGTACAGAGCAAAAGACTAGGGTCAGAATAACAGGTGTAACAACAAAGCAAAAGAGACAAATGCAATGAGTTGTGATGGTTATGAACTTAAAGAGTAACAAAGAAATTAACTATTTGAATTGGTGATAATGGAACTTTTATATTTACATAAAAAGATGGCAGAATAAGAATGTGTGAACATTAAGGCCGAACACACACCAAAGAGAAATGTACTGTACAGGCTCTTGGTAATGGTTTTCCATCAGTGAAATACGGCTCTTTACTGAACCTAGTGGCAGCAGAATGAAACTGCAACTACATCAGCAAACGATGTTCCTCTCCAATATCCCAATGTGCTTTCAAAAACTAAATGCATTTTGGAATGGATAAAAAATAACACAAACAAGTAGTTGTTGATATTTCAGTCTAGACAAGAAGAAGAACATTGTAAAGAAATATTATTTGAATAAAGTTGATAAATGTACAAAACAATGGAAATTGGTTTGTAATCAGTAAATTATAACTCTTTAGTAATATCTACATTTCCCAACAAGCCAGCAGTTAGGGATCAGATCCCTTGTTGCAACATCTCTACATTTGGTAATTTTTTTGCGGCAAAAATCATGTTACAAAATAAATATTTACAATTCAGTACATTAAAGGTGGGGTAGGTAATTTTGGAGAAACCAGCTCGAGTACGCTAGAATTTGAAAATACACAGCTGTAAAAAATCTGCCACTTCCTCACAGAGCCCCTCCTCCAACACACACGAACGCGCACATGACCAATGAGGGCACGAGATAAGTTTGTGCACAGATGGAAGGCTGACAGGCAGGTAGGCCATCCAGTTACTTTAGCCGGGCCGGCTCAGATGATTGGTCGTGCTTTTTACAGCACTACGGCTTCCACAGATGAATTTTTTATGGATTTTTTGTCAAAGCACTAAAGATATTCATTGCTATCGGGATGTTAAGAGCATTCCATGGAATATAAAAAGTGTGTCTCGAGCCGGTTTCTCAAACTTACCTACCCCACCTTTAAGCTGTGAAATACTTAACAAATTATTTACATTTGAGCCATTCAGATTAATAAAAACTAGGCTGAAAACTCATCGCCTCATTCTTGGAGAGGTCCACCCTGAGAAATGTATTTTAAAAATCCACATTACCCTGTGTAAATAGAAATGTGTCAAAAAACAGAAGTATCATCCTTCAAAAGCAACGCCTGCTGTGTTTATCTGGATTTGTTGACCGTGCTGTACAATGCAGCTGGATCCTCTTCAGAGTCCTGACCTCTGGTCCTGAGAGATAATGATGAGTTTTTAGTGGTAATAATAACGCAAAGGGAATTCAATGATATATGAACAATGTTCCTGTGTGAGGATCTGCTCACCTCGGGGCAGCACTGCTGAACTTGACGGCAGCGTACTCCGAGACTTCCTGTTGCTCCGTGTGTCTGAGGGGCTCAGCTGCTCTCATGTTGGAGTAAAGAGGGTCTGCCCGGTTGTTGGAGAAGTGAACGCTGGCATACTGAAGGTCCTCCTGCTGCTCCGGCTGATCAGGTACACACTGCAGGGAGAAAACACTTTCAGATACACATTTTTACATTATAGGTATTTCATTTAAAAAGATGGCACCAGGACAGAAAAGGCCAAAGCAACAGCAGCTGTGGTAATGATGGAAAATAGCCTGCTATCTCAACATGATGCTTTGAAGAAAATATTAAAGGACAACAGGTAGGAAAACTTCTGGATGTACTTGAAATGTACTCACGTCTAAGAGGAGAATCAAAGAGATTGTGATAGAAATTAACTTTTGTAAAGGATGTAAAATAGCAGACTTAAGAATCACTTAAAGACAATGAGACTCTCACCTCTTCCCTGTTGTCCGCTCTCTCTTCAGGCTCAGACGAGTCTCTAGAAGCCCTCTTTCTTCTGGTTAGGAGAGTTTATGAAGAAAAAGAAGATCAAATGGTTGAACATTGAATGTTTTTTTTTCTTTCCTTTTTTTCACGTGTTTTTTATTGTTTTTACGTCGTGTATGAGTGTTTTTCAGTCTGTGGCTATAAGTATGGTTTTATTGTCTTGTGTTTTAACATTTGTTTTTTGTCCTATCGGTTTTGTCTAGATGTATTTATGCTGCTTTTTATATATTTGTTGATGTACAGCACTTTGGTCAACTCTGTGTTTTTCAATTAGCTATATAAATAAAGTTGGATTGGATTGGATAGGATCAGACAAACAGACTTTTAATGATTTAACAAACAATGATTAAGATGATCAGATCTGCTCACCTGATCCACAGGAAGACAGAGAGAGAAATGACAGCCAGGAGAACAACAGGGATTGTTGCAGCAGCTGGTAGCTTCCATGATCCTGAGAAACAGAGATCAACAGAGAACAGACAGTTCATACAGCAGTGTTTCTCTAATATGGATACAAGGACCCCTAGGGGCACTTTGGAGTACTGCGGAGGGCACATTTTTCCGAATATATAATCTTGCCTATAGTTTTTATTATTTCTAAAGTAATTAAACTGTTCCAGTTCAATTTAAAATAATGTAATTAAACAACAAATTTATATTTGATTCTCCTATTTTCAATTACATTTTAACTGCTGTGAACGGTCAATTACAATTACATTCATGATAACGTTTGTTCGTCGTCCAGTTCCTGCATTTTCAATAAAAATTCAAATGTAATTGTGGTTCAAACGTAGCCGAAATTAGGAGTGAATAAAAGACACAAACATGGTTTGCACTGCAGTCAGAGGAGCTTTGCTTGAAAACATATTTCAAATGAGATGAAAAAAAGTTTGAGAAATAACGAATAAAAGCATGTTCTTGAACAATGGTCCCCAAAACAAGTAGAGCTGCATTACTAAAGTATCGTCAGTTTTACGCACACTGATGGTCAAGGTCTAATGAAAAGGACTATATCATCTGCAAACAGTAGAAGTTCCATAATGGCCCAGTAAATGGCCACTTTACAGACCATGGTGTTACCTTCATACATTATTTAAATATAAAGAATATCATTATAAAGCCAATCCCTGAACCAAGAAGAACAATGAAAAACACACTTCTTGTTCTGATTACTATTATAGGATGTGACTGAAAACAAACGTACTGATAAGTGAATTACCTGCCACAAGAATCAGATGTAAGGTGGAGTTACTACGTCCTAACTTGTTCTGGGCTCCACAGGAATAACTCCCACTGTGTTCAGCTCTGAAGTCAGTGATGTGAAGATCTGTCCTGAAGCTTTTGGAGAGTCTTCATCCTCCTTGTACCAGGTGTAGTTAGCTGCTGGGTTAGCATCACTGCTACAGGTCAGAGTCACTGAGCTGCCCTCCTCTATCTCAGCAGAGGGACTCAGTGACACAGAGGGGAGCTTTGGAGCATCTGGAAAAAGGATATGGAAATGGAAAGTAAATTATTGAGTGAACTGAGAGAGATGTTATGAACTTCAGAAGACGCCGGTGAATCCGGTATGTCTGAATTTGTCATTGTATTGTAATGTCACAAAATTAATCTATTGATTCGTGTTCACCAACACGATTTCACAATTTTTTTCGTGTCACACAGAACGATTTTAAAAGCAATGTAAATAATAACAAATTAGAAGGAAAAACAGATTTAAAAAAATACAGATTTCAGTATTCTGACACAGAACGATTTTAGAAGCAATGTATTTCTATTGGTAGTATGTTTCGTGCCTGCACCAAATTATAACAGATTAGAAGGAAAAAAAGATGACAAAAAATACAGATGTCAGTATTCTGAGGCTCTGAGCCCCATTTCTTTTCCTCGCGGACGGCAAAAAAACTCAGACATTATACAATTTAAAATAAAAGGAATAGGGTTAGGCTTAGGGTAAGATATTGAGTAAGAAAATGTTTTTATGAACCACACAGCTTCTGGTCTTCCAAGACCCGACCGGACAAAAATACGTGGTGCAGGCACGAAACTCACTACCAATAGAAATACATGCGAAAATCGTGTTGGTGAACACGAATCAATAGATTCAATTACGAAATGCCGTGAGACTGGGTTGTTAATTATGAGTAAACTCACACACTGGAGGAGAGGGGAAGTCTTCATGTCCTTCAAAAGCACAAGAGATGTTGTCTCTGGGCTGAAACAAGCCTTTATAAGAAGATTTCACGGCCGTCTTGATTTTCTCTCCGTTCTTGAACCAGACGTAGTTCAGAGAACCAGCTGGACTGCAGCTGCTGTGACACTTCAGCTCTGCCTCAGTAGAATAGTTGTAGACCTTTGCTCTGATCACCTGCACCTGGAGAGCTGGACATTAGAACAAGAAACAATAGTATAGCAAAAGGTCTGAAAGTAGGTCAGTATTCGTAGGTGTACTGATCTACATCAGTGAGTGTTGATCAGTACCTGTGACAGTCAGACTTGTACCAGGTAAATCACTCCTCCATTCAAAGCTTGGTGTTTTGAATTTGAAGAGATACTGAGCTGAATCTGAGTCTCTCAGGTCAGAGATCCTCAGAGTGGAGCGTCCTCTCTCTGTTTCAAGGATCTGAACACGACCTGCATACTGGGAGTCTTCACTAAGGTCCTCAGGTTGAGAGGGATTCTGTCCCTGATGACTACGCTCAGGACTGAACCAGAACTTAGATCTAACATCGTCTTCAAAGCTGCTGTACGTGCAGGAAATGTCCACTGATGATCCTTTGAAGGCGCAGATGCTTCTCTCAGTGTAAGTCACTCTGTTGCAGGTTTGACCTCTGACACCTGAAAAATAAAAACATATGTTCATAAAATGTTTAAAGCAAAGTTGAAGAGGAGTCAAACATGACCAATAGAGTTCAATATAAAAAGCCACTAGATGTTTATATGTTAAACGAAGAAGAGTAAACTCACACACTGGAGGAGAGGGAAAGTCCTCATATCCCTTCAAAGCACAGGAATAACTGTCTGCATTGTTCGGGTTGCTTGTATAATAAGATGTTTCTCCCTTAATTATTTGTCCGTTCTTGTACCAGATGTAGGAAGGATTATAAGATGAAGGACAACTGATCCGACAAGACAGCCAGTTTGATTCTGTTTTGACCCGGAGATCTGGATTTATGAAGGAACATGAATATTATTTAAGACAAAAACTGTCAAAACACATGCACATTATTATTATATCCAAAACTTAAAGAAATAATTAACATATATTTGCAAATTGTTACCTTTGACGGACAAAGTGACGCCAGGTGAACCAGTATATTTTCCTCCAGCTTGCTTTGTTTCGATCCTGAACTTGTACTCAGCTGAGTCGCTCTCTCTCAGGTTTTTGATTCTCAGAGTGCAGATGTTGTTTTCACTGAGTTCCTCTACACGACCTGCATACTCTGAGTCTGTGGTCAGATCTACACGTACACCACCTTTCTTTTTAGTGAACCAGAATGATTTCTTAACTGTGTTAACAAGGTTAATGGTAGATGGGTATTTGTAGCTGCATCTTATCTCCACTGTTGATCCTTTCACTGCACAGATCTTAGTAGAAGTGTAAGCCACCCCAGCCATCCTGACCCTGAACCACTGAAACACAGAGCACACATAATCAACATGAATGAGCCTAAGTAAATCATAATACCAATATGACTTGGAGGGATGAACCTGGATATGCTTTGATATCCCTAAATATCAGCAGTCATTGTCAAAAGAGTTCCTCATCCAAGTAGAGCTGATCAGGAACTTATATTATTATTAGGTGTCCATCATCTTTGATCATTGTTTACAACTGTGACGACCCCTCCACACCACGTGGGGCCGTCTGTTCGTGTGTGTTTGTGGGTGATTGCAGTGCCTGATGAGCTGCGCCTGCTGGAAGCCTACAAGAGGAGCCAAGCCGGATACGTCGCTCTCTCACTCCTCTGGCACTCTCTCCGGGCCAGCCTCGGGATCTGTTGCTGGTGCCGCGTCCTCATTTTGTTTATTAAAAATAAACGTCTTTATTATTCATACCCCTCGTCTCGCCTCCCCGCTTTTTGTTGCAGCCCCGGAGCTCGGGTTGTAACATAACACATCAATATTTCCTACTTCTGGAAGTTTCAGCTTTGCTCTAAAAAATATCAAAGTTTTTAACAAATTACCTCTAATTTGAATATTATCCTTTAAAAAAAACATGGTCTTAAGTGATTGCTCAGTTATACAAAGTCAGTGCAAAGGAAAACTGGAACATATCTTATTATACATAAATGATGAATTCATATGGATATCAAAAGTTATTAAATAGAGTGTGTTTTTTTTGTTCAGTTTCCTCTCTGTTCACTCTGGTTGCTGATAAGTAAAGTGTGAAAAATAAAAATAAATGCAGAACACTGAGGTGTGAGAATGAACGGATGTATGATTATGAAAGATAAGTTGAGTCAGTATGCAATTACTTTTTAGAGCATTTCCCTCCAAAAAAAAAAAAATGTAAGCTGGTGTTTTTACTACCAGGCTTGAAGAAAAACAAATAAAGTGAGGAAATGCCTTCCCAGGGCGAGAAGGTTATGGAAAACTTTAAATGCATGTAAAAGTGATTTAGCACACAGAAACATTATCAAAAAGACAAGAGCAAAACACCTTGGCCAAAACAGGACAAGATCAACAAGTTTGCCTTTTACACAAAACAATTGCTCTTATTCCCACCAGCTTTACAAGTCCCACTTTTTCCCAGAATCCCCTCTGTTCATGTGATGAATGTAAGTGTAGATGTACAGTACCTGACACAGAGAGCAGGAAGACAACTAATCCACTCGCTGCTGCAGTTAGACTCATAGCTGCTCCTCTCATCTCTGTGAGACTATAAAACATGTCAGATTAAATAATGTTCACAGGAGTATACAGAATCATTACATCAATAAACTGTTTCTACTTACAGTGAAGGAGGAACGATGTGTTTAGAGATGCCTTTCCTCTGTAGCAATGAGCAGAAGACGGATATCAGGCTGTTAAGAGACTAGATTGACTTCCTCTTTAGACTATTAATATGCATGATGAGCCAAACCCCAGTACCACCCACTACACAGTAAAGTGTTGTTGTTTAACAAACAATACACTTTTCTTAAACTAAATAAACTATGGTTAAAGACCCGTTTAGCTGCCTATACTGACTCCTGAAAAAGCATTAGAAAGGATTTAAAATGATAAGGGTAAAACAGTTCATCTCTATGAGCACTGAGGACGTCACACAGTCTGCAGGTGTAGTGAAGGAACAGGAAGGCATTAACCTGTGAAACCACGAGGCAGTTTAACTGAACAGGATGAAGAGAACCAAATTAATTATAAGAGAGGATGGAAAATGCCATTTCTTTTCTTTTGGTTTGTTTCTTCTCTGCTCTCTCTGCGGTCAGGCTGCTTCTGTTTCAGAGAAATGCAGAACACTGAGACGTGAGAAACTCACATGCCTGTTAGTGTGAACCCAACATGAACACACAGTGTTTAATGATACGAAAAACACATGTTCAATGACTTTGGATGTCTAGGTGGATCAGTTGAATTAACTGTAAACACATGTCCAATGTTTACATTTATTAAAACACTTTAACATTTGAAAAACAACCTCACAGCATGCAGCAAACTTTATTATGAATGATTTGCATGTTTAGGAGGTAAGAGAGGACATCAGTACTTGTAGTTTGGGTGAACTGACCCTTTAAAGCAGACAGTGGAGGGAGCTCCCTGAGGATGAAGCCTGAATGTGTCTCACTTAAGATCCCCCAGTAGAGGACAGTGAGACATCAGAAACTGAATCAGGACCCGGAAACAATGTACAGTTTAATATTTAACACTGATTGTTTTGGCACATTTACATTCACTTTTTCCTCGTTATCTCAATGTAGCAGGATAAACTGTTCAGCCCTACCAACATGGGGCAACCTTCATAAAGAGGGGTCAGTGTCGCTCTTGCTTCCACTTGATCTTTGGCACGAAGGCCACTTCCGGGTTCCGTTTACGTGCTTTCTCCGCTGGCACCTGAGTTTGCGGTGGCTGCCGTCTGTTTTATGCTTAGCATGACAAGTAGCATACATACTAAATGTTTATTGCTGGTTGGAGACCCTTGCAGGGATCCTGCAGCCCATGTCTGCTGCCGCTGCTGAACGAAGCTCTCCTGCTGTGTGTCTTAACTTAGCCTGATCGGTAGGCACGCTTTTTGCTTTCTCATCCTTCCTGAATAATATGAATGTAGTATTATTATCGTAACATCACCTGCGCTGGAAGCCTAATACAGAAAGACGGCTGTTTTGCCTCAACGTCTGAGCTTCACCGCTACGCTGCTGCCTGGCGGGCGTTGCTCTTGGCCTGCATCGTCTGTATTTCCTCTTTGTGTCACTGTGCATTATCCAGGGGTTCCCAACCCCCGGTCCGCGGACCGGTACCGGGCCGCGGAGGTGTTACTGCCGGGCCGCGAAATAGCTGTGAGTTTATCGTAATATTTGCAGAATTATAATATATAAAAATATTTTATCATAATATTTTTTTTAAAAAGTGTTTAATTTTCGCACCTATACCAGTCACAGGGGCGGACTGGCCATCGGGACGTTCGGGACGAATCCCGATGGGCCGGTAGCCCGGTACCGAAGTGGGCCGGTCGGACCACTCGACGCGGCCCACTGCCCCACTCCGATCGGCCCACTTCGGTACCGGTGAAATTGTAATCAGCTTAATGCTTGGCCCATGTATACGAGTGAACGTGGATCGCTTTATTTAGTGATCGGATACGACCGGAAAAACATTCCATGTAAACGGGGCTATTGATAGGTTGTCAAACTTGTCAATCTTATGTTTTTGAAAGTAGGCTAATAGATGAACTGAAGGGGCTGGGCCGGGAGAGATGAGTCGTCTCTTCCAATTGGAAAGAGGGCGAGGCCCGCGTCAGAGTTCCACTCATCAGACAAGCTCCCTAGCTTCGTTTGATGATTGATCAGTAAGTTAGCTATCGAAATTGAGAAAGACAAGATGGAGAACAATAAAAAAAGAAAGGGTGGGGCTGAAAAAGCCAGAATGAAAAACGAAAATTGCAACAGGAAGAAGCTGGAACATTTTCGAAAATCACAGAGCTGTTTAGTAGAAGGGCTCCCGCTCCCAGTCGCAGTAATGAGGAGGAGAATGAGAAGGAAGATGATGAACCACAGACCCGGCATATAATGACAGCAGGTGCAGTGTGCAGGGCTGTGTTAATTTATGTTACTGTTAGCAATAGCATTAGTTGACTAGAGAAAACCGTCATGAAAAAAGTTTAGCAATGTTACGACTAGTATAAAATGCCCACGGCTGTGATTGACAACCTGGACAGCCAGTCAGAAGCTAGAATGCCAACCTAGAGAGCCAATCAGAACCTAGAACGGGCTGCAGGGCTGGCCAGACTATTATATTGTGCATAAAGTTAGATGCATTAGGATAGAGTCATATGTTCATGATATTCCAAGTTAAATTATATATATTAATATTATAATTTTAAATAAATATATTAAATAATATTAATATTCAATCATTTTAATATTAAATAATAAGGACACAGAGATTTGTGGCCAATTCACTATTGCATTCATTTTAGTGATTGACATTACTGTGCATGATATTGATATAATATTGGTCATTTCATTGATTGCTGATGTTCTTCTTATGCAGTTGACCCTGAGGAAAGTGAGACAGCTGCAGGGTCAAGTACAGTTCATCCTGAGGAAAGGGAGACAGCTGCAGGGTCCAGCAAAGGAGAACCAAAAGACAGGGAGATGCAGACTGATGAAGTGAGCTTTGATTACTTTGCCTGGCCTCAGGCTAAAGATATAAATACATTTTTCGCATACCACCCTCAACAACCCCCAAAACAAACAGTTAAAAATATCTACAACAACAAAGATGGAATCAATAGAAAGTGGCTTACATATTGTGAGAAATCCAACTCACTCTACTGTACAGTATGTTTAGCGTATGCAAAGCCATCTGCAAATGACAGCTCATTCATCAAAGGAGGAATGACATCTTGGAAGCATGTACATCAAAGAATAGAAGAGCACGAGAAAAACCAAGTCCACAGAGAAAGTGCAGAGGCATATTTTATGAAGGCTAGTAAAGCAGACGTAGCAAGCCTACTCAGTGGCAAACAAATGTCTCTACACAGAGACCATGTCAGAAAGAAACGGCAAGTCATGGAACGTGTCATAGAAGTATTCAGAGTCATTGGAAAGCGTGGTCTAAGCTTTAGAGGCAAACAATTTGAAGCAGCATACACATGGGAGAAAATTGCTGACCATGGCAACTTCTTGGAATTAATCATCCTGCTCAGCAAATACGATGTCTGCCTGCAGGAACATGTCACCCAATGTGTTGAAAAAAGCAAGAAGCTGCATGAGACTGGGTCTAAAGGCAGAGGGTCCTTTGTCACTCTGCTCTCAAAAACTACAGTGAACAAAGTGATCAATGTCATCAGCAACTTAATCCAAGAAACCATACCACAGAGACAGACATTCATTAATCTATAAATGCAAGTGAAAATAAATGTAAGAAATACATTAAATATATAATAATGTGTGTTCTGTATTATTCTCAACTTTTATTTTTAATGTATACATTCATTTCAGTATTTATTAATCTGTTTGAATTATTCCTGTATTTATTTCCACATGTATTTATTCCAGATTATTTTCCTGTATTTATGCGTTTATTTATTTTATCCTTATGCCATGTTCTGTCCTCAATACCTGTGTGCTCGTTGTGTGCATTAAGGTACAAATTCACATCACAACACGACCTGTAGTTTGGCGTTCATTGTTTTAAAAACACACCGGTGGTCCAGAGGTTTATGCATTGGGTTTTCATGCAGGTGTTCGAGGTTCAACACCCAGGAGAGGAACATCTTTTGTCTTCTGATATGCTGATGTTAAATCTGGAGAAATTGTCTCCACCACTTTTTCTAATAAAGTGACGCCCCATGATTCAAGATTCAATTCAAGATTCAAAGGTTTTATTGTCATATGCACATAAGCTACTTTGTAGAAAAGGCAATGAAATTCTTCTGACCTGAGCTCCTCCAACAATGCAACATATATAATAAAATACAAAATAAAATAAGAAGTAGTGCATAAAGTCTAAATACATGTCAATAGATTGTGGAGAAAGCACGTTCTTTAAGAATGTCTGGTCTGGTGGAAAGACTTTATAAAAGTGTGAGAAACAGTGAAATCCAGAGGGAGGCAGTGATGCAACACCGTGGAAGCAAACAGCCGTAAAACACCAAAGAAGAAGAAGAGGAAGTGCTTTTATTTTGAAAGGAGTCTGTGTTCCCAGCGTGCATTGCGCTACTCTCAAACATGGTGGTAAATGAAGAAGAAGCTGTTGATGGTTAAAAATCCGGAATAAACTTCTTATTAACTCATGATTTGAAGCACCAGGACTTCAACATGTCATTACCCTGAAGCAAACTCGCTTCCAGTCGGATAAAGAAGTGAGTGTCACCTGAATAACTGCTGTGGGTTGAACATGATTCAGTAAAACGAGCTAATGTGACTGTAAATAATGCACTGTTAGAAAACATGTGATCCGAAAACGCTCTTATTTTGGTCAAATCCATAAATGTATGTGCATTTGTTTTTATGTTACAAGAAGAAATGCTTACCTAGCTTATGCTGTAGTTTGAGTAACGTTAGCCTGAGTCTTCTTTTTTAAAACACAGAACAATTTGCACAACAGCAACTTTGCACAATTGTAATATTAATAATAATAAACTGTATTTATAACGCACCTTTCATGGAGGATGCAGCCCAGATTGATTTACAGAGAAAGACAATATACATAGAAATAACAAAGAGTATAAATAAAAACATAAAATGACCAACCAGTAAGAGTTAGATCACAAAACCATAAAACAGGAAAACATGAACAGTGTTACCACATTTAAGTTTTCTGTTCTAAGATCCAATGGCAGATTGTTTATATTACCCAATGTCAAAAAGTGTTTGAAGTATATTTCTATATATTTTCATTTCATTTCAAACCTTTATTTATCCAGGTGTATCCCATTGAGATCATTGATCTCTTTTTCAACCTGCTCAAGTAGGTTCCACATGAAACAGAAAACAACAGAACAACAAGAAGGACATCATACAGCATCAATACAGGGATTACAATTTACAGAACTATCCACATGAACAGGTACCAACAGCATCCGATTGATAGCATCCAACCGAGCTTTAAAAACATTTAGTGGCACCAGATTGCTCAGTTTCCATTTCAATTGCAGACTGTTCCAAGACAGAGGAGCTGCGCATCTAAAAGCTATCTTCCCTAAGACAGTCCTAGCAGCTGGCACATTTAATAAAACCACAGCATGCGATCTCAGGCAGTAGCCACTTACAATTCGCCGTGAGATCAGGGAGCAGATGTAGGATGGAAGTTTCCCTAACATGGCTTTGTATATAAACATGTACCAGTGACTGAGCCTCCGTACAGTGAGCGAAGGCAAACCAGCCCTTGCATACAGGGTGCAGTGATGGGTTAATACTTTACAGTTTGTCACAAACTCGGAAAAAATATTTGCTTCTCCGGATCGAAGGGGAAAAATACAAAAGCATTGTACACAATTTAAACCAATCAATGTTGTGTAATTAACAAGGATAATCTGGTGTGTTTGAGTTGATGAGTAGTGCAGATATCACTGTAAAATCAATCGACAGTAAAGAGAATACTTACTTCCGGGTGTAAAATCCTCCGTTATCCAATGGGAATGGACGCTCACATTGCCTTTAAGTGCCGCCGACATGGACCGATGCGGTGCTTCCCTGAGCGTCAAATACCGCCGCCGATGGGAATACATTGCAATCAGTTGAAAGCTCTTTGCGTCCGTTTATGAAGCTGAAGGAGACTCGGTGCGTCACAACTGCACGCCATAGGACCCTGACCAAGCGTCGCTCCTGGACGTTCAGGGAGTGAGACTGTGTTGGGCAGGCAGGAAAAACACAATGGTACCCGGTTAACAGAATCAAAAAGGAGGGAAAACACAGAGACAGGAAGCAGACACAGACATAAGACAGGAAAAAAGACAGACCGTCACAAAGGGGGAAATAAGTGTTTTAGTTTGGGTGAACTGACCCTTTGAAGCAGACAGTGGAGGGAGCTCTCAGAGTGATGGAGCCTGAATGTGTCTCACTTAAGATCCCCCACTAGAGGACAGTGAAACATCAGATACTGAATCAGGACCCTGAGACACATTCTAACATCCATCAGTGATTGTTTGGCACATTTAAATGCATCTTCTGTTTTCAAAAATGAAATGAGTGAAACCTATTGCCATTTTAGTCTTTTAACATTAGATTAATTTACTGTATATCAGACCTACACTTCACACCGACGACCAACATCTTTGACTAATCGGAAAGCAACTCTTTAAAACGGGTTTTACTTGAATGACGACTCATAATCAGGGCGTTGCACAAGCTTTTCCAAATGGACTTTTCTCCAGCACGGACCACTCCTCAACAATGTCAGTTCAACTTTTAGTACAGGTATTTTTGTTCATTGAGCACTGAGGAAATGTAAGAGGAAGGGGTAAGGCTGGTCTGGAGGACCTACTGTAATCCAGGCAGGATATAGGAGTGGTGGGTTTAGTGAACTTTCCTTATAGAAGTGCTCTGTATATTCTATACTATATTCTCACCTTATTTTTGGCTATGAGACACATATGACTCCAACTTGAGTGCACCTGTGGTCAAGTTACAGGGGTACTGCCCATGTTTAGTAGATGAAAAGGAGTGGCAGGACCTTCAACACTTCCAGACCTCTATGCATCAAACTCTGAACTCCGTTTCCAGGACACTTTTTTGACCCTGAACAGACTGTAAAGATAACAATGTTGGTGAGGAGGTCCGTGTTCATATTATGGACCAAACATGGATTTTTACAACTCCAACATTAAATGGAGAGCCAGCCAGGAGAGCGCTTGGTCTCTTAGTGGATGGGAATTTCGTCTGAGGCGTTTTTCTGTCTGGTCTGAATAAATAAGCGCCCAGAAAGTACATATCATTTGAAATAGATGAGGGGAGACAGAAAGAGAAGCTGTATGATGTATGAATAGAGGAGTGAAGGAAAAGGAAACATTAACGAATGAAAGGTCAAGGGATGAAAGGATGAATGGTTATTGGGATGAAGGATTGAGGGATAAAGCGTTAGGGGGATGGAAGAGAAAGGGAGGGTGGTTTGTAAAATATGACTATCAGCATTTTCCAAAGGCAAATAATTTAAATTGATTCTCAGATGAAAACTCTGTCTGTGGATCTTCATATCAGAAACATCCCAGATCATTATGAACACTGTGGCTCCTTTCCTTCCTATAGCGACACATCACCACCTAGTGACAATATGGGAGATATACAAAAGCAACATTTATTAGCCTTGTTTTGTATCGCTAGCTAATAATGAAACATTATATACCGAACATTTATGAAAAGTGAAACAGAAAATCTGAAATCTAGAGATTTTTGAAGGTGATCTTTTCCAAACACTCGTCCGATGGTCCTTCACTTGTTGTAGAGCTGGCTGTTGATTTATTCTGATTTGAATCTTACACAGTAATATCTAACAAGGTCTTCTAGTGAGCTTATGTTTCATGGTGTGGAAATCTAAACTGTACATGGAGTGAAATGTGATGTTTTTAGGCTCTCTCTGTTTTAAATAGACTTAATTGGCTCTGTCAGCAGGAGAGTTATTAACCAAGACACTGATGAGGGTTTTTCAAAGTTATTTATTATGTGGAATTTAAAAAAACAATTTGACGAGACTTTTGTAATATCAACAACTCTGCATATAACAAATAAGCATGTACACATAGTTGAAGCAGTAATATAGAGCACCTGACCATCGGCTGGTCTCAACGATAAATCATGTTTGACACCTCGACATGATTCACTTCAAGCTGCCAGCAGCTCATTCTCTAAACCTACAAGCTGCTGCTACTGAACACTGACTATAAAAACTTTAAGAGTTGAACGTGAATATATCCACTTTGCACACATCCTGCACAGCCTCGCTCTCCACAGGGACATTTCAACGTCCTTCTTCTTTGTTTCCATCAGGTGAGCATCTGAAGAAAATCACAGAGACTTTGTGTAAAGTTACAGCTGGAACTGTGACTCTAAATGTGGAGTGGGCCTGTTTGATCTGATGCAGGAGGCTCTAACCTGACTGGACTTCACACCATGTCTTCCTGCTCCTCTGTGTCTTCTGTCTGTGCTGCAGTGTGTGAGTCGTTCTCATACTCAGGATCAGAGTCCAACTGATGAAGAGAGAGACAAAAAAATTAGAAATCCGCATACACGTTAAGATTTTATAAAAAAAATTCATATTTAAAGTTGATGCAATTATTTCTTGGCTAACTTCATTACTGGTTTCAACTCAGGAAGTTGTCTTTAACACAAGTTCTCTTCACATTGCTTTTATGAGCCACAGCATAGCTTTGACGAAGGGGAAATGTTGTCAACAGGTCCGCTCTCTCTCACCTCTATCTCTTCAGGTTCATGTGCTTCAGTGGTGGAGCGCAGAGCTTTCTTCTTCCTGGATTAAGGGCAACAACAAATACAGATTTATTTCATAACAGTAAACTAAAAGATGGTAGAAGGATGTTTAAACTGATGAATTTCTATTGTTGTACCTCATCCAAAGACTCAGGAGAAGTGCAAGAATCAGAATCAAGACCCCAGAGTTGTCCTGATGATATTCACTTCATTCTTGAACTCCCTAGAAACATGAACACATATGTGATACTTCTAACTATAGATTGATAAATCACATTGTCAGTGTGATCCACCTCTGACTCCATGGAGGTTCCTCCCTGAACACTGACATTTTGAATATGCTTGGGTTGCTTCAGATTACAAAGTGAATCAGGTCTGGTGAATGTAGAGAACTTACCTGCCACAACAATCAGAGTTAAGGTGGAGTTACTACGTCCTAACTTGTTCTGGGCTCCACAGGAATAACTCCCATTGTGTTCAGCTCTGAAGTCAGTGATGGTGAAGATCTGTCCTGAAGCTTTTGGAGAGTCTTCATCCTCCTTGTACCAGGTGTAGTTAGCTGCTGGGTTAGCATCACTGCTACAGGTCAGAGTCACTGAACTGCCCTCCTCTATCTCAGCAGAGGGACTCACTGACACAGAGGGAGGCTTTGGAGCATCTGGAGGAGATTAGTTTGCACGATTAATGAAAAGATTGCACCCAGCTCATCAGGAAAACTTCTCTCCATCAAGGGTCTCAAAATTAGCAGAATGTGAAATTGAAGTAAGTATGAGAACCCTGAAAGACCCTTTTCAAGTGATTAAAAAATGACAATTACAATTGTTAAACTGTATTTCCTCACATTTCACATCAACAGAGATCATTTCAGATGTCCGTTTCCCCAGCTCGTTCTCAGCTGCACAGAAATACTGTCCAGAGTCAGAAACCTGGATGGAGCTGAAGAAAAGCTTTGGTTCTTAGTGAGAGGAGGAAGTTTCTGATTTCCATTCTTCTTGTACCAGGTGTAGTTAGCTGCTGGGTTAGCATCACTGCTACAGGTCAGAGTCACTGAACTGCCCTCCTCTATCTCAGCAGAGGGACTCACTGACACAGAGGGGAGCTTTGGAGGATCTGGAAGATAACATTAATGTTAAAGATTATATTTTTTTATGACGCATGATTGACTATTTTATAATTTATTTTGAAACTATCCCTAGTCATCTATATTGTAATTTGATCAGGTGTATTGTAATGTCAGTGTATGTGTGTAAGAGTAAACTCACACACTGGAGGAGAGGGAAAGTCCTCATGTCCTTCCAAAGCACAAGAGATGTTGTCTCTGGGCTGAAACCAGCCTTTATAAGAAGATGTATTCAAGGATGCGATTTTCTCTCCGTTCTTGAACCAGACGTAGTTCAGAGAACCAGCTGGACTGCAGCTGCTGTGACACTTCAGCTCTGCCTCAGTAGAATAGTTGTAGACCTTTGTTCTGATCACCTGCACCTGGAGAGCTGGACATTAGAACAAGAAACAATAGTAAGGCAAAAGGTCTGAAAGTAGGTCAGTATTCGTAGGTGTACTGATTTACATCAGTGAGTGTTGATCAGTACCTGTGACAGTCAGACTTGTACCAGGTAAATCACTCCTCCATTCAAAGCTTGGTGTTTTGAATTTGAAGAGATACTGAGCTGAATCTGAGTCTCTCAGGTCAGAGATCCTCAGAGTGGAGCGTCCTCTCTCTGTTTCAAGGATCTGAACACGACCTGCATACTGGGAGTCTTCACTAAGGTCCTCAGGTTGAGAGGGATTCTGTCCCTGATGACTACGCTCAGGACTGAACCAGAACTTAGATCTAACATCGTCTTCAAAGCTGCTGTACGTGCAGGAAATGTCCACTGATGATCCTTTGAAGGCGCAGATGCTTCTCTCAGTGTAAATCACTCTGTTGCAGGTTTGACCTCTGACACCTGAAAAATAAAAACATATTTGGAGTGGAACAGGAGTCAAATATTTCCAATAGAGTTCAATATAAAACGCCACTAGATGTTTATGTGTTAATAGAAGTCTTTGTAGTAAACTCACACACTGCAGGAGAGGGAAAGTCCTCATATCCCTTCAAAGCACAGGAATAACTGTCTGCATTGTTCAGGTTTCTTGTATAATAAGATGTTTCTCCCTGAATTATTTGTCCGTTCTTGTACCAGATGTAGGAAGGATTATAAGATGAAGGACAACTGATATGACAAAACAGCCAGTATGATTCTGATGTGACCCGGAGATCTGGATTTGTGAAGGAACATGAATTGCATTTAAGACAAAAACTGTCAAAACACATGCATATTATTATTATTATATCCAAGACATTCATAAATAATTAACATATCATTGAAAATTGTTACTTGAGACGGACAAAGTGACGCCAGTCGAACCACCATATTTTCCATCTGGTTGGTTTGTTGTGAATCTGAACCTGTACTCAACTGAGTCGCTCTCTCTCAGGTTTCTGATTCTCAGAGTGCAGATGTTGTTTTCACAGAGATCCTCTACACGACCTGCATACTCTGAGTCTGTGGTCAGATCTACAGGTTCACCACCTTTCAGTTTAGTGAACCAGAATGTTTTCTGTACTGTGTTTTCACCATCATTCCATGTAGATGGGTATTCATAGCTGCATCTTATCTCCACTGTTGATCCTTTCGCTGCACAGATCTTAGTAGAAGTGTAAGTCACTCTCCAGCCATCCTGACCCTGAACCACTGAAACACAGAGCACATCAGAAACTATAATCAAAGTGAATCTATACATTGTTGAGAAATTGCCTGATCAATACTTTCAACAAAGAATGTAAAAATAAACATTTGACACACTTTACTGGGATAGAGCAGAAAAACTCATGTGAATTCCTTCTTAGGCACTTTAAAACCAATGATACTCTTTGACTTTGTTGTTTCTTAATCAAACCAGGTAGAACAGAAGTCTACGCAAAAAGGGTATGTTCAGTTTGACACGAGATAGGAAAATGCCTTCATATAAATGAACAGTGAATGATTAGCGATCACATTAATTAGAATAGTGTGTGATTCTCTGTCCAGTTCCCTCTCTGTTCGCTCTGTGGTCAGGTTGCTGCTGAGGTAAGTGTGGAAATAACAATGAATGCAGAACACTGAGGTGTGAGCAGCTTCCGTCTGATATACAGATAAGAAAAAGAAGAAGACTGCTTTTAACTCAGAGTGTGGGTCAGAGAGGAGAGAAGGAACTAGAAGGGTTTGGTGCAGAGTGGCGACATAAGAGAAGTTGAGACAGTATGAAATGACTAGTAAGAAAATATCCCTCGAAAACACTAACATTTTTATGAAAATGACAAACATGTTTTTAACCAGGCTCATCTTAAAAATACGACTTAACAAAATGTTATAACATGGTGAGGAGGGAACCGTTATGAATGAACAATATTCTCAGTTTGAAGCGTGTGAGAGTAATAAGCACACAGTTAGTGTGCAAATTACAAATTACGTTGACCAATACAGGAAATACATTTTTACAAATATCCTTTACATGTAAAACTAAAAAACTACCAAAACTTGGTAACATCTACCCGTTCCAACAAAGCTACACAAAACATATATTTGGAATATTTCTGGAAAGTTTGCATTTCATCCAACCTCGATCCACTTATTCCCACATGTGACCTGATTTTACAAGTCCCACTTTTTCCCAGAATCCCCTCTGTTCATGTGATGAATGTCAGTGTAGATGTACAGTACCTGACACAGAGAGCAGGAAGACAACTAATCCACTCGCTGCTGCAGTTAGACTCATAGCTGCTCCTCTCATCTCTGTGAGACTATAAAACATGTCAGATTAAATAATGTTCACAGGAGGTATACAGAATCATTACATCAATAAACTGTTTCTACTCACAGTGAAGGAGGAACGATGTGTTTAGAGATGCCTTTCCTCTGAAGCAATGAGCAGAAGACGGATATCAGGCTGTTAAAAGACTGGATTTACTTCCTCTTTAGACGCTTAATATGCATGATGAGCCAAACCCCAGTAACACCCACTACACATGAAAGTTTTGTTGTCAAAAAATAAACTATGGCTTTAACTTGTTTTGCTGCCGATACACCACTGAAACCAGAAAAGAGCATTCAGATTAAGAAGATAATAACAGTTCATCTCTATGAGCACTGAGGACGTCACACAGTCTGCAGGTGTAGTGAAGGAACAGGAAGGCATTAACCTGTGAAACCATGAGGCAGTGTAACTGAACAGGATGAAGAGCTACATATTAATTATAAGAGAGAATGGAAAATGACATATCATTGTTCTTGGTATTTCTTATCTCTGTGGTCAGGTTGCTTAATTTTTTTTGAGAAATGCAGAACTTTGAGACGTGGGAAACTTACATGCCTGCCAACATGAACCACTCACACATGGACTGGTAGGACAGACAATGTTTGATAGATGTTGATTAGAAAACAATTGTTTCAATTACTTTGGCTTGTTTAGGTGGATCAGTTAGAAAAGCAGTGTGCAGCGGTGTCTTAAGTTTGACAGAAACTTTCAAATAAAATAAAAACTGACCTCACAGCATGCAGCTGAATTCATCACTTACTACAGTATCTGCTTGTTTAGATACCAATGGAGGTAAGAGAGGAAAAACATGTTTTTGTAGTTTGGGTGAATTGACCCTTTAAAGCAGTCAGTGGAGGGAGCTCTCTGAGTGATGAAGCCTGAATGTGCCACACTTAAGATCCCCCACTAGAGGACAGTGAAACATCACATACTGAATCAGGACCCTGAAACCACATCTTTCTAACATCAAACACTGATAGATATTTTAACATTTTATGAGTAAATCTATCTAAATGTTAGCATTTTACCTGACATTAACCCCACATTAACATTAGTCATCATAGACAGCATATTAGACAAAAGGTTCACACTGGTGACCAACACCATTGACATATTGCATCAGCATCAAACTCTTTTGAATAATCAGAATCAGAAACAGGTTTATTACCAGGTTGGTTTACACGTATGAGGAATTTGACTTGGTGTCATGGTGCATAAAAACAAGAATTAAAAAAATATTTAAAATAATTAAAAATATAGTAAAATATAACAGTATTTATAACGACAATAACGACTCATAATCAAGGTGTTGCACAAGCTTTTACCAATGGACTTTTCACTATCAAGGACCAGGTCACAAGTATGGGTCAGTTAAAGATTTGTTCCAGGCAGTTTTGTACGTTAAGCTCTGAGGAATGTAAAGGTAAAACGGTAAAGACACATAAGGGATGTTGTCTGTTAGGCTGAGGACGTCTTGAAGTCCAGGCAGAGTGAGACTCATTTTAGGGGTTTTCTCTCAGGTGTGTTTCTGCCTGCTCTGAAGATGAGCCCCTGAATGAGATGAAAGTATGAACCAGATTAAAAAGAAAGAGTTGAGGGGAGACAGGAAGAGAGGATGAAGGGATGTCAAAATGAAGGGATGAATGGAAATGGGAGTGAGGGTTTTTAATGGATGACGTAGAAAGGAATGAAGGGATGAATTAATGTGGGGATGAAGGTCGGATTTATGTTGGAAAAATTATATTCGGAAAACCAATCAGAAAAAACGGAAATCATAAGATTTCTGAACACGAGCTTTGTCCTTCCCTTGTTGTAGATGAGGACTGTTGAATTGACTCTTACACACTAACACTTGGACATTTAACATCTAGCAAAGTGTTCTACTAGTGAGCTTATTTTTCATTTCAGTGTGAAGAAATCTAAACTGTACATGGAGTAAAATGTGATGCTTTTAGGTCTCTCAGCCAGGACACTGATCAGGATATTTAAAACATATTTATTATGTTGAATTTAAAAGCAACAATTTGCGTAAGACTTATCCTAGACTTTTGTAATAACAACAAATGTACATATAACATATAAGCATGTATAGTTAAATCAGCACGTTAGAGCACATGACCATCAGCTGGTCTTAACACTACGTCATGTTTGACACCTCGACATGATTCACTTCAAGCTGCCAGCAGCACATTCTTCTAGACCTACATTTGATTTGATTAGATTTATTTCGAACGTGTAAAACAATAATACAAAAATGTAACATGAGAATTATTATACAATACAAAATTAAGCAAGACAAATTGATATACAAAAATATTACTGATTCTAAATTATATATAAACAAATAATCTTAATTACACATCCGAAAAGGGGTGGGAAGAAGTTTACACTTATTTAATCCCACCCTTCTCCCAAAAACTAAATTATTAACATATATATATATTTCTTTTTTTTTTCTTTTTTGTTTCTTAAAGAAATACATTTGTTATTGAAAAACAAACAAACAAAACTACAAATAAATAAACAGAAACATAAACAAACAAATAAACAAACAGAAATACAAAAACCTTCCTTGGTTGTGGTACAAGCTGCTGAGTCCTTCTTGCTGCTGCTGCTGAAAACTGACAATACAAAATTGGAACACAGGGTCCTTCTTTATTTCCATCAGGTGAGCGTCTGAAGAAAATCACAGAGACTTTGTGTAAAGTTACAGCTGGAACTGTGACTCTAAATGAGGAGTGGGCCTGTTTGATCTGATGCAGGAGGCTCTAACCTGACTGGACTTCACACCATGTCTTCCTGCTCCTCTCTGTCTTCTGTCTGTGCTGCAGTGTGTGAGTCGTTCTCATACTCAGGATCAGAGTCCAACTGATGAAGAGAGAGAAGACACAATCAGGCTCTCATTCATGAAACTGTATATATTAGGAGATATGATCAAACATGTATTTTATTTTGAAGAAGATGAGTTGATGTCATTGTTTTATGACCAAATGCACATAACTCCTCTTTTCCAGAGCATTTATGGGAACATTTATAACTGAGACATATTGGAAGTTTTGTAAACAGGTCCGCTCTCTCTCACCTCTATCTCTTCAGGTTCTTGTGCTTTAGTGGTGGAGCGCAGAGCTTTCTTCTTCCTGGATTAAGGGCAACAACAAGTGCAGAATTCATGACAGTGAAACATGTGAACATATGAATAAATAAATGGTGAGTGAACTGATGTATTTCTATTGTTGTACCTCGTCCATAGACTCAGGAGAAACACAGGAATCAGCATCAAGACCCCCAGAGTCGTCCTGATGATATTCACTATCATTGTTGAATTCCCTATTAACATGAAACACATATGTGATACACCTCAGTAGTAGATGTATATATCCCTTCAGTCAGTGTCCTCCACGTCTAACACCCTGAACAACAATAGTTTTATTTTTCTCTGTGACCTTTTTTCAGTTATGGATTGCTTCAGATTACAAAGTGAATCAGGTCTGGTGAATGTAGAGAACTTACCTGCCACAACAATCAGAGGTAAGGTGGAGTTACTACGTCCTAATTTGTTCTGGGCTCCACAGGAATAACTCCCACTGTGTTCAGCTCTGAAGTCATTGATGGTGAAGATCTGTCCTGAAGCTTTTGGAGAGTCTTCATCCTCCTTGTACCAGGTGTAGTTAGCTGCTGGGTTAGCATCACTGCTACAGGTCAGAGTCACTGAACTGCCCTCCTCTATCTCAGCAGAGGGACTCACTGACACAGAGGGAGGCTTTGGACCATCTGGAGATTCAGAGAGACCCATGTCATTCACATTTTAAATATTTACATGGCTTACTCAGATGTTGCATTTTGGATGAATCAATACATTTTTGGGAAATGATTGTCAATAAATGTCCTTTAAAAAATACAAAAAAATTGCTTTGTATCTTAAAATCACCTGAAGCTACTCAGAGAATTACAGCAGACAGTGAATGAGAAGCGATAGAGCTGAAGAAAGTAGTAAAGATCAGTGAAATATTCTCCAGCAAAGTCTGGACAGATTCAAGCTTTAAAACAATGTTCCACTCACATTTCACATCAATGGAGATGTTTTTAGATGTTTTCCTCCCCAGCGTATTCTCAGCTGTACAGTAATACTGTCCGGAGTCAGAGGAATTGATGGAGCTGAGGACAAGACGTGGTCCTTCATTGACAGAAGAAAGGTGTGCATTTTGATCTGTCTTATACCAGGTGTAGTTAGCTGCTGGGTTAGCATCACTGCTACAGGTCAGAGTCACTGAACAGCCCTCCTCTATCTCAGCAGAGGGACTCACTGACACAGAGGGGAGCTTTGGAGCATCTGGAAGTCAAAAGAGAAACAACTTGTTTAATATTTGTTTCCAGGTCTGTATTTGGGCATGGACTAGCAGAAGGAACAACTGAGGTTATTGAGGTTACTATAGAATGTTATTCAACTTCTTTAGAAACCCTGTTTGTCATCGAGCAAGATATCAAGATTTCAAAGGTTTAATGGTATATGACATTAAAAACATAAAACAAATACAATAAATGTTGACATTTGATTGCCAGCCCATGTACACAGCTCCCTGTCAGCACATTCTACACATAAAAGGCAACAAAGCTCCAACCTGCCTAGTAAAGCCGCCAAGTACATCAGCAGAGCATATGCTTCTACAGCAGGCACAGAATAAGTCATTCCCAAATAAAGTAAAAGCATTTTTGTCTTATAAGACAATCCCTAATCCTTGACCAGAGAGGGGTAATGGCTTTACATCCTGAGGGGAAGGAAAGCATTCAACATATAACAGAGCACCTGCATGCAGTGCCCGCTCTGGAGTGGCAGCCTTTCCACCAGCTCATCGTGGCCTGGTTAGGCCACCTTTGTTAATCCACAGGTGTTGATTGTTTCAGACAATTGACTGTGAAGATCGGACGTCAGAATCAAGTTCAACTGATGTAATTAGTGATGATTGGTCAAATCTTCCCATGCAGAAACTAGACAGATTTTAGCTTGTTATCTCAATTTATTACACGGCTTAGTTGAATAATCTATTCTGATTGGTCAATTCAGAACATGTGACACGTTGTTAATCCGGTAGTACAGACCGTTGTCAAGGACTATAATGACCGTTGCTAAGGAGGATCAAGAAAGAGAAAGGAAAAGAGGTTAAAAGACGGAGCGCTGGACGTCAGATAAATCACCAGAAGAAGTCAGACAGGAAGGAAACACTAACAGGAACACGGTATGGGCTCTGCAATGTTTAAGGACTTGTTAGTGGATCAGAAACTGTGAACACACTTGGACAGTGGTGCCGTAAAGTTGTTGTTGTCGCAGTTCCAGCCGTTGGTGCAGGGGTTTTTTTCTTAGCGGAAGAAATACGATAATATTTAAGTTAATAAAATAATTTCAATTAATATTGGGAGTCGAGTCGATAGTTTGTTTAGTATCTGGCCGTGTAATAAGCGAGATAATGTGCAGCGACTTGGTCATTATGGCGAAAAGAACACCCTTCAGGCTGATCATGATCCGCGTTGGGCTCCCTGATCAGCCTGTCGGGTGTTATTTTCCCCATAATGACCAAGTCGCTGCACATTATCCCTTAGGCTACATACATACCGGTTTTACTCACATTTCACAGTAATAAAGACATTTCCAGACATACTGCTCCCAAGCTTGTTCTCAGCTGTACAATAATAATCTCCAGAGTCAGAGGACTGGATGAAGCTGAAGACAAACTGGGGTTTCTCATTAGGACGAGGAAAGGCTGGACTTCCATCCTTCTTGTACCAGGTGTAGTTAGCTGCTGGGTTAGCATCACTGCTACAGGTCAGAGTCACTGAACTGCCCTCCTCTATCTCAGCAGAGGGACTCACTGACACAGAGGGGAGCTTTGGAGCATCTGGAGGAGAAATGTATATTATTAGGTTGGATTAGAATATGTTATCATAAACAGTTAACTATTTAAAAAATGATTTATCTTTTTTTCCTTTAGACCATCGTTATCTTTTTTTATCACAGTTATTCTATCCAATAATAAGTCTTTGAAATTGTTGTATTTTTAACAACTCTACACATTCTTCTCTTTATATGCTGGTTATGTTAGCTGAGTCCATCCAGATAGTCTTCAGTTTGTAAATAATTCTGCTAACACTATAACTACAATTATTTGGGGAGTGAAACTCGTACTCTCAGGATATTTTCATTGGGATATCTTGATAAAATCTTCTTAAATGTCTTAATTTTATCTTTACATCTTTTGCATCACCAATTGTTTGCAAATGTTAACGGCCAGTTCAATATGATTTTATCCTGCCTCTGGGGTTGTATTATGTTTGTCAGATTTATGACTTAAAATATAAAGATCACCCGGCTGTTGAGTCATGAATACATCTTTTAAAATGAATATATCTTCAAGAATACTAGAAACTCTATTTTACATTATTCCATGGAAAATGGTAACACTACAGTACATACCTCTTCTGTTACAAACTGTTCAATTCAATTCAGAGCGATTCACCATTTCAAAAACAGCAAAATGTAACAACAATCAATAAACACAAACTGTGCACACAGTAGTAGTGAAGTGTTTTGTTTCAATACATAATACTGCTATTTCACATGAACATTAAAGGTGCGGTAGGTAAGTTTGAGAAACCGGCTCGAGATACACTTGTTGTTATATTCCATGGAATGCTCTTAACATCCCGATAGCAATGAATATCTTAAATGCTTTGACAAAAAATCCATAACAAATTTTCATCTGTGGAAGCCGTAGTGCTGTAAAAAGCACGACCAATCATCTGAGCCGGCCCGGCTAAAATAACTGGATGGCCTACCTGCCTGTCAGCCTTCCATCTGTGCACAAACTTATCTCGTGCCCTCCAGGAAGTGGCAGATTTTTTCCGGCTGTGTATTTTCAAATTCTAGCGCACTCGAGCTGGTTTCTCCAAAATGACCTACCCCACCTTTAAGAAGAATCCAGATCAAAAATGATATTGTAATTTCATTGTAATTGTTTCCACTTACACTGTGGAGTGAACTTACAAACTGAAGGAGAACGATTCAAAAGCCCGTCTATTGCACAGGAATAGCTGTTTGAAAAACCATAGTATACTGAATAAGATATTCCTGTCTGGATTTTCTTTCCGTTCTTGTACCAGATGTAAGAAGGATAACCACGGATAGGACAACTGCTCTGACACTTGAGCTCTGCGCTGGTATCATACAATCTGCGCACCTGCACCTGGAGATCTGGATTTGTGAGGAAGTAACAGGAATAGTGTATTAGACCAAACTCACAGCATAAATGCCAATTAACATATTTATATCTAGACAATATTCTTTATAAAAAGTAATCAAAACATGAATTCATTTTTTACCTGGCACAGACAAAGTGACTCCAGATAAACCATTATATCTTCCATCCTCATGGTTGGTTTCAAACCTGAACATGTACTCAGCTGAGTCGCTCTCTCTCAGGTTTCTGATTCTCAGAGTGCAGATGTTGTTTTCACAGTGATCCTCTACACGACCTGCATACTCTGAGTCTGTGGTCAGATCTACAGGATCACCATCTTTCAGTTTAGTAAACCAGAATGTTTTCTCAACTGTGATAACATGATATTTCCATATGGGTGGGTACGTGTAGGTGCAGCTTATTTCCACTGTTGATCCTCTAAAGACACAGATCTCAGTAGAAGTGTAAGTCACTGCCCAGCCATTCTGACCTTGTACAACTGTAACACAGAACATCAATCAAAATGAATGACTAAGTTAAGAATCAGTTAATGAGACAGGCTGGATCATACTACCAATATGATTTGGAGGAATATAAGCTTCACGATGCCTAAAATCCCTAAAATGCAGTAATCATTGTCTACAAAGTTCCTCATCGTGAATCTAACTAGTTCCATTGCTACGCCGATGATACACAAGTCTACATTTCCACCAAACCCAACATTGCCCTCCCCCCCACCTCTCTCACCAACTGCCTCCAAGACATCAGGAGCTGGATGAGCAGGAACATCCGGAAACTCAATGGCAGCAAAACCAAAGCCCTGCTCGTTGGCACCAAATCCAACCTCTCCAAAGCTCCAACCTCCCCTGCCTCCAACCTCATCATTGAGAGTTTCTCCGTTCCCTTCTCCAGCCAAGTCAAGAGCCTTGGTGTCATCCTGGACAGCTCCCTCTCATTTGCACCTCACATAAATAACATCACCCGGACTGCCTTCTTCCAGAAATATCTCCAGACTCCGCCAATCCCTGTCTCAATCAAACACTGAAGTCCTGGTTCACGCATTCGTCACATCCCGGGTCGACTACTGTAATGCCATCCTCTCAGGCATTCCCACCAAACTCATCAATAAACTTCAAATCAAATTCAAACAGAACTCTAAAGCCTGGATCATCACCCGCACTAAATCCTCTGAACACATCACCCCCATCCTCATCCAACTGTATTGGCTCCCTGTCCAGTCCCGGATCAACTTCAAAAACCTCCTGCTCACCAACAAAGCCCTCCATAACCTGCCCGCCCTCTCCTTCAGGAGTACACCCCCTCTCGCTCCCTCCGCTCATCCTCTGCTGGTCTGCTAACTGTTCCAACCCCACGCCTCGTCACCATGGGTGCTCGGGCTTTTAGCTGCACTGCTCCCAGACTCTGGAACTCCCTCCCCCCACACATCCGACAGTCTGACACAATCACCACATTCAAGACCCTCCTCAAAACCTACCTTTTTTCAAATAAGCCTACTCACAGTAGTGCTTGCTATCTTCTGTTTCCCCTGAATAACCTGTCCCTATCATTTGTGTCCACTTTAATTGTCTTCTCAATGATGTTATGTTTGTGTTTTTATCCTGTTCTGTTGCTTTTACCTCTTAGAATATTTAAGAAATTGTACGGTGTCCTTGGGTGTCATGAAAGGCGCCTTAAGTAAAATGTATTATTATTATTATTATTGTACGTTCATTGAGAAGAAACTCAAACTTATTTTGCATGCAAAAATGAAAATAATTATGGTCTCAGCTTCACAAATGGGAATGTTTACACTTGTGAAAAACAATACAAACCTTAAACTTGAAAATCCCATGTGAAGCTATTCTGAAAAAGTATGGTAAATGGTCCTACAATTCATTTATCCACCTGACTCAGATTTCATCATTCGGGTCCTCCACAACTTCCACTGGCTCCCAGTAAATACTACTCACCACCTGCGAATCCCGAAATAACCTGGTCTCTCCCTATCTCTCGGACCTCCCCCACCATCCATCCCTACCAGTTGGCTAAGGTCTGCAGGTGCAAACACCCTAAAGACCACCAAGACTCTGGAAGCTTGGGACCACCAGGCCTTCTCTGTTGCTGCATCCTCCCTCTGGAACGCCCTCCCCAGCCGTATCAAACAACCACCCTATCATCATCACACCTCTTTAGAGTTCCAATAAAACTCCCATCCACAACGTCATAACTCTGCCAATCTTACTACTTTCTGTTGTCTCTTTGTATTTTCTCCAAATTAATTTCACTAATCTAGGCCTATGTATGTTTGCTGTATGCTTGTATGGGATGTTTTTGTAAAGTGTCAGAGTGTTTAGAAAAGCTACAATTATTACATTGAAAATGTGGATGTACATTACCTGGCATAGAGAGAAGGAAGACAACAAATCCACTCGCTGTTAAACTCATAGCTGCTCCTCTCGTCTCCGTGTGGCTTCAGTGACAACATAACAAAGAAGTTGATTGATGTCCACAAGAAAACCTTCTACATGAAAAGAAAGGGAGTTTACACGAACCTTAACGCCCCTCTGTGGGCTTGAAGGTAGGAAGGACACAGAAAGCAGGGGGTTTAAAACACCACTTCCTTCCTCTTCACATTATTGCTTTACATGGTTTGTTGTTTCGCAGAAAGAGACCAGTTTGTGTTAACAGACCACCTCTCCTCACTGACAAGAGAACACACATCCTAATGTCTTCCTTTATTATAAAAGCAGCCAAAATTCAAGATCTAAAACCATGTTCTGTGAATAAATCTCAACAATGCAAATTAAACAAACTACTAATGCAAATTAACATCACTTGATATTATTATGAAACTGCCTGGAGAGTTTCATAATGTGAACAGAAAGTCACATCACAACATGTTTCATTGAGGTATAGCTTGGGTTTTACCTTTGATAACATTCATTCAAGCCAGACTCAAACCAGACTACAACATGCAGCACAGACTGAAGCTTAGCTCTCAGTATCTCTGTCATGAAGAGCAGGACTGTTGCTGTGCTGTGGACTCACACACTTCACTCACTCACACACTTCACTCACTCACACACTTCACTCACTCACACACTTCACTCACTCACACACTAACTCACACACTTCACTCACTCACACACTTCACTCACTCACACACTTCTCTCACTCACACACTTCACTCACTCACACACTAACTCACACACTTCACTCACTCACACACTTCACTCACTCACACACTTCACTCACTCACACACTTCACTCACTCACACTTCACTCACTCACACACTTCACTCACTCACTCACACACTTCACTCACTCACACACTTCACTCACTCACACACTTCACTCACTCACACACTAACTCACACACTTCACTCACTCACACACTTCACTCACTCACACACTTCACTCACTCACACACTAACTCACACACTTCACTCACTCACACACTTCACTCACACACTCACACACTTCACTCACTCACACACTTCACTCACTCACACACTAACTCACACACTTCACTCACTCACACACTTCTCTCACTCACACACTTCACTCACTCACAGACTTCACTCACTCACACACTAACTCACAAACTTCACTCACTCACTCACTTCACTCACTCACACACTTCACTCACTCACACACTTCACTCACTCACACACTTCACTCACTCACACACTTCACTCACACACTTCACACACTCACACACTTCACTCACTCACACACTTCACTCACTTCTCTCACTCACACACTTCTCTCACTCACACACTTCACACACTTCACTCACTCACTCACACACTTCACTCACTCACACACTTCACACACTTCACTCACTCACACACTTCTCTCACTCACACACTTCACACACTTCACACACTTCACTCACTCACACTTCACTCACTCACTTCTCTCACTCACACACTTCACACACTCACACACTTCACTCACACACTTCTCTCACTCACACACTTCACACACTCACACACTTCACTCACTCACACACTTCACTCACTCACTTCACTCACTCATACACTTCACACACTCACAGACTTCACTCACTCACGCACTTCACTCACTCACTTCTCTCACTCACACACTTCACACACTTCACTCACTCACTCACACACTTCACTCACGCACACACTTCACTCACGCACACACTTAACACACTTCACTCACTCACTCACTTCTCTCACTCACACACTTCATTCACTCACACACTTCACTCACACACTTCTCTCACTCACACACTTCTCTCACTCACACACTTCTCTAACTCACACACTTCTCTCACTCACACACTTCACTCACACACTTCTCTGACACAGTGTGACAGTCTGCCTTCACTGTGTTCACCTTCTTGTTTTGTTTTTACTGTTTCCACTGTTTTTACTTGAAGCAAACAAATGCACTTATATATTAAAACATCAACATTTATTGCATTAGACATGAGCTGTTAACATTTCAGACACATTATTATATTTAAACCAATCAAACCAAATCAATACAGAAGAGAAAAAGAAACATGCTTTCAGAGCCAAACAGAACAGGTATTAACAGCAAAGTGAAATACACAATTATAATGAGCTCTGATGATAAAAACCTTGAAACTACAAAAACATAATATCACATAACATGTTGATAATGGAGCTGGTTAATAAAACGTGATGGCCGACAAAGCATGTGTTAAAATACTGTACACAAAGATAGTTATATACCCACCGGATCTTGGAAATGGTTTTCTATTATTGAAAAATACGTCTCTTTACTAAAACCTAGTGGCAGCAGTGTGGAACTGCAACTACATCAGCTAAGGCATATTCCTCTCCAATACCCAATGTGCTTCAATAAGAAAATGTTTTATTGGGTGGGTTTTAATCCATACATCCATCATGTCATCATTGTGTAACCATTAGCCAATCACCAACCAAGGTAACCCCCCCCCCACCTTATCACCTGAATCTCCTCCTAGAGCACCATTGAGTTCTTTGTAACCAAATCTCTCTCAGAGGGGCGTGGGGAGGGGCTCCTTATTTTCATCTAAAGTAACAGACAGAGAATCAGCACTTTGGAAACAGGGCTGAAACAGAGGGGATTATGGGATGCTGCAATGATCTGTTTGGTATTTCGAGCCAAACACTTCAGAGACATGTTTATCTGAGACCTATAATATATTGATGAAAAACAGTATCCTTTGTTGTATGGAAAGCTACTACTTTTGTATTGGGGAAAAATTAATGCTAACCAAGTTAAATGAACTATTTGATGCATTAAAACATGAACACTTTTGAATTAATATATGTTATGTTTCTTTAAGATACATAATTGTCTCATGGCACATTTTTGGAGAGGCCCATCCTGTGAAATATATTTTAAAGATCAATATTGACCTGCGTAATTTACTCATTGTCAAAAAACAGAAGTATCAGACTTCAATGCAAAGCATGCTGTGTTCAGTGTTTTTTTTTTTATCACACTGTACAATTCAGCCGGATCCTCTGGTCTGGTCCTGAGAAATACATGATAATATCTCTCAGTGACAATAGGCATACACAAGCAATTGATATATTTCAAAGTAATGTCATTTTAATCTTGTAATGAGGGTAATGGTCCTGTGTGAGGATCTGCTCACCTCGGGGCACGACTCTTGCACTTGACGGCAGCGTACTCCGTGACTTCCTGTGGCTCCGTGTGTCCGAGTTGTTGAGCTTCTCTCATGTTGGAGTAAAGAGGATTCGCCTGGTTGTTGGAAAAGTGGACGGTGGCATACTAGAAAATAAAAATAATAATACATTTTATTTGGGGATGCCTTGTAGGACTCCAAAGGACACCTTTCAATGCATAAAACACATTCTCGAAAAAGAAAAACAGCAAATCCTGAACCAAACACAAACAGGGCAAACATAAAAAGAGATATTTTTGAGAACAAACACAAGGGGGACAGGGTCAGTAGTATTTCATCACAGCATACAGAATGGTTGGTGTGAAGTGGGAATGGTTAGATAATCAACTGAGGATGAGTGGAAGGAGCAGGAGGGGGTATACTCATGTGAAAGAGGTCAGTGAGATGGTTGGTGGGGAGGTTGTGGAGGGCTTTGTAGGTGAGCAGAAGGTTTTATTAGTAAATGTTGGTATTTAAAAGGGAGCCAGTGTAACTGCTGGAGAAGGGGAATGATGTGGTCAGAGGATTCTGTGCGGGTAATGATGCGAGTTCTGAATGATTTGGAGCTTGTGGAAGAGATTGGTGGACAGACCGGAGAGGAAACCCTTGCAATAGTCAATACAGGATGTGACAAATGCATGGATTAAGACTTAATCTAGACAGAGATGGAGGGAGTCTGGACATTTTGCGTCGGTGGAAGAATGAAGTATGGGTGATGTTTCTTATGTCAGGTGCATAAGAGAGGGTGGTTCTAAGGTGACACCAAGGCTTTTGACTTGACTGGAGAAAGGTACAGAGAAGCAATCAATGATTAGGTTAGGGGGAGAAAAGGTTTGTGGCATGGAGAGGTTGGTTTTAGAGCCAATGAGGACGGTATTAATTTAGTTGCCACTGAGTTCCTGTTCATCCAGCTCCTGATGTCCTGGCAGCAGGGTACTGTTGGGTTTGGTGGACAAGTAGACCTGTTTATCATCGGCATAGCAGTGAAGGTGGACAACATGGTGAAGGAGGTAGATGATGAACAAGAGTGGACCCAATACTGACACCTGGAGGACAACTCATGAAACAGCAGAGCACCCTGACCTGTGATTGCTCATTCGGACATATTGTTGTCTGACATTGGGATCAGCTATACATTTTAATGTTATTTGGTTTATAGTTTTTCAGAGGATTGCAGCCAGGACAGAAAACTCAAATGTGGTATGATGGAAGAAATATCACTGCTTCATCAACATCATGCTGTATGACAGAAAAGATTAAGGACGTTTCAAGACTGTATCAATAGAACAGACTTTTTAGGACTAGATAAACAGTATTTGTTATAAAAATATTCTCACCTCTTCTGTGTGTTCCGGTCTCTCTTCAGGTTCAGCAGGGTCTCTGGAAGCCCTCTTTTTTCTGGTTAAAAAAAGTGATAAAGTTCTAACAAACGCATTTTCAATGATTTAAGAAACAATGATTAAGATGATCAGATCTGCTCACCTGATCCACAGGAAGACAGAGAGAGATATGACAGCCAGGAGAACAACAGGGATTGTTATCAAAGGTAGTAGCTTCCATGATCCTGAGAAACAGTGCTCAACAGAGAACAGACAGTTAATACAGCAGTGTTTCTCTAATGGGGAGACTTTTTACTCCGTGAATACTGTTTTTCCTTCCTTTTGAATCTCCTGGTGCTCCCAGAGCAGCTGGACAGTTAACCAGCCCAGTAAGTCTAGGGTTTGTCTCAAAACTTTCTCCTGCTCAGTTGTGCCCAGAAAGTCCTTAATGTGCCCGTAAACATCAACTTAAGTTTGAATACAAATACCTGCATTACTAAGGTCTTATCAGTTTTTTTTAAATATATGAGCCATTTTGTATGTAACAGAAAGAAAACTACACTACACCCTTTCCCACATCAACGATGAAAACTGCAACTTTCTTCTGCCTCCTACGTGACTGAAAAAAAAACAAGCTGACAAGTTTGCTGTTTAAGATGAAGCCATAAAACGTACCTGCCACAACACTCAGAGTTAAGGTGGAGTTAGAACGTCCTAACTTGTTCTGGGCTCCACAGGAATAACTCCCACTGTGTTCAGCTCTGAAGTCAGTGATGTTGAAGATCTGTCCTGAAGCTTTTGGAGAGTCTTCATCCTTCTTGTACCAGGTGTAGTTAGCTGCTGGGTTAGCATCACTGCTACAGGTCAGAGTCACTGAACTGCCCTCCTCTATCTCAGCAGAGGGACTCACTGACACAGAGGGGAGCTTTGGAGCATCTGGAGATACAAAGAGACCCATTTGTTTAACATAAGATAGCTGTGTATGTTTTAAATGTTAACATGCCTTTGTCACATGTTGCATTTTGTTTTAGGGCATGAATCTTGGGAATTTGCCTTTATAGAGCTATTATTGTCTGTCAAGAAATAGAACACAGTTAACAGTATATTCACATTATTTCTGTAATTATTGTCAATATACTGTATGTTCTGTACCAAAAAATGATGTGTTACACAGGTAGACTGGAGCTACATGACATTCATCCCTTACTGCTGGGTCACCACAGCATCATAGTTGCTAATGTTTTGTACTCACACTGGACATCTACTGATAGAGAATCTGACATGACCTCTCCATATTGATTCTCAGATTTGCAGTAGTAGATCCCTCTGTCCTCAGACCTGATGGAGATGATATTATAACTTCCTTCAGCTCCCTGAAACACTTGTTGGTTCTCCTTGTACCAGATGTAGTTAGCTGCTGGGTTAGCATCACTGCTACAGGTCAGAGTCACTGAACTGCCCTCCTTTATCTCAGCAGAGGGACTCACTGACACAGAGAGGCGCCTTGGAGCATCTGGAGGAGAAGTGTTACAGAGATGAATCTAGGTTAGGATGTGTTACTACAGAAGAATATTTGGTATTTTAATTTTAATTTGTAAATAGCTGTGTACATCAGCATGTTAGACTTTGAAGGTGCGCTGACAATTGGATGTTAAATTTGGTGTCCCATAACTCCTAAAATCACTTGAAACTGTTCAGAGAATTACAACAGAATGTAATGTGAACAGCGGAAGAAAGTAGTAAAGATCAGTGAAATCTTCTCCTGGAAAGATTAGACACATGTAATCTTTAAATAAACTGTTTCACTCACATTTCACATCAATAGGGATCACTTTTGATGTCTTCCCCAGTGTGCTCTCAGCTGTACACATATACTGTCCAGAGTCAGAAACCTGGATGGAGCTGAAGAAAAGCTTTGATTCTTTAGTGAGAGGAGGAAGTTTCTTATTTCCACTCGTCTTGTACCAGGTGTAGTTAGCTGCTGGGTTAGCATCACTGCTACAGGTCAGAGTCACTGAACTGCCCTCCTCTATCTCAGCAGAGGGACTCACTGACACAGAGGGAAGCTTTGGAGCATCTGCAGGAGAAATTTACATTAATATTTAAATATAAAAATATTTAAAAGCACATGATTTTCTATCTAAAATATTTATTACTTTTTTCCTTTATTATTGTAATGTAGAGCTGGAGCTGTCAAATCATTTTAACTCATGTTTGAAACGGACAGCCAATAACAAGTCTTTAACATTTAAATGTTTAGTTTTTAACGACTGATTATTCTCTTTATATGCTGATTTTGTTGCAGGTGCCGGCTGTTTATACTGAGCATCCAAAATCCAAATGTTTTCATCATTCATCTGCAACTGTGAATAACATGCAGAACAATCTAAAGGCAACCCTCATTTGTATTCCTAGAGCAATTTAAATTATGAAGTTGACCTGTTTAGGTGGGCAATGATGGAGACACTTGGAGCGGCGTGATTGGGAGGAACGGCCCCCCTGATCTGAACCGGAGTGGTAGTTTGTGGGTGAACTGGGAACGTCTGGAGGAGGCCCAAGTTCAGGAGGCCTCAGGCTGGGGACATTGAACCAGAGTGGGCGGTGTTCAAAGCCTCTATTGCCGAAGCCGTGGCGGGGAGCTGTGGTCTCAAGGTCTTAGGTGCCTCAAGGGGCGATAACCCTTGAACCTCCTGGTGGACGTCCGACTGAAGAAGGAGGCCTTCAGGGATATGTTATCCCGGGGGACTCCCGAGGCAGAGGCAAGGTACCGACAGGCCCGAAGGGCAGCAGCCTCAGCCGTGGCCGAGGCAAAGCAGCGGGTGTGGGAGAAGTTCGGAGAAGCCATGGAAAAGGACTTTCGGGCGGCACCAAAGTTGTTCTGGAAAACTGTCCGACACCTCAGGAGGGGGAAGCAGGGAACCATCCAAGCTGTGTACAGTAAGGATGGGACGTTGTTGACCTCAACTGATAGGGTGTTAGGGCGTTGGAAGGAACACTTTGAGGAACTCCTGAACCCGACAACTCCCTCTATGTTAGAGGCAGAGCTGGAGTATGACGGGGGATCAACACCAATCTCCCGGGGGGAGGTCACTGAGGTCGTCAAACAACTCCACAGTGGCAAAGCCCCGGGGGTGGATGAGATCCGCCCAGAAATGCTGAAGGCTCTGGGTGTTGAGGGACTGTCATGGTTGACACGTCTCATCAACGTTGCGTGGAAGTCGGAAACAGTACCGAAGGAGTGGCAGACCGGGTTGGTGGTTCCCCTTTTCAAAAAGGAGGATCAGAGGGTGTGTGCCAATTATAGAGGCATCACACTACTCAGCATCCCCGGGAAAGTTTACTCCAAGGTACTTGAAAGGAGGGTCAGGCCGATTGTCGAACCTCAGATTGAGGAGGAACAATGCGGATTCCGTCCTGGTCGTGGAACGACGGATCAGCTTTTTCTCTCGCAAGGATCCTGGAGGGGGCCTGGGAGTACGCTTTTCCGGTCTACATGTGTTTTGTAGATTTGGAGAAGACGTATGACCGGGTTCCCAGGGAGTTACTCTGGGAGATGCTGCAGGAGTATGGGGTGAGGGGGTCTCTACTCAGGGCCATCCAATCTCTGTACTCCCAAAGCGAGAGCTGTGTCCGGGTCCTCGGCAGTAAGTCGGACCCATTTCCGGTGAGGGTTGACCTCCGCCAGGGCTGCGCTTTGTCACCAATCCTGTTTGTAATATTCATGGATGGATTTCGAGGCGTAGACGTGGGGGGGGGGGGGGGGGTCTGCAGTTCGGTGGACTAAGGATTGCACCACTGCTTTTTGCAGATGATGTGGTCCTAATGGCTTCATCGGTCTGCGACCTTCAGCACTCACTGGATCGGTTCGCAACCGAGTGTGAAGCGGCTGGGATGAGGATCAGCACCTCCAAATCTGAGGCCATGGTTCTCAGCAGGAAACTAATGGACTGTCCTCTCCAAGTAGGGAATGAGTCCTTACCCCAAGTGAAGGAGTTCAAGTATCTCGGGGTCTTGTTCTCGAGTGAGGGAACAATGGAGCGTGAGATGGGCCGGAGAATCGGAGCAGCGGGAGCGGTACTGCAGTCGCTTTACCGCACCGTTGTGACGAAAAGACAGCTGAACCAGAAGGCAAAGCTCTCTGTCTACCGGGCCATTCTCGTTCCTACCCTCACCTATGGTCATGAAGGATGGGTCATGACCGAAAGAACGAGATCGCGGATACAAGCGGCCGAGATGGGTTTTCTCCGCAGGGTGGCTGGCGTCTCCCTTAGGGATAAGGTGAGAAGTTCAGTCATCCGGGAGGGACTCGGAGTTGGACCGCTCCTTTTTCGCGTCGAAAGGAGCCAGTTGAGGTGGTTCGGGCACCTAGTAAGGATGCCACCTGGGCGCCTCCCTAGGGAGGTGTTCCAGGCACGTCCAGCTGGGAGGAGACCGAGGGGTAGACCTAGGACCAGGTGGAGGGATTATATCTCTTCGCTGGCCTGGGAGCGCCTTGGGATCCCCCAGTCAGAGCTGGTTGATGTGGCCAGGGAAAGGAACGTTTGGGGCTCTCTGCTGGAACTGCTACCCCGCGACCCGACCACGGATAAGCAGGAGAAGATGGATGGATGGATGGATGGACCTGTTTTTACTATTTCACTTCCACTTGTTCTTGATTATTATAACATTTGTAATTTATTGATTGTGATGTTTCGTTGTTTCTTTGTGGTTATGGATTCCTGGTTATTGCTGATATTTTGTTTTTACTTGTATTTTATAAACGTTGCTTTATTCCAGTTGAGGTCTCGAGAAAAAAGTATTTCCAAGTCATCTTATTTATTTTATTAAGATGGCTTATTTACAGGTGGTATTTTATATTTTTGTTAAATATTTAATATCAACAAAAATCACTTCCAGTTGTTTTTTATTTAGTTTTTTTAATTGCTAAGAATTTATTTCCCTAATTTATTCTTACATTTCTTTTTTAGATGTTCTTGGTGCATATAGGATTTTCCTTTTATTGTTTACTGTATGTTGCTTTTATTACAATTATGTACAGGTTACAGCTAAGTTTTAGTGTTTGTACTACTGCTGTCTCCATATGAAGATTAAGAATACTGCAGGGAGGTTATCTCTGAAATGGAATTGTAATGTAATGTCAGTGTGTGTGTAGTGGTTAACTCACACACTGCAGGAGAGGGGAAGTCTGCATGTCCTTTCAGAGCACAGGAATATCTGTCTGTAGAACCAAATGTGAATAAGAGAGTAGAATATATTGAAGTCGTAGATTTTTCTCCGTTTTTGTACCAGACATAATGACCAGAAGGTACAAGACAACTGCTCCGACACTTCAGCTCTGCTCGGTTAGTATATTTGGGTTCAAACTGCACCGTGAGATCTGGATTTGTGAACAAAGAACAGGAATGTTGATTCGGATAAAAACTGTCAACACACATGAATTCATACACATTTATGTTATTGATTTCTAGATTTCGAACGATTAGAAATAATAGACATGAATGAAAATGTTACCTGTGACAGACAAAGTGACTCCAGGTGAACCAGAATATGTTCCACCTTTTTGGTTTGTTTTGATCCTGAACCTGTACTGAGCTGAGTCGCTCTCTCTCAGGTTTTTGATTCTCAGAGTGAAGATGTTGTTTTCAAAATCCTCTACACGACCTGCATACTCTGAGACTGTTCTCATCTACAGGTTCACCATCTTTCTTCTCAGTGAACCAGAATGTTTTCATAACTGTGTTAACACTTCTTTTCCATGTAGATGGGTATTTGTAGCTGCATCTTATTTCCACTGTTGATCCTTTCACTGCACAGATCTCAGTAGAAGTGTAATTCACTGCCCAGCCATCCTGACCCTGAACCACTGAAACACAGAGCACATCAGAAACTACAATCAAAGTGAATGACTTAAGTTAACAATTAGTTAATAAGAATTTTTTGTATCATAATACAAATATAATTTCAGGATGATGTAACCCGGACAAGCCTCAAGATCCCTAATTATAAGAAAAATATTCTAATCATGCATCTACGGTATGTAAAGAGAACTGAATATAGATTTGTATTAGGTTTATCATATTTATCATTGTTAAGATCATATGTCCTACTTTTATGTGTTTCCAAGTTTCCATAAACAAAGTGTTTTCAAAATTATTTGCGTCAACAAATAATTATTGAGTTACATTTTACACACTTTTCTGGGAAAGAGCAGAAGAGCACGTTAAATTCACATCTCAGTTCCTTCTTAGGCACTTCATACCTGATGCAATTATACTTTATGACTTATTTTAGCGTTATATAAAAATTATACCAGGTCCAAAAACAAACTGTTAGCTCAGTTTTTCAACGTCAGTGCTGTCAAAGATTGGTGGATGACTTAATATACATTAACAGTGAATGATTAGGGATCATATTAATTAGAAAAGTGTGTGATTCTCTGTCCAGTTTCCTCTCTGTTCGCTCTGTGGTCAGGTTGCTGCTGAGGTAAGTGTGAAAATAACAATGAATGCAGAACACTGAGGTGTGAGCAGCTTCTGTCGGATATACAGATAAGAAAAAGAAGAAGGCTGCTTTTAACTCAGAGTGTGGGAATATAACACTGAGGTCAGAGAGGAGAGAAGGAACTAGAAGGGTTTGGTGCAGAGGTATGGCGACATAAGAGAAGTTGAGAGACAGTATGTAATGACTTGTGAGAAAAATATCCCTCGAAAACACTAAAACTTAATAAAAAACGACAATAATTGTTTTAACCAGGGTCATCTTAGAAATAAAACAAAGCAAAGGTTTTCACAGGGTGAGGAGGGAACAATATTCTCAGTTTACAGCGTGTAAATGTTCTGTGGGCACAAGTTACTTTATGCAAAAGATATTTGCAAATGACGTTGGTCAACACAGGAAAGATCTTTTTACGAATAACCATTACAATTAAAAACTTGGTAACATCTAAGTGTTTCATCAAAGCTACACAAAACATTTATTTGAATATTTCTGGAAAGTTTGCATTTCATCCAACCCCGATCCACTTATTTCTACAAATGACCTGCTTTTACAAGTCCCACATTTTCCCAGAATCCCCTCTGTTCATGTGATGAATGTAAGTGTAGATGTACAGTACCTGACACAGAGAGCAGGAAGACAACTAATCCACTCGCTGCTGCAGTTAGACTCATAGCTGCTCCTCTCATCTCTGTGAGACTATAAAACATGTCAGATTAAATAATGTTCACAGGAGGTATACAGAATCAGTCATATTAATAAACTGTTTCTACTTACACTGAAAGAGGAACGATGTGCTTTTCCTCTGTCGCCAATGAGCAGAAGACGGATATCAGGCTGTTAAAAGACTAGATTTACTTCCTCTTTAGATTATTAATATGCATGATGAGCCAAACCCCAGTAACACCCACTGCACAACAAAGTTGTATTGTTTTAAAAAGTATACACGTTAAAAGAGACTACGGTTAAACATTTGTTTCACTGCCAATATTCCACACACACCAAAAGAGCATTCAAATTAAAAGAGAATAACAGTTCATCTCCATGAGCACTGAGGAAGTCACACAGTCTGCAGGTGTAGTGAAGGAACAGGAACGCATGCTTGCTTGCGGAGAAATGCAGAACTTCGAGACGTGGGAAACTTACATGCCTGCCAACATGAACCACTCACACATGGACTGGTAGGCAGGGGCGGATCTAGAAAAATATTCATGGGGTGGCAAGAGGGTGGCAGGAGAATTTGAGGGGTGGCATCCCCTGGCAGAAGTATATGCTGATTTAATCGCAGTCATATCAATTAATGTTAACTTGGAAAGCCACAATATTTATATTTTAACTCAATAACATTAGGTGACATTATTGTGGCACAACAGTGAATCCTTAAATATAAATATATAAGGTGGCAGACATCATTGAATGAATTTTAACTGAACAATAACTGAATGAGTTTGTCTCACTCTTAGACCAGCAGGGGTACCAAATCTATGCAGACTGCTGCAATAAGTACATTAATTAACTGTCTCGTCGATGTTTGTCTGAATTAATATGATACTATTAACAATCATATTATTCCTATCAGCTGTCAATCACTGTTATGATTCACATATTCAGTGTTATTATTAAATAAACTATATTTTTTGGAGGAGTTAATGATGAATGTTCCTCAAGATGCTTGCCCACCCTCCTTCAAATTTGAAAGACAAGTAATTACTATCATATATCAAAAGATTCAAAGGAACAGTTCAGCGCCCCACAACTTCATTGCAAACAGTTACAACCTTGACTTTACATCAGAAAGAACAAACATTAAAGAAGTGACTAACTGCATCAGTTAGGGTTAAAAACGTGTATTCAGCTAAAACATACATCTCTGCAGTTATTATCCAGTGGAAAGTCCTTACCTACTGGCCTAGTTCAATCAAAGTGGTTACTTTCTTTTGGCTGGGCAGTGTAGTTTTACTTAGTCTTATTTGACTTTCTCAGGACTTGAAACTGTTTTTTGGGGGCAGACCCCCACAAAGAAGAAAAATGTTATACACACGTAAGGTCATCATCTTAACAGTTTGTTATGCTCATCGAGTCATCCGTGAGCAAAGCATCAAGTTGGCATGCCTATAACAGCTGAATGCGGCGATTACCATCTTGTTCAGCAAATCGCCTCACAAACTGATTAAGATCTAAAGCTATGGTGCGTTTTGATTCAATGCTGAGTGCAGCCAAACCTGACAGTCTCTTCTCTGTCATTGTAGACCGCAAATACCTCATTCCTTCCGTCTACTTGGATCCGAATGCTTCTCGTTTTGCGCCGTCCCGTTCAAATGAAATCGCCGCCAATCATATTTCCACTTGCGCCAGGGCCGGGGGAGGGGTTACAAGGCTCGCGTCTTGTGCTGCATTCACTTGCACTCGGACATTAGAGATTTTCTCTCATAAATGTCCGATGAGCCACAACTTTTCTTTCAAAACAAAGCTGCCAACTGGGGTGGCAACTAGGGTGGCAAGGTATTTTTCTGAGGTGGCAGCTGCCACCCCGTGCCACCCCGTAGAACCGCCACTGCTGGTAGGACAGACAATGTTTGATAGATGTTTATTAGAAAAACAACACTTTCAATTACTTTGACTAAAGTGGATCAGTTAGAAAAGCAGTGTGCAGAGATGTCTTACTTTAAGTTAACAGAAACGTTAACATTTGAAAACAGACCGCACTGCATGGAACAGACTTCATTATGAACCATCAGCATGGCTAGATACCACTGGAGGTGAGATAGGAAATACATATTATTATAGTATTGGTGAAATGACTTCAACTAGAAAGTGGAGGGAGCACTCAGAGTGATGAAGACTGAATGTGCAACAGTTAAGATCCCCCACTAGAGGACAGTGAAACATCAGATACTGAACAGGACCCTGAAACACATTTTAACATCCAACACTGATAGATACTTTCACATTTTATAAATAAAGCTATCTGCTCTTTAGTCTTTAACCATGACATGTAATCCATTACACTTTGGAGGTTATACACAGCATATTAGACACAAAGTTCACACCTGTCAGCAACATTGACATATTACAACAGCATCAAACTCTTTTACACAACAAGTTTTACTTCAATATCTGAGGATGAAGGGATGTCAAAATGAAAGGATGAATGGAACTAGAGAGGGAGGGTTTAACTGATGAAGGGTTTAGGGAGAAAGGAATGAAGGGATGAATGGATGTGGGGATTAAGGGTCGAAGTTATGTAGGGAGGGAGGGGTGAAGGGAAGTAGGGGGGGGGGAGGTGATGAAGGGATGTTTAGATGAAGGCTCATGGGAAAGAGGGATAGAGGGATATAGGGTTTAAGAATGAGTTATGGGAAGAAGCATTAAAGCGATATAGAGGAGAAGGTTGAAATGAGGGAGTGATGAATGGAAGAGGGACGTGGAGATTACATTACATTATTACATGTTACTTGTTAGACGCTTTTATCTAAAGCGACTTACATGCTCAGTACTGTGGGCAATCCCCACAGGAGCAATTTGGGGTGAAGTGTCTCAGGGACACAACGACATGCTGACTGCAGTGGGACTCGAACTTGCTATCCTCTGATTCAAAGATCAGCACACTAACCCACTGCGCCACACGCCTCCCCGAGATGGATGAATGGTGGGATGAAGATTTTAAGGGATGTAAAAAGGGATGAATGAGTGTGCAAAAGAGGGAGGTGAGTTAGGGATGTAGAGAGGAAGGGATAAAGGGATGATGGGATGCAGTTATGAAAGTGAGGAGGAAGGGATGAAGGAAAGATTGAATGAAGGGAGGTAGGGAGGAAGGGATAAAGGGATGAAGTGCTGGATAGATGAAGGGAAGTAGGAAGGGTGGGATCAACTCGCAACATCCCAGATTATATTAAAAATCTATTTCACTGTGTCTCGTTTTATCCTTACAGTGACACTTAGTGGCAATTTGAGACTTAAACCAAAGCAACATTTACTTGATGTTTTTTGTATAAATTAGTGAATGATATAAAGGTTATATTATAAAAAATAAATACATAAAGAAGCTGAAACCTTTCTAAACTCACATGTTTCCAAGTTGTCCGATGATCCATTTCCTTGATATAGAAACTGGCTTTTATTTTAATTAAACACAGAAACACTAAATTACATCAGAACTCTTAAGTTAGACCCCTGTACTCTCCACAGGGACATTTCAACGTCCTTCTTCTTTGTTCCATCAGGTGAGCGTCTGAAGAAAATCACAGAGACTTTGTGTAAAGTTACAGCTGGAACTGTGACTCTAAATGTGGAGTGGGCTGTTTGATCTGATGCAGGAGGCTCTAACCTGACTGGACTTCACACCATGTCTCCCTGCTCCTCTGTGTCTTCTCTCTTTGCTGCAGTGTGTGAGATGTTCTCATACTCAGGGATAGAGTCCAACTGATGAAGAGAGAGAAGACACAATGAGGGTTTCATTCATGAAACCTGCATTATTTAAGATTTTACCTAAAATGAATTTAATGATGTTTCAAAGTAGATTATTGATGAACTTGTTTAAAATGGATTACCAGTCGCTATGGAGCAGGTTTTATTTAAAATATGAATAGATTTTCGCATTAATGAACACATTCCTACTCGTGACATAGGGGAAGTTTTGTCGATAGGGCGTCTTTCTCTCACCTCTATATCTTCAGGTTCATGTGCTTCAGTGGTGGAGCGCAGAGCTTTCTTCTTCCTGGATTGAATACAACAACGAATATAGTTTTTACCACGATGAAATTCATAACATTGAAACTACAGCATGATAAATGTCGGGTGAACTGATGTATTTCTATTGTTGTACCTCATCCACAGAATCAGGAGAAACACAGGAATCAGCATCAAGACCCCCAGAGTCGTCCTGATGATATTCACTGACATTGTTGAATTCCCTAGAAACATGAACACATATGTGATACACCTCAGTAGTATATTGATACATTCCTTTGTCAGTGTCATCCACCTCTGACACCATGGAGGTTCCTCCCTGAACACTGACATGTGTATTACACCAGTTATTGGTTGCTTCATATTACAATGTGAATCATTTCTGGTGAATGTGGAGAACTTACCTGCCACAACAATCAGATGTAAGGTGGAGTTACTACGTCCTAACTTGTTCTGGGCTCCACAGGAATAACTCCCACTGTGTTCAGCTCTGAAGTCAGTGATGTTGAAGATCTGTCCTGAAGCTTTTGGAGAGTCTTCATCCTCCTTGTACCAGGTGTAGTTAGCTGCTGGGTTAGCATCACTGCTACAGGTCAGAGTCACTGAACTGCCCTCCTCTATCTCAGCAGAGGGACTCACTGACACAGAGGGAAGCTTTGGAGCATCTGGAGGAGAAGTGTTACAGAGATGAATCTAGGTTAGGATGTGTTACTACAGAAGAATATTTGGTATTTTAATATTAATTTGTAAATAGCTGTGTACATCAGACAATTGGATGTTAAATTTGGTGTCCCATAACTCCTAAAATCGCTTGACACTGTTCAGAGAATTACAACAGAATGTAATGTGAACAGCGGAAGAAAGTAGTAAAGATCAGTGAAATCTTCTCCTGGAAAGATTAGACACATGTAATCTTTAAATAAACTGTTTCACTCACATTTCACATCAATAGGGATCACTTTTGATGTCTTCCCCAGTGTGCTCTCAGCTGTACACATATACTGTCCAGAGTCAGAAACCTGGATGGAGCTGAAGAAAAGCTTTGATTCTTTAGTGAGAGGAGGAAGTTTCTTATTTCCACTCGTCTTGTACCAGGTGTAGTTAGCTGCTGGGTTAGCATCACTGCTACAGGTCAGAGTCACTGAACTGCCCTCCTCTATCTCAGCAGAGGGACTCACTGACACAGAGGGAAGCTTTGGAGCATCTGCAGGAGAAATTTACATTAATATTTAAATATAAAAATATTTAAAAGCACATGATTTTCTATCTAAAATATTTATTACTTTTTTCCTTTATTATTGTAATGTAGAGCTGGAGCTGTCAAATCATTTTAACTCATGTTTGAAACGGACAGCCAATAACAAGTCTTTAACATTTAAATGTTTAGTTTTTAACGACTGATTATTCTCTTTATATGCTGATTTTGTTGCAGGTGCCGGCTGTTTATACTGAGCATCCAAAATCCAAATGTTTTCATCATTCATCTGCAACTGTGAATAACATGCAGAACAATCTAAAGGCAACCCTCATTTGTATTCCTAGAGCAATTTAAATTATGAAGTTGACCTGTTTAGGTGGGCAATGATGGAGACACTTGGAGCGGCGTGATTGGGAGGAACGGCCCCCCTGATCTGAACCGGAGTGGTAGTTTGTGGGTGAACTGGGAACGTCTGGAGGAGGCCCAAGTTCAGGAGGCCTTCAACTCTCACACCTCCTGCGGAGCTTTTCGGGCATTCCTGTGGAGGCTGGGGACATTGAACCAGTGGGCGGTGTTCAAAGCCTCTATTGCTGAAGCCGTGGCGGGGAGCTGTGGTCTCAAGGTCTTAGGTGCCTCAAGGGGCGATAACCCTCGAACCTCCTGGTGGACACCGGTGGTCAGGGAAGCCGTCCGACTGAAGAAGGAGGCCTTCAGGGATATGTTATCCCGGGGGACTCCCGAGGCAGTTGCAAGGTACCGACAGGCACGAAGGGCAGCAGCCTCAGCCGTGGCTGAGGCAAAGCAGCGGGTGTGGGAGAAGTTCGGAGAAGCCATGGAAAAGGACTTTCGGGCGGCACCAAAGTTGTTCTGGAAAATTGTCTGACACCTCAGGAGGGAGAAGCAGGGAACCATCCAAGCTGTGTACAGTAAGGATGGGACGTTGTTGACCTCAACTGATAGGGTGTTAGGGCGTTGGAAGGAACACTTTGAGGAACTCCTGAACCCGACAACTACATCCTCTATGGTAGAGGCAGAGCTGGAGTATGACGGGGGATCAACACCAATCTCCCGGGGGGAGGTCACTGAGGTAGTCAAACAACTCCACAGTGGCAAAGCCCCGGGGGTGGATGAGATCCGCCCAGAAATGCTGAAGGCTCTGGGTGTGAGGGACTGTCATGGTTGACACATCTCATCAACGTTGCGTGGAAGTCGGAAACAGTACCGAAGGAGTGGCAGACCGGGTGGTGGTTCCCCTTTTCAAAAAGGGGATCAGAGGGTGTGTGCCAATTATAGAGGCATCACACTACTCAGCATCCCCGGGAAAGTTTACTCTAAGGTACTTGAAAGGAGGGTCAGGCTTGTCGAACCTCAGATTGAGGAGGAACAATGCGGATTCCGTCCTGGTCGTGGAACGACGGATCAGCTTTTTCTCTCGCAAGGATCCTGGAGGGGGCCTGGGAGTACGCTTTTTCCGGTCTACATGTGTTTTGTAGATTTGGAGAAGACGTATGACCGGGTTCCCAGGGAGTTACTCTGGGAGATGCTGCAGGAGTATGGGGTGAGGGGGTCTCTACTCAGGGCCATCCAATCTCTGTACTCCCAAAGCGAGAGCTGTGTCCGGGTCCTCGGCAGTAAGTCGGACCCATTTCCGGTGAGGGTTGACCTCCGCCAGGGCTGTGCTTTGTCACCAATCCTGTTTGTAATATTCATGGATGGATTTCGAGGCGTAGTCGTGGGGGGGGGGGGGGTCTGCAGTTCGGTGGACTAAGGATTGCACCATTGCTTTTTGCAGATGATGCGGTCCTAATGGCTTCATCGGTCTGCGACCTTCAGCACTCACTGGATTGGTTCGCAACCGAGTGTGAAGCGGCTGGGATGAGGATCAGCACCTCCAAATCTGAGGCCATGGTTCTCAGCAGGAAACTAATGGACTGTCCTCTCCAAGTAGGGAATGAGTCCTTACCCCAAGTGAAGGAGTTCAAGTATCTCGGGGTCTTGTTCTCGAGTGAGGGAACAATGGAGCGTGAGATGGGCCGGAGAATCGGAGCAGCGGGAGCGGTACTGCAGTCGCTTTACCGCACCGTTGTGACGAAAAGACAGCTGAACCAGAAGGCAAAGCTCTCTGTCTACCGGGCCATTCTCGTTCCTAAACCTCACCTATGGTCATGAAGGATGGGTCATGACCGAAAGAACGAGATCGCGGATACAAGCGGCCGAGATGGGTTTTCTCCGCAGGGTGGCTGGCGTCTCCCTTAGGGATAAGGTGATAAGTTCAGTCATCCGGGAGGGACTCGGAGTTGGACCGCTCCTTCTTCGCGTCGAAAGGAGCCAGTTGAGGTGGTTCGGGCACCTAGTAAGGATGCCACCTGGGCGCCTCCCTAGGGAGGTGTTCCAGGCACGTCCAGCTGGGAGGAGACCGAGGGGTAGACCTAGGACCAGGTGGAGGGATTATATCTCTTCGCTGGCCTGGGAGCGCCTTGGGATCCCCCAGTCAGAGCTGGTTGATGTGGCCAGGGAAAGGAATGTTTGGGGCTCTCTGCTGGAACTGCTACCTCTGCGACCCGACCACGGATAAGCGGGAGAAGATGGATGGATGGATGGATGGACCTGTTTTTACTATTTCACTTCCACTTGTTCTTGATTATTATAACATTTGTAATTTATTGATTGTGATGTTTCGTTGTTTCTTTGTGGTTATGGATTCCTGGTTATTGCTGATTTTGTTTTTACTTGTATTTTATAAACGTTGCTTTATTCCAGTTGAGGTCTCGAGAAAAAAGTATTTCCAAGTCATCTTATTTATTTTATTAAGATGGCTTATTTACAGGTGGTATTTTATATTTTTGTTAAATATTTAATATCAACAAAAATCACTTCCAGTTGTTTTTATTTAGTTTTTTTAATTGCTAAGAATTTATTTCCCTAATTTATTCTTACATTTTTTTTTAGATGTTCTTGGTGCGTATAGGATTTTCCTTTTATTGTTTACTGTATGTTGCTTTTATTACAATTATGTACAGGTTACAGCTAAGTTTTAGTGTTTGTACTACTGCTGTCTCCATATGAAGATTAAGAATACTGCAGGGAGGTTATCTCTGAAATGGAATTGTAATGTAATGTCAGTGTGTGTGTAGTGGTTAACTCACACACTGCAGGAGAGGGGAAGTCTGCATGTCCTTTCAGAGCACAGGAATAGCTGTCTGTAGAACCAAATGTGAATAAGAGAGTAGAATATATTGAAGTCGTAGATTTTTCTCCGTTTTTGTACCAGACATAATGACCAGAAGGTACAAGACAACTGCTCCGACACTTCAGCTCTGCCCGGTTAGTATATTTGGTTTCAAACTGCACCGTGAGATCTGGATTTGTGAACAAAGAACAGGAATGTTGATTCAGATAAAAACTGTCAACACACATGAATTCATACACATTTATGTTATTGATTTCTAGATTTCGAACGATTAGAAATAATAGACATGAATGAAAATGTTACCTGTGACAGACAAAGTGACTCCAGGTGAACCAGAATATGTTCCACCTTTTTGGTTTGTTTTGATCCTGAACTTGTACTGAGCTGAGTCGCTCTCTCTCAGGTTTTTGATTCTCAGAGTGAAGATGTTGTTTTCACAGAGATCCTCTACACGACCTGCATACTCTGAGACTGTTCTCAGATCTACAGGTTCACCATCTTTCTTCTCAGTGAACCAGAATGTTTTCATAACTGTGTTAACACTTCTTTTCCATGTAGATGGGTATTTGTAGCTGCATCTTATTTCCACTGTTGATCCTTTCACTGCACAGATCTCAGTAGAAGTGTAATTCACTGCCCAGCCATCCTGACCCTGAACCACTGAAACACAGAGCACATCAGAAACTAGAATCAAAGTGAATGACTTAAGTTAACAATTAGTTAATAAGAATTTTTTGTATCATAATACAAATATAATTTCAGGATGATGTAACCCGGACAAGCCTCAACATCCCTAATTATAAGAAAAATATTCTAATCATGCATCTACGGTATGTAAAGAGAACTGAATATAGATTTTTTATTAGGTTTATCATATTTATCATTGTTAAGATCATATGTCCTACTTTTATGTGTTTCCAAGTTTCCATAAACAAAGTGTTTTCAAAATTATTTGCGTCAACAAATAATTATTGAGTCACATTTTACACACTTTTCTGGGAAAGAGCAGAAGAGCACGTTAAATTCACATCTCAGTTCCTTCTTACCCCTAGATTCCACCGGGAGCGTCTGCGCTGCGTTACGGCTACGCCACGCCACGCTGCGGCGTTTTTAGCGATCGCGGCCACTCTTCTTGTCAATGGGTGCTATTCCACCAGACCCGCTGCGCCGCGGCTTGAAGCGTCCCAGAAGCGCCTCGGCGCAAGGAATTTCTAAAATATAGGATGAATCCTATTTTTGACGCGGCGCAGCGTGGCGCAGCCGTAGCGCAGGCAGGAAGTGGAACGTTCATCCGGCCCAGGCCCATTCCCCAAATAAATGTCCAGGAAATATGCCCAAATCAACAACAACTGCGAGCCTGCACACAAGACGCTCCGCTTCCGCAACGTTTTGAAACGCGCCCGGTGGGTTATGAAGCAGGAGGAGGTCGCAGCGTGGCGTGGCGTAGCCGTAACGCAGCGCAGACGCTCCCGGTGGAATCTAGGGGTAAGGCACTTCATACCTGATGCAATTATACTTTATGACTTATTTTAGCATCATATCCGAATTATACCAGGTCCAAAAACAAACTGTAAGCTCAGTTTTTCAACGTCAGTGCTGTCAAAGATTGGTGGATGACTTAAAATAAATGAACAGTGAATGATTAGCGATCACATTAATTAGAAAAGTGTGTGATTCTCTGTCCAGTTTCCTCTCTGTTCGCTCTGTGGTCAGGTTGCTGCTGAGGTAAGTGTGAAAATAACAATGAATGCAGTACACTGAGGTGTGAGCAGCTTCTGTCGGATATACAGATAAGAAAAAGAAGAAGGCTGCTTTTAACTCAGGGTGTGGGTCAGAGAGGAGAGAAGGAACTAGAAGGGTTTGGTGCAGAGGTATGGCGACATAAAGGCCTCTACACACCGGCCCGACTTTGGGAGTCAGAGGCCGTCCGAAGCCGTCAGAGGCAGTCGGGCATTCGCGTCGCACTACTCAGGTTGGTGTGTCGTCTCTTTACGGCACATTTTCAACCCTCCCGCCTCCTCCCGCCGCCGATTCAACATGTTGAATCGGCGGCGGGAGGCCGCGGGAGGCCAAAGAACGTCGGGACAAATCAATCACTCTGATTGGCTGTTCAGCTTAGCGAATCAGTGCATCAGAAGTGAAGCGGAAGTGAGGGACCAAAACAAACGATAAGAAGGCACACACAGACGGCTAATCTTCCTCATTTTCATCTCACCCGGACGCAAGAGTTTCTTTTTTATCATGACGGCATGGAATGAAGAAAGTGAAGACCAACTGATCAGGCTGTGTTTGTTTGTTTATATTACTAAGTCTGTTCTTCTTCTCTCGGTGTATAAAACGCAGTCTGTCTTCCGGTTGTTGCCTCTTTTGAATGACGAATACACACTACCGCCGCCTGCTGGTAAGGAGAGTTATTGCCACTCGTCGGCTGAAGTATTTGCGGTGTGTTCGTAGGCGGGCGGCTTTATCCGACGAAGCCAACGAAGCCTGACGTAGCTGACGTAAAAGTCGGGACGCCTTCGGTACGCGTTCTTTGGTCTCAGGTTGGTGTGTAGAGACCTTAAGAGAAGTTGAGAGACAGTATGTAATGACTTGTGAGAAAAATATCCCTCGAAAACACTAAAACTTAATAAAAAACGACAATAATTGTTTTAACCAGGGTCATCTTAGAAGTAAAACAAAGCAAAGGTTTTCACAGGGTGAGGAGGGAACAATATTCTCAGTTTACAGCGTTTAAATGTTCTGGGCACAAAGTTACTTTATACAAAAGATATTTGCAAATGACATTGGTCAACACAGGAAAGATCTTTTTACGAATAACCATTACAATTAAAAACTTGGTAACATCTAAGTGTTTCATCAAAGCTACACAAAACATTTATTTGGAATATTTCTGGAAAGTTTGCATTTCATTCAACCCCGATCCACTTCTTTCTACAAATGACCTGCTTTTACAAGTCCCACATTTTCCCAGAATCCCCTCTGTTCATGTGATGAATGTAAGTGTAGATGTACAGTACCTGACACAGAGAGCAGGAAGACAACTAATCCACTCGCTGCTGCAGTTAGACTCATAGCTGCTCCTCTCATCTCTGTGAGACTATAAAACATGTCAGATTAAATAATGTTCACAGGAGGTATACAGAATCAGTCATATTAATAAACTGTTTCTACTTACAATGAAAGAGGAACGATGTGCTTTTCCTCTGTCGCCAATGAGCAGAAGACGGATATCAGGCTGTTAAAAGACTAGATTTACTTCCTCTTTAGATTATTAATATGCATGATGAGCCAAACCCCAGTAACACCCACTGCACAACAAAGTTGTATTGTTTTAAAAAGTATACACGTTAAAAGAGACTACGGTTAAACATTTGTTTCACTGCCAATATTCCACTGACACCAGAAAAGAGCATTCAAATTAAGAAGAGAATAACAGTTCATCTCCATGAGCACTGAGGAAGTCACACAGTCTGCAGGTGTAGTGAAGGAACAGGAACGCATGCTTGCTTGCGGAGAAATGCAGAACTTCGAGACGTGGGAAACTTACATGCCTGCCAACATGAACCACTCACACATGGACTGGTAGGCAGGGGCGGATCTAGAAAAATATTCATGGGGTGGCAAGAGGGTGGCAGGAGAATTTGAGGGGTGGCATCCCCTGGCAGAAGTATATGCTGATTTAATCGCAGTCATATCAATTAATGTTAACTTGGAAAGCCACAATATTTATATTTTAACTCAATAACATTAGGTGACATTATTGTGGCACAACAGTGAATCCTTAAATATAAATATATAAGGTGGCAGACATCATTGAATGAATTTTAACTGAACAATAACTGAATGAGTTTGTCTCACTCTTAGACCAGCAGGGGTACCAAATCTATGCAGACTGCTGCAATAAGTACATTAATTAACTGTCTCGTCGATGTTTGTCTGAATTAATATGATACTATTAACAATCATATTATTCCTATCAGCTGTCAATCACTGTTATGATTCACATATTCAGTGTTATTATTAAATAAACTATATTTTTTGGAGGAGTTAATGATGAATGTTCCTCAAGATGCTTGCTCACCCTCCTTCAAATTTGAAAGACAAGTAATTACTATCATATATCAAAAGATTCAAAGGAACAGTTCAGCGCCCCACAACTTCATTGCAAACAGTTACAACCTTGACTTTACATCAGAAAGAACAAACATTAAAGAAGTGACTAACTGCATCAGTTAGGGTTAAAAACGTGTATTCAGCTAAAACATACATCGCTGCAGTTATTATCCAGTGGAAAGCCCTTACCTACTGGCCTAGTTCAATCAAAGTGGTTACTTTCTTTTGGCTGGGCAGTGTAGTTTTACTTAGTCTTATTTGACTTTCTCAGGACTTGAAACTGTTTTTTGGGGGCAGACCCCCACAAAGAAGAAAAATGTTATACACACGTAAGGTCATCATCTTAACAGTTTGTTATGCTCATCGAGTCATCTGTGAGCAGAGCATCAAGTTGGCATGCCTATAACAGCTGAATGCGGCGATTACCATCTTGTTCAGCAAATCGCCTCACAAACTGATTAAGATCCAAAGCTATGGTGCGTTTTGATTCAATGCTGAGTGCAGCCAAACCTGACCGTCTCTTCTCTGTCATTGTAGACCGCAAATACCTCATTCCTTCCGTCTACTTGGATCCGAATGCTTCTCGTTTTGCGCCGTCCCGTTCAAATGAAATCGCCGCCAATCATATTTCCACGCTTGCGCCAGGGCCGGGGGAGGGGTTTCAAGGCTCGCGTCTTGTGCTGCATTCACTTGCACTCGGACATTAGAGATTTTCTCTCATAAATGTCCGATGAGCCACAACTTTTCTTTCAAAACAAAGCTGCCAACTGGGGTGGCAACTAGGGTGGTAAGGTATTTTTCTGAGGTGGCAGCTGCCACCCCGTGCCACCCCGTAGAACCGCCACTGCTGGTAGGACAGACAATGTTTGATAGATGTTTATTAGAAAAACAACACTTTAAATTACTTTGCCTTGTTTAAGTGGATCAGTTAGAAAAGCAGTGTGCAGAGATGTCTTACTTTAAGTTAACAGAAACGTTAACATTTGACAAAAGACCGCACTGCATGGAACAGACTTCATTATGAACCATCAGCATGGCTAGATACCACTGGAGGTGAGATAGGAAATACATATTATTATAGTTTTGGTGAAATGACTTCAACTAGAAAGTGGAGGGAGCACTCAGAGTGATGAAGACTGAATATGCAACAGTTAAGTTCCCCCACTAGAGGACAGTGAAACATCAGATACTGAACAGGACCCTGAAACACATTTTAACATCCAACACTGATAGATATTCTAACATTTTATAAATAAAGCTATCTGCTCTTTAGTCTTTAACCATGACATGTAATCCATTACACTTTGGAGGTTATACACAGCATATTAGACAAAAAGTTCACACCTGTGAGCAACATTGACATATTACAACAGCATCAAACTCTTTTACACAACAAGTTTTACTTCAATAACTGAGGATGAAGGGATGAATGGAACTAGAGAGGGAGGGTTTAACTGATGAAGGGTTTAGGGAGAAAGGAATGAAGGGATGAATGGATGTGGGGATTAAGGGTCGAAGTTATGTAGCGAGGGAGGGGTGAAAGGAAGTAGGGGGGGGGGAAATGGCCGAAGGGATGAGGGGAGGAAGTGATGAAGGGATGTTTAGATGAAGGCTCATGGGAAAGAGGGATAGAGGGATATAGGGTTTAAGAATGAGTTATGGGAAGGAGCATTAAAGCGATATAGAGGAGAAGGTTCAAATGAGGGAGTGATGAATGGAAGAGGGACGTGGAGATTACATTACATTATTACATGTTACTTGTTAGATGCTTTTATCCAAAGCGACTTACATGCTCAGTACTGTGGGCAATCCCCACAGGAGCAATTTGGGGCGAAGTGTCTCAGGGACACAACGACATGCTGACTGCAGTGGGACTCGAACTTGCTATCCTCTGATTCAAAGATCAGCGCACTAACCCACTGCGCCACACGCCTCCCCGAGATGAATGAACGGTGGGATGAAGATTTGAAGGGATGTAAAAAGGGATGAATGAGTGTGCAAAAGAGGGAGGTGAGTTAGGGATGTAGAGAGGAAGGGATAAAGGGATGATGGGATGCAGTTATGAAAGTGAGGAGGAAGGGATGAAGGAAAGATTGAATGAAGGGAGGTAGGTAGGGAGGAAGGGATAAAGGGATGAAGTGCTGGATAGATGAAGGGAAGTAGGAAGGGTGGGATCAACTCGCAACATCCCAGATTATATTAAAAATCTATTTCACTGTGTCTCGTTTTATCCTTACAGTGACACTTAGTGGCAATTTGAGACTTAAACCAAAGCAACATTTACTTGATGTTTTTTGTATAAATTAGTGAATGATATAAAGGTTATATTATAAAAAAAAATACATAAAGAAGCTGAAACCTTTCTAAACTCACATGTTTCCAAGTTGTCCGATGATCCATTTCCTTGATATAGAAACTGGCTTTCATTTTAATTAAACACAGAAACACTAAATTACATCAGAACTCTTAAGTTAGACCCCTGTACTCTCCACAGGGACATTTCAACGTCCTTCTTCTTTGTTTCCATCAGGTGAGCGTCTGAAGAAAATCACAGAGACTTTGTGTAAAGTTACAGCTGGAACTGTGACTCTAAATGTGGAGTGGGCCTGTTTGATCTGATGCAGGAGGCTCTAACCTGACTGGACTTCACACCATGTCTCCCTGCTCCTCTGTGTCTTCTCTCTTTGCTGCAGTGTGTGAGATGTTCTCATACTCAGGATCAGAGTCCAACTGATGAAGAGAGAAGACAAAATTAGGCTTTCATTCATGAAACCTGCATTATTTAAGATTTTACCTAAAATGAATTTAATGATGTTTCAAAGTAGATTATTGATGAACTTGTTTAAAATGCATTACCAGTCGCTATGGAGCAGGTTTTATTTAAAATATGAATAGATTTTCGCATTAATGAACACATTCCTACTCGTGACATAGGGGAAGTTTTGTCAATAGGGCGTCTTTCTCTCACCTCTATATCTTCAGGTTCATGTGCTTCAGTGGTGGAGCGCAGAGCTTTCTTCTTCCTGGATTGAATACAACAACGAATACAGTTTTTACCACGATGAAATTCATAACATTGAAACTACAGCGTGATAAATGTCGGGTGAACTGATGTATGTATATTGTTGTACCTCATCCACAGAATCAGGAGAAACACAGGAATCAGCATCAAGACCCCCAGAGTCGTCCTGATGATATTCACTGACATTGTTGAACTCCCTAGAAACATGAACACATATGTGATACACCTCAGTAGTATATTGATACATTCCTTTGTCAGTGTCATCCACCTCTGACACCATGGAGGTTCCTCCCTGAACACTGACATGTGTATTACACCAGTTATTGGTTGCTTCATATTACAATGTGAATCATTTCTGGTGAATGTGAGAACTTACCTGCCACAACAATCAGATGAAGGTGGAGTTACTACGTCCTAACTTGTTCTGGGCTCCACAGGAATAACTCCCACTGTGTTCAGCTCTGAAGTCAGTGATGTTGAAGATCTGTCCTGAAGCTTTTGGAGAGTCTTCATCCTCCTTGTACCAGGTGTAGTTAGCTGCTGGGTTAGCATCACTGCTACAGGTCAGAGTCACTGAACTGCCCTCCTCTATCTCAGCAGAGGGACTCACTGACACAGAGGGAGCTTTGGAGCATCTGGAGGAAAAAGTTTAGATAATTGATATTATTGGATGTATAATTCCACATGATTTAATGTCATCATTTATTTTAGATGTAGACCCTTGAGCTCTAAAACATTAAACTGTTCCTTTTTGTAACTGACAGCCAATAACAATTTAATATTTTAATCCTTAATTGTTAACACCTCTACACATTCTTCTCTTTATATTATAACAGTCCTGACTGTCTTCAGTTCTAGTTGTTGCGAGGCTGTCAATTATTTTTCATTACCACTTCCTGGTTCTGTTTTGCAAATAAACATCTGTGTATGAATATAATTACATTAAGACTAGCAGACTGTATGAAAAGATATACTGTATTTCACTGGGGGTGATACGAATACATTTCCTGGTTTATGAGAAGGCAACTTTTACATTTCATGTGACTAAACTTAAGAGCATAACGGGAGAAAATGTGGAGGATGGAAGAATGCCTGTTAGATCAACTTTATTATCAGTCTGAGATTTGTGTGACCTTTTATATTAATGCATACTGTAGCTGGTAATCAATCGTCAAAAGATCAATATTATACACATGATTATACTAACAACAGTGAGCTGTACAACTCTATTTGATACTCTAGATATAATTATTACTAGGCCCTTACTGTTCTTTTACCCGCTTAAAAGATCTTGTGGGCCTTCATCATGATCAAATTACATTGCAGGTGGCGGCTCTTTTTACTGTGTTTGTATTCATTGTGCACCTGAAACCTGGAAAACAGAAAGAACAGTCTGAAGCTAACGTCACTGTTATCCTCAGCTAAATATTAATTTGATCCAAATGGACTTCCAGGTGTTGATTTAGTATTTCAATTGAATAGCTTTATTTATTACTCAATAGTTTGTGATCTATTTGGTGAGTATAGGATTTCCTGTCATTGTTTCGTTTTTAACTAGATGGCCTATTTACAGCTCACAGTTTAGCTAGGTGTTCTGTAAAAAATACTGCGGTGTCCATATTAAGATTCAGAAGACTCCTGTGAGATATGTCTGAAACTGTGATGGTATTGTAATGTCAGTGTGTGTGTTGGTAAACTCACACACTGGAGGAGAGGGGAAGTCCTCATTTCCTTTAATAGCACAGGAATATCTGTCTGCAGAACCAAGTGTGAATAAACCAGTAGAATATATTGACTCCGGAGTGACCTGTCCGTTCTTGTACCAGATGTAGGAAGTATTAACAGGTACATGACACTGGTTCTGACAGTTCATCTCTACCTGGTCAGTATATTTGGGTTCCACCTGCACCCTGAGAGCTGGATTTAAGTAGAAGGAACAGGAATGTTATTTTAGACTGAACTGTCAACACACATTCATACAAACGTATTTATATTATTATTTTCTTGATGCAGAACATTTGAAAATAATTGACATGAATGAAAATATTACCTTGACACAAAGTGACTCCAGGTTCACCGGCATATATGACTAGGTTTGTTTCGATCCTGAACCTGTACTCAGCTGAGTCTCTCTCTGTCAGGTTTCTGATTCTCAGAGTGCAGATGTTGTTTTCACAGAGATCCTCTACACGACCTGCGTACTCCGAGGCTGTGGTCAGATCTACAAGTTCACCATCTTTCTTCTGAGTAAACCAGAACGTTTTCTCCACTGTGGTATCACTTCCTTTCCATATGGATGGGTATGTGTAGGAGCAGTTTATTTCCACTGATGATCCTTTCACTGCACAGATCTTAGTAGAAGAGTAAGTCACTCCCCAGCCGTCCTGACCCTGAACCACTGTAACACAGAGCACATCAGAAACTGGGATTACAGATTATGATTTAGGGTTATCAATAAGTTAATGAGACAAACTGGACCTTAATACCAATATGATGTGCGGAAACGTTACCCGGACCAGTTTCAAAGTTCTCAATTATCAGATAAAAACTCAACAGGCATCTACAGGATCTAACTAGAAATGAAGTTGAATATAGAATTGTGTGATATATATATATCATTGGTATGACTCAGAAATAATTCCTACTTAATGTGTTTGAACTAGTGTCTATTTAATTTACACACACTCAAACACTTTTTTATGAAAGAGCAGAAGAGCATTTTAAAAGCACATCTTAATTCCTTCTCATATACTTTATAACTGCTGAAAATGATACTGCATTACTCATTTTATTGTTATTTCTGAACTAAACCAGGCAGAATAGAAGTAGAAAGCAATGTGTTAGCTTAGTTATACATATAGTCAGTGCACTCAAAGATTGGAAGATGTCTTAATAGTGAATGATTAGGGATCATATTAATTAGAATAGTGTGTGATTCTCTGTCCAGTTTCCTCTCTGTTCGCTCTGTGGTCAGGTTGCTGCTGAGGTAAGTGTGAAAATAACAATGAATGCAGAACACTGAGGTGTGAGCAGCTTCTGTCTGATATACAGATAAGAAAAAGAAAACTGCTTTTAACTCACAGTGTGGGAACTAGCAGAGTTTGGTGCAGAGGTATTGCAACATAAGAGAAGTTGATAGACAGTATGCAATGACTTGTGGGAGAATATCCTTTAAAAACACTAAAACGTATTGAAAACGACAGGCAATTCTTTAACCAGTGTCATCTTAAACATAAATCAAGGCAAAATGTGTTCACATGGTGAGGAGGGAACAGTTATGAATGAATATTATTCTCAGTTTACAGCGTGTAAAAGTAGTTTGAACAAAGATATTCATGAAAAATAGTGCAAATGATGTTAACCAACACAATATCCACTAATCACAAGTAACACTAAAAACGAACTTTAAAAAAAATCATTGGTAACACAATTAAAATGTATAATATTTCTGGGAAGTTTGCATTTCACACAACTCTGATCCACTTATTCCCACATGTGACCTGGTTTTACAAGTTTTTCCCAGAATCCCCTCTGTTCATGTGATGAATGTAAGTGTAGATGTACAGTACCTGACACAGAGAGCAGGAAGACAACTAATCCACTCGCTGCTGCAGTTAAACTCATAGCTGCTCCTCTCATCTCTGTGAGACTATAAAACATGTCAGATTAAATAATGTTCACAGGAGGTATACAGAATCATTACATCAATAAACTGTTTCTACTTACAGTGAAGGAGGAACGACGTGTTCAAAGATGCCTTTCCTCTGTAGCAATGAGCAGAAGACGGATATCAGGCTGGTAAGAGACTTCCTTCCTCTTTTGATCATTAGTATGCATGATGAGCCAAATGCAAGTAAACAGATTTGGACTCACAGTTTTTAATATGATGACGTTGATTAAAACAATAGTTTCAATAACTTTAGCTTGTTTAGGTGGATCAGTTGGAAGAGCTGTGTTCATCTTACGTTTAAACAGAAACTTTAACATTTGAAAACTGAGCTCACAGCATGCAGGAAATTCATCACAAACTATCTCCATGTTTAGATACGACTGGAGGTAAGAGAGTCAATCTGTATTTTTGTAGTTTGGGTGAATTGACCCTTTAAAGCAGACAGTGGAGGGGGCACTCAGTGAGGAAGCCTGCATGTGTCACACTTAAGATCCCCCACTAGAGGACAGTGAAACATCAGAAACTGAATCAGGACCTGGAAACAACATTTTAACATCAATGACTGATTATTGTTGACAAATTCCAATTGACTTTTTGTTCTTTATCTAAAAAATATATGAGTGAACAAATGTGCATTTTTGGTCTTTCACCATGGACATGCAACCCAATAAACATTAGAAGTCTTAACGTGTATATAATACAAATAGTTCACACTGGTCACCAACATAATTAACATATTGCAAACTCAGCAGAAACTTTAATACAATCCTTTATTCTTAAACATAATCTCATATTATTGGTTATTGACTAGCATGAACTAATGGACTTTTCCCTTTAGGACCACACCAAAACAATAGATCAGCTAACGATGTCTAACAGGCGGTTTAGGATGTTAAGCACTGATGAATGTAAAGGTACGGTAAAAACGGATGGCAGATAGAGCCCACTGACGGTACCTAGAATGAGACAAATATACATTGGAGGAAATAGGAAGTGATGAGTGGAGACAGGAAGAGAAGATGAAGGGATGTAGTAATGAAAAGTTGAAAAATGTAGGCAGGGAGGGATGAAGTGGTGTAGGGATGGAGGGATAAAGGGAAGAATGGATGAAATGTCATTGGAAGAAGGGACTAAGGGATGTAGGAATAAAGGGTTGAGGGAGGGAGGGATGAATGTTAGAGGGATGTAGCGATGGATGGATGTGGATGCATGAAAGGTTGAAGAGATGTAGGGATGAAGGAATGAAGGGTTAAAAGGATGTAGACAGGGAAGGACAAACAAATAAAGGGATGGAGGGATGGAACAACAAAGGTAAGTATTGAGGGATGAAGAGATGAAGGGAGGAAGTAAAGATTGGATGAGGGAATGTAGTGAGAAGGGGATGAAGGGTTGAGGGAGAAATGCATGGATGACAGGCTGTTGGGATGAATGGATTTAAGGATGAAGTGTTGAGTGTTTAAGGGTCAAGGAATTTAGGGAGGAAATTATGAATGGAAGAAGGAATCAAGGGATAAATGGAAAAGGGGATCTAGAAAGGAAGGGAAGAATAGATGAAGGGATGTAGGGAGGGAGGGAGCATTTAAGGGTCAATGGATTTAGGGGAGGGAAGGATGAATGGAAAAGGGAGGGATGAATCGATGAAGGGATGTAGGGAGGGAGGAATCAAGGAATTAATGGATGAAGAGATGTATGGAAGGAGGGATGAATGGAGGGATACATTGATTTGGGAATTCAGCAGGAATTCAGCAGGAATTCAATGTAGGTATGGAGGGATAAAGGATGTAGGTATTGAGGATGGATGAAGGGATGGATGAAGACATGAGGGAGGGAGGGATGAAGACATGAGGGAGGGAGGGATGAAGACATGAGGGAGGGATGAATGGATTTGGGAATTTAGGGTTGAGCGTTTAAGGGTCAAGGAATTTAGGGAAGTAAGGATGAAGGGGAAGAAGGAAGGGATGAATTGATGAAGGGATGTAGGGAGGGAGGGATTAGGGGATGTAAAGACGAAGGGTGGAGAAAGAAAGGGATGAAAGGATGAAGGTTGGGGGGATTAGGGAATGTAGGGAGGGAGGAATGAATGGAAAAAGGGATATATGGATCTGGGCATTTAGGGTCAAGGGTTTAAGGGTCAAAGGGATGTAAGGAGGAAGGGATGAATGAAAGAAAGAAGGGAAGACTAAATAAAGGGATGTAGGGAGGAAGGAATCAAGGTATAAACGGATAAAGGGATATAGGTAGAAAGGGATAAATTGCTAAAAGTATGTAGGAAAGCAGGGACAAACGGTTGAAGGGATGAGGTTGAGTATGAGGTAGGAAGGGGAAGGGATGAATTTAAGGGTCATGGAGGGAGAATGTTGAAACATGAAACTTCAGTATTTTGTCAAAGTTTTGATACGGCAGTTTGAGCGTCTGGTCTGTCGTGAAGAGATGAAACGAGGACAGATGTGTTGACCGGATAAAAGAACTATAGCAGATGATAAGAGATGTGGTTGAGGCTTAGCCCTGCTCAAATAACTCCTTCACATTTAGTGAGCCTGGATCTTACTGCTTAGATTAATGACTTTCTAGTCCAGTAGTGGTGGAACTTGGAGACTCTACCTGACAGCCCATTGGTTTAGAAACTTCATTTAGCTTTCTTTTACAAAAAAGAAAGACATGAGAAATAAGAGAGGTGGTCTTTATAAAGGTTTCTTTTGGCCACAACACCCTTTTTTGCAAAACAAGCTGTGCATTTAAATAATGTGAAGAGGAAGGAAGTGGTATTTTTAACCTGCTGTCAGTCTCCTTTTCACTCTCAAGCCCACAGAAGGACGTTAAGGTTCAAGAGAACTTCCTTTAAGTTTATGTAGAACTGTTTTCTTGTGTACATCAATCTTCTTTATTTTATAGCCGCACGGAGACGAGAGGAGCCGCTATGATTTTAACAGCGAGTGGATTTTTTGTCTTCCTTCTCTGTATGCCAGGTAATATATATCCACATTAACATTGTACAGCCTTTACCACACTTATTCAAAGCACCTCAAAGAGAGATATATTATAAATAGATAGTTGTTTATTTTATTTTCATTCGGCTGTTGTACTTGTATATCATTGTAGGTCATTAGACAGTGTGTCTCTGTATGTCTTTATGCTCTTTATGTCTTTCTATAAATGGTTTGTTGACACAAAATGCTCGTTTTATACAATTTGTTGACAATTTTTAGATTGAATAGACCAGAACTGAACAATCCAGTAGTAAGAAATATTCCCACGCACCCAAAACTGATCAAATATAATACAAACTTGTATTCTATATTCTAGTTTAGGCATAGTTAGATAGACGCATTATCAGGAAGTCTTTTTGATAATGACTGCTGATAGTTGGGTCATTTTAAGCTTGTCCATGTTTCCATTGCCCAAAATCACATCAGTAATTTGATCCACTTTGTCTAATTTACTGAATTAGTTTCTGATGTGCTCTGTGTTACAGTGGTTCAGGGTCAGTATGGCTGGGGAGTGACTTACTCTTCTAATGAGATCTGTGCAGTGAAAGGATCAACAGTGGAGATAAGATGCAGCTACAGATACCCATCCAGAATATATGGCCATGAAAACACAGTACAGGAAACCTTCTGGTTTACTCAGAAGAAAGATGGTGAACGTGTAGATCTGAGAACAGCCTCAGAGTATGCAGGTCGTGTAGAGGATCACTTTGAAAACAACAACTGCACTCTGAGAATCAAAAACCTGAGAGAGAGCGACTCAGCTAAGTACATGTTCAGGTTCATAACAAACCAAGATACATATACTGCTTCACCAGGAGTCACTTTGTCTGTCACAGGTAACTTTGTCATATAAATGTTAAATGTGTACTGTGCTGTGAATGTTTGATAAAGAACTTAGTGTGATATTTCCTGCAATGGAAGATTTGTGTGTGTGTGATGCCCCTGTGGGTTCATCATTGGAGAGGGTGTGGCTGTCCTGTCACTACTGTGGTGATTGCATTGATTGCAGTAACTCAGGGCTGTGGTGATTGCATTGATTGCAGTAACTCAGGGCACCTGGGTCTGGTGCCCTGCAGCTATTTAAAGCCTCTCTGCTCCTCTCTGTTTCTCTCTCTGTTTTTCCCTGCAGGCACCCGGCTCTGTTGAGTATAACAAATTCCACTTCATTTGAATTGTTTGTGCTAAATAAACCTCTTTGGATAACCTTTGATATGGTGTGTCTCCTCTTTGTTGTGGCCTTTTGAGCCAGGTCATAACAAATGGGGCTCGTCCTACGGGTTATTTGTGAAAGTTTGTTAAAAGTTGTGTAGTGCTCAGAGCACATGGTGTCATTGAGCAGCTGATCAGTTGTTGTGGTCCAGCTCTGTGCTGGCTTGGCGCTGGGGGGACACATCATGTCTTTTGTGTTTCAGGAAGCTTTAGTGTTTGACATGGCGTCAGGTTTTGTGTGCCAATCAGATAAGATGTTGCTGTTTGACGCTTTTGTAAAGGGATTTCCCCGCTAGGCTTAAGTGGCGTTTCCCCTTGGGTTGCGTCTGTTTTTTTTTTTCATAGTGTTGTGGCGACGTGGTTAGTGTCAGCTGTTTTCGGACAGCTGTCTCGGGGCACGTCCGTGATTTTGTGGTGTTGCCTGCGTGCAGGTCGCTCCACAACTCCGCTGGGTTCCAGTGCGTAATTACCCGCGCAAGCCACATGAAGACTAGGTGAGATTATTAAGATTTTGGTTAGGCAGTTAGGGGGAAATTCTCTGTTGGGTTTGTCTTTTGCCCATGCATGTTGGCAGTTTTACATTTTGCTTTCTGATTGGTTATAGGTAATATTATGGCTTCTTTGTCGGCGTTTGTGGATGCGCCCTCGGTGTCTTTCTTAGATGATTGCAAGAAGGCGCAGTTGGTCGATATAGCAGAGCATTATAAATTGCTGTTGTAGGGAGCAAGCGGAAAGATGAGATTAAGGCTGTCATCGTGTCATCTTTGTTTGAGCAGGGGGTGTTGCAGAAGAGTGAGTTTGGTGTGGCAGGGGTCGTGCCGGTAGTGGTTCAGACAGCTGGTTTGACGTTCGAGCAGCAAAAAGCTTTTGGCCATGCAGTTTGAGCAGGAGAAGTTGAGTTGGAGGAGGACAGGTTGGAGTTGAGGTTGGAGTTGAGGTTGAGTTGCAGTTGGAGTTGAGGTCAGCAGCAGGAGGTAGAGAAGCGTTTAGAGGTGGAGAAGGTGCTGGAGGTGGAAAAGATGAAATGTGAGGTGGAACATGCTAGATTACGGCTGATTGGAGAGGGCAAGCTTTCTTCTGATGGTTCGGCATCAGGTAGTGGCGATGTTATTTCTAACTTGCGGTTAGTGCCAAAGTTTAATGAGCGTGACCCTGACATTTTTTTCACCCTATTTGAACGCGTAGCTGCGGCAAGAAACTGGTCAGATTCGGACAAGGTGCTGTTACTTCAGTGTGTACTCACTGGGCGAGCACAAGAGGCCTATTCAGCTATTTGTGGCGAAAATGCTTTGGACTATGCTAGTAAAATCGCGGTGTTAAAAGCATACGAACTGGTTCCTGAAGCGTATCGTCAAAAGTTCAGAAGTTGGGTCACGGGGGATAAGCAGACAAATGTGGAGTTTATCCGTGATTTGACTTCTCATTTTCAGCGGTGGTGCGCGGCAGCAAAGGTTGGCAGTTTTGACGGTCTTTGTGAACTGATTGTATTGGAACAGTTTAAAGATGTTATCCCTCAGCGTGTGGCCACTTATGTAAATGAGCAGAAGCCTTCCACCGCGCTTGGAGCTGCCGAATTAGCGGATGATTTTGTGTTGACACATTAGGGCAGTTTTACAGAGAAGTGTTCTAGGGGTGACTGGAGACGTGGAGAAGATGGTGGCTATTCCCGCGGTGGTGCAAAGTTTTCACCAGGCCCCCTCCCGTAGATTTGCAGGTCCGGGGCGACCCGAGGGCGCCAGAGTGGGCCAATGTAATTATTGCCGAGGAGAGGGTCATTGGAAGGATCAGTGTCCGTTGCTGGAACCTGAGGGGAAGCCTAGTTTTTCATCACATGCTCCAGCCATGTGGTGTTCTGCCGTTTTGGTTAAAAAAACCGCAGGGTGTAGGATCGGGCATGGTGCCTGATAAGAAGCTGGTTTGTGCCGACTTGGATGTGGGTTCTGGTTTTGAGCCGTTTATAACGGAAGCCGTTGTATCAGTTGTCGGTAGTGACAAGTATGTTCCAATTAAGGTGTTGCGTGACACAGCAGCTAGATACTCATTTATTGTTGAGTCAGTGTTGCCTTTTTCGACAGAGACTGGGGATTTTGTGCTGATGAGGGGCATGGGGGATGGGCTTGATTCCTGTGCGACGTCATACGATATTGCTGGATTGTGAGCTGGTGCGGGGAGTTGTGTCTATCGGCGTGCGTCCCGCGTTGCCACTTGATGGGGTACATATGATTTTGGGCAACGATCTCGCTGGTAGTGCTGTGTGGGCAGGGGTGCCACCGCCTGTGGTGGATTCCAGGCCATTGGCATCTGTGGAGCCAGATGAGAGCGGTTTGCAATTTCCAAGTGTGTTTCCAGTTTGTGCTGTTACGCGTGCGCAGAGCCGTAGGATGTCTGCTGACCCGCCTGTTTCGGAGTGTAGAAAAAGTGGTGTTGAACAGGTGGTCTCACTGCCTGATCTCCCTTAGTCTGTGTCAAAGGAGGAGGAAGACGAGGAGACTCTTCCTCACTCAGAGATCCTGGATATATTCGAGGAGGGTCTAGCTCAACTTGTTCAGGACCCTTTACTCTGTGAACTGCCAATTCAGGTACATTTGGAGGAAGTTCATTCCCAGATTGCTTTGGAGTACGGCCAAGTCATGACTGTCAGGGTTTTAAAGGCAGATGGAGAGATTATGCCCATAGTTGTGGTACAAAATGCAACCGTCTTGGATCTGAAGAAGGCCATTCGCAGATTCATGGGGCGGAAACAACAACGTGAAGGCGGAGTGAAACAAGTCAGATGGGGATATGTTTAGAGATCTTTTCTGTTGGTATTTCAAGGGGAAAAGCTTGACGAGGACAAGATGAGGCTTAAGGACTATGGGATCAGAAACATGGAAGAAGTGACATTCATGAAAAGACACATGAAAAAAAGTCCATACTGGACACACACCTGATGGTCAATATTACACAGGAGGATGTTGGTTTGTCGTGGATCCCTTTGGGGCCCCGTCTTAAGGGGGGGGGGGCTGTGATGCCCCTGTGGGTTCATCATTGGAGAGGGTGTGGCTGTCCTGTCACTGCTGTGGTGATTGCATTGATTGCAGTAACTCAGGGCACCTGGGTCTGGTGCCCTGCAGCTATTTAAAGCTCTGTTGAGTATGACAAATTCCACTGTGTGTGTGTAATACTTTGGGGTATTTATATGAATATAAATCATTATTATTTCATTTGTTGTTCCTTCTCAGATCCAGAGCTACTGGTCAAGGCAACAATGATCCACCAGAGTATTTCCAAAGCAGAGCTTCAGTGTCACAACAGATGTCTTTTACCTCATGAGCCTTCCTACATCTGGTACAAGAACGGAAAGAAAATTCAGGCAGAAATATCTTCTTTTTCAGTCTATTTTGATTCAGCTGACAGCTTTTCCTGCGCTCTTAAAGGACATGAGAATTTCCCGTCTCCTTCACAGTGTGAGTTTATGGCACAATGATTGCAATTACTTTGTATATCCATAAACCCACTTCCCCTTTTTATATTAAGTTTTTATTTTTGGCCCCTCGCTCTCCATAATCACTTCTGCTTTAACTCAACAACCTGCTGTATTACAGCTGGGAGAGAAGGAGTTGTAACAGCTCAGTTTAACAAATGTTTTATCTTTCAGGTGTTGACGGTCAAAACTGCAACAGAGTGATTCACACTGACAGGAGCATCTGTGCCTTCAAAGGATCATCAGTGGACATTTCCTGCATGTACAGCAGTTATGAATCTATCACTGATGGATTCTGGTTCAGTCCTGAGCGTAGTCATCAGGGACAGAATCCCTCTCAACTTGAGGACCTTAGTGAAGACTCCCAGTATGCAGATCGTGTTGAGATCCTTGAAACAGAGAGCGGATCCACTCTGAGGATCTCTGACCTGAGAGACTCAGATTCAGCTCAGTATCGCTTCAAATTCAAAACACGAAACTTTGAATGGAGGAGTGATTTACCTGGTACAACTCTGACTGTCACAGGTACTGATCAACACACACTGATGTTATACAGTATACCAACACAGTACAATGGTTAATGTGGAAGGTAGCTGTTATAATGTAGATTGTCATTTACAACTCTGTATCCATTCATTTTTATCTTATTTTAGACTTTGTACCCTTGATTTGAGTATTTGATAAATAACAAACACTTTTTTATCCTCAAGATCCAGATCTGAAGGTGCAGGTGCAGGGGGGGAAATCCTCTTCATGGTCTAAGCTCCAGTGTTACACCAGTTGTCGCCTGCCACATGGTTCTTCCTACATCTGGTATGAGAATGGGCTGAAAATTGCAAAAGAAACATTCTCTTCATATTCAGTCTACTTTCGTTCTGCATCCAGCTACTCCTGCGCTCTGCAAGGACATGAGGATTTCCCCTCTCCTCCAGTGTGTGAGTGTTTCCCTCTGGCCCTCTGGTGGAGCTTGTAGGTTATTGCACTTTACCTTCAAAGCTTTTTATTCAGTAGTAGCTGTTCATCAGAAATAGCTGAGACTCAGAAGAAAACCATACTGCTGATAACAACATTGCAGAGATGTTGCAAAGACCGTGCCTTTTTTTTGTTGCATACTATACTCTTAGTTCTTCTATGACTTTTTAGTGACTTACTATTAAATAGTTTTTTATGGCAAAATGTACTGTGACTTTTTATGAGATTTTCTATTGAATATTGTAACATGATTTGATCGACTTCCGTGTGACATTCTATACTTTTTGTGACACATTTAAATTTTACTTTAATGTGAATCAACCAACCAAATGTTTTTACAGTATATAACCCAATATCAACAATCTCAACCTCAGGTGGCTTTACAGTGATTACAGCATGTTTATTTTAAATATAGTGCACACACTTCTGTTTGCCATTGTTTAAATGTGCCCTAAAAGAACGCTCTTTTGCCAAAACAAATTCACGAAAAACATTTTGTTTTGTTTTTCAGGTTTCAGAGGTCAAACCTGTAACAGAGTAGTTTACACTGAGAGAAGCATCTGCGCCCCCGAAGGATCATCAGTGGACATTTCCTGCACGTACAGCAGTAATGAATATGTTCAATCTAAGTTCTGGTTCAGTCCTGAGCGTAGTCATCAGGGACAGAATCCCTCTCAACCTGAGGACCTTAGTGAAGACTCCCAGTATGCAGGTCGTGTTCAGATCCTTGAAACAGAGAGAGGACGCTCCACTCTGAGGATCTCTGACCTGAGAGACTCAGATTCAGCTCAGTATCTCTTCAAATTCAAAACACCAAGCTTTGAATGGAGGAGTGATTTACCTGGTACAAGTCTGACTGTCACAGGTACTGATCAACACACACTGATATTCACAGCAGCAGCAGTTTCATTAAAAAAAAAAACACTCTTGTACCACTACATTAATAAGGTGGTAGAAGGGTTTTATAAATATTGGCTTTAATCATGATTTTAAATGCGTTTTAAAAAATGTTGTAGATACGCAATTGAACATAGAAATAGCTTTTCGGTTACCAGGCTTTAATAACAATGCTTTGGCTAAGTGTTTATTTTTAAATGTTCCTAATAGCTCTCTGTAGATTATTAGGAACATTATCTCAATTCATCAGAGGAAGAAGAATCAAGTTATGTACAGTATTTAAGACAAATTAGTAACACCACATTGTAAACATTTTCTGTTACAAGTAACATTCATTTGTTACTTAAATAAAAGTAAGACATTTATTAGCATAGCTATTTGGTTAGCAAACGGCTATTCAATGTATTAGCATCACACACTACTTAAGGCATGCTATCTACAGTGAAATAGTCACAAGCTTCTTCATTTACTTATTATTTAATTTCTAAAATAAAGAATGTTTGCAACACAAAAGTTATCATGAATGGCTCATACCTGAGCTCCTCAAGATTTAAAACATGTGAACACTTGGCAAAGTAGTTTAAATAAATGCTTACAACTAGCGTTTATATTAAACCATAACAAAAGTTTGAATGATTCTCGTCGCTAACCTCCATAACCAGTTCTGTTTGTGGTATATATCATAAGATTAGATTTATATTTGTTATTTTTGATGTCTGAAAGTATGTCACTTACAACCTTAAAGGTTATCACATTTGTAATGTTAAACATATCCAGCTCTGCAGGTGCAGGTGATCACATCAACAGTCCACCAGTCTTACACCTATGCAGAGCTGAAGTGTCGCAGCAGCTGCAGTCCAGCTGGTGTTTCCTACGTCTGGTTCAAGAACAACGAGAGAATCATGAAAGAGGAAAGACCTTTATATAAAGACCAGTTTTATCCTGGAGACATCATCTCTTGTGCTTTGAAAGGACGCGAGAATTACAGCTCTCCTTTGCTATGTGAGTTCGCTCCACGGTGTAATTAACAATCAATTATATTGAACGACATAACAGAGACTGCTCATTAAGGAATCAACCTCCTTTGCACCTAACATTTGCTTCACAAAATTGTTGTTTTCTACTCCAGATGCTCTGAAGTTTCCCTCTGTGTCAGTGAGTCCTTCTGATGAAATCATGGAGGGCAGTTCAGTGACTCTGACCTGTAGCAGTGATGCTAACCCAGCAGCTAACTACACCTGGTACAAGGAGGATGAAGACTCTCCAAAAGCTTCAGGACAGATCTTCACCATCACTGACTTCAGAGCTGAACACAGTGGGAGTTATTCCTGTGGAGCCCAGAACAAGTTAGGACGTAGTAACTCCACCTTACATCAGATTGTTGTGGCAGGTATGTTCTCTACATTCACCAGACCTGATTCACTTTGTGATATGAAGCGACCCATAACTGAAAACTGGTTACAGAGACAATGAAACTATTGTTGTTCAGGGTGTTAGACGTGGATGACACTGACTGAAGGGATATATTAATCATCTACTCACATATGTAATGTTAATAGGGAGGTCACCAATGATAGTGAATATCATCAGGACGACTCCGGGGGTCTTGATGCTGATTCCTGTGTTTCTCCTTAGTCTATGGACGAGGTACAACAATAGAAATACATCAGTTCACTCACCATTTATTTATTCATATGTTCTCATGTTTCACTGTCATGAAATTGGAACTTGTTGATGTTCTCCATCCAGGAAGAAGAAAGCTCTGCGCTCCACCACTGAAGCACAAGAACCTGAAGAGATAGAGGTGAGAGAGAGCGGACCTGTTTACAAAACTTCCAATATGTCTCAGTTATAAATGTTCCCATAAATGCTCTGGAAAAGAGGAGTTATGGGCATTTGGTCATAAAACAATGACATCAACTCATCTTCTTCAAAATAAAATACATGTTTGATCATATCTCCTAATATATACAGTTTCATGAATGAGAGCCTGATTGTGTCTTCTCTCTCTTCATCAGTTGGACTCTGATCCTGAGTATGAGAACGACTCACACACTGCAGCACAGACAGAAGACACAGAGGAGCAGGGAGACATGGTGTGAAGTCCAGTCAGGTTAGAGCCTCCTGCATCAGATCAAACAGGCCCACTCCACATTTAGAGTCACAGTTCCAGCTGTAACTTTACACAAAGTCTCTGTGATTTTCTTGAAGAAAAAAAAGGAAACAAATTATATATATATGTTAATAATTTAGTTTTTGGGAGAAGGGTGGGATTAAATGAATGTAAACTTCTTCCCACCCCTTTTCGGATGTGTAATTAAGTAGATCATTTGTTTATACATAACTTAAAATCAGTAATATTTTTGTATATCAATTTGACAATGCTTGATTTAGTTTTTTATAATAATTCTCATGTTACATTTTTGTATTATTGTTTTACACATTCGAAATAAATCTAATCAAATCAAACCCTGTCCCGCCTCGACTTTTTAAAGAGGGTTTCCCCCCTCTAGGACCATCAGTCCTGGCAGTTATTAACAGCAGTCTGCTCTCAGGGAAGGTCCCAGAAAACCTGAAGCATGCAGTAGTGCAACCTCTAATTCAAAAACCCAGTCTGGATCCCACAGTTCTGGCTAATTTTAGGCCCATATCTAAAATGCCTTTTATGTCAGAAATCCTGGAGAAGGTTGTCTACAGTCAAACCATGTTTTTTCTGGAAGAGAACAATATACTGGAGGTTTTCCAATCCGGTTTGAAAACTATGCTCAGCACTGAAACAGCGAGTTTTTAATGACATCCTTTTATCTATTGACTCTGGGGACAGCGTTGTGCTTCTACTTATTGATTTAACTGAAGCGTTCGATACAGTCGACCATGACATCTTGATCTCTCGCTTGGAGCAGTGGGTGGGCATTGAGGGGAAAGCCCTGGAATGATTCAGGTCATATCTGAAGGATAGAACTTTCTCTGTCAGCCTTGGTGACTCCGAGTCATCCTCTGCTCCACTCCTGTATTCCGTCCATTCTTAGACCAGATGTAGGAAGTATGACCAGGTGGACGATGCTGGGACGCTGAAGGAGAGTAGACGATTGTGATCTGTTCACCTCCACCTGGAGATCTGAATAAAGCTAGAATTAACAAAACGGTCATTATGTTCATACATCCATATAAATCAAATCTTTCACGGAATTTGCAAGAACTTTTACATTTAGACATGAATAGTTATAATTTCCACTGTAAATGTTCCCTGTGACGGACAAAGAGACTGGAAGACCCGCGTCTTTATCGTTGTTTGTTGTGAACCTGAACCTGTACTCAACTGAGTCGCTCTCTCTCAGGTTTCTGATTCTCAGAGTGCAGATGTTGTTTTCACAGCGATCCTCTACACGACCTGCATACTCTGAGTCTGTGGTCAGATCTACACGTTCACCATCTCTCCATTTAGTGAACCAGAATGTGTTCTGTGCTCTGTTAAATCCTCCTTTCCATATGGATGGGTATGTGTAGGAGCAGTTTATTCCCGCTGTTGATCAGAACCCTGAGGTGTGAGCTGTCTCTGAATGATAAACAGATAAGATCAAAGCTGAGCGTTGCAGGAGAAGGAACAAGCAGGGTTTGGTGAAGATTTGTGATCAATAAGAGAAGATCATATCTTCAAAACCAGCTGGCGATTTTTGAACCAGGCTAGTTTTAAGAATAAACAGTGCAACATGTTTTCACAGGGTGAGGAGTGAACAGTGGGAAAATACAATATACTCAACAGCACGTCAAAGATATTTGAGGTTACTTCATGCAAAAAACAAGAGCAAGATGTGTTTATCATAATTGATAAATGTTGATTAATTCTTACTTCTGGGTGTTTAGATTTGGTCTGTATTACTTTAAAGACATGTTAGGGCACTTTTAGTTATACTACACTTGAGAGGGACATATTTCACCTTTTTGCTTTTATACGACTTAAATTCACATTCATGCAAACAAAAAATATGAAGACTTTATAATATGTAACGCACACAGTTATTGATATAACAACCTGACATTATATACAGGTACAACAATCACTTTACAAGAAAATATTTATCATTTTTCATTCAACAACATGTCCTGGTTTCAAGATGTGCAGCTTATCTTTTTACTTATTTTTGAAATAAGGCCTCATTTGACCTTTTTAGGTGAAATTGATAAAGAGATATGGTTCATGTGTTTCAAAAAAAAATCAGGATTTGACGAACAATCTATTTAGAATATGTTCCTAATCCCAATTAAAGCTGTTCTGTTAATGTGGTACCATGTTAATGTAGATATACATTACCTGGCATAGAGAGAAGGAAGACGATAAACCCTCCTGCTGTTAAACTCATAGCTGCTCCTCTCGTCTCCGTGTGGCTTCAGTGACAGTAGAATACAAAGAGGATGGATGTACACAAGAAACACTTGACACTTACTTTAAAAGGAAGTTCTCTCGGACCTTTACGCCCCTCTGTGGGCTTGAAGGTAAAAAGACCTAAACAGGTGTGTAAAACACCACTTCCTTTTTCTCACATTATTAATATACACTGTTTGTGGTTTTGCACTAAGGGTTTTGTGGTGAACCTGAATCATCCACACCTCACCACCTCTCTAATGCTGGTGATGAATGTGTTCTTGTCTTCCTTTATTGTAAATGCTGGCGCCATTCAGAATATGAGACAATGCTCTTTAAACCTCTGTGAAACTGCCTCGACACTATAACCTGAAAGACACATGCATTAATAATGACTGCAAAAAGCCATGATGAATTCATTCATTAGAGTTTATCCAAGGTTTCACATTTCAATTGTCAATATTTCAGAAATCCACGTGTAAAATCAGACGACACTACAATCTGCAGCACGGACTGAAGCTTAGCCACAAGCATTTCCACAAGGGAAGAGCAGGACAGTGGCTGTGCTGTGCTCACACACTTCACTCACTCAGACACTTCACTCACTCACACACTTCACTCACTCACACACTTCACTCACTCACACACTTCTCTCACTAACACACTTCACTCACTCACACACTTCACTCACTCACACACTCACTCACACACACTTCTCTCACTCACACACTTCACTCACTCACACACTTCATTCACTCACACACTTCTCTCACTAACACACTTCACTCACTCACACACTTCACTCACTAACACACTTCACTCACTCACACACTTCACTCACTCACACACTTCACTCACTCACACACTTCACTCACTCACACACTTCACTCACTCACACACTTCTCTCACTAACACACTTCACTCACTCACACACTTCACTCACTCACACACTTCACTCACTCACACACTTCTCTCACTCACACACTTCACTCACTCACACACTTCTCTCACTCACACACTTCACTCACTCACACACTTCACTCACTCACACTTCACTCACTCACACACTTCACTCACTCAGACACTTCACTCACTCACACACTTCACTCACTCACACACTTCACTCACTCACACACTTCACTCACTCACACACTTCGCACACTCACACACTTCACTCACACACTTCACTCACTCACACACTTCTCTCACTCACACACTTCACTCACTCACACACTTCACTCACTCACACACTTCTCTCACTCACACACTTCACTCACTCACACACTCACACACTTCACTCACTCACACTTCACTCACTCACACACTTCACTCACTCACACTTCACTCACTCACTCAGACACACACACAAACACACACTTCACTCACTCACACACACACACACACACTTCACTCACTCACACACTTCACTCACACACACACTTCACTCACTCACACACACACACACACACACACACTTCACACACTTCTCTCACTCACACACTTCTCTCACTCACACACTTCAGTCACTCACACACTTCTCTCACTTACACGCCTCTCTCACTCACACACTTCACTCACTCACACATTTCTCTAACTCACACGTTTCTCTCACTCACACACTTCAGTCACTCACACACTTCAGTCACTCACACACTTCTCTCACTCACACACTTCTCTCACTCACACACTTCACTCACTCACACACTTCACTCACTCACACATTTCTCTAACTCACACACTTCTCTCACTCACACACACACTTCACTCACTCACTCACACACTTCACTCACACACATACTTTACTCACTCACACACACACACACACTTTACTCACTCACACACTTCACTCACTCACACACACTTCACTCCTCACACACACACACACACACACTTTACTCACTCACACACTTCACTCACTCACACACACACTTCACTCACTCACTCACACACACACACACACACACACACACACACACACTTCTCTCACTCACACACTTCTCTCACTCACACACTTCTCTCACGCACACACTTCAAACACTTCTCTCACTCACACACTTCTCTCACTCACACACTTCACTCACTCACACATTTCTCTAACTCACACACTTCTCTAACTCACACACTTCTCTCACTCACACACTTCATTCACTCACACACTTCTCTCACTCACACACTTCTCTCACACACTTCACTCACTCACACACTTCACTCACACACTTCTCTCACTCACACACTTCACTCACTCACTCACACACTTCACTCACACACTTCACTCACACACTTCATTCACTCACACACTTCACTCACTCACTCACACACTTCACTCACACACTTCTCTCACTCACACACTTCACTCACTCACACACTTCACTCACACACTTCATTCACTCACACACTTCTCTCACTCACACACTTCTCTAACTCACACACCTCTCACTCACACACTTCACTCACACACTTCTCTGACACAGTGTGACAGTCTGCCTTCACTGTGTTCACCTTCTTGTTTGTTTTTACTGTTTCCACTGTTTTACTTGAAGCAAACAAATGCACTTATATATGAAAACATCAACATTATTGCATTAGACATGAGCTGTTAACATTCAGACACATTATTATATTTAAACCAATCAAACCTAATCAATACAGAAGAGAAAAAGAAACATGCTTACAGAGCCAAACAGAACAGGTATTAACAGCAAAGTGAGATACACAATTATAATGAGCTCTGATGATAAAAACCTTGAAACTACAAAAACATAATATCACATAACATGTTAATAATGGAGCTGGTTAATAAAACGTGTGGCCGACAAAGCATGTGTTAAAATACTGTACACAAAGATAGTTATATACCCACCGGATCTTGGAAATGGTTTTCTATGAGTGAAATACGTCTCTTTACTAAACCCTAGTGGCAGCAGTGTGGAACTGCAACTACATCAGCTAACTTATGTTCCTCTGTAATATCCCAATGTGCTTTTCAATAGCAAACATGTATATTTGCACTAATTCATGAATATTTGAATAATAAAAAATCAGAAAAATACATGCATATATTAACATTCAGGTTAAACCCTATAATGTTATCCTGTGGGAGATGCATGTCACTCAGTCCAATGGTAGTCAAATGAAAGGTCATCCTTCAAATAATAAAGACTTATCATTGGAGCACCAATATTTGAACCAAATGTAAAGACAGTCCATCCAAAAGTTTCAAGTCACAACAACAAGTCGCTCAAAAGACATCTGTAAAAGTATGAATGTACATGAACACCATTTTATGATAATCTATCAAGTACTTGTTAGGATATTTCAGTCAGGACAAGAAGAAGACCAAGATGAAGATATATTGTATAAAATAGGAGTGAAATGTACTTTAAAAACAATGAAAATTGTCAACAGTAAAGTATAACTAATGTCTTTATATAACTCATATATCTACAGCTTTCCAACAAAGACAGCTGGCAGTGGGAAGCCAGTTGGACCACAGCCCTTGTTGTGGCTGAAGTTACTTTTTTTTAAACCATACAATTATTTGACTTATACTTCCAATTCAATGTATAAAGTCGTCAACTGCTTACCCCTAGGGGTACTTTGGAGTACTGCAGTGAGTTGTATTTTTGTATTCTTTATCTGAAAAAAAATGGTTATGCATAATTAGAATATAATGATACCATAATATGTGTTTAAAAAAACTCATGTAAATAGAAAAGACTGTATGTTCAATGTTCAATACTGCTGACTTGCTCAAAGTAAAACATAAAATAAGATAAAGACTGTTGAATGTATAATCTTGGTGAAGCACATCCTATATCTATTTAAAAAAAAGTCTAAGTCAACCTGGTTATTAAACATTTTACTGTAAAAGAATCACAGACATTTTAGATCATAAATGCAACCTGCTGTGTTTATCTGGATTTGTTGACCGTGCTGTACAATGCAGCTGGATCCTCTTCAGAGTCCTGACCTCTGGTCCTGAGAGATAAAAGATGAGTTTTTAGTGGTAATAATAATGCAAAGGGAATTAAATGATATATGAATAATGTTCCTGTGTGAGGATCTGCTCACCTCGGGGCAGCACTGCTGAACTTGACGGCAGCGTACTCCGGGACATACTGTTGCTCCGTGTGTCTGAGGGGCTCAGCTGCTCTCATGTTGGAGTAAAGAGGATCTGCCCGGTTGTTGGAGAAGTGAACGCTGGCATACTGAAGGTCATCCTGCTGCTCCGGCTGATCAGGTACACACTGCAGGGATGAAAACACTTTCAGATACACATTTTTACATTCATAGGTATTTCATTTACGGAGGAATGGACCCAGGACAGAAAAGGCCAAAGCAACAGCAGGTTTGGTAATGATGGAAACATATCCCTTCTTCATCAACTTGATGCTGTGTGACAGAAAAGATGAAAGGATAAAAGGTAGGTAAACTTCTGGATGAACTTGAAATGTACTCATTTCTAAGAGGAGAATCAAAGAGATTCAGATAGAAATTAACTTGTTATAGAAGGATGTGAAAAGAGCAGCAAGAGGTCCTTCTCTGTCAGATCCATTTTCTATAAGAACTTGAAGACCACCATCATTATAAATTGAGTGTAATATGTTTTCTTTTGTACTAGATTAATTACGTAAGCACCTGTCGTGGCTTCCTTCTTTGTCTTTCCTTCAAGCCACTAGACGCCTTAAACAGACTCGTTTCTTTCCTTTAAATTACTCACAGTTTGAAGAGTTGCTTGGCCTCCGATGGTTTAGATGATGTTGCGATGTGATCAAAATAAAATAACAAACTTTTGCACATGCAGCAAATAAAATAGGCCTTTACAATATTCAAAAGAAATAAGCAAAACTCAAACAGCTTAGGTATTCTTTCTTTCTTAATAATGCTTATATAACTTCATAACTTAAAGGGTACTTGTACGATTTGTATGTGAACGTGTAGTACGTGTACGGTACGGTTAAAAACTGTTCCTCGACGGCGTCTCTCAAACAGGTTGCCCATCACTGTGGCTTTAGCGCAGGCGCCGTGGGAATTGTAGTCTTTTATAGTGTGTTGACTACAGACGTCACAATTAGGTGGCCTTTCTTATAAATCAAAATACTGGCTCTAACAGCATCTATTCTCACCTCTTCCCTGTTGTCCGCTCTCTCTTCAGGCTCAGACGAGTCTCTAGAAGCCCTCTTTCTTCTGGTTAGGAGAGGTCATAAAGAAAAAGAAGATCAAATGTTGACACCAGACAAACAGACTTTTATTTAACAAACAATGATTAAGATGATCAGATCTGCTCACCTGATCCACAGGAAGACAGAGAGAGAAATGACAGCCAGGAGAACAACAGGGATTGTTACAGCAGCTGGTATCTTCCATGATCCTGAGAAACAGTGATCAACAGAGAACAGACAGTTAATACAGCAGTGTTTCTCTAAAGCAGGGGTCGGCAACCCCTGGCACGCGGCACCGTAACCAGTGGCACACTAGGAATAAGTGGAATAAGTGTGCAAAATATTTAAATTTTATTTTCGGATCCTGAACGAGACCGCCGCCAGAGCGCGTCTCCCCGTTACCTGCCATGTGCGCAACGCAGCCCCGCTCTCTTTAACTCAAGGCGACTTTCTGCCGCTTTCCTCCGTGGTGCAGTGCTGATCGTTTCACCACAGAGGAAAGCACTTCACAAATTGCAGTACCCATAAGGAGCTGTACAAATGCTGCAGTTTTTGCGTGGCTGTGTCTTAGTTGAAAGCCCAGTGGCGATCTGCTCATCTCTCCTCGAAATAACATGCTACACAGGGGCGGACTGGCCATGTGTGTTCTGGAGAATCACAGAACGGAGGATCGTCCTTATTATTATGCCGTTTAAACCAATTATTTAAATGTGTTTGTTAAATTCGGCATCATGTAAGTTAGGGATGCTCCGATCGATATCGGCCGATACTCACTCTCTGCCGATCGATCGGTACTCTCTAAAAATGCCGATCGCGAGAGCCGATCGCATGACGTAAAATACATGACACTTTTCTCTGTGCGCGGCAAAACAAGCTCGCCAAAATGGCTTCACCAGTCTGGCAGTATTTTAAGGTGTCCGAAAATGACAATAAAATAGCGGTATGCAACGTGTGTGAAGCAGAAATCCTGCAGCTCCGCCCGCTGTGACGGACCGGTGAGCGGAGCAAAACACACTAAGAGTTAGACCCTAACACACTTAGCTATTTGATCTACCTCTGGAACAAGCTAAATTAGTTATACATATATTTATTCTTCCCTGTCGGGTCACTCATTACTGGATCAGTGAGCTGCATGAGACGACAGGCTGTCAGGAGAGAGAGAGAGGGGGAGAGAGGAAAAGAGAGCGCTTCCGCTCATTTCTCCCGTGTTATTATCCAAAGTTAATGTAAACTTGAATAATGTACTTCATTTGAATGTACTAATTATGTTGGTTGTTGTTTGTGGAAGCGCCAGTGAATGAGCCCCATTAACTGAGTTTTAAACATCACTTTAAATGGAAGATCCCCATAGGCCCCGCCCACTCGATCGGATCGGCCCCAAAATTGGCGATCGGAGCATCCCTAATGTAAGTTGCGCTGACAGGTCCACACACTGCTTCCCCGCAGCAAGGCTTCCCCCGCCCTCCTGTTGACAGTTCACGAGCGTCGAGATTTACACCCAACCCCCCCCCCGTTGATAATTCACGATCATTGGCACGCTGATAAAATATATTTTTTTAATGGCACTTCATATCAAAAAGGTTGCCGACCCCTGCTCTAAATGGTCTATAAGTACTCCTAGGGGTACTGAGGAGTACTGCGGGGGCACATGGGATTTTTACAAATAAAAGTATAAAGTAATGAAACTGTTCCAGTTAAACTTGAATAATAATGTAAATAAACATCATATTTATATTTTATACTCCTATTTTCAATGTAATTGTTAACTGCTGCAAATGGCCAATTACAATTACATTCATAATCAGTGGCGGCTGGTGGAATTGTTTCTAGGTAGGGCTTTGCCACATATACGTTTCAGCAACATCCCAGTATGACTTAATGCAATAACAAATAGGAGTTTTCAGTCTTAAATGTTAATGCCTCCATAAACAATTTAAGCACTTGAGACTGAGGACTATGTACAAAGACTTAAAAACAATGGCATTAGCAATACTTGCATACATATATGTATGTGTATATATATGATGTATATAATATGTATGGAAATATATATATATATATTATACAGAACAACGGTATAATCAACAGTAATACAAAAAGCTGAAGATTTAATAAAATAATTATTCTTATTCTTAAAATCAATGTGGTGTGTCTTTGACGTGCCTTTAAAACCGGAGGCGGTCTCCAGGTGCTCCTCCAGCACAGTGTGCAGGGAGGAAACTAAATCCACCAATCCCCTGAAAATGCCAGCGTTGACTGAAGAGTCTCGTCATGCCCACGCAAAGCCAACTCAAAAGCCCCACAAAACTTAATTATTTTGGATAAAATATGCCTGTTTTTATCCACCTCCTCATTGTGTTTCCCTACCGCAATCCTGTGGCCGTCGTCCAGCTGGGTATCAGTTGCTTACTTGGGGCGGTCAAATATTCGCCCCTCTGGTATTAGTTTTGAGGACGCTGAATGGCTACAGTTTATGACATATGTTCATATCTTGAATCAGCAATTGGCTAACCTGATGCAGAGACCCGCCTCCATGGGGCGATTTCTCTATCGCCCCAGAACTGAACTTCAGTCATACAGTGTAGGAAAAGCATATATATTGCACAAATTATTTTAAAATTACATTTTACACATATTTCTGAGTGCAGTCCATATTTTAAACAGTATTATTATTAGTATTATTATTATTAATAATAATGTTTTTGTGTGTGGTTTAGGGAGGGCGGCGCCTTATCGCCCCCTATGGGCCAGCCGCCACTGTTCATAATAACGTTTGATCGGGGTCCAGTTTCTGCATTTTCGATAACAATGAATGAAAATGTAATTGTGGTTAAAATGTAGCTGAAAATACAGAGAAATAAGTGAAAAAAGACACAAACATGGTTTGCACTGGTCAGGGGAGCTTGGCTGGAAAGAATATTTCAAATGAGATGCAAAAAAGTTTGAGAAATTATGAATAAAAGCATGTTCTTGAACAATGGTCCCCAAAACAAGTAGAGCTGCATTACTAAAGTGCCATCAGTTGTACACACACTGATGGTCAAGGTCTAATGAAAAGGACAATATCATCCCCAAACAGTAGAAGTGCATCTAATGTCCCAATAAATGGTAAATACTTTACAAAAATATAAAGGCTTGACTTTTATTTTTGAATCTAAAGGGAACACAAGGGCCCTGTTCTCTCCAGTGAAGAACATTCTACGACCACCGGACTCTCTTGCACCTCATCAGTATTCAACCGCCTACTGTAACTCCCTCATTTCATTTTTTAATGACAAAATAGAAAACATTCACCAATAACTAACTCCTAACACCACCTGCAGTATATCTCTCCGACCCGCTCTCTCATTCTCTTTCAAGTTTCACACTTCCCTCTGCTGTTGGAATATCTGACCTCATCCGTAAATCAAGGCCATCTACCTGTCAGTTAGACCCTCTTCCTACCCCCCTGGTAAAAGCCTGTCTACCTTCATTGTCCTCCCTTATAACTGTCATCATACACTCCTCCCTCACATCTGGTCTTGTTCCCTCACTTTTCAAATCAGCCGCCATCACGCCCATACTGAAGAAACCTGGTGCAGACCCCAACAATGTTAATAACTTCCATCCCATAACTAACCTACCATTTATTTAAAAAAAACTGTTGCATCCCAGATCCATACCCACTAGTCTGACAATAACCTCTACTAACAATTTCAATCTGGTTTCCGCCCCCATTACAGCACAGATACAGTACTGGTGAAAATCACTAACGACCTCCTTATAGTAGCTGACTCCGGACTTTTAACAATCCTCATCCTCCTTGATCTTAGTGCAGCTTTTGACACCATTTCGCACAGCATCCTCATTGACAGACTGACCTCCAACGGAATCACTGACACACCCCTCCTCTGGTTTAAATCATATCTCTCTGGCCGCACTCGTTCATCCAACTCAAAACCTTCAAATCACAGCCACTTCCAGTCACGACCCTTAACCCTAAGAGCACCGCCATTCTTTTCACACCCTGGTCACTTCCCGCATTGACTACTGCAACTCCCTTGTCTTTGGTCTCCCTCTCAAATCCATCCACAGACTTCAAATGGTTCAGAACTCTGCCACCCGCATCATCACCAGAACCACCTCCATTAACCACATCACTCCTGTTCTTCAGCAACTTCACTGGCTCCCCGTCAAATCCATAACCTCACTCCTCTGTACCTCTCCGACCTCCTGCACATCAACACACCCATCCGCACTCTCAGGTCTTCTGCTTCCCTCCACCTCACTGCACCCCCTTCCGTTTAACCACCATGGGGTCTAGAGCCTTCAGCCGCTCTGCACCCCACCTCTGGAACTCCATCCCACCTGACATCCGCAACACTGACTCTCTCCCCATTTTCAAATCACGTCTCAAAACACATCTCTTCACACTCGCATATCCCTCCTGATCATTATCCATCACACATCCTCTGTTTTATTTATTTTATTTTGTATATACTGCATTGTCTTGTTTATGTTTCTTATACTGGTGTATTGTCTATCTTGTTTTTTTTGTGTGTTTTTACGGCGACCTTGAAAGCCTTGAAAGGCGCCTATATAAAATAAATGAATTATTATTTATTGTTATAAGAAAACCGTATGAACCCTATCCCTGATCCAAGAATAACATTGAAAATTCTGACTACCATGCAGATGATGTGACTGAAAAAAACAAGTTTATACGTTTCTGGTAGTAGACGAATGCATAAAACTTACCTGCCACAACAAGCAGATGTAATTTGGAGTTTTGACGTCCTAACTTGTTCTGGCTCCACAGGAATAACTCCCACTGTGTTCAGCTCTGAAGTCAGTGATGTTGAAGATCTGTCCTGAAGCTTTTGGAGAGTCTTCATCCTCCTTGTACCAGGTGTAGTTAGCTGCTGGGTTAGCATCACTGCTACAGGTCAGAGTCACTGAACTGCCCTCCTCTATCTCAGCAGAGGGACTCACTGACACAGAGGGAGGCTTTGGAGCATCTGGAAAAAGGATATGGAAATAGAAAATATTTCAAATATTAAAACATGTTATCACACATGATTGAATTCAATTTTTTTTAAATTATTTATATATTGTGATGTAGATCATGTTGTTAGATTATTGGAAACTGGCAGCCAATAACAAGTCTTTATTTATCTTTTCTACATCAATGACCCCACACATTATTCTCTTTTTATTACAAGACTTAGTTGAAAACTCGATTCTGAGGTTGTTAATACTCGCTAACAGAATGCTGCTAAGGATAACATGACTGTTTTTAAGGAGGATCAAGGGACTATGTGCAGTCATATCAATCCGCAGAAAGAAGTCCGGTCGATTTAACGTCAGCTGTGGACAGCAAACATTTAGTACTTTTTGAGTATCTTCATATTCATATTTGTTGAGAGCACTGGGCAGTTTTAAAGACACTGTGAACAGTGACTTGGACATATTTTGTAAACACTGTAACACTTGACAAGTTTGGCTTATTGCAAGCTAATGTTCTTGTAGGATACTTGTTGTTTATATCTTTATGGTTGTCTGCACTTATTGTTAGTCGCTTGTATGAAAATGTAATTGATGTAATGAGCTTCAGAAGACCCCGGTGACTCCAGTATGTCTGAATGTGTCATTGTATTGTAATGTCAGTGTGTATTTATGAGTAAACTCACACACTGCAGGAGAGGGGAAGTCTTCATGTCCTTCCAGAGCACAAGAGATGTTGTCCCTGTGATGAAACCAGTCTTTATAAGAAGATTTCCTCGTTGTCGTTATTTTCTCTCCGTTCTTGAACCAGACGTAGTTCAGAGAACCAGCTGGACTGCAGCTGCTGTGACACTTCAGCTCTGCCTCAGTAGAATAGTTGTAGACCTTAGCTCTGATCACCTGCACCTGGAGAGCTGGACAATAGAACAAGAAACAATAGTAAGGCAAAAGGTCTGAAAGTAGGTCAGTATTCGTAGGTGTACTGATCTACATCAGTGAGTGTTGATCAGTACCTGTGACAGTCAGACTTGTACCAGGTAAATCACTCCTCCATTCAAAGCTTGGTGTTTTGAATTTGAAGAGATACTGAGCTGAATCTGAGTCTCTCAGGTCAGAGATCCTCAGAGTGGAGCGTCCTCTCTCTGTTTCAAGGATCTGAACACGACCTGCATACTGGGAGTCTTCACTAAGGTCCTCAGTTGAGAGGGATTCTGTCCCTGATGACTACGCTCAGGACTGAACCAGAACTTAGATTTAACATCGTCTTCAAAGCTGCTGTACGTGCAGGAAATGTCCACTGATGATCCTTTTAAGGTGCAGATGCTTCTCTCAGTGTAAGTCACTTGTTGCAGGTTTGACCTCTGACACCTGAAAAATAAAAACATGTATTTTTTTCTATTTTTCAGCAGTAATTTGAACAGGAGTAAACAATGACCAATAGAGTTCAATACAAAACGCCACTAGATGTTTATGTGTTAATAGAAGTCTTTGTAGTAAACTCACACACTGGAGGAGAGGGAAAGTCCTCATATCCCTTCAAAGCACAGGAATAACTGTCTGCATTGTTCGAGTTTCTTGTATAATAAGATGTTTCTCCCTGAATTATTTGTCTGTTCTTGTACCAGATGTAGGAAAGATAATAAGATGAAGGACAACTGTTCTGACAATACAGCCAGTTTGATTCTGATGTGACCTGGAGATCTGGATTTATGAAGGAACATAAAGACAAAAACTGTCAAAACACATGCATATTATTATTATTATATCCAAGATATTAATAAATAATTAACATTTCATTGAAAATTGTTACTTGAGACGGACAAAGTGACGCCAGTCGAACCACCATATTTTCCATCTGGTTGGTTTGTTGTGAATCTGAACTTGTACTCAGCTGAGTCGCTCTCTCTCAGGTTTCTGATTCTCAGAGTGCAGATGTTGTTTTCACAGAGATCCTCTACACGACCTGCATACTCTGAGTCTGTGGTCAGATCTTCAGGTTCACCACCTTTCAGTTTAGTGAACCACAATGTTTTCATAACTGTGATAACACTTCCTTTCCATGTAGATGGGTATCTGTAGCTGCAGCTTATCTCCACTGTTGATCCTTTCACTGCACAGATCTTAGTAGAAGAGTAAGCCACTCCCCAGCCATACTGACCCTGAACCACTGAAACACAGAGCACATCAGAAACTAGAATCAAAGTTAATCTATACATTGTTGAGAAATTGCCTGAACAGTACTTTCAACAAAGAATGTAAAAATAAACATTTTACACACTTTACTGGGATAGAGCAGAAAAACTCATGTGAATTCCTTCTTAGGCACTTTAAAACCATTAGCCGCTTTCACACCAAGTACTTTGCCGCACTTAGTGCCCCGGCACTTAGTGCCCCCATGGAACTAAGTACAGATCGCCTTCACACCGGAATAAGTTCCCTGTGTCTTCTTCTGCTTTGGGTTTACTGGCAGGCCGCAAACAACTTCACGGCGTATACTGTCACCCGAAGTCCCCGGCCGGAAGTCCCCGGAGTTGGGGACTGGCAAATGACCTGCTTTTACAAGTCCCACATTTTCCCAGAATCCCCTCTGTTCATGTGATGAATGTAAGTGTAGATGTACAGTACCTGACACAGAGAGCAGGAAGAGAACTAATCCACTCGCTGCTGCAGTTAAACTCATAGCTGCTCCTCTCATCTCTGTGAGACTATAAAACATGTCAGATTAAATAATGTTCACAGGAGGTATACAGAATCATTACATCAATAAACTGTTTCTACTTACAGTGAAGGAGGAACGATGTGTTCAAAGATGCCTTTCCTCTGTCGTCAATGAGCAGAAGACGGAAATCAGGCTGTTAATAGAATAGATTTCCTTCCTCTTTAGATTATTAATATGCATGATGAGCCAAACCCCAGTAACACCCACTACACAATAACGTTTTATTGTTTTAAAAAAGTATACACGTTAAAAGACACTTCGGTTAAACATTTGTTTCACTGCCAATATATCACTGACACCAGAAAAGATCATTCAAATGAAGAAGAGAATAACAGTTCATCTCTATGAGTACTGAGGACGTCACACAGTCTGCAGGTGTAGTGAAGGAACAGGAAGGCATTAACCTGTGAAACCACGAGGCAGTTTAACTGAACAGGATGAAGAGAACCAAATTAATTATAAGAGAGGATGGAAAATGCCATGTCATTGTTTTTGGTTTATTTCTTCTCTGTTCTCTCTGCGGTCAGGTTACTTAATTTTTTTGAGAAATGCAGAACTTCGAGACGTGTGAAACTTACATGAACCACTCACACATGGACTGGTAGGACAGACAATGTTTGATAGATGTTTATTAGAAAAACAACACTTTAAATTACTTTGACTTGTTTAAGTGGATCAGTTAGAAAAGCAGTGTGCAGAGATGTCTTACTTTAAGTTAACAGAAACGTTAACATTTGAAAACAGACCGCACTGCATGGAACAGACTTCATTATGAACCATCAGCATGGCTAGATACCACTGGAGGTGAGATAGGAAATACATATTATTATAGTTTTGGTGAAATGACTTCAACTAGAAAGTGGAGGGAGCACTCAGAGTGATGAAGACTGAATATGCAACAGTTAAGATCCCCCACTAGAGGACAGTGAAACATCAGATACTGAACAGGACCCTGAAACACATTTTAACATCCAACACTGATAGATACTTTCACATTTTATAAATAAAGCTATCTGCTCTTTAGTCTTTAACCATGACATGTAATCCATTACACTTTGGAGGTTATACACAGCATATTAGACAAAAAGTTCATACCTGTGAGCAACATTGACATATTACAACAGCATCAAACTCTTTTACACAACAAGTTTTACTTCAATACCTGAGGATGAAGGGATGAATGGAACTAGAGAGGGAGGGTTTAACTGATGAAGGGTTTAGGGAGAAAGGAATGAAGGGATGAATGGATGTGAGGATTAAGGGTCGAAGTTATGTAGGGAGGGAGGAGTGAAGGGAAGTAGGGGGGGGGAAATGGCCGAAGGGATGAGGGGAGGAAGTGATGAAGGGATGTTTAGATGAAGGCAATGGGAAAGAGAGATAGAGGGATATAGGGTTTAAGAATGAGTTATGGGAAGGAGCATTAAAGCGATATAGAGGAGAAGGTTCAAATGAGGGAGGTGAGTTAAGGATGTAGAGAGGAAGGGATAAAGGGGTGATGGGATGCAGTTATGAAAGTGAGGAGGAAGGGATGGATCAATGGATATGGATGTAGGGATGAAGGAAAGATTGAATGAAGGGAGGTAGGGAGGAAGGGATAAAGGGATGAAGTGCTGGATAGATGAAGGGAAGTAGGAAGGGTGGGATCAACTCACAACATCCCAGATTATATTAAAAATCTATTTCACTGTGTCTCATTTTATCCTTACAGTGACACTTAGTGGCAATTTGAGACTTAAACCAAAGCAACATTTACTTGATGTTTTTTGTATAAATTAGTGAACGATATAAAGGTTATATTATAAAAAATAAATACATAAAGAAGCTGAAACCTTTCTAAACTCACATGTTTCCAAGTTGTCCGATGATCCATTTCCTTGATATAGAAACTGGCTTTTATTTTAATTAAACACAGAAACACTAAATTACATCAGAACTCTTAAGTTAGACCCCTGTACTCTCCACAGGGACATTTCAACGTCCTTCTTCTTTGTTTCCATCAGGTGAGCGTCTGAAGAAAATCACAGAGACTTTGTGTAAAGTTACAGCTGGAACTGTGACTCTAAATGTGGAGTGGGCCTGTTTGATCTGATGCAGGAGGCTCTAACCTGACTGGACTTCACACCATGTCTCCCTGCTCCTCTGTGTCTTCTCTCTTGCTGCAGTGTGTGAGATGTTCTCATACTCAGGGATAGAGTCCAACTGATGAAGAAGAGAAGACACAATGAGGGTTTCATTCATGAAACCTGCATTATTTAAGATTTTACCTAAAATGAATTTAATGATGTTTCAAAGTAGATTATTGATGAACTTGTTTAAAATGCATTACCAGTCGCTATGGAGCAGGTTTTATTTAAAATATAGATTTTCGCATTAATGAACACATTCCTACTCGTGACATAGGGGAAGTTTTGTCAATAGGGCGTCTTTCTCTCACCTCTATATCTTCAGGTTCATGTGCTTCAGTGGTGGAGCGCAGAGCTTTCTTCTTCCTGGATTGAATACAACAACGAATACAGTTTTTACCACGATGAAATTCATAACATTGAAACTACAGCATGATAAATGTCGGGTGAACTGATGTATTTCTATTGTTGTACCTCATCCACAGAATCAGGAGAAACACAGGAATCAGCATCAAGACCCCCAGAGTCGTCCTGATGATATTCACTGACATTGTTGAACTCCCTAGAAACATGAACACATATGTGATACACCTCAGTAGTATATTGATACATTCCTTTGTCAGTGTCATCCACCTCTGACACCATGGAGGTTCCTCCCTGAACACTGACATGTGTATTACACCAGTTATTGGTTGCTTCATATTACAATGTGAATCAGTTCTGGTGAATGTGAGAACTTACCTGCCACAACAATCAGATGAAGGTGGAGTTACTACGTCCTAACTTGTTCTGGGCTCCACAGGAATAACTCCCACTGTGTTCAGCTCTGAAGTCAGTGATGTTGAAGATCTGTCCTGAAGCTTTTGGAGAGTCTTCATCCTCCTTGTACCAGGTGTAGTTAGCTGCTGGGTTAGCATCACTGCTACAGGTCAGAGTCACTGAACTGCCCTCCTCTATCTCAGCAGAGGGACTCACTGACACAGAGGGAGGCTTTGGAGCATCTGGAGGAGAAAATAGTTTAGATAATTGATATTATTGGATGTATATTTCCACATGATTTAATGTCATCATTTATTTTAGATGTAGACCCTTGAGCTCTAAAACATTAAACTGTTCCTTTTTGTAACTGACAGCCAATAACAATTTAATATTTGAATCCTTAATTGTTAACACCTCTACACATTCTTCTCTTTATATTATAACAGTCCTGACTGTCTTCAGTTCTAGTTGTTGCGAGGCTGTCAATTATTTTTCATTACCACTTCCTGGTTCTGTTTTGCAAATAAACATCTGTGTATGAATATAATTACATTAAGACTAGCAGACTATGAAAAGATATACTGTATTTCAGTGGGGGTGATACGAATACATTTCCTGGTTTATGAGAAGGCAACTTTTACATTTCATGTGACTAAACTTAAGAGCGTAACGGGAGAAAATGTGGAGGATGGAAGAATGCCTGTTAGATCAACTTTATTATCAGTCTGAGATTTGTGTGACCTTTTATATTAATGCATACTGTAGCTGGTAATCAATCGTCAAAAGATCAATATTATACAAATGATTATACTAACAACAGTGAGCTGTACAACTCTATTTGATACTCTAGATATAATTATTACTAGGCCCTTACTGTTCTTTTACCCGCTTAAAAGATCTTGTGGGCCTTCATCATGATCAAATTACATTGCAGGTGGCGGCTCTTTTTACTGTGTTTGTATTCATTGTGCACCTGAAACCTGGAAAACAGAAAGTCTGAAGCTAACGTCACTGTTATCCTCAGCTAAATATCTAATTTGATCCAAATGGACTTCCAGGTGTTGATTTAGTATTTCAATTGAATAGCTTTATTTATTACTCAATAGTTTTGTGATCTATTTGGTGAGTATAGGATTTCCTGTCATTGTTTCGTTTTTAACTAGATGGCCTATTTACAGCTCACAGTTTAGCTAGGTGTTCTGTAAAAAATACTGCGGTGTCCATATTAAGATTCAGAAGACTCCTGTGAGATATGTCTGAAACTGTGATGGTATTGTAATGTCAGTGTGTGTGTTGGTAAACTCACACACTGGAGGAGAGGGGAAGTCCTCATTTCCTTTAATAGCACAGGAATATCTGTCTGCAGAACCAAGTGTGAATAAAGCAGTAGAATATATTGACTCCGGAGTGATCTGTCCGTTCTTGTACCAGATGTAGGAAGTATTAACAGGTACACGACACTGGTTCTGACAGTTCATCTCTACCTGGTCAGTATATTTGGGTTCCACCTGCACCCTGAGACCTGGATTTAAGTAGAAGGAACAGGAATGTTATTTTAGACTGAACTGTCAACACACATTCATACAAACGTATTTATATTATTATTTTCTTGATGCAGAACATTTGAAAATAATTGACATGAATGAAAATATTACCTTTGACCGACAAAGTGACTCCAGGTTCCCCGGCATATATGACTAGGTTTGTTTCGATCCTGAACCTGTACTCAGCTGAGTCTCTCTCTGTCAGGTTTCTGATTCTCAGAGTGCAGATGTTGTTTTCACAGAGATCCTCTACACGACCTGCGTACTCCGAGGCTGTGGTCAGATCTACAAGTTCACCATCTTTCTTCTGAGTAAACCAGAACGTTTTCTCCACTGTGGTATCACTTCCTTTCCATATGGATGGGTATGTGTAGGAGCAGTTTATTTCCACTGATGATCCTTTCACTGCACAGATCTTAGTAGAAGAGTAAGTCACTCCCCAGCCGTCCTGACCCTGAACCACTGTAACACAGAGCACATCAGAAACTAGGATTACAGATTATGATTTAGGGTTATCAATAAGTTAATGAGACAAACTGGACCTTAATACCAATATGATGTGCAGAAACGTTACCCGGACCAGTTTCAAAGTTCTCAATTATCAGATAAAAACTCAACAGGCATCTACAGGATCTAACTAGAAATGAAGTTGAATATAGAATTGTGTGATATATATATATCATTGGTATGACTCAGAAATAATTCCTACTTAATGTGTTTGAACTAGTGTCTATTTAATTTACACAGTCTTCAAATTGTTTGAAAAGTGCCATTTACTCGTCAACAAACATTTTACATTTCACACACTTTTTTATGAAAGTGCAGAAGAGCATTTTAAAAGCACATCTTAATTCCTTCTCATATACTTTATAACTGCTGAAAATGATACTGCATTACTCTTTTTATTGTTATTTCTGAACTAAACCAGGCAGAATAGAAGTAGAAAGCAATGTGTTAGCTTAGTTATACATATAGTCAGTGCACTCAAAGATTGGAAGATGTCTTAATAGTGAATGATTAGGGATCATATTAATTAGAATAGTGTGTGATTCTCTGTCCAGTTTCCTCTCTGTTCGCTCTGTGGTCAGGTTGCTGCTGAGGTAAGTGTGAAAATAACAATGAATGCAGAACACTGAGGTGTGAGCAGCTTCTGTCTGATATACAGATAAGAAAAAGAAGAAGACTGCTTTTAACTCACAGTGTGGGAACTAGCAGAGTTTGGTGCAGAGGTATTGCAACATAAGAGAAGTTGATAGACAGTATGTAATGACTTGTGGGAGAATATCCTTTAAAAACACTAAAACGTATTGAAAACGACAGGCAATTCTTTAACCAGTGTCATCTTAAACATAAAACAAGGCAAAATGTGTTCACATGGTGAGGAGGGAACAGTTATGAATGAATATTATTCTCAGTTTACAGCGTGTAAAAGTTGTTTGAACAAAGATATCTCATGAAAAAATAGGTGCAAATGATGTTAACCAACACAATATCCACTAATCACAAGTGACACTAAAAACGAACTTTAAAAAAAATCATTGGTAACAAATCTACACACAATTAAAATGTATAATATTTCTGGGAAGTTTGCATTTCACACAACCCCGATCCCCTCTGTTCATGTGATGAATGTAAGTGTAGATGTACAGTACCTGACACAGAGAGCAGGAAGAAAACCAATCCACTCGCTGCTGCAGTTAAACTCATAGCTGCTCCTCTCATCTCTGTGAGACTATAAAACATGTCAGATTAAATAATGTTCACAGGAGGTATACAGAATCATTACATCAATAAACTGTTTCTACTCACAGTGAAGGAGGAACGATGTGTTCAAAGATGCCTTTCCTCTGTAGCAATGAGCAGAAGACGGAAATCAGGCTGGTAAGAGACTTCCTTCCTCTTTTGATCATTAGTATGCATGATGAGCCAAATGCAAGTAAACTGATTTGGACTCACAGTTTTTAATATGATGACGTTGATTAAAACAATAGTTTCAATAACTTTAGCTTGTTTAGGTGGATCAGTTGGAAGAGCTGTGTTCATCTTACGTTTAAACAGAAGCTTTAACATTTGAAAACTGAGCTCACAGCATGCAGGAAATTCATCACAAACTATCTCCATGTTTAGATACGACTGGAGGTAAGAGAGTCAATCTGTATTTTTGTAGTTTGGGTGAATTGACCCTTTAAAGCAGACAGTGGAGGGGGCACTCAGTGAGGAAGCCTGCATGTGTCACACTTAAGATCCCCCACTAGAGGACAGTGAAACATCAGAAACTGAATCAGGACCCGGAAACAACATTTTAACATCAATGACTGATTATTGTTGACAAATTCCAATTGACTTTTTGTTCTTTATCTAAAAAATATATGAGTGAACAAATGTGCATTTTTGGTCTTTCACCATGGACATCCAACCCAATAAACATTAGAAGTCTTAACGTGTATATAATACAAATAGTTCACACTGGTCCCCAACATCATTAACATATTGCAAACTCAGCAGAATCTTTAATACAATCCTTTATTCTTAAACATAATCTCATATTATTGGTTATTGACTAGCATGAACTAATGGACTTTTCCCTTTAGGACCACACCAAAACAATAGATCAGCTAACGATGTATAACAGGCGGTTTAGGATGTTAAGCACTGATGAATGTAAAGGGAAAAGGTAAAAACGGATGGCAGATAGAGCCCACTGACGGTACCTAGAATGAGACAAATATACATTGGAGGAAATAGGAAGTGATGAGTGGAGACAGGAAGAGAAGATGAAGGGATGTAGCAATGAAAAGTTGAAAAATGTAGGCAGGGAGGGATGAAGTGGTGTAGGGATGGAGGGGTAAAGGGAAGAATGGATGAAATGTCATTGGAAGAAGGGACTAAGGGATGTAGGAATAAAGGGTTGAGGGAGGGAGGGATGAATGTTAGAGGGATGTAGCGATGGATGGATGTGGATGCATGAAAGGTCGAAGAGATGTAGGGATGAAGGAATGAAGGGTTAAAAGGATGTAGACAGGGAAGGACAAACAAATAAAGGGATGGAGGGATGGAACAACGAAGGTAAGTATTGAGGGATGAAGAGATGAAGGGAGGAAGTAAAGATTGGATGAGGGAATGTAGTGAGAAGGGGATGAAGGGTTGAGGGAGGAATGCATGGATGACAGGATGTTGGGATGAATGGATTTAAGGATGAAGTGTTGAGTGTTTAAGGGTCAAGGAATTTAGGGAGGAAATTATGAAGGGATGAAGGAATCAAGGGATAAATCGAAAAGGGGATCTAGAAAGGAAGGGAAGAATAGATGAAGGGATGTAGGGAGGGAGGGAGCATTTAAGGGTCAATGGATTTAGGGAGGGAAGGATGAATAGAAAAGGGAGGGATGAATCGATGAATCGATGAAGGGATGTAGGGAGGGAGGAATGAATGGAAGAAGGGATATGTGGATCTGGGCCTTTAGGGTAAAGGGTTTAAGGGTCAAAGGGATGTAAGGAGGAAGGGATGAATGAAAGAAAGAAGGGAAGACTAAATAAAGGGATATAGGTAGAAAGGGATAAATGGATGAAAGGATGTAGGAAAGGAGGGACAAATGGTTGAAGGGATTAGGCTGAGTATGAGGTAGGAAGGGGAAGGGATGAATGGAAGGGACATGGAGGGAGAATGTTGAAACATGAAACTTCAGCATTTTGTCAAAGTTTTGATACGGCAGTCGTATGTTTGAGCGTGTGGTCTGTCGTAAAGAGGATTGATGTGTCGACCGGATGAAATAACTATAGAAGATGATAATAGTTGAGACTTAGCCATGCTCAAATAACTCCTTCACATTTAGTGAACCTGGATCTTACTGCTTAGATGAATGACTTTGGAGACTCTGTATGGCAATGAGTTGGATCAAATTCCCAGTTCTCAATGTCCGGTCTCAGTTCATTGCCATAACCTACATGCAGAGATGGGGTCGTTACTCAAAAAAAGTAATATATTACATATTACTTATTACTTTAAAAAAAAGTAATACATTACTTTACTTCGTTACTCTCTACACCAGGTAACGCGTTACTTTACTCGTTACTTTACTCGCAGGGCCGCCCCTCCCTACAGGCAGATCACGCAGACTGCGGAGGGTGCTTCATTTTGTGGAGGGAGCCTCGTCTGAAGCGCAAATGCGGCGCACCTACAGTGCGTTACTTTACTCGACATCCTCACTCTGGATTCGGAGGTCCTCCTTAGCTATTAGCTTCACGTTAGCATGTTGTCTTTGAAGATGCTTTTTGAGGTTTGACGTTGTGTTTGCAGCAGTGGATAAAAGCTTCTGGCCTGGACACAGTTTGCACCTCATCGTCACATTCCTGTCCTTTCTTCGGACGAACTCAAAATAATGGGCATACCTCCACCCCTCGAAAGTTATCGCTGTTGACTCAGCCATGTTTATGCACTGCATGTGGACGCACAAGTCGCGCAAATGTTACGTAAATATAAACCTGCGGCGGAAATCCCTCGTCTGTCAAAGGGAGATCTAGTAATTATTTATGTTAGTAGGCTAACTGTAGTGTGATTACTGATTTTATAAAAGTAACGAAGTAACGCGTGTCGGGCAATGTTAGTAACTGTAGTGTGATTACTGAATTATAAAAGTAACGCGTTACATTACTCCGGTACCGACAAAAGTAATATTATTACAGTAACGCGTTACACCCAACTCTGCCTACATGGCATGGCATGGCATTGAATAATTGTATGTGTCAGCTGGAAATAGAAACACTGGAAACAGAATCAACAGTTTTTTTCAAGATACATGACAAGGTGAACACAGGAAGGGCAGACTGAGCGATGGAAGGTTTGTAACCGCAGCACAGCCACAGTCCTGCTTATCATTGTGGGACATGTAGTTTAGTTAAGCTGCAGTTTGTGCTGCAGACTGTTCATCTATTTTGACTCATGTGCTTTTCTACTTTAGATTTCTTTGATGGGAAAAGTAGTATTGCAAACTTTCCCTTGTCTCTTTGTGAATGATAGTAGTATAGTTAGTTTGTTCACTGCTGAGATTACCTGACAGCCCATTGGTTTAGAAACTTCATTTAGCTTTCTTTTACAAAAAAGGAAGACATGAGAAATAAGAGAGGTGGTCTTTATAAAGGTTTCGTTTGGCCACAACACCTTGTTTGCAAAACAAGCTGTTCATTTAAATACTGTAAAGAGGAAGGAAGTGGTATTTTGAACCTGCTTTCAGTCTCCTTTTCACTCTCAAGCCCACAGAAGGACGTTAAGGTTAAAGAACTTCCTTTAAGTTTATGTAGAACTGTTTTCTTGTCAATCTTCTTTATTTTATAGCCGCACGGAGACGAGAGGAGCCGCTATGATTTTAACAGCGAGTGGATTTGTTGTCTTCCTTCTCTGTATGCCAGGTAATATATATCCACATTAACATTGTACAGCCTTTACCACACTTATTCAAAGCACCTCAAAGAGAGATATGTTATAAATAGATAGTTGTTTCTTTTATTTTCATTCGGCTGTTGTACTTGTATATCATTGTAGGTCATTAGACAGTGTGTCTCTGTATGTCTTTATGCTCTTTATGTCTTTCTATAAATGGTTTGTTGACACAAAATACACCTTTTATACAATTTGTTGACAATTCCCACGTACCCAAAACTGATCAAATATAATACAAACTTGTATTCTATATTCTAGTTTAGGCATAGTTAGATAGACGCATTATCAGGACGTGTTTTTGATAATGACTGCTGATAGTTGGGTCATTTTAAGCTTGTCTATGTTTCCATTGCCCAAAATCACATCAGTAATTTGATCCACTTTGTCTAATTTACTGAATTAGTTTCTGATGTGCTCTGTGTTACAGCGGTTCAGGGTCAGCATGGCTGGGGAGTGACTTACTCTTCTACTCAGATCTGTGCAGTGAAAGGATCAACAGTGGAAATAAGCTGCAGCTACAGATACCCATCCAGAATATATGGCCATGAAAACACAGTACAGGAAACCTTCTGGTTTACTCAGAAGAAAGATGGTGAACGTGTAGATCTGAGAACAGCCTCAGAGTATGCAGGTCGTGTAGAGGATCACTTTGAAAACAACAGATGCACTCTGAGAATCAAAAACCTGAGAGAGAGCGACTCAGCTAAGTACATGTTCAGGTTCATAACAAACAAAGATACATATACTGCTTCACCAGGAGTCACTTTGTCTGTCACAGGTAACTTTGTCATATACATGTTAAATGTGTACTGTGCTGTGAATGTTTGATAAAGAACTTAGTGTGATATTTCCTGCAATGGAAGTTTTGTGTGTGTGTGTGTGTGTGTGTGTGTGTGTGTGTGTGTGTGTGTGTGTGTGTGTGTGTGTGTGTGTGTGTGACATCTCTGTATGTTTTTGGTTGATATTGTCTTCATTGTATTCAATAGCTACTATATAATGAACCATGGGGTGAAACAACACCCATTATAGATGCTGTGAATGCTTTGGGGTATTTATATGAATATCAATCATTATTATTTCATTTGTTGTTCCTTCTCAGATCCAGATCTACTGGTCAAGGTCATGGCAACAATGATCCACCAGAGTATTTCCAAAGCAGAGCTTCAGTGTCACAGCAGATGTATTTTACCTCATGATCCTTCCTACATCTGGTACAAGAACGGACAGAAAATTCGGGCAGAAACATCTTCTTCTTTTTCAGTCTATTTTGATTCAGCTGACAGCTTTTCCTGCGCTCTTAAAGGACATGAGAATTTCCCGTCTCCTTCACAGTGTGAGTTTACTCCACAGTCTTTCACTAACAGCACGCCATGGCACAATGATTGCAAGTACTTTGAATATCAATAAACCCACTTCCCCTTTTTATATTAAGTTTTTATTTTTGGCCCCTCGCTCTCCAGGATCACTTCTGCTTTAAGCAACTCAACAACCTGCTCTGTATTACAGCTGTGAGAGAAGGAGTTGTATCAGCTCAGTTTAACAAATGTTTTATCTTTGAGGTGTTGACGGTCAAATCTCCAACCAATTCTCTTACAGGCACAAAAGTATCTGTGCCTTTAAAGGGTCATTAGTTGACATTAATTACATGTATAGCAGTTCTATCATATAACAATCCATCACATATGGTTTCTGGTTCAGTCATGGGCGTACTCATCCGTGGCAGAATCCTTTACGACCTGAGGACCTTAGTGAAGACTGCCAGTACACAGCTCTTGTTAAGGTCCTTGAAACACAGGGGCTTTACATCATGTACAGCATGTACAAACACATTTAAAACAACAACATTATAAATTGTTTTTGTTTTTCAGGTGTCAGAGGTCAAACCTGTAACAGAGTGATTTACACCAACAGAAGCATCTGTGCCTTCAAAGGGTCATCAGTGGACATTTCCTGCACGTACAGCAATGAATATGTTCAATCTAAATTCTGGTTCAGTCCTGAGCGTTATCATCAGGGACAGAATCCCTCTCAACCTGAGGACCTTAGTGAAGACTCCCAGTATGCAGGTCGTGTTGAGATCCTTGAAACATGGAGAGGACGCTCCACTCTGAGGATCTCTGACCTGAGAGACTCAGATTCAGCTCAGTATCGCTTCAAATTCAAAACACCAAGCTTTGAATGGAGGAGTGATTTACCTGGAACAACTCTGACGGTCACAGGTACTGATCAACACACACTGATGTTATATACAGTATACCAACACAGTACAGTGGTTAATGTGGAAGGTAGCTGTTATAATGTAGATTGTCATTTACAACTCTCTATCCATTCATGTTTATCTTATTTTAGACTTTGTACCCTTGATTTGGGTATTTGATAAATAACAAACACTTATCTTCCCCTCAAAGATCCAGATCTGAAGGTGCAGGTGCAGGGGGGGAATCCATATTCATGGTCTAAGCTCCAGTGTTACACCAGTTGTCGCCTGCCACATGGTTCTTCCTACATCTGGTATGAGAATGGGCTGAAAATTGCAAAAAAAACGTTCTCTTCATATTCAGACTACTTTGGATCTGCACACAGCTACTCCTGTGCTGTGCAAGGACATGAGGATTTCCCCTCTCCTCTAGTGTGTGAGTGTTTCCCTCTGGCCCTCTGGTGGAGCTTGTAGGTTATTGCACTTTACCTTCAAAGCTTTTTATTCAGTAGTAGCTGTCATCAGAAATAGCTGAGACTCAGAAGAAAACCATACTGCTGATAACAACATTGCAGAGATGTTGCATACTATACTCTTACTTCTTCTGACTTTTTTAGTGACTTACTATTAAATGACTTCTTTATGACAAACTGTACTTTTTATGACACATTTAAATATTACTTTATTGTGAATCCCAACAATGTGTGTAACCCAATATAAACCATTTTAAAATCACCTCAGTCGGCTTTACAGTAATTACAGCATGTTTATTAAAAAATGTGTGCACACAGTTATGTTTTCCATTGTTCACATGTGCCCTAAAAGACTGCTTCTTTGCAAAACAAATTCACTGACAGCATTTTAAATTGTTTTGTTTTTCAGGTGTCAGAGGTCAAACCTGTAACAGGGTAATTTACACTGAGAGAAGCATCTGCGCCCTCGAAGGATCATCAGTGGACATTTCCTGCACGTACAGCAGTTATGCAGACGTTCAATCTAAGTTCTGGTTCAGTCCTGAGCGTAGTCATCAGGGACAGAATCCCTCTCAACCTGAGGACCTTAGTGAAGACTCCCAGTATGCAGGTCGTGTTCAGATCCTTGAAACAGAGAGAGGACGCTCCACTCTGAGGATCTCTGACCTGAGAGACTCAGATTCAGTTCAGTATCTCTTCAAATTCAAAACTGCAAGCTTTGAATGGAGGAGCAGATTACCTGGTACAAGTCTGACTGTCACAGGTACTGATCAACACCACTGATGTTCACAGCAGCAGCAGTTTCATTAAAAATAAAAAAATAAAAATAAACCCCTTGTACCACTACATTAATAAGGTGGTTGAAGGGTAAATGTTCCTAATAGCTCTCTGTAGATTATTAGGAACATTATCTCAATTCATCAGAGGAAGAAGATTCAAGTTATGTACAGTATTTAAGACAAATTAGTAATACCACAGTGTAAACATTTTCTGTTACAAGTAACATTCATTTGTTTCTTAAATAAAAGTAAGAAAGCTATTAGCATAGCTATTTGGTTAGCTATTAGCTATTCAATGTATTAGCATCAAAATATACTTAAAGCATGTTATCTACAGTGAAATAGTCACGAGCTTGTTCATTTACTTATAACATTTCTAAAATACAATTTCTTTGCAACACAAAAGTTCTCATGAATGGCTCATAGCTGAGCTCCTCAAGATTTAAAACATGTGAACACTTGGCAAAGTAGTTTAAATAAATGCTTACAACTCAAGTTTATATTAAACCATAACAAAAGTTTGAATGATTCTCGTAGCTAACCTCCATTACCAGTTCTGTTTGTTGTATATATCATAAGTTTAGATTTATATTTGTTATTTTTGATGTCTGAAAGTATGTCACTTACAACCTTAAAGGTTATCACCTTTGATGTTTAATGTTAAACATATCCAGCTCTGCAGGTGCAGGTGATCACATCAACAGTCCACCAGTCTTACACCTATGCAGAGCTGAAGTGTCGCAGCAGCTGCAGTCCAGCTGGTGTTTCCTACGTCTGGTTCAAGAACAACGAGAGAATCATGAAAGAGGAAAGACCTTTATATAAAGACCAGTTTTATCCTGGAGACATCATCTCTTGTGCTTTGAAAGGACGCGAGAATTACAGCTCTCCTTTGCTATGTGAGTTCGTCCACGGTGTAATTAACAAAACAATTATATTGAACGACATAACAGAGACTGCTCATTAAGGAATCAACCTCCTTTGCACCTAACATTTGCTTCACAAAATTGTTGTTTTCTACTCCAGATGCTCTGAAGTTTCCCTCTGTGTCAGTGAGTCCTTCTGATGAAATCATGGAGGGCAGTTCAGTGACTCTGACCTGTAGCAGTGATGCTAACCCAGCAGCTAACTACACCTGGTACAAGAAGGATGGAAATCAGAAACGTCTCTCTCTCTCACTAAAGATCCCAGCTTGTCTTCAGCTCCATCCAGGTTTCTGACTCCGGAGAGTATAACTGCACAGCTGAGAACGAGCTGGGGAAACGGACATCTGAAATGATCTCTGTTGATGTGAAATGTGAGGAAATACAGTTTATCAATTGTAATTGTCAAGTTTTAATCACTTGAAAAGGGTCTTTCAAGGTTCTCATACTTACTTCAATTTCACATTCTGCTAATTTTGAGATCCTTGATGGAGAGATGTTTTCCTGATGAGCTGGGTGCAATCTTTCATTAATCATGCAACCTAATCTCCTCCAGATGCTCCAAAGCTTCCCTCTGTGTCAGTGAGTCACTCTGCTGAGATAGAGGAGGGCAGTTCAGTGACTCTGACCTGTAGCAGTGATGCTAACCCAGCAGCTAACTACACCTGGAACAAGAAGAACCAAACACTGTTTCAGGGAGCAGTAGGAAGTTATCATGTCACCTCCATCAGCTCTGAGGACAGAGGGATCTACTACTGCAGGGCTGAGAATCAATATGGAGAGATCAACTCTACGTCTCTATTTGTAGATGTTCTGTGTGAGTAATTAACAACAGCAATTCTCTTATGCTAACACTGTATTTACAAGTAGGGATTCGTTGGTTGCTTTGTGCCATTGTGGAGGTAGAGTCTGGTTCACGACATGTGTAATTATTAATACATTTCTGACCTAATATCGTCCTCCAGATGCTCCAAAGCTCCCCTCTGTGTCAGTGAGTCCTCTGCTGAGATAGAGGAGGGCAGTTCAGTGACTCTGACCTGTAGCAGTGATGCTAACCCAGCAGCTAACTACACCTGGTACAAGGAGAATGAAGACTCTCCAAAAGCTTCAGGACAGATCTTCAACATCACTGACTTCAGAGCTGAACACAGTGGGAGTTATTCCTGTGGAGCTCAGAACAAGTTAGGACGTAGTAACTCCACCTTAACTCTGAGTGTTTTGACTGGTAGGTTTCATTCACTCACACACACCAAACTAATATGCGGTAAAGTCCGTAAAACACCCTCTGATGCACGGACGTAAACATTTCATGTGCCAATGCTCAGACCACGTCTACTCTAAGATAAGCAAAGGTCTTTCAAGGTCCGAGGAAAATGCCACGCATATATACAGGACTAATCAAACTGACAAGACAAATCTGGAGAAGTCAGGCAAACACAAAAGAGCATCAAGAAGATCACATACATGGAAAGAATCAGGGCGGGACAGACAATCACACATGCGGGAAAACACTAAGACAAAACAGAAGGAGAGAATACATTTCAAAATAAAACAGGAAACTAAATTATAAGACCAGGATACTGACAATGAACTTTGTCTGGGTCTTGTTGGAGTAAACTTGGAAAGCCAACTAACCTCTTCACTTGTTTTTTGTGTCCGACTGAAACTGTGACAAATTAATTCTTATTTTTACTTTTTTTCATTTCAAAATAATTCACACGCACCTCAGGTCTCTTTTGAATCTTTTGAATGTATTGAAAATACACAAACAAAAAAGGTTTTTCTGAGCTCTGTTTCTGATCATGCTCAATATTTTTTGAAAATGTATTGAATGGTAAGATCTAGGTTTTTCTTTTCATATTATATTCATAAAAGCTTTAATAAGTGCTTTTTGTGTTTTCTTTGTCTTATCATAGGAGCAAGGGAATCTAGAGCTGCTGGAATCACCACTGCTGTTGTCCTGTCCGTCATCCTCCTCTCTATATTTGTATTGATTAGGTAAGCAGTCCACTTTCATTAAGTTCATGTTTAGTGAAAGCAATAAACACAGTATGCAATATATTTTTGATAATATTGGGCAATAACAGATGTAAATTAGGACAACACTGCAAAGTTATCTCTCATCTCAATCTCATCCACTTCTTCAAACTCACTGTCAGACTGAATTTTCAGAAATGTGATCGTCATATCCTATTAAAGATTAGTTAGGGAGGCTGTGGCTCAGTGGGATAGCGCTGGTTCCACTCCCACTGCAGTCAGCCTATCGTTATTGGACACTTCAGCCCAAATTGCACCTGTGGAGATTGTCCACAGTATTGAGAGTATGTAAGTCGCTCTGAATAAAAGCATCTAACAAGTGACATGTCATGTAATGGTTACTGCAAGATGGAGGGTTCAATGTGTGGGAATGTGAAAGCAGAAAGGTGTTTGGTCTTGAAATGTAACAATGAGTCTGTCTTTTATGAAAGCAGGTCCCCCAGTCAGGAACACCAGGAAATAGTTCAAACTTGTGTGTTTGTATAATTTAGTGCTTTCCAGAAGTCAGCAATTATCTTGGATATTTGACTGCATGGTGTTATTAGGAAAGGACAATGACCAATAAAAGTACCATGAAATATATTGTCTTCATTAATCAGCTTAGCACATTGCTAAAATGTCCATGTTTAATTATTCTAACCAGGAAGAAGAAAGCTGCCAAACGATCATCTGAGCCCGGAGAGCCACCGGACAACAGCAAACAGGTGAGAAGGAATACTAATCAACAAAAGCAAAAAAGGTTTCCACAGTTCAGTTCAGATTTGATTTTGTATTTGTTGCACTACTGATTACTGGTAATATTTGCATTATTTCTGTGACCCTCTATGTTTCATGTTTCCTGTAGATGTTTGATTGCTCTTCTTACTGCACTTTTAGTGTACAGTTTTGCTGCTATGCTGCTGTGTTTGTTGTGTTTTTGTGGCTCTGGCTCAACAATTTCCTTCAGGATGAATAAAGTCTTATCTTACCTTATCTTATCTTATCTTATCTTACCTTACCTTACCTTACCTTACCTTACCTTATCTTATCTTATCTTATCTTATCTTATCTTATCTTATCTTACCTTACCTTACCTTACCTTACCTTACTTGTCTTGTCTTGTCTTGTCTTATCTTATCTTACCTTACCTTACCTTACCTTACCTTACCTTACCTTGTCTTGTCTTGTCTTGTCTTATCTTATCTTACCTTACCTTACCTTACCTTACCTTACCTTGTCTTGTCTTGTCTTATCTTATCTTATCTTACCTTACCTTACCTTACCTTACCTTACTTGTCTTGTCTTGTCTTGTCTTATCTTATCTTACCTTACCTTACCTTACCTTACCTTACCTTACCTTACCTTACCTTGTCTTGTCTTGTCTTGTCTTGTCTTGTCTTGTCTTATCTTATCTTATCTTATCTTATCTTATCTTATCGCTGGGCTCCACAAAAGCTCTTTATGTCTTAAAAGATGCATTAAAGTAGAAAAAGAGTCCCAAAGAGTAAACTGGCACGAGTCTCCATTGAGTTTTTTTGGTCCAATCAGGACTTGAATCAGCAATTGTTCCGTTCCCAAGCCAACACACTGAGCTACTGCCGCTCCAAGACAGAGTTTCAAGTAACGTTCAAGTTTGTTTTAGGGAACTTTGGGTATTCTTAACCTTCACATATTCCCTCTCAACACAGACCCAAACCCCTTTAGGAATATCTGCCCTTCAGAGTCCTCAGGAGGAGCTTCTCTATGCCAGTGTCCAGTTCTCCAAAAACCAGGCAGATCCTCTCTCCTCCAACATCGAGGATAGTGTTGTGTACGCTGAGGTCAAATTTAACAGCGCTGCCCCGAGGTGAGTAGATACTCTCACGGGAACATTACCCTGAGTTTAACGATGACATTACTTGGAATACAATCAACACCTGTTCACGGTTGCATCTGCCTGATGTGATTTTACGTGTTTTCCAACCACTGTTTGGCCATTTGTTCGATATCTAATCTGCAAAACTCCTAAATAAATGTTTCTCTTTGAAAAACAGAAGTCAGATGTCTGCCACGGAGGACTCGACTGCATTGTACAGCACAATCAACAAAACCAGGACACAGCAGGAATCTACAGCCCATCATTTTGATTAAAGGGACCCTATTGGGTTTCCCCTTCACTGTAGTGTGTTCTATAGGTTTGTGTGCATGTAAATGGTCTGCAAAGGCTAACATCCCTGTGTTCCCTCCAGAGGGAGTTTCTCCATTGGACTCCTTTGTTTGCTTCCTTAACATAGTGACATCCCTATGGAACACTCTGGCTCCTATTGGATTCTTTCTGAGAAGACATATGTCTTCAGCTTGTTGTGTGTGAGAATTGGCTCTAATCACTATGTAGCTTAATTAATGCCTTTTATTGTAAACATAATGTATATTAAATGGCCTATTTAATGAAATGTACAGAAGCAAGGACACACTTTTTAAACCTTTTCTTTGTTCTCTGGATTGGTGTTTAAGCACGGAGTAGATAGATACGACTCTACATGTCAATATTCAGAGGGAGTTAGAGACATCAAAATAGTTTTTACTTTCCATTTTACCAAAAAGAGAACAATTTAACTCGTTAACTTGTAAAACATGAGACAACCTTTCAATTTGAAATGAAGAGTATACAGACCGATGTGTTTTGCTAAATCATGTTGTACTTATAAAACCTTTGTCAACAGTACTTTATATTTGAGCTCTTGTTATGTTAGGCATACTCATTTGAACCATTGAATAAAAGCTATAATAATGAAGCTGCTTGGTGATGTTTTATTAATGTGTGGCAGCTAGTCGTATTTAGTCTTTCCTTTTATGATATCATTAAAGAAAAACATTTATGGGGGTACGGGATGACAAACAAAACTGCTCCCACAGCCACAGTCCTGCTTATCATTGTGGGACATGTAGTTTAGTTAAGCTGCAGTTTGTGCTGCAGACTGTTCATCTATTTTGACTCATGTGCTTTTCTACTTTAGATTTCTTTGATGGGAAAAGTAGTATTGCAAACTTTCCCTTGTCTCTTTGTGAATGATAGTAGTATAGTTTGTTCACTGCTGAGATTACCTGACAGCCCATTGGTTTAGAAACTTCATTTAGCTTTCTTTTACAAAAAAGGAAGACATGAGAAATAAGAGAGGTGGTCTTTATAAAGGTTTCTTTTGGCCACAACACCTTTTTTGCAAAACAAGCTGTTCATTTAAATACTGTAAAGGAAGGAAGTGATATTTTTAACCTGCTTTCAGTCTCCTTTTCACTCTCAAGCCCACAGAAGGACGTTAAGGTTCAAGAGAACTTCCTTTAAGTTTATGTAGAACTGTTTTCTTGTCAATCTTCTTTATTTTATAGCCGCACGGAGACGAGAGGAGCCGCTATGATTTTAACAGCGAGTGGATTTTTGTCTTCCTTCTCTGTATGCCAGGTAATATATATCCACATTAACATTGTACAACCTTTACCACACTTATTCAAAGCACCTCAAAGAGAGATATGTTATAAATAGATAGTTGTTTCTTTTATTTTCATTCGGCTGTTGTACTTGTATATCATTGTAGGTCATTAGACAGTGTGTCTCTGTATGTCTTTATGCTCTTTATGTCTTTCTATAAATGGTTTGTTGACACAAAATACACCTTTTATACAATTTGTTGACAATTCCCACGTACCCAAAACTGATCAAATATAATACAAACTTGTATTCTATATTCTAGTTTAGGCATAGTTAGATAGACGCATTATCAGGACGTTTTTTGATAATGACTGCTGATAGTTGGGTCATTTTAAGCTTGTCTATGTTTCCATTGCCCAAAATCACATCAGTAATTTGATCCACTTTGTCTAATTTACTGAATTAGTTTCTGATGTGCTCTGTGTTACAGCGGTTCAGGGTCAGCATGGCTGGGGAGTGACTTACTCTTCTACTGAGATCTGTGCAGTGAAAGGATCAACAGTGGAGATAAGCTGCAGCTACAGATACCCATCCAGAATATATGGCCATGAAAACACAGTACAGGAAACCTTCTGGTTTACTCAGAAGAAAGATGGTGAACGTGTAGATCTGAGAACAGCCTCAGAGTATGCAGGTCGTGTAGAGTCACTTTGAAAACAACAACTGCACTCTGAGAATCAAAAACCTGAGAGAGAGCGACTCAGCTAAGTACATGTTCAGGTTCATAACAAACTACGATACATATACTGCTTCACCAGGAGTCACTTTGTCTGTCACAGGTAACTTTGTCATATAAATGTTAAATGTGTACTGTGCTGTGAATGTTTGATAAAGAACTTAGTGTGATATTTCCTGCAATGGAAGTTTTTGTGTGTGTGTGTGTGTGTGTGTGTGTGTGTGTGTGTGTGTGTGTGTGTGTGTGTGTCTGTGTGTGTGTGTGACATCTCTGTATGTTTTTGGTTGATATTGTCTTCATTGTATTCAATAGCTACTATATAATGAACCATGGGGTGAAACAACACCCATTATAGATGCTGTGAATGCTTTGGGGTATTTATATGAATATAAATCATTATTATTTCATTTGTTGTTCCTTCTCAGATCTACTGGTCAAGGTCATGGCAACAATGATCCACCAGAGTATTTCCAAAGCAGAGCTTCAGTGTCACAGCAGATGTATTTTACCTCATGATCCTTCCTACATCTGGTACAAGAACGGACAGAAAATTCGGGCAGAAACACTTCTTCTTTTTCAGTCTATTTTGATTCAGCTGACAGCTTTTCCTGCGCTCTTAAAGGACATGAGAATTTCCCGTCTCCTTCACAGTGTGAGTTTACTCCACAGTCTTTCACTAACAGCACGCCATGGCACAATGATTGCAAGTACTTTGAATATCAATAAACCCACTTCCCCTTTTTATATTAAGTTTTTATTTTTGGCCCCTCACTCTCCAGGATCACTTCTGCTTTAAGCAACTCAACAACCTGCTCTGGATTACAGCTGTGAGAGAAGGAGTTGTAACTGCTCAGTTTAACAAATGTTTTATCTTTGAGGTGTTGACGGTCAAATCTCCAACCAATTCTCTTACAGGCACAAAAGCATCTGTGCCTTTAAAGGGTCATTAGTTGACATTAATTACAAGTATAGCAGTTCTATCATATAACACTCCATCACATATGGTTTCTGGTTTAGTCATGGGCGTACTCATCAGTGGCAGAATCCTTTACGACCTGAGGACCTTAGTGAAGACTGCCAGTACACAGCTCTTGTTAAGGTCCTTGAAACACAGGGGCTTTACATCACGTACAGCATGTACAAACACATTTAAAACAACATTATAAATTGTTTTTATTTTTCAGGTGTCAGAGGTCAAACCTGTAACAGAGTGATTTACATCGACAGAAGCATCTGTGCCTTCAAAGGGTCATCAGTGGACATTTCCTGCACGTACAGCAATGTATATGTTCAATCTAAATTCTGGTTCAGTCCTGAGCGTTATCATCAGGGCAGAATCCCTCTCAACCTGAGGACCTTAGTGAAGACTCCCAGTATGCAGGTCGTGTTCAGCTCTTTTCACAATGGAGAAGAGGCTCTTCTCTGAGGATCTCTGACCTGAGAGACTCAGATTCAGCTCGGTATCTCTTCAAATTCAAAACACGAAACTTTGAATGGGGGAGTGATTTACCTGGTACAACTCTGACTGTCACAGGTACTGATCAACACTCACTGATGTTATATACAGTATACCAACACAGTACAGTAGTTAATGCGTAAGGTAGTGTCAGGGTTTGGGGTAAGGCAGGATCCAAATGCAGTAATGAAACAAAAGGTCTAGTACTTTCAACAAAAAGCGAGCTTTAATTCAAAAAAGCAGATGACAAAAAAACTAACATGACCATACCAGGGAGCACGAGGAAGGATCGGGACCAAAAAAGTTCAGGGACAAACATGGAGGGTGACAAGAAAGACGACGACCGAACATGGAGCAAAGGGGAAGACGAGACTAGATACACAGAAGGGTAATCACAGGACAAGACACAGCCGGGCAGGGGAGGCAGAAACGCAAGGGCAACAGGTGAACACAATGAAACACAGGAGGGCAAACACAGGAATGAAGACCAGACACAGGGAGAACAGAATTTCAAAATAAAACCATAACTAAACTAAAGTGATAGATTGTCATTTACAACTCTCTATCCATTCATGTTTATCTTATTTTAGACTTTGTACCCTTGATTTGAGTATTTGATAAATAACAAACACTTTTTCCCCTCAAAGATCCAGATCTGAAGGTGCAGGTGCAGGGGGGGAATCCTCTTCATGGTCTGAGCTCCAGTGTTACACCAGTTGTCGCCTGCCACATGGTTCTTCCTACATCTGGTATGAGAATGGGCTGAAAATTGCAAAAAACGTTCTCTTCATATTCAGACTACTTTGGATCTGCATCCAGCTACTCCTGTGCTGTGCAAGGACATGAGGATTTCCCCTCTCCTCCAGTGTGTGAGTGTTTCCCTCTGGCCCTCTGGTGGAGCTTGTAGGTTATTGCACTTTACCTTCAAAGCTTTTTATTCAGTAGTAGCTGGTCATCAGAAATAGCTGAGACTCAGAAGAAAACCATACTGCTGATAACAACATTGCAGAGATGTTGCATACTATACTCTTACTTCTTCTGACTTTTTTAGTGACTTACTATTAAATGACTTCTTTATGACAAACTGTACTTTTTATGACACATTTAAATATTACTTTATTGTGAATCCCAACAATGTGTGTAACCCAATATAAACCATTTTAAAATCACCTCAGTCGGCTTTACAGTAATTACAGCATGTTTATTAAAAAATGTGTGCACACAGTTATGTTTTCCATTGTTCACATGTGCCCTAAAAGACTGCTTCTTTGCAAAACAAATTCACTGACAGCATTTTAAATTGTTTTGTTTTTCAGGTGTCAGAGGTCAAACCTGTAACAGGGTAATTTACATTGAGAGAAGTATCTGCGCCCTCGAAGGATCATCAGTGGACATTTCCTGCACGTACAGCAGTTATGCAGACGTTAAATCTAAGTTCTGGTTCAGTCCTGAGCGTAGTCATCAGGGACAGAATCCCTCTCAACCTGAGGACCTTAGTGAAGACTCCCAGTATGCAGGTCGTGTTCAGATCCTTGAAACAGAGAGAGGACGCTCCACTCTGAGGATCTCTGACCTGAGAGACTCAGATTCAGTTCAGTATCTCTTCAAATTCAAAACTGCAAGCTTTGAATGGAGGAGCAGATTACCTGGTACAACTCTGACTGTCACAGGTACTGATCAACACACACTGATGTTCACAGCAGCAGCAGTTTCATTAAAAATAAAAAAATAAAAATAAACCCCTTGTACCACTACATTAATAAGGTGGTTGAAGGGTAAATGTTCCTAATAGCTCTCTGTAGATTATTAGGAACATTATCTCAATTCATCAGAGGAAGAAGATTCAAGTTATGTACAGTATTTAAGACAAATTAGTAATACCACATTGTTACAAGTAACATTCATTTGTTTCTTAAATAAAAGTAAGAAAGCTATTAGCATAGCTATTTGGTTAGCTATTAGCTATTCAATGTATTAGCATCAAAATATACTTAAAGCATGTTATCTACAGTGAAATAGTCACGAGCTTGTTCATTTACTTATAACATTTCTAAAATACAATTTCTTTGCAACACAAAAGTTCTCATGAATGGCTCATACCTGAGCTCCTCAAGATTTAAAACATGTGAACACTTGGCAAAGTAGTTTAAATAAATGCTTACAACTAGTTTATATTAAACCATAACAAAAGTTTGAATGATTCTCGTAGCTAACCTCCATAACCAGTTCTGTTTGTTGTATATATCATAAGTTTAGATTTATATTTGTTATTTTTGATGTCTGAAAGTATGTCACTTACAACCTTAAAGGTTATCACCTTTGATGTTTAATGTTAAACATATCCAGCTCTGCAGGTGCAGGTGATCACATCAACAGTCCACCAGTCTTACACCTATGCAGAGCTGAAGTGTCGCAGCAGCTGCAGTCCAGCTGGTGTTTCCTACGTCTGGTTCAAGAACAACGAGAGAATCATGAAAGAGGAAAGACCTTTATATAAAGACCAGTTTTATCCTGGAGACATCATCTCTTGTGCTTTGAAAGGACGCGAGAATTACAGCTCTCCTTTGCTATGTGAGTTCGTCCACGGTGTAATTAACAAAACAATTATATTGAACGACATAACAGAGACTGCTCATTAAGGAATCAACCTCCTTTGCACCTAACATTTGCTTCACAAAATTGTTGTTTTCTACTCCAGATGCTCTGAAGTTTCCCTTGTGTCAGTGAGTCCTTCTGATGAAATCATGGAGGGCAGTTCAGTGACTCTGACCTGTAGCAGTGATGCTAACCCAGCAGCTAACTACACCTGGTACAAGAAGGATGGAAATCAGAAACGTCCTCCTCTCACTAAAGATCCACAGCTTGTCTTCAGCTCCATCCAGGTTTCTGACTCCGGAGAGTATAACTGCACAGCTGAGAACGAGGGGGAAACGGACATCTGAAATGATCTCTGTTGATGTGAAATGTGAGGAAATACAGTTTATCAATTGTAATTGTCAAGTTTTAATCACTTGAAAAGGGTCTTTCAGGGTTCTCATACTTACTTCAATTTCACATTCTGCTAATTTTGAGAACCTTGATGGAGAGAAGTTTTCCTGATGAGCTGGGTGCAATCTTTTCATTAATCATGCAAACTAATCTCCTCCAGATGGTCCAAAGCTCCCTCTGTGTCAGTGAGTCCCTCTGCTGAGATAGAGGAGGGCAGTTCAGTGACTCTGACCTGTAGCAGTGATGCTAACCCAGCAGCTAACTACACCTGGAACAAGAAGAACCAAACACTGTTTCAGGGAGCAGTAGGAAGTTATCATGTCACCCCATCAGCTCTGAGGACAGAGAGGGATCTACTACTGCAGGGCTGAGAATCAATATGGAGAGATCAACTCTACGTCTCTATTTGTAGATGTTCTGTGTGAGTAATTAACAACAGCATTCTCTTATGCTAACACTGTATTTACAAGTAGGGATTCGTTGGTTGCTTTGTGCCATTGTGGAGGTAGAGTCTGGTTCACGACATGTGTAATTATTAATACATTTCTGACCTAATATCGTCCTCCAGATGCTCCAAAGCTCCCCTCTGTGTCAGTGAGTCCCTCTGCTGAGATAGAGGAGGGGCAGTTCAGTGACTCTGACCTGTAGCAGTGATGCTAACCCAGCAGCTAACTACACCTGGTACAAGGAGAATGAAGACTCTCCAAAAGCTTCAGGACAGATCTTCAACATCACTGACTTCAGAGCTGAACACAGTGGGAGTTATTCCTGTGGATCCAGAACAAGTTAGGAGTAGCAACTCCACCTTACATCAGATTGTTTTGACTGGTAGGTTTCATTCACTCACACACACCAAACTAATATCGGTAAAGTCCGTAAAACACCTCTGATGCACGGACGTAAACATTTCATGTGGCAATGCTCAGACCACGTCTACTCTAAGATAAGCAAAGGTCTTTCAAGGTCCGAGGAAAATGCCACGCATATATACAGGACTAATCAAACTGCCAAGACAAATCTGGAGAAGTCAGGCAAACACAAAAGAGCATCAAGAAGATCACATACATGGAAAGAATCAGGGCGGGACAGACAATCACACAGGCGGGAAAACACTAAGACAAAACAGAAGGAGAGAATACATTTCAAAATAAAACAGGAAACTAAATTATAAGACCAGGATACTGACAATGAACCTGTTGTGGGTCTTGTTGGAGTAAACTTGGAAAGCCAACTAACCTCTTCACTGGTTTTTTGTGTCCGACTGAAACTGTGACAAATTAATTCTTATTTTTACTTTTTTTCATTTCAAAATAATTCACACGCACCTCAGGTCTCTTTTGAATCTTTTGAATGTATTAAAATACACAAACAAAAAAGGTTTTTCTGAGCTCTGCTTCTGATCATGCTCAATATTTTTTGAAAATGTATTGAATGTAACGATCTAGGTTTTTCTTTTCATTATATTCATAAAAAGCTTTAATAAGTGCTTTTTGTGTTTTCTTTGTCTTATCATAGGAGCAAGGGAATCTAGAGCTGCTGGAATCACCACTGCTGTTGTCCTGTCCGTCATCCTCCTCTCTATATTTGTATTGATTAGGTAAGCAGTCCACTTTCATTAAGTTCATGTTTAGTGAAAGCACTAAACACGGTATGCAATATATTTTTGATAATATTGGGCAATAACAGATGTAAATTAGGACAACACTGCAAAGTTCTCTCTCATCTCAATCTCATCCACTTCTTCAAACTCACTGTCAGACTGAATTTTCAGAAATGTGATCGTCATATCCTATTAAAGATTAGTTAGGGAGGCTGTGGCTCAGTGGGATAGCGCTGGTTCCACTCCCACTGCAGTCAGCTTATCGTTATTGGACACTTCAGCCCAAATTGCACCTGTGGAGATTGTCCACAGTATTGAGAGTATGTAAGTCGCTCTGGATAAAAGCATCTAACAAGTGACATGTCATGTAATGGTTACCGCAAGATGGAGGGTTCAATGTGTGGGAATGTGAAAGCAGAAAGGTGTTTGGTCTTGAAATGTAACAATGAGTCTGTCTTTTATGAAAGCAGGTCCCCCAGTCAGGAACACCAGGAAATAGTTCAAACTTGTGTGTTTGTATAATTTAGTGCATTCCAGAAGTCAGCAATTATCTTGGATATTTGACTGCATGGTGTTATTAGGAAAGGAAAATGACCAATAAAAGTACCATGAAATATATTGTCTTCATTAATCAGCTTAGCACATTGCTAAAACTTTATTGTTTAATTATTCTAACCAGGAAGAAGAAAGCTGCCAAACGATCATCTGAGCCCGGAGAGCCACCGGACAACAGCAAACAGGTGAGAAGGAATACTAATCAACAAAAGCAAAAAAGGTTTCCACAGTTCAGTTCAGATTTGATTTTGTATTTGTTGCACTACTGATTACTGGTAATATTTGCATTATTTCTGTGACCCTCTATGTTTCATGTTTCCTGTAGATGTTTGATTGCTCTCTTACTGCACTTTTAGTGTACAGTTTTGCTGCTATGCTGCTGTGTTGTTGTGTTTTGTGGCTCTGGCTCAACAATTTCCTTCAGGATGAATAAAGTCTTATCTTACCTTATCTTATCTTACCTTATCTTATCTTACCTTACCTTACCTTACCTTACTTGTCTTGTCTTGTCTTATCTTATCTTACCTTACCTTACCTTACCTTACCTTAGCTTACCTTATCTTACCTTACCTTACCTTATCTTATCTTATCTTATCTTATCTTACCTTACCTTACCTTACCTTACCTTATCTTACCTTACCTTACCTTACCTTACCTTATCTTATCTTATTTTATCTTATCTTACCTTACCTTACCTTACCTTACCTTACCTTACCTTAGCTTACCTTATCTTACCTTACCTTACCTTACCTTATCTTATCTTATCTTATCTTACCTTACCTTACCTTACCTTACCTTACCTTAGCTTACCTTATCTTACCTTCCCTTACCTTACCTTGGCTTACCTTACCTTAGCTTACCTTATCTTACCTTCCCTTACCTTCCCTTACCTTACCTTACCTTACCTAACCTTAGCTTACCTTATCTTATCTTATCTTACCTTACCTTACCTTACCTTACCTTACCTTACCTTACCTTATCTTACCTTACCTAACCTTACCTTATCTTATCTTATCTTACCTTACCTTACCTTACCTTACCTTACCTTACCTTACCTTACCTTACCTTACCTTACCTTACCTTACCTTATCTTATCTTATCTTATCTTATCTTATCGCTGGGCTACACAAAAGCTCTTTATGTCTTAAAAGATGCATTAAAAGTAGAAAAAGAGTCCCAAAGAGTAAACTGGCACGAGTCTCCATTGAGTTTTTTTGGTCCAATCAGGACTTGAATCAGCAATTGTTCCGTTCCCAAAACAACACACTGAGCTACTGCCGCTCCAAGACAGAGCTTCAAGTAACGTTCAAGATTGTTTTAGGGAACATTGGGTATTCTTAACCTTCACATATTCCCTCTCAACACAGACCCAAACCCCTTTAGGAATATCTGCCCTTCAGAGTCCTCAGGAGGAGCTTCTCTATGCCAGTGTCCAGTTCTCCAAAAACCAGGCAGATCCTCTCTCCTCCAACATCGAGGATAGTGTTGTGTACGCTGAGGTCAAATTTAACAGCGCTGCCCCGAGGTGAGTAGATACTCTCACGGGAACATTACCCTGAGTTTAACGATGACATTACTTGGAAGACAATCAACACCTGTTCACGGTTGCATCTGCCTGATGTGATTTTACGTGTTTTCCAACCACTGTTTGGCCATTTGTTCGATATCTAATCTGCAAAACTCCTAAATAAATGTTTCTCTTTGAAAAACAGAAGTCAGATGTCTGCCACGGAGGACTCGACTGCATTGTACAGCACAATCAACAAAACCAGGACACAGCAGGAATCTACAGCCCATCATTTTGATTAAAGGGACCCTATTGGGTTTCCCCTTCACTGTAGTGTGTTCTATAGGTTTGTGTGCATGTAAATGGTCTGCAAAGGCTAACATCCCTGTGTTCCCTCCAGAGGGAGTTTCTCCATTGGACTCCTTTGTTTGCTTCCTTAACATAGTGACATCCCTATGGAACACTCTGGCTCCTATTGGATTCTTTCTGAGAAGATATATGACTTCAGCTTGTTGTGTGTGAGCATTGGCTCTAATCACTATGAAGCTTAATTAATGCCTTTTATTGTAAACATAATGTATATTAAATGGCCTATTTAATGAAATGTACAGAAGCAAGGACACACTTTTTAAACCTTTTCTTTGTTCTCTGGATTGGTGTTTAAGCACGGAGTAGATAGATACGACTCTACATGTCAATATTCAGAGGGAGTTAGAGACATCAAAATAGTTTTTACTTTCCATTTTACCAAAAAGAGAACAATTTAACTCGTTAACTTGTAAAACATGAGACAACCTTTCAATTTGAAATGAAGAGTATACAGACCGATGTGTTTTGCTAAATCATGTTGTACTTATAAAACCTTTGTCAACAGTACTTTATATTTGAGCTCTTGTTATGTTAGGCATACTCATTTGAACCATTGAATAAAAGCTATAATAATGAAGCTGCTTGGTGATGTTTTATTAATGTGTGGCAGCTAGTCGTATTTAGTCTTTCCTTTTATGATATCATTAAAGAAAAACATTTATGGGGGTACGGGATGACAAACAAAACTGCTCCCACAGCCACAGTCCTGCTTATCATTGTGGGACATGTAGTTTAGTTAAGCTGCAGTTTGTGCTGCAGACTGTTCATCTATTTTGACTCATGTGCTTTTCTACTTTAGATTTCTTTGATGGGAAAAGTAGTATTGCAAACTTTCCCTTGTCTCTTTGTGAATGATAGTAGTATAGTTACTTTGTTCACTGCTGAGATTACCTGACAGCCCATTGGTTTAGAAACTTCATTTAGCTTTCTTTTACAAAAAAGGAAGACATGAGAAATAAGAGAGGTGGTCTTTATAAAGGTTTCTTTTGGCCACAACACCTTTTTTGCAAAACAAGCTGTTCATTTAAATACTGTAAAGAGGAAGGAAGTGGATATTTTGAACCTGCTTTCAGTCTCCTTTTCACTCTCAAGCCCACAGAAGGACGTTAAGGTTCAAGAGAATTCCTTTAAGTTTATGTAGAACTGTTTTCTTGTCAATCTTCTTTATTTTATAGCCGCACGGAGACGAGAGGAGCCGCTATGATTTTAACAGCGAGTGGATTTTTTGTCTTCCTTCTCTGTATGCCAGGTAATATATATCCACATTAACATTGTACAACCTTTACCACACTTATTCAAAGCACCTCAAAGAGAGATATGTTATAAATAGATAGTTGTTTCTTTTATTTTCATTCGACTGTTGTACTTGTATATCATTGTAGGTCATTAGACAGTGTGTCTCTGTATGTCTTTATGCTCTTTATGTCTTTCTATAAATGGTTTGTTGACACAAAATGCTCGTTTTATAAAATTCTTTTACAATTCCCACGTACCCAAAACTGATCAAATATAATACAAACTTGTATTCTATATTCTAGTTTAGGCATAGTTAGATAGACGCATTATCAGGACGTGTTTTTGATAATGACTGCTGATAGTTGGGTCATTTTAAGCTTGTCTATGTTTCCATTGCCCAAAATCACATCAGTAATTTGATCCACTTTGTCTAATTTACTGAATTAGTTTCTGGTGTGCTCTGTGTTACAGCGGTTCAGGGTCAGCATGGCTGGGGAGTGACTTACTCTTCTACTCAGATCTGTGCAGTGAAAGGATCAACAGTGGAGATAAGCTGCAGCTACAGATACCCATCCAGAATATATGGCCAAGAAAACACAGTACAGAAAACCTTCTGGTTTACTCAGAAGAAAGATGGTGAACGTGTAGATCTGAGAACAGCCTCAGAGTATGCAGGTCGTGTAGAGTATCACTTTGAAAACAACAGATGCACTCTGAGAATCAAAAACCTGAGAGAGAGCGACTCAGCTAAGTACATGTTCAGGTTCATAACAAACAAAGATACATATACTGCTTCACCAGGAGTCACTTTGTCTGTCACAGGTAACTTTTTCATATAAATGTTAAATGTGTACTGTGCTGTGAATGTTTGATAAAGTACTTAGTGTTATATTTCATGCAATGGAAGTTTTGTGTGTGTGTGTGTGTGTGTGTGTGTGTGTGTGTGTGTGTGTGTGTGTGTGTGTGTGTGTGTGTGTGTGTGTGTGACATCTCTGTATGTTTTTGGTTGATATTGTCTTCATTGTATTCAATAGCTACTATATAATGAACCATGGGGTGAAACAACACCCATTATAGATGCTGTGAATGCTTTGGGGTATTTATATGAATATAAATCATTATTATTTCATTTGTTGTTCCTTCTCAGATCTACTGGTCAAGGTCATGGCAACAATGATCCACCAGAGTATTTCCAAAGCAGAGCTTCAGTGTCACAGCAGATGTATTTTACCTCATGATCCTTCCTACATCTGGTACAAGAACGGACAGAAAATTCGGGCAGAAACATCTTCTTTTTCAGTCTATTTTGATTCAGCTGACAGCTTTTCCTGCGCTCTTAAAGGACATGAGAATTTCCCGTCTCCTTCACAGTGTGAGTTTACTCCACAGTCTTTCACTAACAGAACGCCATGGCACAATGATTGCAAGTACTTTGAATATCAATAAACCCACTTCCCCTTTTTATATTAAGTTTTTATTTTTGGCCCCTCGCTCTCCAGGATCACTTCTGCTTTAAGCAACTCAACAACCTGCTCTGTATTACAGCTGTGAGAGAAGGAGTTGTATCAGCTCAGTTTAACAAATGTTTTATCTTTGAGGTGTTGACGGTCAAATCTCCAACCAATTCTCTTACAGGCACAAAAGTATCTGTGCCTTTAAAGGGTCATTAGTTGACATTAATTACATGTATAGCAGTTCTATCATATAACAATCCATCACATATGGTTTCTGGTTCAGTCATGGGCGTACTCATCAGTGGCAGAATCCTTTACGACCTGAGGACCTTAGTGAAGACTGCCAGTACACAGCTCTTGTTAAGGTCCTTGAAACACAGGGGCTTTACATCACGTACAGCATGTACAAACACATTTAAAACAACATTATAAATTGTTTTTGTTTTTCAGGTGTCAGAGGTCAAACCTGCAACAGAGTGATTTACACCAACAGAAGCATCTGTGCCTTCAAAGGGTCATCAGTGGACATTTCCTGCACGTACAGCAATGAATATGTTCAATCTAAATTCTGGTTCAGTCCTGAGCGTTATCATCAGGGACAGAATCCCTCTCAACCTGAGGACCTTAGTGAAGACTCCCAGTATGCAGGTCGTGTTGAGATCCTTGAAACATGGAGAGGACGCTCCACTCTGAGGATCTCTGACCTGAGAGACTCAGATTCAGCTCAGTATCGCTTCAAATTCAAAACACCAAGCTTTGAATGGGGGAGTGATTTACCTGGAACAACTCTGACTGTCACAGGTACTGATCAACACTCACTGATGTTATATACCGTATACCAACACAGTACAGTTGTTAATGTGGAAGGTAGCTGTTATAATGTAGATTGTCATTTACAACTCTCTATCCATTCATGTTTATCTTATTTTAGACTTTGTACCCTTGATTTGGGTATTTGATAAATAACAAACACTTATCTTCCCCTCAAAAATCCAGATCTGAAGGTGCAGGTGCAGGGGGTGAATTCCTATTCATGGTCTAAGCTCCAGTGTTACACCAGTTGTCGCCTGCCACATGGTTCTTCCTACATCTGGTATGAGAATGGGCTGAAAATTGCAAAAGAAACATTCTCTTCATATTCAGACTACTTTGGATCTGCATACAGCTACTCCTGCGCTGTGCAAGGACATGAGGATTTCCCCTCTCCTCCAGTGTGTGAGTGTTTCCCTCTGGTGGAGCTTGTAGGTTATTGCACTTTACCTTCAAAGCTTTTTATTCAGTAGTAGCTGTTCATCCGAAATAGCTGAGACTCAGAAGAAAACCATACTGCTGATAACAACATTGCAGAGATGTTGCATACTATACTCTTACTTCTTCTGACTTTTTTAGTGACTTACTATTAAATGACTTCTTTATGACAAACTTTACTTTTTATGACACATTTAAATATTACTTTATTGTGAATCCCAACAATGTGTGTAACCCAATATAAACCATTTTAAAATCACCTCAGTCGGCTTTACAGTAATTACAGCATGTTTATTAAAAAATGTGTGCACACAGTTATGTTTTCCATTGTTCACATGTGCCCTAAAAGACTGCTTCTTTGCAAAACAAATTCAATGACAGCATTTTAAATTGTTTTGTTTTTCAGGTGTCAGAGGTCAAACCTGTAACAGGGTAATTTACACTGAGAGAAGCATCTGCGCCCTCGAAGGATCATCAGTGGACATTTCCTGCACGTACAGCAGTTATGCAGACGTTAAATCTAAGTTCTGGTTCAGTCCTGAGCGTAGTCATCAGCGACAGAATCCCTCTCAACCTGAGGACCTTAGTGAAGACTCCCAGTATGCAGGTCGTGTTCAGATCCTTGAAACAGAGAGAGGACGCTCCACTCTGAGGATCTCTGACCTGAGAGACTCAGATTCAGCTCAGTATCTCTTCAAATTCAAAACTGCAAGCTTTGAATGGAGGAGCAGATTACCTGGTACAACTCTGACTGTCACAGGTACTGATCAACACTCACTGATGTTCACAGCAGCAGCAGTTTCATTAAAAATAAAAAAATAAAAATAAACCCCTTGTACCACTACATTAATAAGGTGGTTGAAGGGTAAATGTTCCTAATAGCTCTCTGTAGATTATTAGGAAAATTATCTCAATTCATCAGAGGAAGAAGATTCAAGTTATGTACAGTATTTAAGACAAATTAGTAAACCACAGTGTAAACATTTTCTGTTACAAGTAACATTCATTTGTTTCTTAAATAAAAGTAAGAAAGCTATTAGCATAGCTATTTGGTTAGCTATTAGCTATTCAATGTATTAGCATCAAAATATACTTAAAGCATTTTATCTACAGTGAAATAGTCACGAGCTTGTTCATTTACTTATAACATTTCTAAAATACAATTTCTTTGCAACACAAAAGTTCTCATGAATGGCTCATAGCTGAGCTCCTCAAGATTTAAAACATGTGAACACTTGGCAAAGTAGTTTAAATAAATGCTTACAACTCAAGTTTATATTAAACCATAACAAAAGTTTGAATGATTCTCGTAGCTAACCTCCATTACCAGTTCTGTTTGTTGTATATATCATAAGTTTAGATTTATATTTGTTATTTTTGATGTCTGAAAGTATGTCACTTACAACCTTAAAGGTTATCACCTTTTGTTTAATGTTAAACATATCCAGCTCTGCAGGTGCAGGTGATCACATCAACAGTCCACCAGTCTTACACCTGTGCAGAGCTGAAGTGTCGCAGCAGCTGCAGTCCAGCTGGTGTTTCCTACGTCTGGTTCAAGAACAACGAGAGAATCAAGAAAGAGGAAAGACCTTTATATAAAGACCAGTTTTATCCTGGAGACATCATCTCTTGTGCTTTGAAAGGACACGAGAATTACAGCTCTCCTTTGCTATGTGAGTTCGCTCCACGGTGTAATTAACTTCACCTTCCACATAAATTGCACCTAACATTTGCCTCACAGAATTGTTGTTTTCTACTCCAGATGCTCTGAAGTTTCCCGTTGTGTCAGTGAGTCCTTCTGATGAAATCATGGAGGGCAATTCAGTGACTCTGACCTGTAGCAGTGATGCTAACCCAGCAGCTAACTACACCTGGTACAAGAACGATGAAAATCAGAAACGTCCTCCTCTCACTACAGAACCAAAGCTTGTCTTCAGCTCCATCCAGGTTTCTGACTCTGGACAGTATTTCTGTGCAGCTGAGAACGAGCTGGGGAAACGGACATCTGAAATGATCTCTGTTGATGTGAAATGTGAGGAAATACAGTTTATCAATTGTAATTGTCATGTTTTAATCACTTGAAAAGGGTCTTTCTGGGTTCTCATACTTACTTCAATTTCACATTCTGCTAATTTTGAGAAGCTTGATGGAGAGATGTTTTCCTGATGAGCTGGGTGCAATCTTTTCATTAATCGTATTAACTAATCTCCTCCAGATGGTCCAAAGCTCCCCTCTGTGTCAGTGAGACCCTCTGCTGAGATAGAGGAGGGCAGTTCAGTGACTCTGACCTGTAGCAGTGATGCTAACCCAGCAGCTAACTACACCTGGAACAAGAAGAACCAAACACTGTTTCAGGGAGCAGTAGGAAGTTATCATTTCACCTCCATCAGCTCTGAGGACAGAGGGATCTACTACTGCAGGGCTGAGAATCAATATGGAGAGATCAACTCTACGTCTCTATTTGTAGATGTTCTGTGTGAGTAATTAACAACCGCAATTCTCTTATGCTAACACTGTATTTATAAGTAGGGATTCATTGGTTGCTTTGTGCCATTTTCGAGGTAGAGTCTGGTTCACGACATGTGTAATTATTAATACATTTCTCTCCTAATATCGTCCTCCAGATGCTCCAAAGCTTCCCTCTGTGTCAGTGAGTCCCTCTGCTGAGATAGAGGAGGGCAGTTCAGTGACTCTGACCTGTAGCAGTGATGCTAACCCAGCAGCTAACTACACCTGGTACAAGGAGAATGAAGACTCTCCAAAAGCTTCAGGACAGATCTTCAACATCACTGACTTCAGAGCTGAACACAGTGGGAGTTATTCCTGTGGATCCCAGAACAAGTTAGGACGTAGTAACTCCACCTTACATCAGATTGTTTTGACTGGTAGGTTTCATTCACTCACACACACCAAACTAATATGCGGTAAAGTCCGTAAAACACCCTCTGATGCACGGACGTAAACATTTCATGTGCCAATGCTCAGACCACGTCTACTCTAAGATAAGCAAAGGTCTTTCAAGGTCCGAGGAAAATGCCACGCATATATACAGGACTAATCAAACTGACAAGACAAATCTGGAGAAGTCAGGCAAACACAAAAGAGCATCAAGAAGATCACATACATGGAAAGAATCAGGGCGGGACAGACAATCACACATGCGGGAAAACACTAAGACAAAACAGAAGGAGAGAATACATTTCAAAATAAAACAGGAAACTAAATTATAAGACCAGGATACTGACAATGAACTTTGTCTGGGTCTTGTTGGAGTAAACTTGGAAAGCCAACTAACCTCTTCACTTGTTTTTTGTGTACGACTGAAACTGTGACAAATTAATTATTGACTTGGACTTTGTTTCATTTCAAACTAATTCACAGTCTGAATCAGACTTTTGAAAAAGAAAATACACACGGAAAATATGGAAAAGGTTTTTCTGAGGTCTGTTTCTGATCATGCTCAATATTTTTGACTAGTGTAGACCTCAACTTGATAAAAACCGATACCGATAAAAAAGGATATGTTGATAAAGATATAGAACCATTATTATTTTACTGTCACACAATTTATTGAATTGCAAGATCTAGGTTATTCATATTCATAAAAGCTTCATTAACTGTCAGTGTTTTCCGTCTTGTCATAGGAGCATGGAAATCTAGAGCTGCTGGAATCACCACTGCTGTTGTCCTGGCAGTCATCCTCCTCTCTATATTTTTATTGATTAGGTAAGCAGTCGACTTTCATTAAGGTAATGTTTAGTGAAAGCACTAAACACGGTATGCAATATATTTTTGATAATATTGGGCAATCAAATATGTAAATTAGGACAACACTGTAAAGTTATCTCTTATCTATAGCGCTGGTTCCACTCCCACTGCAGTCAGCTTATCGTTATTGGACACTTCAGCCCAAATTGCACCTGTGGAGATTGTCCACAGTATTGAGAGTATGTAAGTCGCTCTGGATAAAAGCATCTAACAAGTGACATGTCATGTAATGGTTACCGCAAGATGGAGGGTTAAATGTGTGGGAATGTGAAAGCAGAAAGGTGTTTGGTCTTGAAATGTAACAATGAGTCTGTCTTTTATGAAAGCAGGTCCCCCAGTCAGGAACACCAGGAAATAGTTCAAACTTGTGTGTTTGTATAATTTAGTGCTTTCCAGAAGTCAGCAATTATCTTGGATATTTGACTGCATGGTGTTATTAGGAAAGGACAATGACCAATAAAAGTACCATGAAATATATTGTCTTCAGTAATCAGTTTGGCACATTTCTAAAACTTCCATGTTTAATTATTCTAACCAGGAAGAAGAAAGCTGCCAAACGATCATCTGAGCCCGGAGAGCCACCGGACAACAGCAAACAGGTGAGAAGGAATACTAATCAACAAAAGCAAAAAAGGTTTCCACAGTTCAGTTCAGATTTGATTTTGTATTTGTTGCACTACTGATTACTGGTAATATTTGCATTATTTCTGTGACCCTCTATGTTTCATGTTTCCTGTAGATGTTTGATTGCTCTTCTTACTGCACTTTTAGTGTACAGTTTTGCTGCTATGCTGCTGTGTTTGTTGTGTTTTTGTGGCTCTGGCTCAACAATTTCCTTCAGGATGAATAAAGTCTTATCTTATCTTATCTTACCTTATCTTATCTTATCTTATCTTGTCGCTGGGCTACTCAAAAGCTCTTTATGTCTTAAAAGATGCATTAAAAGTAGAAAAAGAGTCCCAAAGAGTAAACTGGCACGAGTCTCCATTGAGTTTTTTTGGTCCAATCAGGACTTGAATCAGCAATTGTTCCGTTCCCAAGCCAACACACTGAGCTACTGCCGCTCCAAGACAGAGCTTCAAGTAACGTTCAAGATTGTTTTAGGGAACATTGGGTATTCTTAACCTTCACATATTCCCTCGCAACACAGACCCAAACCCCTTTAGGAATATCTGCCCTTCAGAGTCCTCAGGAGGAGCTTCTCTATGCCAGTGTCCAGTTCTCCAAAAACCAGGCAGATCGTCTCTCCTCCAACATCGAGGATAGTGTTGTGTATGCTGAGGTCAAATTTAACAGCGCTGCCCCGAGGTGAGTAGATACTCTCACGGGAACATTACCCTGAGTTTAACGATGACATTACTTGGAATACAATCAACACATTTTCACTTTTGCATCTGCCTGATGTGAGTTTACGTGTTTTACAACCACTGTTTGGCCATTTCAATCAGGAGAGACTTAGTTTGTAGTTGATAACATTTTTATTGCCGTATGCACAATAGCGTTTTGGAGATTAGACCCCATCATACTGAAATGAATTAAGGGGGAGGAGAAGCCGACTAGAAAGAGAAACCCCCAAAACAATAATGAATGATGCGATACGATAATCCGTGAGTTGTTACAAATAGTGCAGTGCTGAGTGTGGACCAATACTTACGATGTGACGAGTCTATGGAAACAATGAGGGTTAGACAGAGATATGCAGTGGGAGAGAAATAAAAATAAAAAATAGAATAAGGGTGAGCTGCGGCCCGTGTGAGGGAGCTGCCGACGTTTACCTGTTAGAATCCTCTGAGCTAATCTACTGACGATTACATTTGAGCCGTGTTTAGGGGAGAGCTCTCTCGGCCCGAATGTGATACTGATTGTATAATACGACCTAATAGGCCTACTAACGAGACGACTTGGGCCGTGTTGGGTTGTGCATACTCCCATGGCAATATTTGTTGCGTGGAGAGAAGCTCCTGTTAGCTTGGCTGATCTGCTGGGGCGTGTGTTATAGGGTCTGATCTCCCTGCCCCCTGATACTTATGTTGCATGGAGTATTGGCTCCTGTTAGCTTGGCTGATCTGCTGGGGCTTGTGTTATAGGGTCTGATCTCCCTGCCCCCTGATACTAATGTGCAAGGAGTATGGCTCCTGATAGCTCAGATAGCTGTTAGCTTGGCTGATCTGCTGGGGCTGTGTTATAGGGTCTGATCTCCCGGCCCCCTGTGATGATTGGTTGCAGGGAGTGAGGCTCCTGTTTAGAGAATGAGAGTAGAGAAAATGAGAGACATTGCATGTGATACGACGTATCTGAGAGATATAATTACACCACCACCAGTTATATGCGTATCTTACCGGAGTTAAGGTTTGAGAGATCTTTGGTTAGCCAGCACGGTGCGGATATCAGGTCGGATGTAAGAGGTGAAGGCAGAGGAAGACCAGCGTCCGAGTTGTTGCAGGGAGGAGGAGGAAATCCCCTGGTTAGACGCAGACGTAGCTGCGCCAATCCTGAATGAATGCCCTGAATAGTGTGAGGGGGGCATATTGCATTTCAGGAGGATTTGCTTAAGATATTGGCTGAAGCGATTTTTTGTTAGGGGAAAATTGCCCGGGATAAGAAATACTGGGGACATGGGGCTAGATTTGGGTCTCATGCGCAGAAATGTAATCATGGATGAGTAAGGGCAGAACTTAGAATCGGTTCTGGCTACTATGACTGAGCAAGCGCCTCCACATTTAGAAAGCTTCAGACGTAGGCTGTAATGGCTGGCGTGAAAAGATAAATCAGAAAAGCAAATACCTCTTTTGGAATCGAAGGTGTAAGAGGAAGTGGTGAATTCGCCGGATCTGAGAAAGGCATAAAAAGCCAAAAGAAATAGGGCTTCCAGCAGTGCGTCTAGATATGGAGAGAAAATCCCTTGACTAAGTTCTGACAGCATTTTATGCAAAATGGAAAGTGTAATAGGCTGTCTGCTATCGGGAACGGAAATTGATGTTTTGGATATGCCTTTAAGAATAAGTTTGACTGCAGGATGAGAGAAAATGCTGGCGAAGCTGGGGTCATAGCATCTAATATTAAATTGGATGCCGGCGAGAAGGCTGCGAATGTACTGGGGCTTGAAATGCCAGTCATCCGTGCAATAGCAAATAAAGGCGCACACGTTGTTGATAGTAACAGGTTTAAGAGACATGCGTAGTGTTACGCAAAACATGGCGAATGTATACCAGGCAAAGTCATACGTTTTGATGGTAGACTTGGCTAGGCCTTTTCTCATAAAAGATCTAGCTGAGTCGAGGTAGCTCAGCATAGGGTTGCATTTTGAGGAGGGAGAGCAATTTTTGTTTTGTGAGGTTTTTAGCCTCGCAGTGGGATTTCGCTATATCTCAAATGCGCTGCAGTTTGTCGGAGGGAAGGGACGCCTTCATATCGATGGAGTTCAGGGTGATGCCGAGGAACTCCAGACTAGAGACGGGACCTGATGTTTTCTCTTTTGCCAGGGGAACTCCGAGCGCCTGGAAGCAGTGTTTAAGTTTGTTAATGGACGCGCCGGAGTTGTTGCATGGAGGGTCTATTAATAAGAAATCGTCTAACAGATGGAGTACTGAGGGAATGCTCACTCGGTTGAGCAATATCCAGACTAGCGCCTCGGAGACGGAGTTGAATATGCAGGGACTGCTTCTGCAACCGAACGTTAATCTGACGGCAAAATAATATTTTGCGTCCCATCTGATGCCGAACATGTTCCACTGGGAGGGATGGATGGGAACTATTTTAAATGCATCAGTGATGTCGGCTTTGGAGAGCCAAGCGCCTTGACCTGTGAGTTTGATGAGTTTGATAGCGTTGTCGACGGTGGAGTTGTGAAGTGAGAATAACTCTGATGGAATGAGGCTATTGACGCTGGAGAAAGGGCCGGAACGAGGGGCTGAGAGATCGAAAATGAGCCTTTTCTTCCCTGAGTACTTCCTGGTGGCTACGCCGAGTGGGCTTGTGCGAAATACAGAGAAAGGTGGGGATGTAAATGGCCCGATTACGTAACCCTTGCTGACCTCTTTCTCTAGCAGCTGGGAGACGGTTTCTGGCTCTTTAATAGCCGACTGCAGGTTTTTTGCTACATATGTTGTTGTGGGCAGAGAGAGGACCCTGACTCTGAAACCTTGGGAGAGCCCTGAAAGGACGTAATCGACGAACACGGGGTCGGGATGGGAAGACAGTTCTGCTGCCAGAAGTTGAATGTTAATTGGTGTGGACGGGTGAGATTTCAGAAAACTTTTTGCCCGCGTAGTTTCTGCATCTTGCGGGGGGCTGAGCGCCTGGGGCACACAGATCGGGGATGAGCGTCCTTGCAGGAACTACAGATGTGAAGAAAATGACAGTTTGGGTAAGTACACACACTTTCATTGAAGTTATTGCAGATGGTGTTACCCTGCCATGGCCGCACCTGGCGGTTTCGTCTTTCGTGAAATGCCTGGGGCGGGGGGGCTTGAAGGGATGATAGCGCTACTATGGGGCAGAAGGGAGCAATGTGGCCTGGGTTACCGCAGTGGATGCAGGTGATCATGGGGGTGCCTCCAATGGCCATCACTAGTAGCTCGGTGTCGAGCACGGACCAGTCCAAGCGACTGTTTGCCTGAGAAATGAAGAGTGCGGCTTTGCTGGAAAAGCTTTTATGGTAATGAAAGAATACGTTTTTTGCATAATTCTGGCTTGGATCCCCGATTAGCGCCAGGTAGCAGTCGAGCTTGTGTCTCCTCTCGGGATAAACGGAGCAGATCACGTCCCTGTAAACTCCAAAAGCTACGAGGAACTGCCCGATATTAAGGTCTCTGTTGAGGCGGGGATCTGATGCCTTAAAGACTGCTGTTATTCCTCCCCTGGTGGCAATATTTTTTTCGAACTCGGGAGAGGGTAGAAAAAGGCTGACCAAATTGATGTCTTTACCTTGTAGTATTTTTGCCCTCAGCCGGTTTGAAATGTTAGCTGCCTTTGGCATGTAAGACCTACCTAGGGGTGGGGCTAAAGTGGCTGAGGCCAGGGAATGAGCAGTGGCCCCGTCTTGCGGAAGTGAAATGGGCTGGAAAAGCGAGGGCCCTGGGAGCGACATAGAAGATTGAGCTGCAGTGATAGTAGAAGAGGCGGAGATGGATGCTCTCTCCAGAGATTGCAATCGTGCATCGATGTTGTGCAGGGAGTTGGCCAGGGATTGTAGCGATGAGGTGATGCTGGTGTCTGGTGTCTGGTGGTCTGCGGTGCTCCCTGGGAAGGGAGGGTTGGCGAGAAGAGGGTTTTTCTTCTTAGTCGGGGGGGCCTCTGCGTTGGCTGATTTGCAAGATCTTTTGCGCCCGCGACTGGGCCCGGCGAGGGGGCCTGCTGGATCGGCTGACTCCTGCCTGGGAAGACGGCTTGTAGCGAGTGCTGCCAGTTCGCGGAGCTGTGGAAGGGGAAGGCCTGGAGCAGGGGAGATGCCCTGCTCATCGAGTTGAGACAGGAGAAAGCCTGTCTCTGCTGAGGGGGAGCCGGTTTGGGAGGCTATCCTCCCCGCCTGAGGATGTGGAAGCAATCTCGCAGATGGTGCTGGGATTGGCATCCTCCTGGAAGGGATCTTGGTCCGAATCGGACATGATTTGTTTATCGTGCCGAGTGACGCAGCGAGTAGATGACTGTGCTTTGCATCAATTCTCCTGAACGATGCTGTCAGGGAGAGTTAAGAGCAGATTTAAACGTTGTGCCAGGTGTGCTGTGATTGGCTGTGGGGAATAAGACGCAGCCGATTGGTTTAGCTGGGGTAAGTTGCGCCTTCGCTTTATTGAGAAAAGGGGCGAGTGAGTGAGGGAGAATTGTGAATGAGAGCGTGGGAACCAGTCTTCCTGAAAGAACTTGCGCTGAGATTCATTTGTTCGATATCTAATCTGCAAAACTCCTAACTAAATGTTTCTCTTTGAAAAACAGAAGTCAGATGTCTGCCACGGAGGACTCGACTGCATTGTACAGCACAATCAACAAAACCAGGACACAGTAGGAATCTACAGCCCATCATTTTTATTAAAGGGACCCTATTCTGCTTTTTGGGGTTTTCCCTTCACTGTAGTGTGATCTATAGGTTTGTGTGCATGTAAATAGTTCAGGAAAATAGTGACATCCCTATGGAACACTCTTCGATCGGCTAGCGCTTCAACACATTGTACACGATAGGCTAAGGGGCGGGACATCTCTAAGCAGTTGACCAATCACAAAAGAGCAAGCCAGCCAACCAATCAGAGCAGACTGGGCTCTGGTTTCAGACAGAGGGTGAAAAGAGGTGCTGGTGCTTAATGTGCTTAAAAGCTTTTCAAGAAATTAATTATGAATTAAATATGTTTCTTTCTGAGACAAACATAGCTTGTCGTTGTGTGTGAGCATTGGCTCTAATCACTATGTAGCTTAATTAATGCCTTTTATTGTAAACATAATGTATATTAAATGGCCTATTTAATGAAATGTACAGAAGCAAGGACACACTTTTTAAACCTTTTATTTGTTCTCTGGATTGGTGTTTAAGCACGGAGTAGATAGATACGACTCTACATGTCAATATTCAGAGGGAATTAGAGACATCAAAATAGTTTTTACTTTCCATTTTACCAAAAAGAGAACAATTTAACTCGTTAACTTGTAAAACATGAGACAACCTTTCAATTTGAAATAAAGAGTATACAGACCGATGTGTTTTGCTATATCATGTTGTACTTATAAAACCTTTGTCAACAGTACGTTTTATTTGAGCTCTTGTTATGTTAGGCATACTCATTTGAACCATTGAATAAAAGCTATAAAAATGAAGCTGTTTGGTGATGTTTTATTCATTTGTGGCAGCTAGTCGTATTATGATATCATTACAGTAAAGAAAAAACTTTATGGGTACGGGTTGCCAAACAAAACTGTTGTTATTCAATCCCTTTTCTACAGGCTTTAGCCCTAAAATGATCTTTGCATCTGTATGTGTACAGTTGTCATCACAGTGGTACAGGTGAAGGTGTGCAGCTGCCTCTCCCACAGCTCTACAGCCTGCAGGCGTTGACAGAGAGTTCCTCTGCAGTATCATGGAGGCTCTTGCATTTAGCTTGCAGTTCAGGACTGCTGGAGCACTCTGCAGGCGTCGGCCAGCGCTCCACCCAGGTGTCCTTCCCCAACATGTAGATGAACCTGACGGACGGGGAGGAAAGAGACGAGTTCACACAGTTTAGTCTTTTTACTCCTTGAGCTTGAAGTTAGAAGATGTGCAAGAAATTGGGAAATGATCTGCTACAAATAGCTCATGTAGGACGTATAACCATTGTTAGAAGACAGTCTGAAAAACACCTCTGAAATATTTGACCCTAAACCTAAAACTCTACCAGGAAATGTATGTAATGTTTTGTAATGTCTGAGCAGGCTTGGGGAGTATCGGATTGATTTTAACAGGATAATCGGGATACACAAATAAAGGTAACTGTATTCCCTTACAATTACATAAAAAGAGATGTAATCAGATTACTGTAACATTTCTAAAACTAGCAGGATAAAAAAGATCATATAGTGTTTGTTGTTAAAGGATCAGATGTTATCTCTTCTCTGAAAGCTGTTCTGTTCTCTAATACTTTAAGTGTGAATCTATACTTCTACTGCCTGAATCGGCTTCATGGTTTTCACTTTCTTTGCTTCATTTGTTCTGTTTTGAATTCAGCAGGTGAACCGATATGTTCATAAAATAGTCTGTGTGAGCTTAATAAACTAGTATGTGTTCATGTGTTTCAGTGTTGGTGTATAGGCTGCTGCCTGAATATGCTGAATGAAAGGCAGGTTTTCCGATCAATAAAATTATACTGATCCTAAATATTTTGTAGATGAACCTGACGGGGAGGAAGGAGACGAGTTCACAGGTTTTATTTTGCATCTGCACCCTTCTTCAAAATAACTTGTATGTGTCTTACACTGCAGTTTCACTAATGGCACATTAAACTACCCTTTTTCCATTATATACTTTCGTGAAACTTTTGTCCAAACTGTTGTCACTTCTGTGTACATATTTATAATTTGGATTAAGGATATAGTAAAGGTTTACCTTAGAGTTAATTAATTTGCAATTACTGTGCCTACCAAAAATCATTGTTTTTATGTATTCCTGGTCTTAATTTCAGGACTTCTTATCTAATTCTGTTTTACTTGCATCATTTTCTTTTTTATACATTTTCATTGAGCATTGTTGAAAAAAGACCCACATCTAAAATGTTAGTTGCCTCTCTGCAATTGTTTTAATAAATAACTTAAAACTTGATGGATTGTATGGGAAATAAAAACAAAGGGACTATTTAAAGAGTTCGTCTTTGGGGGGGAAGTTTTTCTCTACCCCTTATATGGGCAAACAAACATGGCTGCCAGTAGATTTACCTGTTAATTAATTGAGTTAGATTTTCAGGATGGCATGACTTTTAATAAGTTGCCATACCGGTATAATGTTAAGTTCTAAAGAAGAGCCTACAGGTTTCTGCAAGCATGCCACTTGTACTTCTTTGGTACCTTATACAGTTTGCATGATAGCACGAAAAGATACATTAGCCAAATATGACTGCTTAAATGTATAGTTTTTAAAACTCAACCATGTACAGTGAGAACCTCCAACCCTCTGTTGTACCATAAGTAAACTTAAACTCCTAGAATCAACCAAGAACTCAACATATTTTATGTATCGAGTCTATTTATCCTTTATAGTGATGGGAATTACGGCTCTTTGAAGGGAGCCGGATCTTATGGCTCCGTTCCTCTCCGAGAGCCGTTCAAAAGAGCCGTTCAAAAGAGCCCTTCAAAAGAGCAGTTTTTTTTTAAGAGGGCGGAGTTAATAGGTTTATCTGCGAAATTATCACCAGGATAATGATTGATTGTATTGCCAGAAATCTACTTTTACTCACAGAAAAATGTACAACTTGCTACATCTCTCAGCCAGCCAAACTACCACTCAAGCAGCATGCGTTATGCCATCATCTACGGCAAATTTGCATTCAGGAAAGCAAGTTCCCGTAAAGGCGAGTGGATTTATGGCAGGCAGTGAACCAACGATAAAAAGAACGGCTCTCGCCAAGTACGACTCGGTTCCCTTCATTCGTACCAAAAGAGCCGTTCAAAAGAATCGGATCGTTCGCGAACGTAACATCACTAATCCTTTAGTTGCTGACCTGTTGGTGTCAGAGTCGATGTTCCACTGGTCCTCTTTGGGCCCCATGACGAGGTACTGGGAGCCCTGCTGCAGGTTCAGGTCATCTCTGCAGCCTCCGTGAGACATGAAGACCCTCTTCTGACCCACCTCAACCCCAGACTCCACTCCTGGAGGGAAGGAGGAAGAGGTTCAGTTTATGTACTTGGTAGATATCTTGTACTGGGGCAATTATGTTCTTACAATACCTTAATTTGACATAAAAACCTGTTAACCATAAACCACAGACTCACCCAGCTTGATAACTTGTGTGATCTCCATCTCGTATTTGTCGTAGTAACTCTGAGTCACACTCAGCACCTTCACCTGGAAAACTGAAGCACAAGAAACACACTACAAAAACTCGAAATGTTGCCAAGTATATTTGTCTAATATCTAGTCAGAATATGTCTCTCCACCTGATATAAGACATGATAACTTCAGAAGTAACACTGCAGTGAGATATCAGGTCTTGTTTTTAGACAATGCATCATCTTGTTAAGTCAAAAAAAAAAGTTCTATCTCAGATGAAACTAGTCATTTATTAGAAAATCACCAACTAACATCAGAAAACTGAAAACTTTTGAGCATTTACGGCTTATATTGTAACAACATTCCTGATTCTGGTGAAATATAATTCAGAATGAGTTCTCCAGATAATTACAAGATCTGATTTATCTAAATATCCCTTCTTATTTCAAGAAATGTTACCAAGCACATTTTCACTTTTTTGTACTTACTCCAAGTGAAAACGGCTTGTTTTCATTATTGTTCAACTTGTTTTTGCAGCAGCATTTTTTCCAGTGCAGGTGTCATTTCTTGTTGGTTATGTTCATGGTTTAGAGAGGATTAGTAATAATGTTTGGTGGGGTCAAAACGTTCATGTCTACAAAAAATAGCGCATCCTAATAAAAAGGTGTCTATTATATAACATTCAAAAGCTATTATAATTTCGGCAACAAATTCTACCAGCCAAAAAATAATTACTATAAATGTGTGGCTTGATAGTTTCAATCCTTTCATTTTATATTATTTTGACCTATAGAGGTGCTGGATTTAGCCTTCAACTACTCAAGAGCTATTAGCCAAATTTAAAAACTATTTAAGATTACTATTGATTCTTTTTCACTATATTTTGTAAAACATAATTCTACAATTAAAGTTATCAATCAAGACATAATATTAAGGATTCACACAACATATTATAGGTGAAGTGATAACCGTTTCAAAAAGCTATGGTGATAATTTCATTTTGAGGTTTAATGCAGCATTCTTTTTATAAATATATAAATATATATCGGCACTCAATCTGGAATATTGTAAAAGCTTTGACTGGTGTTTGAAGGTAGAGACTTGAGACTTGTTGTGACCGATGTTAACCACAGTTGTGTGCATGTGTGTGTGTGTGTGTGTGTGTGTGTGTGTGTGTGTGTGTGTGTGTGTGTGTGTGTGTGTTAAAGCTGCAAAATGTGACAGTGTATCTCACCGTGGTGTAGAGTCGTGCAGGCAAACGTCTCTCTTTCTTTGTTCAGGAAGCTTTCACTTTCGCTCTTCGGGACGCAGCAGTCACCTGGAGATTATGAGCAAATGGAAACTCAAACACACCACGAACACACACAGGATCTGACGCCGTGTTGCAGACTCGTTCACACTTACCCTGCGTGCAGCGGCAGACGTTGTCTTTGCAGATCTGAGTGAGCTCCTCTCGGTCCTCCCTGGGAGTGTAGGTGTGAGTGCAGCGGTGATCTGACAGAGAGCAGAGACACAGCCTGTCAGCATCAAACTGTGAGATACAATATTCACTTTTAATAGATCATTTAAAATGAATAAACTGAGCATTGTCTACATAGTCAATATGTGGCCTTTTGTTTGGTCTAAAACTTGGGTTTCACCGATGTTTAAGATGTTAGGCAATGAACTATTTCTTGTATATTACTAATGTCACATGCATTGGACCTTGACCAGATGATTAAAGTAACTACATTTATTCAAGTATTGTATTTGTACTTAACTTGAGTTTATGCTGGTTCACTACGTTTCAGAGGCACATATTGTGTTTATTTTACATTCCAAATGTGCAATACCTTCACAGATTCAGATGTAATAATCAAAACAACATTTCAAAAAAACACCTCTGAAAGAGAGGAAGATGTTCTCTGAGATCTGCTGTATTATTGGATGTAATCTGTGCTGGTCAGGATGTTACCTGGGTTGTAATACTCGTAGACGGTGACTGAGGACGGCTGCAAGGAGGCCCACTTTGAACCTCTGCTGCAGCCTGAAGATCAGGATCTCTGGCTCTTTGTGAGACACCTGACACGAGGAGAGAGGAGGAGAAAGATCATTTAGTGCAACAGAGAAGATAAACAAACATTACAGACAGGTTAGCAAGCTTAAGCTCAAACGTATGGACCCCCAAAGAGTTGATTTACTGACTTTTCGGTATAAGAGATCTGTCTACAGTTCTAATAATAACTTGCTTTGGGTTTTGATTATCCAGATAACTTAGTAAACCTACTTCTAAGAAAAGGGCACATACAAATAGACATTTACAGATGGAAAAACTGACTTAAAGAGAGAAGGTTTTTGTGCTGTGTAAAATATTGAATTTCCTCAAATCTAAAGTTCTGTATAAACGACTTCCTCTGGGTTTAACTAGGCAAAATTATCCAGAAGATTCAGTTGCCTGCTTCTTGGAATCACATACATATTGACATTATTGACGTTGTTTTTATGGGAGGACAGATTTAAATGTGCACAAACTCCCTCTCTTTGCAATCAAACCTTGAACAGGTGGATGATCAGAGAGCCTCTGTCACTCAGGTTATCAACGATCTTGAAGTCATTGATGTAATGGTCCACGGAGTTTGACAACTGTATTAACAAACACACACACACACACACAGAGCTAGAGTTAGAAACCCAGGCCTCAATGTTTGACCAGTTCCATTTTAGCTCTCATATTATCACATATTATGACTGACCAGTAACACAAATGTAATAAATAACCATTCAAACTAACGATGTTCGTACATACATATGTGGTGTCTTGTGAAAATGGGAGATTACTATTTATGTCAGAAACATCACTTCATGTTTTTCCAAGATAAAAGCAAAAAACTCTGCATTGAAAGTATTAAGCATCTCTTTTGGTTTTAACCTTCTTATTATATTTTTCGAAGAATGTTTCATATTTGGAAATACACTCAACACTTTAAACGGGATGATCTGAAGGCAGATTACCATCTCCAGGTCGGAGTTTTCTGGAGTGAAGCCGGTGGGCAGACTGATATCCAGAACCACCATCCGGACATCTCTAGGTCCTAAAGCCCTGTGGGGGAGAATCAGACCAATCAAATTAAGTATTTTGTTGAACTTGATTCAAGCAAAGGTGAAAAGGTTAAGACGTTACAAAACCTCACCTCACTTTGATGGTGATCTGGTAGGACTTCTCTACATCTGCTGGAGGTTTTTCTGGTACAGGATATAAACAAAACATTTAATGGTCTGAGGTTGAGTTGCATAGTAGTGGATTTATGTGTACATGACAATATACTGCATTTTGCTATGCTACAGTATGTTGTTTTATTGTATTGAAAATATATTGAGTTACCGCTGGACTCTTCTATGTTGACTTTGAGCTCAAAGTCTTTGCAGGGCATTTTCTCATCCACCTCATGCAGCTGGTAGTAATAAGTCACAACCTGGAGAAACACAAGGAAAACAAATGTTACAAATAATACAAAATGGAAAAAGAAAAAAAGAAGGAGAATTTGAATGTAAATCCTTCTGTATTTCTGTGTTGTGTTTTGTATGGATTTCATTATTTAATGAAACTATCAAAATTATACCAATCCTTATCTACAGTTTTGGCCATGTGATTGTACCAGTGATTCAATCATTGTGTTGCTGTTTTGATATTTTTATTTTATTGTATTTCCTTTTTATCACCACTGTAAAGTGTCTTTGAGCACCTGAAAAGGCGCGTAGAAATTAAATGTATTATTATTATTATTGATTATACATATGGGATTTTATGTTTAAAATAACATAATAAAATGTGATCATACCTCCAGTATTCCTTGTCCATTCCCTCGAGCCTCCACTTCCAAATCCAGACCAGCAGGCAGCTACGGAAAAGACCAGAGAAGAAGAAATGTGAAGTTCATGAAAAATACATCTCTTGTTTTTGCCACTGGTGCACCCAAATCCTTTCCTCTACTCATGAACTATCCTGGTTTATCATGTAGTTTCATGTCTCTCACCCTGGAGGAGCGAGCAGCGTAGGAATTCTCGGGGTTGAAATGGTAACGGATTTCCTTGCGTCCTCTTAACCTGACGTCCACGTCCAGACTGAGGTCAGCAGGAGGAGGTTTGTGGATCAGGTACTCTGACAGAGCCTGCAGCACCACCATGGTGGACTGGGAGAGGATAGAGAAGAGAGGAATTTAATTGGACAAATGTTCCACATTTGGAGTAACGACATCTTCTAACATTGATAATGAGAATTTTCTTATGTTATTTTCTAATCATTAGTGTTGGATATTTCAGTGAGTGAGAAACCCAAAGCCAATAAGTGTTGGTCACTTCATTTGATTTTTTATTCTTTTAGAAGATATTCACTTTAAGATACCTCATACAAAAATGGCCATCATATTATTCAGCAAGCAGAGTGAAGTCTAAAATCAAAACAGTCAATCTTATCTTGTGTGTTGGGTCACAGTGGCTGAAGGTGACTCTGGATATTTACTCAAGCACTGAACTTAAGGACAACTTAATCTAGGTATATTTGCTTGACTTCATACTTCTACTCCACTAAATCTTGGAGGGAGATTCATTTTGAAACTTTTTTAATACTATTGGTAAACTAATAGGTAAGATAAACTTCATTGAACACTTGTTGAAACTCACAAACTACTCCCCAACGATTAAAACCATGAAGATTATGATCCTCTGTTTTTGTGATTTGTGTCTGTTTTAAAAGGTGTTGATTCAGCTGTAGGAATTTGGCGGCTCTATTTTATGTTGCTGTTGGCGTATCTAGCATTATCCAGAGAGGTGTTTCCCTTATTTCTCAATGGATATTAAAGTTACTGAAGTGACTGTTATTTTGTATATATTGATCGTTGTGCTTTTATTTATGTCTTAAATGTGTGCATATGTATAAATGTCTGTTGATTGTGTATATAGGTATATACATGTTTATATATCTTTGTTATTGCATTCGGGATTGTGGGAAACGGTATTTTGATCTCTCTGTCTGTACACTCAAACTGAAAGATTGACAATAAAGTTGACTTTGATATAAATGAGCAAGGCAAAATAAACTGGATGCAGTTATCAAAGACCGGAGCAGGTGAATTAAGCGGAACTAGAAATTGGATTTGCAGATCACACCAAACTCTCTTTGCTGTTACCTGAGTGGAGCCGAAGCCCCCCCCTCTCCTCCGCTGGCTGTTCAGCCATTTAAACGGCGCTGCAGCTTCCTCCATGCGTCCCAACTTGACCAGAGCCAGCAGGGCGTAGCCGGTCCCCTCCAAGGTGAACAAGGTGTTCTTACTGTCGGGCCAGTGGCTGCCACCTGCAGGAGACAGGACACAGTGAAGAGTTCAGATCAGAAGCACTTTAGCTTAGCCTTAAAGGTCTCGTATTATACTTTTTCATCAATATATTATAGGTCTCAGATATATCCAGAGAGCCTGTCTCTGATTGGCTCCAAACACCAAACAGATCATTGCAGCATCCCATAATCCACTCTGTTTCAGCCCTGTTTCCAAAGTGCTGATTCTCTGTCTGTTACTTTAGATGAAAATAAGGAGCCCCTCCCCACGCCCCTCTGAGAGACTTTTGGTTAAAAAGAACACAATGGTGCTCTAGGAGGAGATTCAGGTGATAAGGTGGGGGGGGGGGTTACCTTGGTTGCTGATTGGCTAATGGTTACACAAGCCCAAAACATCGTGTTTAAGGAGAGATCACACTTGAAGAAGATACCAATGAAATTGGTTGATTGAAGCAGTAACTTCATTTTGTTGCAAACTACAATGGGCAGAATATGAGATAAAAGGCCCACTTGGCAATGTACACCTCCAGTATGTGCAAAGCCTTTTTTCCCCCGTTGTTTTATGTCTGTCTATAGTTGTTATACATTTCTCTGTGTGGTTTTATGTCTTTTTGTGACTGTTTTGTGTCTTTTTGTAGTTGTGTTATGTGTCTTTGTGGTTATTTTTAGCATTGTTCTGGTCTGTATGTTTCTGAATGTGTAAAATGTTGTTATTGCCGTAAAGTGGTCGGCTCCAGGGTAAGGGTTAGTCCTGTTCTAGTGATATTTCCATAAGTGTCCAGCTTTAATTAGCTGAGGCTGATCACAAAGACCGTGAAACTGTACACAGAGGGACAAGGCAAGGTAGTACAAACTAAAGGAAAGTATCAAAACTAAACGAAAACTGTTTGCATTCAGGCATATACAGAAACAGGACTAAATACACATAAAGACACAGCTGGAGAGGGTCGGCAAAAAGAGAAGGGCCTCAGGTGATTAGAGACGGGCGGATAGGATCCGTCCAGGTCAGACAATCACAAATAGTGGGAACACACAAAGACACACGAAGAGAGAACCTTTGAAAATGAAAACAGGACACACAAAGACGCATCATGACAATAGATAACATTATCCGTACTGTACAAATGTAGCATGTGTGAGTGTATGAGCTACCTGGAGCTGCAGCACTGAGTAAAGATTGTGTGGGGTTGTAGTTTTGATCTTTCCCCAGCAGAGCCAGTGCGTAGGAGGCGATGGCCACAGTGTACGGCCTCCTGCCTGTATTCACCAGCGCTCTCTTCAGGTATTCAGCTGTCTTTCTGATAACTACCTGCAGCAGACAGACGCGGTTGTACATATTTGTAAGTGCTCCAAAGGAAACAGACAACAGGGAACCAACTCTGCAGTAATTTTTCTGTGTGAATTACCTTTACGCTTGGACTAACGCAGCTGATCCCGGCATGCTTGGCCTCGGCGAGTGCTATCAGGACGAAGGCGGTCAGGGTCGTCTCGGGGTCATCTCCACGAAGACCGCCTGGAGACAGAGTAATAGAATACAATAAATAGAGAACCTAGATACAATGGGTTTTGATTGTTCATCTATTTGGTAGGAGGTTTGTCTTGTTCTGATAATCATTAACTTTAATGAATTGAAAGGTTACAAGACAAAAGGACAACGAGGAGGGAGATAAGAAAGAAAAACCTGTGGATAGAGATTACATCAATTATCAAAAGGGTGACGGAGTCCCAGTTCCAAACTGACCCCTACACACTCCAACTTCGTCTCTAATCACACACACAGCTGAACGAGGCTTCTCTCTAAGGTGTAGGGCATATAGCAGCAAGCTTTGGGACAAACTCCCCTCCATCCGGCAGGAAAATAACTGTTGTAAAAGTTCTTAAGCGGTTAAAACACTTTTTAATATGACTGCAAAAATCTTTAGTCCCAAACGATGTGGAAGTAGGGATACGGTGTAATGGTCGGTTTGGAATTGGACCATGGTGTATTGTTAAGTGTGTCTTACAGTCATGGTGGTGCTGTAAACTGGGTTGTCCTCTACGAAGTTCCACCTAGACATCTTGTGTTTGTTGTTGACCAGGTAGAGCAGGGGTTCGCACACTTGCTGCTCGTTGATACCAACGATGGAGTGAGCCATGGAGAACACTTTCACCACGTACGCTGTGATCCTGAAAGTCAGGTGGATAGTGATTAGCCTTCATTTGGTCACTTTTAAACCCATGTTTTTAATCTTCCCAACAGTATTTAATGGATGAAGCTACAAGAACATTTCATATCTTATAGATATCTAAATATCTTATGCAGGTCAGTCCACAGAGAAGTGCACATTTTCTTTGAAATCAGCTCATGTGTTAAGAGTTTGAAGTAAATATGTAAAATGTAAAATCTTGAGAGTACCATGTACTTGCGCCTTCCCTCCTGTAGGGGGGATAAGAGCCGTCACTCTTTCTGTACGCCAGCTGGTTCTCATAGCCTGGAAACAACATGGAAGAAATTAAAGATGGGATGGTAAGGATAGAAGTGATCAAAACAAAGCATGTTCTAAAATCATCAATCATACATCCAGCTAACTATCGATCTGTCCCCAAATGCAGCAGTTAATCCATCAACCATCCTGATTTTCTATAGCTGACTTTCCATTAATTTACTCAGATACCCACCCCACCATCCATCCACCCCCACCCATCATCCATCCATCCATCCATCCATCTATGGATGTAGATATAGATATAGATAACCATGGATATAGATAGATCATGTTGTAGATTCTACAACATGATCTATCTATATCCATGGCATTTGAATTGCATCAATCATCAATTTACTTTTCTTTACATGTTCTGGATTCATCCATCTCTCATTCCTCCACGTGTTTCCTTCCGTCTCTCTCTCACTCTCCTGATGTAGCGAGAGCCTCGGCTTTGCGCTGCACCCCGACACGCTCCCAGCTGTCGGTGGTCTCCAGGTAGAGGGTGGCGATGAGCGGCAGAGTGATGCTGGCCAAGTTCTGCTCCACACAGCCGCCGGGCATCCTGATCAGGGAGGCCAGAGAGTCCTCGCTGATGGAGTTATCAATGCTGTCTGCCAACACATTACCTGGAGGGGAGAGGAGGAGTCAGGAATGGGAGAATTCTAGGTTCATTTCTTGACCTTAATCCCCTCTCTCACATTGACTTACCTCTGACATTGATGAATGTCTCCGGTACAGAGTTTGGCACAACTGAGTCCAGGTTGACCCTGACCACACTAACCGTCTGAGTTCCTGTAGTGGACAGAAACAGAGAGAAACATTTAACACTCCATAATTTAAAACCAGAACCTAAAGAGGTCCACTCCTTACATCATGAAGACACCAATATGTGGTTAATTATATCATTTCAGGTTAGGTCTTTTAGTTTTATTTCTGAAAGAACACGTCCACTAGTTTATGTCATGGTTTTGGATTTACGTTGCCATTTTCCACCTTTTATTTTGAAATGTTTTCCTCCTTGTGTCTTGTCTGGTCCTACTTCCTGTTTTTTCCTTCCTGTCTTTAGCTTCCCTCCCGCTCCTGATTGTCTCATTGTGTTCACCTGTTGCCCTTGTGTTTCTGCCTCCCCTCCCCAGCTCTGTCTTGTCCTGTGATTACCCTTCTGTGTATTTAGTCTTGTCTTCCCCTTTGCTCCATGTACGGTCGTCGTCTTTTTGTCCTGGTTACCTGTCTGCCCATGCTAGTAAGGTTGTTCATGTCTGTCTTGTTCCCCGGTCTTGTTAATGTTTAGTTGTTTCTTGTTTTTCTTTGTATCAGCTTTTGTTTAATAAAGCTCACTTTTTGTTATTCTTATTACTGCATTTGGGTCCTGCCTTACCCCAAACCCTGACAGTTTAAACTTGATGCCAAAAAATGAAAAATAGGAAAAATGCTGTTTAAAACAATAAGTACATGGATGAAGGGAAAAGGTTATAATTTGTCACTCGGCCAACAACAAAACACTAGAGGCTGAATCAACTCATTTTGAGTAGAGAAAGCAACATGAAGTCTCATTGAACATGCGGTTGAAAAGAAATGATGCATCGCTGCAATCTCCTTACCTCCCTCAGCCGACGGGTTCAACACTGCACTCCAAACTTCAGTCTTCTGGACTCCATCCATCTGTTTCGGAAAAGGAAACAGTTTTAGAAAAAACTTCCTGGCTTCCTGTTAACACCGTGATTAAACTGCCATCCCATCTTCATCATCAAGATCTCCTCACCACCACATTTAGAAGCTTCTGGATGCGGTCTCCTCCCATTGCGTCTCTGGCTACCACCATCACCTCCAGAGGGAGTTTCCCCACCACCAGCGGTACGATGGTGTAAGGCAAGGCAACAGAAGCGCCGGCCGCCAGCGTCACTTCCTGTGTGTGTCTGTCCTTAAAGGCAATGCTGCACATGCCCTCTGTCTTCATCAGAACCACCCTCACCTAAACAGAACCATTCATAAGATGTATTCAATCAAGACTTAGGTTCACATAGAATAGTTTACATAGCTACAGTGTAGTCATGTGAATGAAAATCTTAGGTCACAGGCTCCTCCAACAGTGCAACACAATAAAACAGATACAAATAGATAAAATAGTGAAAGTAATACAAATAAAATAGAGCAAGGAGAGTCTATATACAAGATATTTTACTTATTTTATTGAATTAAGTTTGAGTGGACACCAAGCGTTTTTTGAAGCAAGGGTTTTATTGGTGACCCCCTGACCTTTCCTCTATCGACACCATAAGAGCCACTTTCGTGGTTCTATGGTAAGTTAATACCTGCAAAACTAATTCCTATCAGCCTCAGTTTCAAATACCAGATTAGGGGCAATTATTAGCCGCTAAAAATGTTTAACTACGATGCTAGAATTAGCATTTAGCCTAAAGCCTCACATAAGACATATTTTTCAGTTTTATAGATTTATGTTTTTATTGATCAGGCTACTCATGTTGCATATTTGCATCCATTAGCATAGTTTTGTGGTGATTTTCTTACATGCAGTTCGTCGTAGCCGTAGTTATGGACCACAGCTTTGATCTCGACCTGCTCGTTCCTTGCCACTGAATACGGCAGCTTCAGATCCACGAAGAAACGTTTCCATGCTTTGAGTTGTAAGGCTCGGCGACACAGAAACCTGCGGACATTCAGAGAAACATCAGGGGTTCTGAAAATGAAAGAATATCTTTGTAGCATTTTCCTTCATCATTTGAGTTTAGAGATTCAACTTTTAGTCAGGATGTTTTTGCAGAATGTGAATATTTGTTCAACCTTTGCTTTGTATTACTATTAAGAATTAGATTTGCTAGGATTCACACTTAAAGTAATGCAACTATTAAATCAATGAAAGTGTTCAGCTTTTTCCGATAAGGTGAAACAAATGAGTGCAACAGGTTGGTTAATAGATTCTTCAGAATATATAGATGGAGATATGGATGAAGATAGAATGGCAGGTGTTTTTAAATGTCGCAAAAAAGTAAGAGCCACATTGTGACTACCATCTCAGCCCCCTGCCTCTCATACCTGTGTGAGGTGAGGCGCTTATGGCCAGAACCCCCCACTCTGTGATGCTGTCAGGTAAAGGGTGGTCCACGTTCGCAGACGCCAACCTGTTGATCAGATTCATGTGTTCAAAACCACAGACATAAGATTGTTTACCCTTCATCATACACCAGTTTCATGAGGTTTAGCTGATGTTTTTCACAGTGCAAAGAAGGACATTGCACACATACAGAATCTGCATTTGGTACACTGCAAAAATGTAAATCTTGCTAATTTCTAGTCAGAATATGTTGTTACACTTGATATAAGACTTAATAACTTAAGTCTTGTTTTTAGACAAGGCATCTTAAGCATCTTTTTAAGTCATAGTCTCTTAAAAACATCTTATTTTAGAGGAAAATCTCCAGCTAACATCAGAAAACAGAAAACGTCTAAGCATTTCTGGCTTTTTTTCTTACAAATTCCCTAATTCTGGTCAAATATAGTTCAAAATAAGTTTTCCAGGCTAAATACAAGATGTCATTTATCTAATTATCCCATCTTTACTTCAAGAAATCTCACCAAGCCATGTTGTACTTGTTCTATTGGCAGATGTGTTCACTTATTAAAAGCGAAAAGACCTTTTTTTTATATTATATATTTCCTTGTTTTTGGAGCAGCATTTTTTCCAGTGTACCAACACGAATGTCTGTTTAACACAGGAAACGGAGTCAGTGTAGTTTACTCTGAGCTGTTTATCCCGCTGTTATCACTGAGCAAACAACACATGATGCAATGCAGGGAGTTCACAGTGCTGGGTGTTTCTCTCATGATGAAACAGAGGCTTTACATCGGCCCTGATCCATCTTTTGTCATCGGCCCTGATCCATCTTTTGTCATTGGCCCTGATCCATCTTTTGTCATCGGCCCTGATCCATCTTTTGTCATCGGCCCTGATCCATCTTTTGTCATCGGCCCTGATCCATCTTTTGTCATCGGCCCTGATCCATCTTTTGTCATTGGCCCTGATCCATCTTTTGTCATCGGCCCTGATCCATCTTTTGTCATTGGCCCTGATCCATCTTTTGTCATCGGCCCTGATCCATCTTTTGTCATTGGCCCTGATCCATCTTTTGTCATCGGCCCTGATCCATCTTTTGTCATCGGCCCTGATCCATCTTTTGTCATCGGCCCTGATCCATCTTTTATGATTGGCCCTGATCCATCTTTTGTCATCGGCCCTGATCCATCTTTTATGATTGGCCCTGATCCATCTTTTGTCATCGGCCCTGATCCATCTTTTGTATCAAATGTCAAAGGCTGTTTTTTTAAGGAACCTGTTGCTGGTCCATTCCAGCATTTTAAAATGTATATCCACACTTAACACAATAAAACTGTGCCACTTGTTTCATCCTTTGCTCTTCTTAGTAAGATCTATTTTTTAAATGGAGCGTTCAAGAAACAGGTCTGTGAGGTTTATACTATATTATTGCATTTATCGATGGGGACTTAATTAAAAGGTTGATATAAACTTCAAAGTGAGAGGGAAAGAGTATCATCTGCACATACTCGGACTGCATCCTATGGAAATGCAATATAAACAATGTGACTCCATTTGTCCTATTCATTCAAGCTATATTAAGAGAGCAATGTGCAATTTTCTAGCACATTTTCAAACAACCTGATGTATAATGGACAGCATTTCAATGATAAATCAAAATAAAAATATAATATAAAGAATGAAGCACCATTTTTAATTGGTTCAAGCTTAATTCAAGCCACAATTCAAGTGAAAATGAAATCGTCAGACAGCATTTTAATTGAATGAAAGGTTAAATGGCTAATATATCATTCCAATAACCTGTATATAGACTCGTATTGCACTATTCCACTTTTTTTTTTATCACTTTATTTAGAACTATTTTTCTTGTTGTATTACTTTTAATATAATATACTTTAATATTGTCTGCTTATCTGTATTATTGTGTTGCATTGTTGGAGCAGCCTGTGACCTAAGATTTTCAACGACATAATTACTCTGTAGCTATGTTAGTTTGACAATAAAGAACCTTGAACCTTGAACCTTGAACCTTGAACCTTGAACCTTGAAATGCTGTTTTAATTTAGAAACTTCCATTATAATTTTAACAGCGTCCCTTATAGGTCATTTATAGGTCTTTGTTGCAATGGTGGTCATGTTTTGCTATTTCTTTTTAACTCCATTTGATGATAGCTTGTTCACTATTTTAGGTTATTTTCACACTGCTCCCGAACAGCTTTCAACCTGCAACAACCTCATTGAAGTACAATAATTAATAAATTGCACTTATATAAACCCAAACTAAAGAGTGATGGTTTTCTACTAGATAACTAAAGGTAAACTATTGAATGCATGTAAGTCGCTTTGGATAAAAGTGTCAAGTAACAAGTAATGTAATGTAAAGCATCTTTGAAAAAGCACTATATATATATACCATATATTATTGTATTATAATTATTAAATTAGAGAGCTTTTTCTGCCTCTAATATTTCACTCACCCGTCTCTGTCTGCCTGGGTTGGCAGGTCAACATCCGTCCACAGCCAAGACTCGTAGAACCTGGATCGTAGACTAACTTGAGTCTCATCCAGATACTCTTCCTCCTCGTCCGCCTCCACCTCTTCTTCTTCTTCTATAACCTTTTTGCTTGCCGTTACGAATGAAAAGGAATGCACATCAGGCCGTGGGCGCTGTTTCAGAAATGGTTGAGAACCAATTGCACGACCTATGTGAACACATTTATATATGATTACACGTCTCTAAAAATATGATTCTCAACATTGTTAATAAGTCCACAACCCAAGCACTACAACAATTCCCTGCACAGAAAAAGGTTAGGAATTGTCTTTGAAATAAAAGATCAGTAATAACCTTCCTCATGAAACAGACAAAGTGATTTAAGCCAAAGATTATTACAAAGTAAAATGAAGAGGAGGCGTGCTGTGAACTTTTTTAAAGTAAAGTTAGATTACCCTCAGTCAGTGTTCTTACCTTTCCAAATAACGGACAACCTTCAGATTATTCCATGATTATAAAGGCCGGACAATGCCATGACAGTGAATTCCATTGTACTCCAATGGGAGCATCATTTACAAATGAAGATCATAAGGAATACTCAAACTAACTCTTGAGACCATAAACTCATGATTGCTAAGTTCATTTTCTTATAGACTTCTATACAATCTGACTCTGTCGGCAAATAGAGAAAATATAGGTTTTAGGCACTTCCACATTGGATTTACTTTTCAAACCAACTAGCCTGATTCCAATGATGAATTGATTTATCCCTGACTTTTCATTCAGCAACAGCATCAGCTACTTTCTTAATCCGTCTAATACTTTAGTTTGTGACCAAAAACCTACAAAACTAAAAACATTCCCATCAGCCTCAGCTGTACTTTGTGTTTAGTGATAATTAGCATGCTAACACAATAAAGCAACCCTAAAAACATTATACCGCTTCATTTCAAAGAAAGATGTTTAAATGTCTCAACATATCTCGCTAACTACAGAATGGGAAAAGGTTGAGGTAGAGTTCTTACTAAATGGTCGTATTTCTCTTGCATTGGGAACCATCTGCCTCAAATGATAGTTGGGAAAAGTGGGCATTGGTTGAGGGGTGGTGGTGGGCGGAGGTGTTGTAAAGGGTGGTGGGATGGTGGGAATCTCGGTGTTAATCTCCTGGTTCCTGTAGGTGGCGCAGCAGTAGCGGAAAGCCTTCATGCACTCCCAGCCCTCGGTGATGTAGAGGGAGCGCCGCGTGCAGGAGTACGGCATGGGGATCTCCCTGAGGCCGTCCTTACAGCAGCGGCGCTGCAGCTTCTCTTTGTAATGACTCTCTGCGGGGGGGCAGAACACAGTCATCAGTGCAAGAGGTGGGAAGTAGTGGAGTACAAATACTCTGTTATTCTTCTTAAGTACATTTTTCTGGTATCAGTACTTTACTCGACTACTTATTTTTACTTCTTACATTTTGAACACAAATACCTGAACTTTCTACTTCTTACATTTTCCAAACAGGCTGGTTCCTTTAGTTTGAATGTGTGTTTGGTGGCGTGATCATTATTATTTAGAGTCATTGCGTGCCTATTGATTTGAACACGATCCGTGTATCCATCATTTCCTGGTCTTCTCTAAAGAAGAGGGACCAATGAAAACGTTGTCATGTTGCCGTTGTTCAGCATGGAAACATTCATTAGCTAACAATGACATTATTGTTCTATTAATATAAAGGGAGGTCAGGTACTCTTTAAAACAGCTGGTAGTTATGGGTACTTTTTACTTAAGTACATTTCGAAGCCCCTACTCCTTTACTTTTACTTGCATAAAGAAGTTTAGTCAGTGCTTCTACTTTTACCAGAGTATTTTTAAACACAAGTATCTGTACTTCTACTTGAGTAAAGGATGTGTGTACCTTTGCCATCTCTGATCAGTGCAAGCAATCAAATATCTCTCATTTGAATAATTGCTTAAAAGAACATTTGTGATGGGTTTGTGACCCAATTATATTTTTGTTCTTCAGTTGTTGGCTAGTTTTGTTTTTACACTGTGTTAATGTAGGATTTGCTTTTCAACACATTATTTATTGTCCTCACTTTCTATATAGTACTGTCCCAGCGCCAAAAACCAGGAAAGGGAAGATGTTCAGGGAGTCGGTCATTAATGGGAAAATAACACAGACAGAATTCATACGCAAAAGATTGTATTGACTGCCCTAACTGCGGTAATTATTTTGTTTACCTCCTGTCGGTTTTCTTCTGCTACCCGTTTCGTGCATCCCGCAAATATAAAAATAACCATTATTCCAGGGTGTTTTCTAATTGAACATTTTTTTAAATGACCAGACTACTTCTGCAGATGGATATGACGGCAAGTGGTCTCTCAATAGGATTCAAAGGTTTTATTGTCATATGCACAAAGCTACAGTGTAGAAATGGCAATGCAATTCTTCGGACCTGAGCTCCTCCAACAATGCAACATATATAATGAAATACACAAAGTCTATATACAGGTAAAAGTCTATATACAGGTAAATGACACAACGAAAAGTAAACAAACACTGATAAGAGCGTCCTTAGCAGCGGTCTGCTAGCGGAAAAGAGCAGACTCCTGAATGTCCTAATTGACCAATCAGAATCGAGTATTCAACCAAGCTGTGCAACAACTCAAACTGGATTGAATGTTTCTGCTGGATGTGTCAAAAGGCAACGTTTTGCTAAAACCAAAAAATATAAAAATATTAGCCAGTCATTTTAGATTTTCTTTTCCATAATCAGACAATTAATGCAGTTATTTTACTCTTTTTACTCACCCAGCTGGGCTTTACGCTGCAGCTTTTCAGCAGAGCGCCTCCTTCTGGCACTGCCTGGACACTTCAGAGCTGATCAGAGGAGAAAGACGTCCTTAGTCTTTTTAATGTACAGTAGATCATCGTTTTGCTAATCAGTACCTTTATCATATAAATCCTGTTTTTTTTTATTACATAAATATGATCAAAAATGACCAGTGATTTAAAAAAAGATATCGTGCCTCCCGTATATCAGGAATCAAGAAATGTAAAACGGAAATGTTCAAACTAAAAAAACTTCAGATGCTTTCCTATTAATAATTGTATTTACAGGTATTTGACGGTTTAAGTGGACAGTTTTAGTGCTCCATGAGAGTTTAACATGATTTTCTCTTTTCTTTTGTATGCATTTAGGCAAAGGATAACTGCTATCCAAAGCGTGCTATCAATGCAAAAATGTTGGCATTAAATTAGCCGTCATATGAGTTACTGTTTGTCAAATTCAACAGTATAGAAGCTCCAGTATTTCTTCACTTTTAGCAAACACACAGTGTAAACATGGCCTTCAGCAAACAACACTTTGACTCCAAAAGCTTACTGTAACGAAATGTGAGAAAGACACATTACCTACACAGTATACTGTCTGTGCTACTATTTCAACATCCATCTGATGTTTCTTATATGAGGAAAAGGTCACAAAAACAGCTTGTATCTCATTAAAACAGGTCATTACGTAACAATATTTTAAAGAATATGCACTTATCTCCTCAATTTATTTAATTGAGAGACGTTTAATTGCTAATACAAAAATGAAGCAATAATAACTACTATAATGACTTATATAAGATGACAAGAACAAGAAGGGAGTTTGTTTAAAACACAGAATATGAAGTTATCCTGTGAACTACTCTGTGTTTTGCTTAGCTTGAGGGAAAGTTAGTGGATAACAAGCGAATTCAGTGGGTAAGACAACATGTCCTACCCACTGAAACATAATCAAAACAAGGCCAACTTGACATATCACTAACATTTGAAAAACATTTGTTTACAATATTGTTATAGCCCAAATCCACCAAACACCCGGGCTGAGCGTGTAGTGGCTCCATGCTCGTAGGTACCTTGTCTGAAAACAGTTTGGAGCCCGGTGCTGGAGGCGAAGAGCAGTCCAGCGTCTGAGAACACCGCCAGGGCATTTTGGCCTCCCCCTCGGGTGCAGCCGATGTCTCCGTGCTCCACCGTGCCCCAAATCTGGTAAGACATGTGTTAGGGTTAGAGTTTTTGAGCTTGGTATAAAACAACAAACAAAAACACTTAGGGAACGGAACGTTCAAAACTTGTTGACTTTTGAGAAAAAGTCAGAATTTTGAGAAAGAGTTAGCATTTTGAGATTTTCAGAAAAAAGCCAACATTTTGAGAAGAAACTCAGTATTGTACATGACAGGATGTATGATTACCTAGAAAAACCGGTATTCCTCCATCTTGTGACTGTGTAACTCCCTCTCTTGCATATCAGCATGTGAAGGACACTGTTCAGGAACTAGTTGTACCAAATGCTCTGTATGTGATGACTACTTCCATTCTGGAGAGGATCATACATGGATCCTGATATTGAAACTCAAGCCGGTGACGACTGATTATTAACATTTTTAAGTATTCAGAAAAAGTCAGAATTTTGAGATTTTGAGAAAAAGTCAGAATATTGAGATTTTCTGAAAAAAGCCAACATTTTGAGAAGAAACTCAGTATTGTACATGACAGGATGTATGATTACCTAGAAGAACCGGTATTCCTCCATCTTGTGACTGTGTAACTCCCTCTCTTGTATATATGCATTTATAAAACGGACAAGTCAAATCAAGCAATCTGATTGGTTCTTAGCCGTGATATAATGAGCGTATATCACGGGTAGAATTGTAGTTACTTTTCACAACAAGTCAGTATCCCTCCGCGTCTGAGAAAAGCTACAACCGTTACAACTGTTACATTACGTCCGTTACGAAACTAACTAACTAACTAACAAAGCTTAAGATGGAAACATGTAAGGGATAATGTGCAGCAAGGACTTATTGACCGTTGTTAAAGGACGCTCACATCTGCAGAAAGAAGTCCGGTCGATTTAACTGTATACAGTTGGGCTGAAAAGCAAACTGCAAGCAGTTTGCTTTTCAAACTGGGACAAGAAAACAGCGGAGAAGTAACGGGGCAGAAACCCTCCTTTTTACGCAACGGTCCAGACATAGACATCAAACGGCGACACATATTCAGTGTGCAGTTACTTTGGCATTAGGGCAGGGATATCTAGATACTTTCCAAGGTTTGACATCATGAATTGTGCTACTTTTAAAGCAAGCAACGAGGTTTTCAAATCTGTAATACAAAAGATCCGCAAAAACGCTATCGACCAATCAGATTGCTTGATTTGACTTGTCCGTTTTATAAATATATTTACATTTCGTCCGTTACGAAACAAACTTACAAAGCTTAAGATGGAAACATTTAAGGTTAACTTCGACCTCCGGGGGGGTCTTACTATGGAGGAGTGGATTGAGGAGTGCCTATCTCCAGAAAAAAAAAAGCACCTAAACGAAGACATGCAGAGCTACGTGAAGAGCAGTAGACCAACTGGAAAAGTGCCACCATTCAAAAGCTTTCTGATGCGGGTCTTGAAACAAAGCAGAAACATTATGACCGTTAGTGGCCACAGGTGCGAAAGCTCTCTCCAGAGCTACTGGAAGCCGAATCTCGTGGACAGGAGAAAGTGGAGCAATATTCTCGCCACGCCAAGCAACAGCCTAGAACAACCTCAACCTATACAAGTAACCTCGTAAGCCATTCTACTGATGCTGGACAGGTTTTCAGAGGGTGCTCAATAAACGGCAACATACAAATGAATGTAAATAAAAAGCCAAATAATCGATGTCTAATATGTTCGCTAGCTGTTAGTGTTGTTGCATAGCAACCACCTCGCACTATGTTTCGTGCAGAAGGCAACGGAGGGACTATTTTATTTTGAACATCATTATTTACTAATAAATACTATTTAAATTAGAGTGTGTATTTTTCTTTCATATTGCCGCACTTGGTAACCGTTTTATAAAAGCAATAGCTTTGCGTCGGGCCGAACCACGCCCCTTAGCTGGGATATAATGAGCATATACCACGGCCTGTCGTGAGCTATTGCTTAAGTGAAGGACACTGTTCAGGAACTAGTTGATGCTCTGTATGTGATGACTACTTCCATTCTTGAGAGGATCAGAAATACATGGATCCTGAGATTGAAGCTCAAGCCGGTGACGAGCAGAGTGATCTGGTTCATCCTAAAAACATTTTGCGCTGTATCATATATTACATTTTATCTGTTGCAGATGCGATACTTCATTTTATCACTCAAAGTGGCGGTAGTTAAATGTGCATGACTTTACAGATTCTACATTATGCCATGGATTGATTGTCTCTTTGTATTTATAATGTGTATAACACACTTTCTCCCTAAAAAACACAAAGACACACACAGACAAACACAGACACACACACACACAGGCACACACACACCTTCCCCTGTGTAAGTCTGTCCCTGTTGAGGAGAAACACAGCGTTGTCCACGGCCACCAGGTTGACCTTTGCCCCCGGGTCACCTCTGATCTGGAAACTAAAGCTCTTTCCAGGCTTGTAGTCTCGACCTACGCCGTCCACCGGCCCGACATTCAGCTGTAAGAGATAAACAAAAGAGTGAAAATCAGAATAAAATATCTAATTTTCTGGATAGCTTGTCTTTCAAACAAGATCAGGATTTAAGATAAGATTGGCTTTGTTCCATACTTTTCTTATTGTCAACAAACCCCACAAAAAGAACAACATCAATATGTCTCCCAATCATTTCTGATTTCTTTACGCAGTCAGTGGGAATCAAACGCTTTTGATTCCTGCTTAAGACTCAAATCTATAAAACGAGCTTCATTTTCTCAAAAGGCTCAGTATATCCCGGAGCGTCAATGTTTAGAGACGTATTCATTGTAACCATTCATGTTATTTTTGCCATTTCCATCTTGTTTGTTATCAGAATTGACGAGATCGTAGACCAAAGGACATTTTAAATCAACCAAAATTGTAAAATATATTTCTGTTTAAGTCTGTCCCTGTTAGGGCGACCTCTCTGGTTGCAAAAAGAAGTGTGATTGAATGGGAGGCTATAAGAAATGTACCCTTCTTCTCCGTTGATTTATTAACTCCGTAAACATTTTCCTGACTTGCATGTTGCTAAGACAACTCTGAGAGCGAGCCGATGCCTCACCCCTCCAACGCAGGAATCTTCCACATCCACCCAGATGGAGTCCGGCACCACCTCCTCACCCCCATCCCAGGGGATACTGTAGAACGCCACAAAGCGGAAAGAGGGCATCATCTCCGGGGTGACATGAAGGTCGACGCCGGTGATCAGCTGACCTGCCACATCCACACGCTCAGCAACAATGATTTTGCCTTTATTCAGCACCTATTGTTTTGAGGAGAAATCCATGATCATCACGTTTTATTTTCTTAGTTTTTTACGATTTTGTTGCAGAAGGTTCTACTTGTACTTCCTGGTTTCCATGTGTATTGGAAATGTGCTGTAATGGATTTGTAATTCTGTGTTCTTGTCTCACCATGTAGGTGATTTGTGTGATGTGTTGTCTGTATGTCGGGTCTGCAACAGTGATGCTCATCTTCAGGGACAGTCTGTCTCCCAAGGACACTGTGTTGGTCCCTGTGGAAATGTGGAGGTAGTTCTGTTTAAGGCTTCTAAAGGTGGCGAACGGCTGAACAGTGAACTGTTGTTTGGCCTGCTGCTCTGGTCTGAGTCCAGCCTGCACCGTCTCAGCCTGGGAAGCAGAAGGAAAACAAAATAAAGTGTGAGATTTTGCTTTTGATAATCCTTAAGGTAGCCTTACTGGCTTTTTGCTCAGGGGGTAAGTAGCCGTCTACCAATCAGAGTATCAGAGGTTCGATCCACAGCCATTGCAGGTTCCTTAGGCAAGATACCTGAACCCAAAATTGCTCACATAGGCATGTCAACGGTATTGAAGTATGTGCTGCTTTACATTAAAGACCCAGTGAAGTGTGCGCCGGTGCATGATCTGTTATGCTAATACGTATAGTAATGACCAAAATTGTCCATTGGAACCCATATAAAAGATGTTGGAATAGCAACGAATTTGACGAGTTGGAATTTTCCGCTGGGAAACCTCCGCCTTCGTGGGCGTGGCTTGCGATCTACTGCGTGACGTCAGAAGATGGGCTCAGCTCACATTCACCACCGTTCATTTTGTCTCTGTTTCAAAGTGGAATTTACCAACGTTTTTGAGCGAGTATTTTATTGGAAAGTGTTTCGCAGTCGACTGGAAGTGATTGCCAATCGAGGAAACCTGACAATGGAGGCGACAGTGAAGAAAAAGGGAGGAAAAACACACGGGAAGCGATGCATTGCCGCTGGCTGTGGTAATGTCAATTCTGCCGAAGTGGCGATGTTTCTGTTCCCAAAAGATGAAGGTGAGTGGCTGGTGTTATTGTTTCGTAGATTCGTAGATTGTTTATGAAAAATAAAGGCCACTGTGTTTGTGTTTACTAACAAGACTATCATGGCGGCGGCAGAGCTCAAGTCGAGTTTCTCCGCCTGGAGATATTCTCACTATTTCACTTTTGTCGAGCACAAAGAAAAGAACGTTTTAGTTAAATGTAAGTTGTGTCTTGACGGGTCAAAGATCCTATCGACTGCCCAAAACAGCAATTAAAATCTGTTGAAACATCTGCAGAAACAACATGCTGGGACGAAGCTAGTAGCTAAGACCACAGACCCAGACTCATCCGACGCCACTCCACCTCCACCTAAGCAACAGCGGCTGGATTGGCACTTTGAAACATATCTTTGTGTTTGTTTGTAAAGACCACATTGCTTAGCAGAGTTCAGTGATGCAAATGCATGTCAAGTTGATCAACAGGTTGTATTATTCTCCGATGCAATAACAGTACTGAAATGAAGGCTACAGTATAAGGGCATTAATGGGTGCCCTTTTTTAAGTAACTAAAAAGTTACTTTTCACAGTAACGCATTACTTTTTGGTGTAAGTAGTGAAGTAACTAGTAATTGTAACTAGTTACTGGTTTTCAGTAACTAGCACAACACTGCATGTGAACATGAATGTTGCATCATGCTATGAACAGATGAATGTATGATCAGGTGATGGCCAATCCTGTGTGTAGATCTACTCTAGATCTATGACAAAATATTGTCCTCAACTAAATTGACTTCCATGGCCACTTTCCTCATCTATCCTGTCCGAAAAGCTGTCAAAATCACTCATTTCTCTCGCACCAGTATCACTTTCCGAAGGCTCCGCCATGTTTACAATCACAACTGGGCCCATCTTGTGACGTCACAGCCGCTATCGTCTGCAGCAGCGGTAGGCTCAGACTCTGAAAAATTTGCGATGTTTATCTCGTCCCTCGCACTTCCTAAAAAATTATTTTAGCCATGAACAGGTACAATTATATGTAAGAAATGAAACTGCCATTTCACTTTGGCGCAAAAAAATGCACTTCACTGGCACTTTAAAGTGTCAGCTAAATCACTTGTCATGTAAAGAGAACCAAGCATTGTTAGAAAAAAAGATTGATTAATGCGTTACACGAATAGCCATTATGTATCTCAGGGGTCAATAACGATAATAATGTCTATTATTACAATGACAAAATAATGTCTTTAAAATATGCTCTTTTCCAGGATTTGCACATTTAGAAAAATAACCTAAAGTAATCCGCCAACTACGACTGCACATAATGACTATCTTCATTATTGTTTAGAAAACAACTAGATTGAGATTATGAATAATCAGTAGAAAGTAGCTTGTTTATTCCAAAACCAAAAGTAAATGTGCTGTCATCTAAAGCAAAAGCAAAACCTTCACATCGCATTTTTCACTAGAGCAGTTTTGTCTATAGATTAATGTGTATTAATGTAAAGATAAGCTGGGTCAAGGCTCTGTGAGAATGCAGCCGTACTCACAAGGATGGTTTGTGCGCGTTGTTGTGGAGGCATGTTGACGGTGGCTCTGGTGGTGCCGGAGGACACAACCAAGGGCGTGTCTAGAAATGTCACTTTGACTATGACGTTTCTGGCTGGAGAACCGTCATGTTGGCTCACTTGGATCTGTTATTTTTGGGGGAAAATGGACCTCTGTGACTACAGTTTTTCACCCAAGTTTGGACCCAAGACACAGAGGATCCACTTGTGGTGTTTCATTTTACTGCACAAAAACCAAAGTCCAGTTTTAGCAAAGTGATCCTTAACACAGAAGATGGTCCTTACTGTGAAGTCCAATGGCAGGCCCGGCTTGAAGTACTTTGGTGCATCTTTGAAGGATATGGCATACAGAGACTCCACAATTTTAATGCCAGTCTTTTCTGCTTCAACCAAATCACTGCCTGTAAAGAAGGAAACTCAGGGTCATAAATAACAATAACCACAAACCTGGATACTTTCGGGAACCAAGACTCAAGTTTCCCCTGTGAGATGTAGACTTCTTTATACCACTCTTTGTTGTCTTAAGGTAAACTTGTTCCCTTTTTAATGTCACATGTTTTCTTGAGTTATTGGATGTGGAGAGTTTTAATAACTGGTAGTCTTTTGTCAAATTCAGCTAATGTCTCCTCATATCAAACCTAAAGCAACAAATCGGTCTATCTGTATTTGCTGTGGAATCCCAGTCAGATCAGATTGGGTGTGTTTTTGGGTGCAGTCCTGATGAGGGTGGGGTTCCAAGTGTTTACTGCGACCACTACTCGATCCTGCTTAACAGAGGCATCATGTGTTACGGGGGAGTGGTCATGATTCAGCTGTCAGTCTTGATCCAGTCTTGGAGCTGGAGGCAACATCTAAGGTGATCTAGAGTTCTGTGTTGGCTGGACGAGACTCAAAGGTGGAGTCAATCGTCCACTCGGAGGCGTGTACGATAGCACTTTTGCTTCCATTTCTGGAAGCACCTAGACAGACTAGGGGTCCAACGATAAAACATGCAACATGTGATGTCGGTACCCAGACGGTGTCATTAGGAAGACATTGGAGTTGGACGTCACAACATCTTCTGTGGATGGGTCCTACCTAGAGGATGAAAGAGCCAGACCACTGCGTTCGAACTTCCTACCAATTCCCCTGCCATGCCTGTTTGTTTCATCGCCTGGGCATGACGACCACTTCTATACTTTATTAACTGGGTTGGAGAACCCACTTGCAGTCTGAGGCGAGGCTAAAGAGTTCATTGGTCCAAAAAAAGAAAAGAGTTTCTTATTCCTGTGTCCAGAGGAAAAAGGTAAGATCTGATTGCACACTGGTGACCCCTTGAACAGATTCCATCTAACACATGGATGGATGTTGGAAGAGGAAGGACCAACACTGTTAGTAGCAACAGAGCAATGTTCTGGCCAGCGAGATGGATGACAAGGACGATGACCTAGGGATATTCAAAGGGCCCGTTGAAGGTCTTGGCCACTTTAAGGTATCTCAAGTAGGAGGTTAGATAATACTAATAACATAAAAAGTCAGTCTAAGTGAGACTTATCTGGTGAAGGGGATTTGTTTTGGTATTGTGTTCAAATATCTTTCCCCAGAAGGGCAGAATTCATCTTCAACTGGACTTTTGCTTTTGACCTTTAAAACTAACTCATCACCCTTTTCGTAAAATGCCCCACATTTTTGAAAAGCCTGCGTCACAGGGAAGAGTTAACATTTTGATGACGTGATTTTGTCCACATGGCTAAAGGTCAGGTTGCAACTCACCAAAGTATCGATCTGTCCTTTATGTTGAAAAAACAAACTCTACATTGCGACATTTCGGAGAGTTTAGTCTTACTAGTCTGTGGTGCGACAGGAACAATGCAAACACAACAATAACACTGCACAGCACATTTAGTTTTTGTCCCTAAGAAAGATACATGTTATGGACGGGAAATGATTAGTGACAGGGTTGACTTTCTGACATGAGGTGCTGACCTGACTTGGTGAGCACGGAGGCCTTCACATACACAGAGCTGCCCACAAGAGATCTGATGTTGGGGTGAGCTCTCTTGATCTCCTCCATGCTCAGTTTGACCACTCCTCCGTTCAGCTGCAGGAGAACAGGAACACAGAAAGTAAATCACCAGATATCTAGTTTAGTATAACTTCGGATTTCTCCAGAAATGAATTGACGCCTCCAAAACCAATGTTTGGCATGTACACAGTTTAGTAGGAATATTGTCTTTTATCTGATAAACAGCAAGAAAATGAATATGTTGTGCATGTGTATGTAGTCAGTGACAGCAGCCTAGTATTTCAGATTAAGCAGTGACTCACATCTGTCACTTGCTTCACTGCAGGCAACCTCCTCATCTCTTGGTTGATCTTCACTCCAAACACCACATAGGCCGTGCCCTGGACCGGCTCCCCATACAAGTATCTGAGACACAACGATCACACAATGGGAAGTCTTCATACTTCATATTTTCGAATAGACCTGAACATTTGGGAGGAATATCCTTATGTCATCAGATATCCTTATTGTTACGTGCCGTAGTGGGTGCTTGTGTTTGTGGGTGTTTGTGTGTCTCTCTCTCTTCCCCCTGATTGTCTCCCTCCAGGTGCAGCCTCTCCCAATCCCCAATCAGGGCCTCCATAAAGGACCTGAGGAAGGTTGCAGTGGCTCTCCCCTTCTCCTCTGGCTGCATGTGTGCAGCATGGTGTCTCTGTCTCTGTGTGAAACCTGTGTTCTGTTAATTATTAGGAGATGTGCTCCAGTGTATATTTGTGTTCTAGTTTATTTTAGTTTGCTTTGCAAGTTGGCTGGTGAGCCCTTTTTCTTTTGTCCATTAAAAGACCATCTTGTGGCTTCAGAGATCCGTTTCCTCTCCTTTTTCTCTCGCCCGGTCATTTTATATTTTGTTACTTCCCTTTGGTTCCCCTAGCCCAGTAGGGAACGTAACACTTATAAACAAGGTTCATGTGTATGTTCCTGTGTTTTAGTATGAGGATCAATTGCCCTTGCACAATGGGAAGTCAATAGTGAGCACTTAATATTTGCGTATATATTTGAGAATCCCTATATCTTCATCAGATATCCTATTAAACAAGGTTCTTGTGTATGTTCCTGTGGTTTAGTATGAGAATAATGCATGTACACTTCTGAATTATTATGATGAAAAACTTGGACTCCCATTTCTCCCCCTTTCACACAGCCCCGACTCATCTCTGCAATTGTCTCAAAAGACACATTTATTGAAAACAGATAGATGTAATAATTTCCAAATTTCAGAACAGGTTTTTATTTAATAAAATAAATATCTTGCATCAGTGCTTATTTGTTGGCGTTCAGAGATATTTGAATATGGTTTAAGAGTTAAAGTTTATGTTTATTTAGGATCCCCATTAGCTTTTGCTCTTGACAAAAGCTACTCTTCCTGAGGTCCGACCCTTAAAACAATACAACAAAAATACAACAACATTCAAGACATAAGTCCTGACATCATTAACAACATTAACAGCAAGAGTTAAAGTTGGGAATAGGTTTAGAAAAAATGAAGCGCAAGATTGAGCGAGGTAGGTTTACTTTAAGGGGTTTGTGAATTAAGTCAATTACAGTGGTGTGTGTGTGTGTGTGTGTGTGTGTGTGTGTGTGTGTGTGTGAGTGTGTGTGTGTGGTGTGTGTGTGTGTGTGTGTGTGTGTGTGTGTGTGTGTGTGTGTGTGTGTGTGTGTGTGTGTGTGTGTGTGTGTGTGTGTGTGTGTGTGTTAGACCAACCTGGCCCAGATCTCTACTTCCAGTTCAGTGTCATCCAGGTCGAGGAAGGACTTCCTGGGCGTCAGAGTAACATTAAAGGCAGGAAGCACTGAAACACAACACGCAATACAAATGCTACGTTATACTTCAACCGAAAAGTGATATTCAGAGATGGAAAGATGTGATGCCTAACGGAAAAAAACATACGTCTTGTTTAAGTTGACCTACCATATTTCTTCACCTGGAACTGGGAGGTGAAGGTGTTCTGCTCCCAGTGGTCAAATTTGGCAATCACTGTCCATTGTCCTTCACTGCCGAAGTAAAACAATGTATAAATGATAAACAGCTAAGTTCACATAAAGTGGAAGGTGTTAAAATATTTAATAATAATTTGATCTTACTTGACAATTTCTGAGAGAGGAAAAGTGTCACCAAAAACGCCATCAAAAGCTTGGATCCTGGAGACCTGTTTAACCACCACACCGTCGGGATTCTGACACACACACACACACACACACACACACACACACACACAGATTCACACACAAAATAACATAAATTGAGCTAAAAAACAGCATGTGGCTAAAAAGATATCAAAACCTATGACCCGTTGTGTTGCCAAAGCTTTGCACCAGGTAGAATATCTTAAGATTCTCTTTTTTTTACATCCCATTTCAACATCTATACTTAAACTTTACATAAACCAGGGCTGCAGAAAATATCATTTTCATAATCAATTCATCTACTAAGCTTTTAGACTGTAAAATTGTGAAAAATGCACCTTAACGCACCAAGGTAATGTTTTTAAATGGTCTTGTTTTTATGTGTTTACCTGGATATCTATTGTGACGGAGCTGTTAAAGGCCTTAAAAGTTGGTGAGGACGTGAACGCTCTGAAACGAACTGGAAAGGGAAAGAGACAGAAATCAGCCAAAAAAACACCCAAAATCAAATATTCACTCTCTGAACAGCAGCCTTTATGAGCATTATTAACATAACTGCTCCTCAGACATCTCCTGCTGCTATTACAAGTTCTAATAGCACTAATCCATAACAAAAAAGTGGATTAAACTACAGCATCTTTTTGCTGGAAAGATGTTTGAATCTAATCCAATGCAAACCTTCTGCATCAAACAGAAGCAGCAGTTTCATCGCACATTCTACGTTACATTGCGGCAATGTTATTTATTATAGTATTATATGTATTTATTAAACAAGGACCATGCATAAAAAGACATACATCTCAGAAATAGAAGAGATGCTACATGCCAGATTATAGATAAAATATCATTTCCATTCTTCTTATTATACCTTTGGGTTGTTTTATCAGTGTCTCCAGCTCTCACCAGTATCTCCGGGTTTATAGATGGGCTTGTCTGTCTGGATGAAGATGTATCCAGAGTGAAAGGACACCATCAGTATCTTCTCCATCGAGTGGTGGCCAACAAAATCCACCTTCAGATACACAAACTTGTTCTTCTTTTCTTCGCGTTCCAAGCCATCCGAGGAGAGCTGGGAGAGGATTAGATTTAACCAGTTATTGTTGTTTTTTATTCCATGTTGCTTTCCAAATGTGTGTACGTGTGTTATATGTGTGCAGGAGTGCCTTGGTGAGTTTTCTTTTCTAAGTATAGGTGGTTAAGACAAGTGAGTTTTTGCCACTCATGTCTTGTAGGAGCCATAAACTGAGTTTATTATATAAGTTTTGTTTTATTTTATTGTTTAATATGTCTTGCTTTATTAGTATACATGGCCTACAGATATTATTTGTTGAATATTTATCTACTCACCTTACTTGTTTACGCCCCTGCATATATTTGTTGACACCCCTTGGTCTCCTATTTGCTATATTATGTCTGTTTATGGGGAAGGGGTTGGTTTTAAATGAGGAAACCAGTTCAACCAGACACACTCAGAAGGAGGGATGTATGTTGAAAGCGGAAAATAAATGGATTATTGTTCTGGATTATTTGTGCGCTGAAATCACACCCCCGTATGTTGGAATGTTAGCTATATATATATATATGTATGTTGGCTGCTCTAGAAACTTTTAAGCCACTACTGTACATGTCTCTTTGAACTCGACATTCTGATTAATTGTTACCTGAAGAGTTTTGAGAGTGTGATATCCATTTTCCAGATTCAGTGTGACGGAGTCCTGCAGGAGCATGGTGGTCTTACTGAAATCGATGATGGAGATGGAGACAGTGACGGGGGAGGACAGACCTTCTGCCTGGAGGTGGATGTTCTCCTGGCTGTCTGTCCTCAGCAGATCTGGAGCCAGCACAGTAAACCTGCAGGAAAACTTTCATGAACGAGGCGGGGGCCCTATTATGCTTTTTCTGTCTTTCCTGTAGTGTGTTCTATAGGTTTTTGTACATGTAAATGGTCTGCAAAGGCACAATCAGAGCAGACTGGGCTCTGGTTTCAGACAGAGGGTGAAAAGAGGAGCTGCAGCACAGGCAGTATGAGAAAAATAAAGAGCTTTTTGAACATTAAAGCCTGGAGACATGTCCCAGGAGAGACACTACATACTGATATACACCTGAACATCAGCAGGAGAGGACTCTTTAAAGTAGAGACACTACATACTGATATACACCTGAACATCAGCAGGAGAGGACTCTTTAAAGTAGAGACACTACATACTGATATACACCTGAACATCAGCAGGAGAGGACTCTTTAAAGTAGAGACACTACATACTGATATACACCTGAACATCAGCAGGAGAGGACTCTTTAAAGTAGAGACACTACATACTGATATACACCTGAACATCAGCAGGAGAGGACTCTTTAAAGTAGAGACACTACATACTGATATACACCTGAACATCAGCAGGAGAGGACTCTTTAAAGTAGAGGCACTACATACTGATATACACCTGAACATCAGCAGGAGAGGACTCTTTAAAGTAGAGACACTACATACTGATATACACCTGAACATCAGCAGGAGAGGACTCTTTAAAGTAGAGGCACTACATACTGATATACACCTGAACATCACCAGGAGAGGACTCTTTAAAGTAGAGACACTACATACTGATATACACCTGAACATCAGCAGGAGAGGACTCTTTAAAGTAGAGACACTACATACTGATATACACCTGAACATCAGCAGGAGAGGACTCTTTAAAGTAGAGACACTACATACTGATATACACCTGAACATCAGCAGGAGAGGACTCTTTAAAGTAGAGACACTACATACTGATATACACCTGAACATCAGCAGGAGAGGACTCTTTAAAGTAGAGACACTACATACTGATATACACCTGAACATCAGCAGGAGAGGACTCTTTAAAGTAGAGACACTACATACTGATATACACCTGAACATCAGCAGGAGAGGACTCTTTAAAGTAGAGACACTACATACTGATATACACCTGAACATCAGCAGGAGAGGACTCTTTAAAGTAGAGACACTACATACTGATATACACCTGAACATCAGCAGGAGAGGTTGTTACAGAAAGATAACAGAAATTCCAAGAAAGAGAGTGGATCTCAGAAGTGAATACAAACGCTGCAAATCGTGCGGAAGTCGTTCAAATGTAACCCAGTCATGTTTTGGACACACTGTCATATGGCAACCGTACCTTGGTTCAGAACTGACTGTGACCTTTAGGTTTGGTCTCCTTACAAAAAAGGAAAAAAACAGAATCAATATTATTGTTATTCATGACACAACTCTGCAAAATGAGGCAAAACAATTATGAGTGTGTGGTGTTATAACATGGCCATGTCAGTCATATGGTATCAAAACAAGGAGAGGGGGAAAGGTAGAGACATTTATAGGAAATTACATGATATATAAAGAATAAAATAAGAATAGAAGCAGGAATTTATTTATATGTTCTTGTCAAACATGGTTTATCTTATCATGTATCTACCACTGAATAGGCTTAACCTTAAGATGTTCTGGGATTAACTGGAGAAAGAGCCTTTTTAAGAGCTGTCCCACCTCTATAAGGTCATTTTCTGTAACACAGATATGTAAAATGGTATTGAAAGATATGATAATTCAGTATCAATGATGGAAATCCTGTCATTCAAACACCAGCGATGATTATATTGAATTCATGTTTTAATTCATTTTGTTTTTTTATTGATTTCCATTGATACAGAGTTTAATTAAACACATTTCCCTTCAAAATTAAAATATTATACAACATGTTGTTTTCTGTTAAGTGCAGCTTTTGTTACTTACTCGTGGAGTTCCCAGAATGTTTCTATAGGTGTAAATCTGGGGAGCAGTTTCAGAAATTATAACTTGTCAGAGGTTAAAACTAAACATTTGATCTCTGTGCAAACACTTACCTGTCCATCCATCTGTGTCTGTAAAGAGGACAGACCCATTAGTGAGAGAGGAAACACAGCTTTAAATATATCCTCTTTACAGTCAGCAGAAAACCAGCGATGGAAATCAGAATCAGAAATCCTTTATTTGTTGCGCAACGGGGACATAAAGTGAGGAGAATAGACTAACATATTACAACAATTACTTTGTATGCACTCAATATTAATAATAAGAGAACACCATAAGTCAAAAACAAAATAGCATATAAGTACACCCTGGTAAAAAGGATGCAGTATTTGTTTAAAAAAAGTGACATATAGAATTAAAGAGGTAGCTAGTACTGTGCACGAGTTGCAGGAGGGTATATTGCACAATACAAGGTAACATTTACTCAAGTATTGTACCTAAGGCATATTTGTACTTGAGTATTTCCATTTAATGCTACGTTCTACTCCACTGCATTTCAGAGGCAAATATTGTACTTTTTACTCCACTTCATTTATAACACTCACAGTTTCTTTTAAAAACACATGATATGCTGATGTGGTGTAATGCAGTGCTGGAATCTACATAGTATTTGAAGTATTTGGTCCACATTGACAAACTAGATGGCTCTTATAATAATCCATAATAATATAATACTGTGAAAATATCCTTTCTGCTTAACAGGTACTTTTACTTTTGATACTTGAAGTACATTTATCTGATTATATTTCTGTACTTAATATTATTCTGAAAAGGGCCATTGTGCCGAGTACTTTTTGTACTTTAAGTATATTTTGATGCTAAACAATGTTGAAATCAGGACTTTTACTGAGTATTTAAGACAATAATATTTTAACTTTGAGACGTACCTTCTTGGAACTTCATCATTTCCGTCGGAGCTGCAGAGAAGCAAGAGAAATAAGAAGCTGGGAAGCATCCAGCGAGCCATGGTGACTGACTGGAAGCCTCAGTGGACTGTGACCACAGATACAGTAGACTGTTAACTACTTTAAACACACACACACACACACACACACACACACACACACACACACACACACACACACAGGGTCTCTAATCAATCCGAGTGACACACAAAGTACGACCACTTTTCGCAGTCTTCTCACTATGCAGTTACAATAACAAACATAGAAATGAAAGCAGTCATACTGTAGCAGCAAAGAGAAGATTACAAAATAGAAGGTGCTAGTTTAATGAACTTTAAATGTACACATTTACAAAGGTATAGGAGTTAATGAAAGGCAGTTAGAAAAAGATCAATACTTTTTGGTTTATATTCATTTGTGGCTGCAGTTCTATGAGGGGTCGAAGTGTGTTCATGTGTGTGTGAAGGTCCCTGGTGTGTGTGTCTTCACAGTTTTTGTAATCTGGTGAGTGTTTGGGCAGGGATGGAATACACAACCTCCCTTTGTGACACTCCTAAATCCTCACAGGAAACCTGGTTCACTGAATATTAAAGGATAACTGAGGCTTTTCTTTGTTTTGTTGAAACACATATTTTAACCCACAACAAACCCCACTTTAACCCTCATAAAAGAACAGATACATCTAGTTATCTTAACCCTCATAAAAGAACAGATACATCTAGTTATCTTAACCCTCATAAAAGAACAGATACATCTAGTTATCTTAACCCTCCTGTCGTGTGTTCAGGTCAAATCTGACTGTTTCACTACTTTCATCAATCATACAGTGGAGGAAATAAGTATTTGATCCCCTGCAGATTGTGTAAGTTTACCAACTTACAAATAAATGAACAGTCTGTCATTTTAATGGTAGGTTTATTTGAACAGTAAGAGTAAAAATATCAAAAAGAAAATCCAGAAATTGACATTATATAAAAGATACAAATTGATTTGTATTTAACTGTGGGAAATAATTTGATCCCCTTGCAAAACATGTGTTAGTACTTGGTGGAGAAACCCTTGTGGGACTGACAGAGGTCAGACGCTTCTTGTAGTTGGTCACCAGGTTTGTGAACATCTCAGGGAAGGATTTTGTCCACTTTCTGAAGATCCTCTCCAAATCCTGAATGTTTTGAGGCTGATGCTTGGCATCTGGAAGCTTCAGCTCCCTCCACAGATTTTCTATGGGATTAAGGTCCAGAGACTGGCAAGGCCGCTCCATCACCTAAATGTGCTTCTTCTTTAGCCACTCCTGTGTTGCCTTGGCCGTATGTTAAGGTTTATTGTCCTGCTGGAAGACCCCTCCATGTTCAGTGTCCTGGCTGAGGGAAGGAGGCTATCGGCCAAGATGTTAAGGTACACGGCCCCGTACATCCTCTCCTCGATGCAGGGAAGTCGTCCTGTCCCCTTAGCAGAGAAACACCCCCAAAGCATAATGTTTCCACCACCATGCTTGACGGTGGGGATGGTGTTCTGGAGGTTATAGTCAGCATCTCTCTTCCTCCAAACACGGCGTGTCGTGTTGATGCCAAAGATTTACATCTTGGTCTCATGTGACCACATCACGTTGTCCCAAGCCTTCTCTGAATCATTCAGATGTTCATTGACACATTTCAGACGGTTCGTACATGAGCCTTCTTGATCAGGGGACCTTGCGGGTGCTGCAGGATTTGATCCATTATGGTGTAGTGTGTTACCAATAGTTTTCTTGGTGACTGTGGTCCCAGCTGCCTTGAGATCATTCACAAGTTCCTCCCGTGTAGTTCTTGGCTGATCCCTCAGCTTTCTCATGATCATCAATACCCAACGGGGCGAGATCTTGTGTGGAGACCCAGACCGAGGGCGATTGAAGCTCATTTTGTCTTTCTTCCATTTAGAAACACACACATTATTCTTCTGAATAATCGCACCGACAGTTGTCTCCTTCTCACGAAGCTGCTTTCTGATGGTCTTGCAGCCAATCCCAGCCTTGTTGTGCAGGTCTACAAATCTCCCTGAGGTCCTCAGACAGCTCTTTAGTCTTGCCCATGGTCGAGAGGTTGGATTCTGATTCTGTGGACAGGTGTCTTTTATACAGGTAACAAGTTGATATTAGGAGTACTTTTTTAAAGGAAAAGGACTTGTGTAAGAGGTCTGTGTGAGCCAGAGTTCTTTTTTGTTGCAAGGGGATCAGATACTTATTTCCCACAGTTAAATGCAAATCAATTGTTATCTTTTATATAATGTCAATTTCTGGATTTTCTTTTTGATATGCTTACTCTCACTGTTACAATAAACCTACCATTAACATTATAAACTGTTCGATTATTTGTAAGTGGGTAAACTTACAAAATCTGCAGGGGATCAAATACTTATTTCCTCCACTGTATATATAATAGGGATCAATTGAATGCACAGTTAACAGTAGGGCTCTTAAATACCTACACACTTTAACCTAAGTCAGGGTTTTAATGCAGGATGTTTGCTTGCTGCATGTCTATTTATATCTTATTGAATATAATACCTGTATGTTCACATTCCTCTGATGAGGCTGGTTGTGAAGCAAGAGGAGGAGCTGCAGACAGGTGAGGGCGTTAAAGTGAGAGAATGAAGTCAGACTGCATTTTACACTTCGACAGAGAGGAGGAGGACAACAGGGTGAGTGTTAACAATAGGTTCTGCTGGGATTTTAACACATACATTATTAACTCTGTTAAACTGATTTCAGAACATAACTTCTTGACTGAAAATCAGCATCCTAGAGTCCAATGAGACTTCTTTAAATGTTGTAAAGTTTTTTTCCATTTCCTGGTTTCTGACTAATCAGTTACACAACATGTAACCGCCCGCGCAGTCAACATGGAGAGCGGCCTGTCTGAAGTCTGACTGATTCTTGTATTGTAACCCACTTTATTATTATGATGGTTTTGATTGAAAGTGTGTTATTATAATCTGTGTGTGTCTCCAGTGTTACTGTATGATCTCTCAGACTGGAGAAGATGAGTGGTTTAAAAGATGAGGAAGAGGACACATCTTCAGTCTCCAGCTGTCTGTCTCTGAAGAGTGACCAGTCTAAAGGCTTTCCTCCATACTTCAGTAATGAACCTGGACCCTCGGACCCAGGGTAAGAGTCTGTTTCTACTGTAAACTGACCTGAAGAGGATTCAGTTTTTATGTTATCTCATAATCTAAACTTTTTTTTAAATCGCAGTGAAGAAACTTAGTAGAGTACAGTAACAACGTTGAATTGAACTCTTGCTCCTTGAATCAGTGATAGGAAATAATAGTAAAGATACTACGACTTTGTAAAATGTTTCAAACATGAATTGTAGCAGCAGAAACCCACAAGCACGACTCAAAAACTCAAAAATGTTTAATCAGGTGACCAGACAGAAGTCAAAAGCTGCTCTTTAAATGAACTAATGATGTGTCAAACATTTGTTGTTTCCACAGACAGAGAGCAGAGTCTCCATTCTCCAGCTGTCTGTCTCCGAAGAGTGACCGGTCTAAAGTGTTACCTATAAACTTCAGTAATGAACCTGGACCTTCAGACACAGAGTAAGAGTCTGTTTCTACAGTAATCTGCTCTTAAAATACCTTTATAACTTTATATATACAGTCTATCCTCTTAACATACCTTTATAACTTTATATATACAGTCTGTCCTCTCAACTTTATAACTTTATATATACAGTCTGTCCTCTAAACATACATTTATAACTTCATATATACAGTCTATCCTCTTAACATATCTTTATAAATTACAGTCTGTCCTCTAAACGTACCTTTATAACTTTATACAGTCTGTCCTCTAAACGTACCTTTATAATTGTATATATACAGTCTGTCCTCGAGTACAGTAGAGTAGTTTAATTGAAGCTCCTTGGCACCATCATCAATAATAAATAATCTCCTATAGTGAAATCATTATCACACCGCATATGATGGACTTGTGTTGTGCAGTAGAGTACAGTAAAGAAACACAGAAAACATTATTCAAGAATATTTCAATATTTTTTTTCACATTACAATTAATCCTTAAGAACGATCAGTCAATGGCTTTTTTGCAATGGTGTACAAGTATTATTAACCTGTTGTTTTATCATTATATTTGCGGCATAAAATGGTTTTAAAATGACAATCATGACAATATTGATATATACTTATATCAAAAAAATGTTGTCCAACAAGGTAAGTTATGTGCGTTATCCGGGTGGACGGCCCAGGGGCAAGGTAGAACGAGCGCAGCAGCAGTTGGAACGTTGGTGAGAAGATGAGAAGTTAAGTCATCCGGGAGGGTGACTTAGCTGATCCTTCGCGTAGAAAAGAGCCAGTTGAGGAGGTTCGGGCAGTAAGGAGGCCACCTGATCGACTCCCTAGGGAGGTGTTCAGCTAGCAGGAGACCGAGGGACAGCTCCAGGACCTGGTTGAGGGAATGTATCTCCACGCTGGCCTGGGAACCCGACTTTGAATAAGCGTCGGAACAATGATAAAAACCTTAAACTTGCCTCCTTATTGTACCATTGGTTAAAACCACCCACCACTAAAGTAAAGTGCTATAAAGGATGTGTTCATCTCCACAGAGAGAAGAGGACAAGTCCTGTTCCTGTGGAGGAGCAGCTGTCCAGCTGTGCTCTGTGTCAGGGCGTCCTGAAGGATCCAGTCTCTACCAGCTGTGGACACTGGTTCTGCAGACAGTGCATCGCCTCATACTGGGAGCAGCGCCCTCCATCAGGAAACCCCTCCTGTCCCCAGTGTGGAGAAAGATGCCGCATTATTCACAGTAAGTCTAAATATCTCTCTGCTGGTGTCTTCATTCCTGAAAAAGATTGTTCCTCATAAAATTGTTTTATGAAAAAATATTCAGATATATAAAAACTTGTATTAATTTCACATGTGTTCTTTTCTTTGAGCAGATAGTGGTCTGCAAGAAGTGTTAGATGAACATAGGCTCAGTCTGAGGAGGAGATGTGAACGTGTGACTGAAGGAACTGATAAAAGTGAAACCCTCCTCAACAGCATCTTCACTGAGCTCTACATCACACAAGGACAGAGTGAAGAGGTTAATACCCAACATGAGGTGAGGCAGCTGGAGACAGCTTACAAGAAAGAGACCCTCCATGACACTCCAATCAAGAGCCAGGACATCTTTAAAGCCTTACCTGACCAACAGACTCACATCAGAGCGGTCCTGACCAACGGAGTCGCTGGAGTTGGAAAAACCTTCTCAGTGCAGAAGTTCACTCTGGACTGGGCCGAGGGTTTGGAAAACCTAGATGTCAGTCTGGTGATCCCGCTTCCTTCAGGGAGCTGAACCTGATCAAAGGTGAGCAGTACAGTCTTCTCAGGCTGCTCCATGTTTTCCATCCAACCTTACAGAAGGTCACAGCAGAGCAGCTGGCTGTCTGTAAAGTGCTGTTCATCTTTGACGGCCTGGATGAAAGCAGACTTTCTCTGGATTTCAGAAACAATGAGGTTGTGTCTGATGTCTCACAGCAGTCCTCAGTCAACGTGCTGCTGACAAACCTCATCAGGGGGAAGCTGCTTCCCTCGGCTCTCGTCTGGATAACTTCCAGACCTGCAGCGGCCAATCAGATCCCTCCTGAGTGTGTGGACAGGGTAACAGAAGTACGAGGCTTCACTGACGCCCAGAAGGAGGAGTACTTCAGGAGGAGATCGAGTGATGAAGACCTGTCCAGCAGAATCATCTCTCACATCAAGGGCTCCAGGAGCCTCCACATCATGTGTCTGATCCCAGTCTTCTGCTGGATCACTGCTGCAGTTCTAGATCACATGTTGACTACAGACCAGAGAGGAGAGCTGCCCAGACCCTCACTGACATGTACTCACACTTCCTGCTGGTCCAGACCAAGAGGAAGAAGCAGAAGTATGAAGAGGGACATGAGACGAGTTCACAGCAGCTGACGGAGGCTGACAGGGAGGTTCTTCTGAAGCTGGGAGGCTGGCGTTTGAACATCTGGAGAAAGGAGACATCATGTTCTACCAAGAAGACCTGGAGCGCTGTGGTCTTGATGTCACAGACGCCATGGTGCACTCAGGAGTTTGTACAGAGATCTTCAAAAGAGAGAGTGTGATCTTCCAGAAAACAGTCTACTGCTTTGTTCATCTGAGCATTCAGGAGTTTCTGGCTGCAGTCTACATGTTGCACTGTTACACCAACAGGAACACAGCTGTATTGAAGAACTTCTTGCAGGAAGACTGGGACTATGACAGTGATAACAGTGATCAGGATTACCCATCCCTGGATGTCTTCCTGAAGAGTGCAATGGAGAAATCCCTCGGAAGTCAAAATGGCCACCTGGACCTGTTTGTCCGCTTTCTCCACGGCCTCTCTCTGGAGTCCAACCAGAGACTGTTAGGAGGCCTGCTGGGTCGCACAGACAACGTCCAAAATTCCAGAGACTCTTCAGAGGTCTAAGGGGACGCAAAGACATCCAGAGAGCCATCAGCAACCTGAAGGAGATGAGCAGTGATGAAATCTCTCCTGACAGGAGCATCAACATCTTCCACTGTCTGACAGAGATGAAGGACCACTCAGTACATCAGGAGATCACAGAGTTCCTGAAGTCAGAGAACAGATCAGAGAAGGAACTCTCTGCGATCCACTGCTCTGCTCTGGCCTACATGCTGCAGATGTCAGAGGAGGTTCTGGATGAGTTGGACCTGAAGAAGTACAAAACATCAGAGGAGGGACGACGGAGACTGATTCCAGCTGTGAGGAACTGCAGGAAGGCCGAGTAAGTCCAGATATCATCATAAATTAGTGTAGATCAGAAGTTTAATTCTTCAAATAAACACGATATCATTTATGCTGTTTCAAATCCTGTGAGAGCAAAAGTAATCCTTTATGACACACATTCCAAAACAACATGGGCAGGGTAACAGACAAATATCATACTAAAGAAGAACCCCAACAGCATTTAAGTTCTTCCTTGATCTAAGTTATTATAACAGTATTGTAGTTTCTTCATCATTATACCTGATCTGTTTTTACCACAATGCTCAAAAGTGTAAAATAAGATCTGACAGGCTGAGAATGAACATAGAATCTCAATTATATACTAAGTGGATTAACAGTGAATGTTGATCAGAACATGATGGGTCTAATGTGTTTCATCGAATGCATGAAGTTAATATAATGTTTCATCTTTTTGTGAATAACTCACTCTGTAAAATGTGTCATGACAGGCTAACTAACTGTGGACTCTCAGAGACTCACTGTGAAGTTGTGGCCTCAGCTCTGAAGTCAGACCCCTCCCATCTGAGAGATCTGGACCTGAGTGACAACAAGCTGCAGGATTCAGGAGTGAAGCTGCTGAGTTCTGGACTAAAGAGTCCAAACTGCAGACTAGAGACTCTCAGGTCAGTTCACTGACTGTAGATCATATAGTATTATTGTTTTTATAATTTTCTGAATTTGCCTGAGAAGAAAGAACATTGAAATTATTGTTCTTCCTGTTTTTCCTAATGTTTGAGTATTTATCAGAATAACAACGATCAGAGAAGGTGAATGTGTGACAGACAGTGTTTCAGCTTCTACAGTATCACACTGTGCTCCATGAGTCAGTGAAGATGCTGTCAGTACTGATGAGCTGTGAGGGAGATGAAGGAGTTGTTAAACATCTGATGACAGAGAGAAACTGCTGCAGAGTTTGAGCTTGGATTATCATGGATCTACATCTTTCTTGACTCTGACATCTAAAGCTTCTTCAGCTCTGAACAGATTATTGCACCGTGAAACTAATCATGTATTCTTTATTCAGACTGAGTGGCTGCAGGTTGTCAGAGATCAGCTGTTCTGCTCTGATCTCAGCTCTGAAGTCCAACCCCTCCCATCTGAGAGATCTGGACCTGAGTCAGAACAATCTGCAGGATTCAGGAGTGAAGCTGCTGAGAGATCTTCTGGAGAGTCCAGACTGCAGACTGGAGACACTCAGGTCAGTTCTCCATCTTTTACTTCTGTGCTGAGATGAATATGCAAACATCAGGCTGATATTACACTGATCCTCACTGAGTATTTTAATGCTAAAGTCTACTTTCTTCTTCTGTGGTTTAGTTCACTGACTGTGGCAGAGCAATGCTGATCTTTACATTTAAATATAACAAGAAATATCCTTCAGCGCATAATTCACTCTGAACCTCTTAAACACCTGAAACTCATCTCCCAGTTTCCTTCATGTTTTTAAATATACATTTTATAAAAGACAAATCAATAGTTGTTTTTATTAAAACTATCAAACAATAAAGATTATATTCATTATTTGTGCTTTCAAGCATTTGTATTAAGCTCCATGATGCTGATACTGACTAAATAGTTTAAACTTAAATCATGTATTCTTTATTCAGACTGATTGACTGTAGGTTGTCAGAGATCAGCTGTGCTGCTCTGATCTCAGCTCTGAAGTCCAACCCCTCCCATCTGAGAGATCTGAACCTGAGTCACAACGATCTGCAGGATTCAGGAGTGAAGCTGCTGAGAGATCTTCTGGAGAGTCCAGACTGCAGACTGAAGACTCTCAGGTCAGTTCTCCATCTCTTACTTCTGTGCTGAGATTAAGAGAGTTGTGTTGAGCTGCAGACATCAGGCTGATATTACACTGACCCACATCGAGTATCCTAAAACTCACCTATTATGCTATATGTAAACAATATACTACGGGGCCATATCTATACAAAACATGTTTCTGAAGTGTTTTGCTCGAAATACCAAACCGATCCCCCATTTTAGCCATTCCTCATACCCCTCTATTTCAGCCCTGTTACTAAAGTGCTGGTTCTGGTTCTGGCCCTTTAAATGTACACATACTTATGTATAAAAGACATCAAAAAGTGCATTTTGCATGATAGGAGATGCTTCATCTCACAGTCTCCATCATGTTTTTAATAAATTATATAAAAGACAAATGAATAAATGTTTCTCTTAAAACTATCAAACAATAAAGCTTATATTCAATATTAGTACATTTGTATTAAGCTCCATGATGCTGATACTGACTGAATAGTTTAAATTAACATCCTGTATTCTTTATTCAGACTGAGGTACTGCAGTTTGTCAGAGATCAGCTGTGCTGCTCTGATCTCAGCTCTGAAGTCCAAACCCTCCCATCTGAGAGATCTGGACCTGAGTAACAACGATCTGCAGGATTCAGGAGTGAAGCTGCTGAGAGATCTTCTGGAGAGTCCAGACTGCAGACTGAAGACTCTCAGGTCAGTTCTCTATCTCTTACTTCTGTGCTGAGATTGAGAGAGTTGAGTTGACTCTGAGCTGCAGACATCAGGCTGATATTACACTGATCCACACTGAGTATCCTAAAGCTCACCTATTATGCTATATTTCAACAATGTATTATAGGGCCATATCTATACAAAACATGTCTCTGAAGTGTTTTGCTCGATATACCAAACCGATCACCCATTGTAGCCATTCCTCATACCCCTCTATTTCAGCCCTGTTACTAAAGTGCTGATTCTGGGTTTGGCCCTTTAAATGTAGCCGAGCTGCTGCTGACCACGCCCCTTTAGAGCTTCTGCTGGCCACGCCCCTTTAGAGCTGCTGCTGGCCAAGCCCCTTTGGAGCGTCCGCATGCAAGCAGTGAGCTCTGTGAAGAGAATAGTGTCTACTCTACCAGCAGAAACTCAGCTAAACGCTGCCGTGATTAAACGCCATATTGTGGCCCAATTCCAAATCACACCCTACCCACTCCCACTTCGTGACGGAGTAAACTCCGTCATGGAGTGACACTCGCAGCTAAACGAGGCTCCCTCCTTTCCGATTGAGTGTGTAAATACAGCGGCAAGCTTTGGGACAAACTCCCCTCTCTCCGGTAGAAACAGGAAATGCCGTAACTGTATGTAGCCTAACAAAAGTTTAAAATCAGCATATCTTGGACAAAAAATAGAATTAATAACTAAAATAAAACTCCAATCATCTTTAATTGTGTTACTTTTTTGTAAAGCTCTTTTAGTTTTAAACCTGATGTTTATAAGCTTCTTAGTTTTTGCAACAGTCTGTAAATATACACAACTTTATAATAAAATGCATAGGTATGACTAAACACAGGTATGATCCTAAGTTAAAAACATATGAGGTTATCATGAGGTTGTTAACATCGCAATTTATCAGTGAATGTTTGCTGGAACTACTTGTAAACAGCTTGTTTCCTGACAGGCACACACAGCATTGAGTCCGGTCAGGTAGGGCAGCAGGTGAAGTCAGCACCGATGCACACTCGCTGTTTGAGGGCTTGATAACCCACTCCCCCTCCACACTCGTTGGTTTGGAACAGCACTAAATATGGTGGACCCTCCACGCGAACGCGCAAACGGAGGGGTAGTGTGTAGGGGTAGGGTATAGGCGGTGGATTGGAATTGGGCCTCTGTTCCAAACCAACTCCGCTGTACCCCCGTTTTTAGAGATGTGGGTACGGAGGTAATGAGCTAGTCTGCTGACACACCGGTGGCACATAATTATGTATAAAAGACATCAAAAAGTGCATTTTGCATGATAGGAGACCTTTAATGCTTCATCTCAGTCTCCATCATGTTTTAAATAAATTATATAAAAGACAAATGAATAAATGTTTATCTTAAAACTACCAAACAATAAAGATTATATTTAGTATTAGTACATTTTTAGTAAGCTCCATGATGCTGATACTGACTGAATAGTTTAAACTAACATAAGGTATTTTTTATTCAGACTGAGGGGTTGCAGGTTGTCAGAGATCAGCTGTGCTGCTCTGATCTCAGCTCTGAAGTCCAACCCCTCCCATCTGAGAGATCTGGACCTTGGTTTCAATGATCTGCAGGATTCAGGAGTGGAGCTGCTGAGAGATCTTCTGGAGAGTCCAGACTGCAGACTGGAGACTCTCAGGTCAGTTCTCCATATTTTACTTCTGTGCTGAGATTAATATGTGAGAGTTGTGTTGACTCTGAGCTGCAGACATCAGGCTGATATTACTCTGATCCACACTGAGTATTGTGACGACCCCTCGACACCACTAGGCGTTCCGTTGTCCCTCTATCTTCTGATTGCAGGTTTGCGAGCCATGTGGGTGATTGTTGTTATGTTTTCATACCACTCGTCTCGACTCCCAGCTTTTTGTTACAGCCCAAGTTCCGGGTTGTAACAGTATCTTAAAGTCTACTTTCTTCTTCTGTGGTTTAGTTCACTGACTGTGGCAGAGCGAAGTTGATCTTTACATTGAAATATAACAAGAAAAATCCTTCAGCGCATAATTCACTCTGAACCTCTTAAACACCTGAAACTCATCTCCCAGTTTCCTTCATGTTTTAAATATATATTTTATAAAAGACAAATTAATAAATGTTTTTATTAAAACGATCAAACAATAAAGATGATATTCATTATTTGCCTTTTCAAGCAGTGTATTAAGCTCCATGATGCTGATACTGACTGAATTGTTTAAACTAACATCATGTATTCTTTATTCAGACTGAGGTACTGCAGTTTGTCAGAGATCAGCTGTGCTGCTCTGATCTCAGCTCTGAAGTCCAACCCCTCCCATCTGAGAGATCTGGACCTGAGTCACCACGCTCTGCAGGTTTCAGGAGTGAAGCTGCTGACAGATCTTCTGCAGAGTCCAGACTGCAGACTGGAGAATTTCGGGTCAGTAAGGGGTCTCTTCTGGTTCAACAGTTTTGGATTTGGGGATTAATGTGTTCTCACACTGAGTAATCCCTCCAGTTCTTCCTTCCAGACGTAGCCTAGTTTAGCACAAAACATCATGCTACCCATTCACTGCAGTTTCTTATTTATTTTCTGTCATTCTTCCACAAACATTATAATGTGAGCTTAAAATGTAAATCCACATTTGAGTAAGTAAGCAACTTTGTAATGGATTTACCGGATTTTATAGAGTGAGTCCGTTGTGTTCTCCTGTCATGATTTTAGTTTCTAGACCAATGAGCAGTTATTTCATGTAAGCTAAGAGCTGTGACAGTCAGTCGTAGTGTTGAAGATACTTTAATATATAATGGGATGTAAATCATGAGAGCAGTCAGGACTCTGAAACTGACTAACTCAAAGAACAAACACTTATTTTAAACCTGGTCCATAACTGTTGGGTTGTGTTCATCCCTTCAGGATCAATGGCAAGATGATCACAGCCAAGAAACAGAAGAGATGTGAGTATTGAAACCAGATCCTCCATTCATCAAGCTCTTCTACATTCAAATCTGATTTAAAAATGAAAAATATGTACCTATTCCATCTTGTTTCAGCTCTCTTCAATCTTTTTACTTGCTAAGGTTTCTCTCTGTTCATGTTTTATTATTATTATTCTTTCAGGAGACACCGATGTCAAACAGGAATTGAAAAGTGGATGAACTGACGGTATATTTTCAATAAAAAAACAATACAATCAATTGCACTGATTTAGAGAGGAAACCTAAATATAGAATAGAAAATAAATATATTTTAAAGCAAAAATGTACAAATACATTTCGTACCAGTCCCGCCCCAATGTGCTGCGATTGGCTGGTTCTACTGTGCTGCGATTGGCTGGTTCTACTGTGCTGCGATATGCTGGTTCTACTGTCCTGCGATTGGCTGGTTCTCCTGTGCTGCGATTGGCTGGTTCTACTGTGCTGCGATATGCTGGTTCTACTGTCCTGCGATTGGCTGGTTCTACTGTCCTGCGATTGGCTGGTTCTACTGTGCTGCGATTGGCTGGTTCTACTGTGCTGCGATTGGCTGGTTCTACTGTCTTGCAATTGGCTGGTTCTCCTGTCCTGCGATTGGCTGGTTCTACTGTGCTGCGATTGGCTGGTTCTACTGTCTTGCAATTGGCTGGTTCTCCTGTCCTGCGATTGGCTGGTTCTACTGTGCTGCGATATGCTGGTTCTACTGTCCTGCGATTGGCTGGTTCTACTGTCCTGCGATTGGCTGGTTCTACTGTGCTGCGATATGCTGGTTCTACTGTCCTGCAATTGGCTGGTTCTACTGTGCTGCGATTGGCTGGTACTACTATTCTACGATTGGCTGGTACTACTGTCTGCAATTGGCTGGTTCTACTGTCCTGCGATTGGCTGGTTCTACTGTCTTGCAATTGGCTGGTTCTACTGTGCTACGATATGCTGGTTCTACTGTCCTGCGATTGGCTGGTTCTACTGTGCTGCGATTGGCTGGTACTACTATTTTACGATTGGCTGGTTCTACTGTGCTGCGATTGGCTGGTTCTACTGTGCTGCGATTGGCTGGTTCTACTGTGCTGCGATTGGCTGGTACTACTATTCTACGATTGGCTGGTTCTACTGTGCTGCGATTGGCTAGTTCTACTGTGCTGCGATTGGCTGGTTCTATTAAAATAAATACATTTCTCTCAAATGACTCATTAAAACCTGTTCTGGGGCTAATGATGTCAGCAGTACAGGTAATGTTAAAGCTAAAATATATATCCTTCATATCCTTTGGTGACCCCCCAGGTTGAGAACCACTGGTATACAGAATACTGAAGTAAAAAGAGCAGACGTCAGCTGAGTGGACATGACATCTCTTTATTTTTAGCTATACAGGATTTTTTACAAGACCTCTGTTTAAAGTGATTGTTAGTTATATAATAAAAGTGTTTTCTTGTTTATCTTCCAGGTCCAAGACGGGAAATGTCCTAAAGAAATGTTGCAATTTGCAATGTAAAATCAGATTAGAGAATATTCCAAAAAGAAATGCATTAAAGTCTATTTGCAGCTCAGTGTCCTGTTGAGAACCCGGAAATGTTGAGTACCCCAAAGTGTTATGATAGAAATGTATAGTACGGGTCCCAAGCACATAGAAACTGCTGGATGCTAACTTAAATATGTGACCAGTTAATTAAGTTATTTTTCAAAATATAGAAACGTATTGGCCTTTTAATCACCAGGAATTATTTGATGAGTGGCCAATAAACCTAGGGGACCAGGAGCCGTAAAAAGGCCCTGACGGCAGAGTAAGTCCAACACGATGTTTTTTATTTTCACATTATTCTTATTCACCAATTTGTCAAGATTAAACCGTATACATATCGGTTATCTGCTCTGTAATCCTGCTCCTAAATCCTCACAGGAAACCTGCTTCACTGAACATTAAAGGATAACTGAGGCTTTTCTTTGTTTCACTACTTTCATCAATCATAAATATTGTGTTTCACGTTTGATTTTCTCAAGGCCTTGTCATATCCTCCATAGGAGGCGTTTGAACATATAAAACTGCTGATCACCACTTTCATTATATTTTGAGTGGGTTAGTCAACTGTATCACACCTATGATGTTTAGGAAATGAATGGGTAACCCCTTGGTTTTAGGTTGTGTGATGTTCAGTTTGATTGGGCCAGGATTTATCTTACAAACACTTTACAGAGTTTGTATGTTTGGGTGCAGAGGTGGCTGTTTTCTATGTATTTGTGTTCATTGTTAGACAACTCAAGTATTACGGTTATTGTTGTTTGTTTTCCTTAAGTCATTAAAACATAGCTCTTAGTTAAGAGTCCTCCTTTGGTTCTTTTTATTTCTTGGTTTCACACCTATCATTTTTTTATGCTGCTGCAATGCAAACATTTCCCTAATTGGGATCAATAAAGTACCTATCTACCTATCTATCAGGCCCTTTGTTGTTGTTAGGGTTAGTCTTTGAATTCTTTTAATTTGTGATTGTCAATAAAACAACTTCATTTAACAACATCTGGTTTTGTGTTCCTTCCCTTTCCCCAAAAGAGCTGGGACGTAACATCCAGGTTACAAAAACCCGGAATTTCTTACACAGTACTTTTCATTTATTTTTACACACTTTTATAATCAGATGAATGAACATTGGAATCTAAATAACCAGATACTTTAAATATAGTCAGCAAAGAAACCTTTATTTACAGGTCAGATTAACTTGAAGAGACAAATTAGACAGGTCACGCTGTCATTATATAACATGTATGACAAGGACAGTCCCAAAATGATGTGTGTTGGATTTAGTGGACAGATGTGTAAAATAATGAGAAAGAATCATAAAAAAGCAACACTTTAAATGTCTACCAGATATGCACTTTTCAAATTAAGTTATTCAGCATGAAAACAACCTTTTAAAAATAAATAATCGCCTGAAGAAATACCAAATCGAACAATTAGGAAACGTATCAACAAACAGGGGGCAGCCCTATTACTGACAGGGCATTCTGCAAAAAATCAAGCTTACATTTTAATCTTAAATCACACATTTTGGATTAGAACACTAACATGTTTCCACTGTCAACTGACAGGTGAGCTAACCAGAGATTAGTCAGTCTCAGTCTCCAATTTATGATTGATAAAACTGACTTGGCATTCACTGAAAAAAAATGAAATTGTCCCCTTTAAGCTCGACTTCCAGCCTCATGAGTCTGAATCTGAGTCGCTGTAGTCGGCCATGATGGATGTGAGCGCTCCTAAACTCCTGCCCCGCTCCTTCTCCTTCCCAGAATCCTTTGTGGTTGTCACTCCTTCCTCTGTGGTCTTAACATGTGTCTCTCTGGAGCCATTAGTCTCTGTCACATCCTGACACATTTCTGTTGGGCTTATACTCTGCGTTTCGTCTCCTTCACACGTGTTGATATCAGGGTTTGAGTTTCTGCGCGTGGCGGTGGCACAGGGTTCAGTTCTGGGTCCCGGTCCTGCGGAGCGTCTGCGGATCAGCGCGCTCTGAGAGGAGCTCAGGGCTTTGGCCACGGCCGCCTCCTTCCCCTGCAGACCCAGCTTATGGAGCAGACTTCCTGCAGGACTTCCTGGTGTTGGAGACGGGGAGGTGAACCACGAGCGAGAGGAGATCTCTTTCCTCTTGATGTGCTGCTTATCGTCATAGGCTGAGGAAAGAGGTGAAGACATAGGAAGAGATTTTAAAAGGAGTCTTAATATTAAAGGTCACCTATTATGCAAATCTACTTCTCCATGTCTTTTATACATCAACATGTGTCCCCTCTTCTTTCATGTCTCTTCTACATCAACATGTGTCCCCTCTTCTTTCATGTCTCTTCTACATCAACATGTGTCCCCTCTGTGTAAAGAGACTCTGAACATTTCAGGAACAAAGATTCTCTCACTTTTTGTCCTGATCCATTTATATAAAAACCTGTCTGAAAATGAGCTGATCTGATTTTGGCCACTTTATGATGTCATAACGATGTAACTTTCTGCCCCTAAAGAGTGTGATAGATCCTGACATATGTGTTAGATAAAAGTGTGTGTGTAAGTGTAGAGTGTGTGTTAGTTCCTCACAGTCAGGTGCCTGGTATGTGAGCAGCGCTGCCAGCCTCTTGTCCTCTTCCTTCTCCGGCAGCAGAGGGATGGACAGGTTCGTCCTCAGCCTCACCATGTTGTCCTTCTCCTCCTGCTCAGCAATCACTTTCTTCTCCGTCTGTGCAAAATAAACGGAGCCATCCATGTAGTGACAATGTAATAGATAGATAGCTAGATAGCTAGATAGATAGATAGAGAGACAGAGAGATAGATAGATAGATAGATAGATAGATAGATAGATAGATAGACAGAGAGATAGATAGATAGAGAGAGAGATAGAGAGATAGAGAGATAGATAGAGAGAATACATGTGGAAATACAAATGTCCAGTAACAAAATATAATGCAGGATATTATATGTACATTAATTGTGCAAGAAATTGATTATAATATAATATATACTATCTAAAATTATCTAAACCTGAGTAACCATCTAGATATCATTATGACAGTTATTCTGAACTCTCTCTCTCTGTGTCCCTGGTGTTTGTGCTGATATTACTGAAACAGGAAATGACAGAATTGTAGTTTTGGCATAAATGTCTCCTTATTCCCAGTGTTCAAAGGTTGATGTGTGACAATGCAAGACATTGAATAATATGCAGTGGATTATTCAGAGCATAAAACCCATTACAAAATACAGTGTTGCTGAAGGTCTAACAACTTGTACGTCACATTTACTTTTACCAATGCAAGGTAGTGATGGCAGTTTGACACTGAAGCTTCGAACGGAGCTTCAACCCTGGACTTCCTTTTCCATAGAAGCAGTGATTCGAAGCTTGCTTCAAATCACGTGACATATGACGTCAGAAGCAGCAACTGCTTCAAATCACGTGACATATGACGTCCGAACCAGCAACTGCTTCATTTCCTGAATTAATCACTTGACTGGTTCGCGGTCCAATCAGGCGATTCAATGCACTGCCTCGTCTCTATTCTGACAGGTGACAGGTTGAAACAGTTTCAAATGTGAGCGCTTCAACACTTTATAACCGCTCTAAACAATGCGCAATGTGTGGGTTGTTGTCGTAGTTTGCGTTGTTGCTGTTGAGTTGTTGTTGGTATTGCATTTGAATTGGATCATTATAGAGCAAGCCAGGAAGAAAGAGAGGTCGTTCTGGCTCGGGGAACACTTCGAAATCTGGAGAAGTTGTGAACAAAAAGACAATTATGAGTAATATAAAAACAGTCTAATTGTTTAAGGAATAGATAGCCCAGTGGATAGAGCCGGCGGCCCGAATGCTGCGATGTCCGCCGCGCAGCTGGTTCAAAGCCCGGAATGGATGAACTTTTAATCATTGCTTTTCAACTTTAATACTTTAATAACTGATAAAAGGCCGTCTCCGCCCAAACAAATGTCCAGCACTCTCTAGTCTCTTCTCAATAACCCAATACACACAATTATCAATCTTTAATTGCAAATAGAACATGATATTCAGTCTTAGTGTGTGTGTGCATCGAATATTTTTCAAGGCAAAGATACGTGAAACCCACTGCAGCCTTGCACTTCGCCAGGAGAGGTCGCTGTAACTGAAGCTTCGAGAAATGAACCTATTTCCGACACAATTGTCCAAGTGGTTCGATGCTTCATTCAAAGCTTCATTTTGCCATCACTAATGCAAGATATTTAACTTAACACTAGCAGCAATATATTCATGACAGATGGAAAACATCCTCTTGAGAAGCAATAATACAGCAGGACCCAGGGCACAACAATATGTCAAAAATAACTATTTGGCATTATTTTGACAATAGCGGTATGATTCACGGTGTTAGAGGGAATGATCCTTTCTGGAATCACACTACCCATTTCCATTGAAAATGATATTGATAATTATGGTGTGTTTTTTAAGAGGATCTGTATCAATCAAATACATTTTGTTAAGTCTAGCAGGCTGTAATATCTCCACAGTACTAAATTACATTACATTACATCACTTGTACTTGTTAGACGCTTTTATGCACTTACATACTCAATACTGTGGGCAATCCCCACAGGAGCACTTTGGGGTGAAGTGTCTCAGGGACACAACGACATGCTGACTGCAGTGGGGTTTGAACCTGTGCTCCCTGATCCGAACACCAACGCTCAACCCACTGCACCACACGCCTCCCAATTCAAAGTGTTATTTTACAACATCTTCAGCCTTCACTAACTAATCCAGAACGCCGCTGCCAGAGTCCTAACCAAAACAAAAAGAGTAAAACCAGGGTATCTGCAGGAATCCTGAAGTCAGATGTAACACCTTTTAAGACCTTTTTAAGACCCTTTCCATACATTTTAAGACCTCGTCGCCACTTTGAGTTCTAACCGGTTACATTGGCGACACACTTTACCTCACATTGACTATATACAGTATTGATTGTCCTTCCTCCTTATCTTCCACCATTTGGACACAAACTTGCATTTCCCCATAACGATGTTGTTTAACAACCGGCGTAAACGGACCTTCGCGCGCTATCAAGCAGTGAGCGTGCGATGTCCTGTTCAGATGACGTCAAACCCAACGGGATGCCATAAATAAACTCCACAGAATCACACTACACACCTACGCAATGAATACATTCAGGCACACTGTAGAATACAACCTCTTTGGACAATTGATATACTAATTGAGAACAAGCTACAAAATGTAATACCTTGGAAAATGCCCTTTAATACTTTTGAATAGCCTTAATTTTCGCTAAATTGATTCATCAACTTTTAATACTTTGTAAGACCCCGCGGACCCCCTGAAAACACATCACCCCAGCACTCAGATCTCTGCACTGGCTACCAGTCGCGTACAGAATCGATTTTATGAATCAACTTATAAAGCATTACATGGTTTGGGACCCCAATATATGTCCCACGTGCTTCTCTGTTACGAGCCACCCAGTCTTACTCATTGTTCCCCGGCTCAGAACCAAACACAATGAAGCTGCTTTTAGTTGTTATGCTCCCCACAACAACAACAAAAAAAACTTCCAGAAAACCTGAGGTCTTCACCAACAATGAGTTATTTTAAGTCGAGGCTAAAAACATTACTTTTTTCATGTGCTTACCCAGAAGCCTTTTAACTTTAGCACCTACCGTATTTACAATGTTGTTTTTAAACTGTCTCTTTTATGCATGGTTTTTATGAATCTGTTATTCCATTATGTTTATTTATTGTGTTCCTTTCTCTTGTGTTCTTGTTAAGTGTTAATGTTGATGTAAAGCACTTTGAATTGCCTCTGTGCTAAATAAAATGTGCTATATAAATAAACGTACCTTACCTTACCTTTACCAAGTATCATGCTTCCTGCAATTTGTATATTTCACTAATCCATATTGCGATTTCGTTATAATTTCAATCATGTATTGTGCATCCTACCCATCATCTGAGGTGTCTCTCTTACCCTGAACTTCCTGCGGAGGGAGCTGTTGAGCTGGAAGTCGTCCTTCTTGCTGGCCTGGTAGTCTTGGATCTCGGATAGAGAGGGCAGAGCCTTCTTCATCTTCTCCTTGTCCTTCCCACCGTGGTCCAGCTTGAACATGGCATCTGTCTCCAGTTTCTCCTTCTCCTTGTGCTCTGTACGGAGAGAATGAAAGGATTAGGAACAAAAACACAAGCATGCAAACGAAAAATCAGGAGGCAAGAAGCAGAAGCACACTGTGGCTTTGTGAGAAATGAAATAAAAGCCCCAATGCAGTGAAGATATGGAAACCCTTTTCCAGTTACGATGTGCTTTACATTTGACAGAGCACAATCAAATAAAAAACGTTGTATTGTTGATATGGTGCTGATTTCCAGCATGAATTACATTTCATATTAATGTACATTATTTAATTTAATATTCTGTTCTTGTACATACCATATTCTATGTTACATGTCTATAGAGTGCCACAGTGACGCGTCCTAAAACCCGGAAGTAATCTCCTTCCGGTTCCTTCGAAAAAAACCAACGCGATCGATAGATTTATGATTAGAAAATTATAAAAGTAGGCTAGAGATGTGGAGATTATCCGACTGAACAAAACGTGATCCGTCTCTTCAATGTGTGTCAACCACAGACCGTATTTCCAGCTATTTTCCAAAATCCGATGGAGGAATTGCATCGCTTTTTTGTCTTAGGAACCGGAAGGAGTTTACTTCCGGGTTTTAGGACGCGTCACTGCGGCACTCTGTAGACTTCTTGCCCTATTTTTTATTTGTACTTTATTATATATGTTGCCTTGTTGGAGGAGATCAGGTCAGAAGAATGTCATTGCCATTTCTACACTGTAGCTTAAGTGCATAAAACCTTTGAATCTTTCATCTATTTCCGATCCCAACCCTATTGATAACATATACATAAATCCATTACCTTACCTCAAATGTCCCTTTATCGGTTAAGAGCCTCAATGTGTGTGTTTAGAACCGATAAGTAAAGCAGATATTCTCTTTTTTAAACGGGTACCAGGCATTTTGTATTTGTTTCGTACTAGGATCCTAATTTCAGTTCCCAGCCCTGTTCTCATAAATCATAAACTCTTTACCTGTGGTGATGATCTGCTCGTTTTCCGCCATGTCCCAGCGCTCCTCCTTCCTGCTCCCTCCGGTTACTATTACATAGTCGCAGGTCGCCGGATCCGTCTGCATCTCGATGTAGTTCACACACAGATGGCACTTCATCTTAAACCTGGTTGAAAAAAAGATGCGAGAGTCTTTAATTATTTAGCTATCAGAGAGGCTCATGTTTATCTAAAGCAGGGGTTCCCAAACTGTTCAGCCCGCGACCCCTGTCAACGGGGGGGTCCGCAATGGAGCGAGCTTAAGTTTCAATTGCATGATATAGCCCAGCGCCACTCCTTCGTCACACATGTTGCCACTTGTTTGTACCATTTTCAGGCGACTTGTAATCTGTTCTAGAAAAACGATGTGTTTTTTAGGATTTCAAGAAGCATATAGAACAAACAATGGATGTCTTTTATGAACATTTATCCATGCTGGAAGTAGATTTAGATGTTAGGAGTGAGACAGAGATTATTATGTATGCATCCGATGAAGCGTTGCATGAAGTCTGTTGATGATCAGAGGCTGTTGTTGGGGCTGTTAGGCAGACCATGCAGGACTCAGAGAGTTAAACTTGGCCAGCCTGATGGTCACCAAGGGTAAAAAAAGCCCACGCGAGCCTAACATGTGAAAAAATGGCTCAGACCTCAGAGAGTTAGACTCGGGCCTGCGACCAGAGTTTTACTGTCTTTTGTTTTGAAAATCCACAGCGGAGGTTTGTGTCGTACTACATGCAGATTATTTTGCATTTCTCTCAGTAGCCAACGATCTGTGAGTCTGTTGGACATAAACTCCGTCATAAATGTAGTCTACTTTTCATAAGAGGTGTAAAACCTGAGAGCATTTTAAATCTCATTTGAACGAAATGCTTATATAATCTGTATTTGTATTGTTGATTTAATGTGTGAACGAGGCGATGTAGAGAAGGTTAAGCTGTCATTATTACGCTGTTATGTACTGTAGGAGTGGTGAGCAGGCCTATTGGTTTTGGATATCTGTGGAGTCAGGTGGTCCGTGAGTGTTTTTTATTGGTGAAGTGTCCTTGGTATGAAAAAGTTTGAGAAACACTGCGCTAGTGGATTATCAACGGGGGGAGCCTCGCTGCGGGGAAATTATACAGGTGGCTAGTCCGCCCCTGAAAAATGTCTATGCACACGTTATTATTCAATTTTTTTTAATTTTCCATTTTAATTTTGTCATCATCTCGCGACCCCCACTTTGGGAACCCCTGATCTAAAGGAGTTTCATTCCACAGGCCATAAGACTGTTAAACACCTGAACTTTTGAAAGAACATCCATAACATTCATCTGTTAATAACACTATTGTATCTGTGTTATTGTGTTGCTCTGTGGGAGGAGCCTGTGACCTCAGATTTTCCTCGTAACTACACTGTAGCTATGCACACATGACAATAAAAGCCTTGAATCTTATCAGTAGATTAAGTAGATATAGAGAGGGACATGTACTGTGTTTACCTGTAGATTGGCGTGGTGTAGTAGTTCCCCACTTTCTTCTTCTCAGCGTTGTAACGGACCCCTGTACCGAGCAGAAAATCAGTGTCAGGGAAATGAAAAGCCATCGTATACGACTGTGAGACTAATAGAGTAAGAAAGGGCATGTGTTTCTTCAAACTCACCCATGCCAATGTGATTTTTGCAGCCATCACACCAGATGTTGTAGGGCATCTCAAACCTTGAAGGGACAAAAACAAGTTAAACATACATTTAAGCAGCGTCTCAATAACAAACAAACAAATAAATCTTAGTTTTGTGTCTAGTGTGTTTATCTATTACTGTATGTATTTAAATCGTGGCACTTAATTGTAAATGTATATGTTTATTAGTTATATATGAAGCATGCAAACTCACTTATTTGTGGCAGTAAAACGCATTATATACAAGTAGAGAGCTTCATTTGCTCATACAAATATGTCCTTTTCGATAACTTCCAAAGCTATGACATTTAACATACATTGTACACATGGAAGTACCTGTTTGGCAAATAATTAACATCCAACTAACATCAGTTAACAACTCCTTTAATATGTGTACACTAACCTGATGATGAGGATGCCCTGGGACAGTTTCCTGGCCCTCTCCCGCAGAGCGTGGGTTTTATGGTAGCCATTGAGGGACCCATGCTAAAAACAAAGAATGGTGGAAGTGTAAAGTCAGTATATATATATATATATACACACACACACACACACACACACACACACACACACACACACACACACACACACACACACACACACACACCACACACACACACACACACACAACACACCACACACACACACACACACACACACACACACCACACCACACACACACACACACACACACACACACACACACACACACACACACACACAACACACCTTGACTGGATTAAAATCCGGAGGGTAGTAATGGTTTTGTCCTTTTCTTTCACCCTGTCAGGAGAACAGTAAAGGATTCTCTGTTAGTGAGGAGTTCAAGTTGGATTTTAAACATATATCATTGTGATTATTGTGAATTTATCCCATAATGACTTACCATAGTGACAGCTGGATCAGCACACCACTTACGGCTTCACCCTTTTCTCACTGGATAAGAAAGTAAGTCATGTCAGTGAAAACAAAACATACAGTGAGGTTAAATAAAACACAACTATTCAAAACACTAGGTTTGATAAGACCAACTAGCTAAAAACAGGGTTATTATTAGGGACAATGTCATTTTTTGCAAACAGCAAACCATACTTCAGCAATTTGACTATTTGTGCTTGGAAACAGACATACACAGAATTTAAACTATATATCTATAATATGGATTTGAGCTTAAGCCCCCAACTAGTGTTACGTTAGATATATTTTAAGCCAAACCACGTCAAACCCAACATCCCAGTAAATGTTGGTAGCAGTGGTGGAAAGTACATTTACTCAAGTACTGTATTTAAATACAGTTTTGAGTTACTTGTACTTTAGTAATTTCATTTATACTACTTAATACTTCTACAAATGTAGTACTGTTTACTCCACTACATGTTTTTAACATATTTATTTACTATAAATTCAGATTTTGACGCACAATACTTTTTAAATATGCTTTTTTTTGGTTTAGAATAAACCATTCAAGTGGGTTAACAGAAAATGTATTGGGAATACGACGTTTTTTGTTAAAATATATTTATTAAATGTGAAGATTTGCTGCATTTGCTTTACAAATATTTAAATATTTTGTGGGTACTTTATCTCCTAATACTTAAAAGTACATTTTCCTAATCACACTTAAATGGTTTTACTTAATTACCATTCTCCATGCAGTACTTTGAAATGAATACTTAGAAAACTTGAAATGGAGTATTTTTGCAGTATGGTATACGCTACAACAACAAATGTAACTGGCTGTATGCCTGTAAGTTGGCTCATAACACTCACTACATTTCGGATAGGTGAGTAAGGAATATTGAAGTATTTACAAGATACAGCAAATAAAGATTTTAAAATTGCCAGATTGGTGCATGGAGGACTTAAAATAGTTAGCATGCTAACATTAGCAATACCTAGCTTTCTATGTAACGTTAGCGTCTCCTACGTCAAAAAGATATACACACTGTAGCTTCATTACAACTGCGAACAAAACAACAGGTAGTACGATTCTTAAATGTGCTGCTGTCATGTTTACATACAGTGGAAACCTTTAGAAAAGACACTTACAAATGCTCTCGTAGCCGCACAAACAACCACCGACCAACCGGGGAACGTAATACGTAACTTCCGGTTTCGGAAGTGGCGTCACCTCGCAGTGGATTGTGGGAAGTAGCGGTGTCAAAACGGTCAACGTGCTCAGTGAAGCAGTGTTTTTAATCGGGGTTTTAATAGCGTTAGTGAATAAATGGCGACTAAACCGGAGCCGCTGAAACGCTACATCTGCTCTGTTTCCGGCTGCGCGGCGGCTTACAACAAGCAGTGGAAACTGGACGCTCACCTTTGTAAACACACCGGAGTGAAGCCGCACACATGTGTGCAGGACGGCTGCCGGAAGTCCTTCTGCAGCCCCTACCATCTGACCCGACATGAGCTCACACACACCGGGGTGAAGCCCTTTCAATGCACCGAGGACGGCTGCAAGGAGGCCTTCACCACCAACACTAACCGAGCCAGACACATGACCAGAGTCCACACTCAGGAGCACAAGAAGTACGAGTGCAAATATGAAGGCTGTGGGCTGGAGTTCAAGAAGAAGGAGCAGCTGAAGTCCCACATGTGTGAGCAGCACACCTTGTTACCCCCTTATAAGTGCACTCATGAAGGCTGTGAGATGAGGTTCACTGTGCCCAGTAAGCTGAAGAGGCATGAGAAGGTAAATATTCCCGTTTGGCACATTACACACCTAGGGTATTAATGGTTTTGTCCTTTACTTTCACCCTGTCAAGAAATCAGTACAAGATACTCTGTTAGTGAGGAGTACAACTTGAGTTTTTAAACATATATCATTGTGTGAATTTCATATTCTGTTCTTGTACATATCATATTCTATTGACATGTAAATAGACTTTTTGGACTAGTTTTTATTTTGTATTTTATTATATATGTTGCATTTCTACGCTGTAGCTTATGTGCATATGACAATAAAACCTTTGAATCTTCGAATCTTTTGAAAGGTGCATCAAGGTTACCCCTGCAAGGAGGAGGGCTGCAGCTTCACAGGGAAGACCTGGACGGAGTATTTGAAGCACAGGAAGGAGCAGCACAGGCCCACATTGAAGTGTGAGCAGTGCAACAAGGAGTTCAAGGACTCCTGGTTCCTGCAGCAGCATCAGTATGTGCACTCTGAGACCCGGGTGGTACTCAAATGTCCCAAAGATGGCTGTGACAGATCCTTCACTAAGATGTTCAACCTGCAGAGCCACATCAGCTCCTTCCACGAAGAGGAGAGACCCTTCATCTGTCCCCACGCAGGATGTGGGAAAACCTTCGCCATGAAACAGAGTCTGCAGCGTCACAACATCGCTCACGACCCGCAGAGGAAGAAGATCCAGAGGCAGCAGGCGAAGAGATCCCTCGCTTCCAGGTTGAGCGGTTTGAGTGACACGAAGAGGTTGGTTTACAAGAAGACCAGGCAGACAGAGAGGAAGCCTGCGCAGAAACAGAGTGATCCTCCGGGTCCTGTGGAGCTGGTGTCTCTGCTGCAGGACACGTCTCTGCTGTGCAGCCCCGCTGTGGACACACAGGGACTCACTGACGCCCTGACATCCCCTCTGACTGTGTAGAGTCAGATGCAGGAGAGTGTTTGGCATGCATGATCATTTTACTTGGTTGTTGGAGGTCAAAAACTGTTTCTTATCTTGGACACTGTTTCGATTTTGGAGTCTAAAGAACAACAAAAGCTGAGTTGAAAATGAATCCTCGCAGCAAGATATTTTGACTTGGATCTTTAACCCTGGTTTGTTTTTATGCATGGTGTTTGATGGGTTTAAATTATTCTTTTGGGGCGTTTTCTGGAGTCATTAAATCTCTTTTTCTGTATTTTATATCTTAGCATATGTTTTGAACCCAGCATGTTACAAAACGTCTTTTGTTATGCAATATCTTCTCGGTAGTTTGAGGTCTTGGGGTTGTGTCTGTGGGGGAAAGAAATGGATTTGAGATACTGTTTGGTTGGTATGGAAGAGCATTAGGGCCACATGAGAACAAATAAATTGTACTTTTGGTCAAATGTGTTCTCATGTGGCCCTAATCCTCTCCTGTAGGTTTGGTCGGCTGGAATCGCCAAAGACAAAACAAAACCTTGAGTTGATTCATGATGATTCTGAAAAAGAATCCTCATTGAAGCACAGCACGATATTCTGTCCTGTTCGGTCCCGATGCATGTCGTTTTTCTGTTTGAAGGATTTTTGGAGACTTTTCTGGAGCCATAAAATCTATTTGTATGTAATTTATACCTAAGAAAATATGACTTTGCACAAAGACAGGGTTTGTTCAAATAACACCTGATAATGAATGTATGTTGTGTCGGTATAGTATTTTTTAAATAAGGCTGAATGTGATATCCTGTCTGAGATCCTGGTAAAAGTTAGGAGCTAATCACTTTAAACTAGGGTTTTGGCTGTTAATCGATCCAAATGTGGCTATTCCAAAGTCATTCTATAACCTGACGTGATAAATGGACAGCCTGCTCTACGTCCTGAGGGCCGACATGTTTCAAATGTTCAATAATGACTTTTCTGATTAGGATGATTGTAATAAATGGTAAAATGTTGAACAGCATACACCTGCAAGTTAGATAATACTGTATTCATGTTTTTGAAACTCAAAAGAATCATTGTGTGTAAAACATCCTATGCTGTAGTGTAATTACTACACTAAAATGTCAAATGTATTGTATTCTATTAAAAACTATGTACATACAGTATTGAAATCCTCGTTTTCTGCTTTTTACATTTTCCATTTCTTCCATTTGTTTTTCTCTTATGAACACATTTAAGCTACAATTTGTTTTTGTTTATATATATTTTGATTATTTTGTTATATATCAGCTTATTAATTCTTACTGAAATGGACTGGCACGACACAGTGATCAAATCGACACCTGAGATACGAAAACGTTTGTTATATATCTCCCAGCTTTATTTCATATCCCCAGGATGAAGGAACAGTAATCTGATGCTGGAATGATCTCTGCTGAATCCAAAAATCTATTAGGATTTAACTTCTTACTTTACATTTTTATTTTATTTGTATTTCTCATTCTCCTTTAATTTTATGTTTAAATGCATATTTATATTAATCTTTTTTCCCTATCTATCTTTCATTTAATACCTTTTATAATTTGTACTGTATAGACTCACGAAACCCGATTCTGTAAAGATTTGAATCGAATCGCGACCCCAAGAATCAGAACGAGTCGTGAGTTACACCAAAATGTTCTTTATACATCTCCCAGCGTTATGTCAAATCAATTTTGAATTATCTTGATTCGTTTTTACTGAAATGGCCTCTCACAAAACCTGATTGGAAAAGATATTCGAATTGGGACCCGTGAATTGAAACGAATTGTGAAATACCGACAGACTCACCCCCCTATTTTACAACTCTATACTCTGCTTGGTGTCCACATACTTTGGGTCATTTCGTGTATTCATCTCATATTCAGAGATGGCAAAAGTACACACATCCTTTACTCAGGTAGAAGTACAGATACTCGTGTTTAAAAGTACTCTGGTGAAAGTAGAAGTACTGACTAAACTTCTTTACTCAAGTCAAAGTAAAGAGGCTTCGAAATGTACTTAAGTGAAAAGTACCCATAACTACCAGCTGTTTTAAGAGTACCTGACCTCCCTTTATATTAATAGAACAATAATGTCATTGTTAGCTAATGAATGTTTCCATGCTGAACAACGGCAACATGACAACGTTTTCATTGGTCCCTCTTCTTTAGAGAAGACCAGGAAAGATGGATAACCGGATCGTGTCAAATCAATAGGCACGCAATGACTCTAAATAATAATGATCACGCCACCAAACACACATTCAAACTAAAGGAACCAGCCTGTTTGGAAAATGGAAGAAGTAGAAAATACAGGTATTTGGGTTCAAATGTAGGAAGTCAAAGTAAAAAGTCGTCAGAAAAATAAGTAGTGGAGTAAAGTACTGATACCAGAAACATGTACTTAAGTACATAATGAAGTATTTGAACTCCACTACTTCCCACCTCTGCTCATCTTCATGTCATCATGGAGCAGGAGAGGTTGTCACATGTCGTTGCACCCCTCAGTCTTATAGGGTGTGTGTTGTGTGTGAAATCACCTGCTTCACACAGCGTTGGGAGAGAAAGGCTGCAGGTTCTCGTGCCTCGATGACAAACTGTGGAGCGTCTCCACAGATTTACGGTGTAAACAGGAGCGTTTCCGTGCGAGGCTGAGATTCCGAGGCTAAATCCTCTCCGAATATTTCCCGTTACTGGAAGTCTGCTCCCCACATTCCTGCCCTGCAGCTCAGACGAGCCCTACAAGGACCGGCTGTCTGACCAGGAGACCTCATCCAATTAGCATTCATACGTCTAATTGTAAAGATGTAAAGCGTCTTTGAGCACTAGGAAAAGCGCTATATAAATCCAATGTATAATTATTATTATTATTATTATTATTATTAAAGCACTGAATGGTTTAAGGGCTATCATACATGTCTGATCTTCTGCTGCAATATGAACCATAATGTACTTTGTCAACTGAGTCAAAAATAAAGATGGAGAAGCAGCGATTAGTTACTTGGCTTCATATATCTTGAAAAATGTACCCGAAATCTGCAACTCTCACTTCTTTGAATCACTTTTTTGCCGCTGCCTTTTTGCAAAATCAAATATGTATTCATATCTACACTGCACTGTAACTTTTAAACTTGAATTTCATACGGTATTACGTTTGAGTTTCTTTTATTCTTGGCTTTTTAATGACTTTTAAATCTATTTAAATGTTAATTTATAATGTGTATCTGTTGAACTACATGTACATGCTTTAATGTTTTTAATGTAAGTTTTAAATGGGACATATTCTGCTCGTCTTCAGGTGTATATCAGTATGTAGTGTCTCTTCTGTGACATGTTTCCATGCTTAATGTTCAAAAAGCTCTTTATTTTTCTCATGTGTGTGGGAGAGCAACTCACATGCACTAAAACCTATATAACACACTACAGGAAAGGGGGAGACCCCAAAAAGCATAATAGGGCCTCTTTAAATGTTTTTGTTTTGCGTTGCACTTTGTGTTGAAGTGTGCTACCATTTTGCCCTGCATTACCTCATATATTATCCTGCAATCATTTCCTCTTCAAGACCTTTCTACACGGATATCCAAGTAATACAAAACTGAGTTTCTCACGTAGGAAAAATGCTCATATTTGTCCTGATTTATCCGCAGCTGAGACAGCTTAAAGAGTAGACATGAATACATTTTAATTATTGTCTAACCACCACCAATTTGCCACAAACGCCTTTTCTTGCATTAACTTTCATTAGTTTAATCTGTTTTTGCTTTGTGGCCTATGAGAACACATACAATGGCAGCTTTGTTAACCTTTATATCTCACAGTCTTTCCACACTTTCATGCCTATATATATATATATATATTTCCCGTTTTATTTTTACCTCTTCATATCAGTGTTGGCAGTAACTCAGACTACATTTAGCCCGCTCTCATGCCCGGGCTTTAGCAGTCTGGCTGCCTGACGCAGACTCAAGACAAACCTTTATTTCATATCTTTATCTTTAAGTACACATGAAGAAGATCATTCTTACAGGCTACATTACATACTTGTTTTAAACAGATATCATGCGGTCTAATATATCGTTTTAATGTATTTACGAATTTATGGAAATCAAAAAAAGTAAGTACTCACTCCAGACTAAGAAAAAGAATGGTCTTAAACCTAAAGAAGAGCATGGAACAAATATTTATTATTTTAAATGTCAAAAGGTGGGTTTTATTTATAGATGGGATAGACATACGGGAAGCTGGACATCATAAAAATATCTGCTTCTTGAGAAATACAATAAATATGCTGAACGTGCAGGAATGTGCCAGAATGACAGAGTGCTGGGAGGAGAGATGCTCCTCCTAAAGATCTACGAGGCCTCCAGAAAGATTTAAAAGTGGACTAGAAACCAGACGATTGTGACATTTATGTTAGAAGCCCAGAGGTTTGAAAATCTGCAAGGTCACTGTTGAAGAAAAAAATGCAATATCGGTGAAAGGAGGGTTGGAAAAACACATAGAGGAACGTCGTGCAATTAAACGAGGCATGATTATAGGACACTGTATACTTCTAATAACGAGTTAAAAATGTAAGCCTTGTATGGCGGAATCGCATTTATGTGAAAAGAAAACGAAATGTCTACAGCCATTTTATTTCATTTGTATTTTATTTTACCTTTATTTTACCAGGATAGGGTCTCATCGAGATTACAAATCTATTTTCAAGAGAGTCCTGGCCCAAGACAACAAGTTAGCCAAAGTATTTACAGCCACAGCAGCTTCAAGGTAATTTATGGCGCATTTCCACTGCAGGGCGTCGCACGGCTTAGTACGGTAGGCCTTGGTAGGCCAGGCTCACTTTATGCTGCGTTTCCATTACAGTTTAGGAACTGGGGCAGTAACTATAGTAACGCAGTGTAGGCGGAGCCGTGACGTCATCTTCAATGAGAACCACCCAACATCAGCCGTTAGCCGTTAGCCCTCAGAGCTCACAGCTCCTCATATCTGTTCAAAAACTAGACAAAAGTTAAACAAGTAAAAACCACAGACTGTCTGTGTCATGGCGAATACAGTCGCTGGTTCATTTATGTCTGTAGGCCGTTGTTGTGAGTGGACGGTCAGATACAACGTTAGCTTAGCCGATCTCCATTCAGAAAACACGCATTTTAAAAGGTTTCTCGCCTGCCGTCTGTCTGCAGACTTGTCAAAGCATTAATTCATGGTTTTTACTAACCGGTATCAGTATGTTGTTACTTCGGCATCATTTTGAAACGTGTATTACAATTAAATCACGGTCAAATATGTTCATCTTGTTGTAGTTGCCAGCGATTCTCTCACTAGTTTAGCATACTCAGCCCGGTTGTTGGCCCGGAAAGAAGCTCGATTTTGGAGAGCCAGAAAACTGTGAAAAAGTACCCGCTAGCCGGAACTACGCCTAGTGGAAACGCAACCAAAAACGGGCCGGGCACGGCACGCTTAAACCGCGCTGTAGTGGAAATGCGCCATTAGAGTCGCTTTGAGTGTTTAAAGAAACCAGCTCTCTGAGTTTCAGCTCATTTTGCAGCTGGTTCGACGCCACAGGAGCATCCTAACTAAACCCCTTTTCCCCAGTTCAGTACGGACTTTTGGTTCAGTTAGATGAAACAAGTCCTCGGAGCGAAGCCGATAAGATCCTGTGAATTTTCGGTTTATATGCCATGCTAGCATCTCTGTGAGGCTGTAATTAGGAACAGCGGCGCGTTGAGATAAATGCTATCACCATTAATCAACATGTTCAACAAACGTCTGCTAATCAGGACTGAACATACGTTACAGCTTGAGATTATGGACAGTTTTGCAGGTGTTTGGCTAGCACTGATGCACTGTTCTGAAAAGCGAAAAATGAATACTGAAGTACTTTATTTTTATAATAACAGTACGGCTCCTCTGAAGTCTGATTATATAGAAGTCTATGAGAAAATGACCTTGAATCTCACTTGATTTATTGCCTCAGTAGTAAAGCAGTAAACATTTAACTGATGAGTTTATAGCCCAATCAATAGGGATGTCTTCTTCAATATAGCATGATGGTTATTCAGCATGATGGTTATTCAGCGTGATGGTTATTCAGCGTGATGGTTATTCAGCGTGATGGTTATTCAGCGTGATGGTTATTCAGCATGATGGTTATTCAGCATGATGGTTATGATGGTTATTCAGCATGATGGTTATTCAGCTTGATGGTTATTCAGCATGATGGTTATTCAGCGTGATGGTTATTCAGCATGATGGTTATTCAGCGTGATGGTTATTCAGCGTGATGGTTATTCAGCGTGATGGTTATTCAGCATGATGGTTATTCAGCTTGATGGTTATTCAGCATGATGGTAGAGTATGCTTCACGGTTGGTTTCCTAGTCTTGTGATCGACAGGTCACTAAATATTTGCTCTCTGTGTTTCCATCTGACAACGTTAACCTGTTCAGAGTTTGTTTGCTGTGTTTTGGGGAATTTTAGAATATAATTGCAAACAGAGCTTCATAACCCAACCAACAAATTACTTACATGCTAATGCATTTAGTGGAATTAAAAACAGCACAATTCATTTGTGAAGTCAAAAGATAGATGCTTTCAGACTGTATCCAGATTTACATGCAGAGGAAAGGTGTTTAACAGTCAAAGGACATTTGTTGAATAGTTTTATATTGGACATATTGTAAAATCAATATACTGGATTTGAAACCATATATAAAAGTAATATGATAAAGAAATATAAACCTGAGGAATGAACATTATAGTGTGTATGCAACATAATATGCTAAGGCATGGCCTACATCTTTTCAGTCTGTATAATTGTTTTTGTCATTATTTCTAAATAAATTACTAATGATTATTTATTGAAGATTTTTTAACGCGTATTTGAGTTGTACATTAGATAACTAATTTCATTGTATAAAATCTGAGAGCTTAAATTGACTAATATCCAACCAAAGGTGCCCTGTGTTGTTTTAAATGTGTGATAAAAGAATTTCTGCATGAAGAAAACTGGGCTTTTTGGAGCATCATCAGACAGGTTTCAGATCACACCTGGTTTACAACTGCTTAACATTTTTCGTGTTTTTTTTATACAGAAATTAACGCCACGTTCCCTCCATTCCTGTCTCCTGACATCCCAGAATTCCAGACTGGTTCTTTAGGCGGCGCTCCAATGGGATGGCGGTGTCTCCACTTTGTTTCTCCACCTCCTCCTCCTCCACTTTCCTTCTCATCCCTCTCTTCATCCTCCCGTCTCTCTGAGAGGAGGAAGGAATGTGTCCGGCCCTCTGACCTTTCCTCTCCTTGTTTGTGTGAAGGATGCTCTCCGTGAGAATCATTTCACCTGTTTATGGACGGCAGAGGTCTTTATATTTCGTAAATTACGCTGGTCGACACATGAGAAAGGCGTTTGATTATTGTTTCTGCAGAAATGGAGGGGCGCGTCGTGCTCAGTATGTAGCCTCAGTCCAAACTAGGCCATTTAGAAAGTCCACTATAGAGCATTTGGGTGTGACAAAGATGCGTCACCTTCAGTAGATTTGCAGGTTGACTTTTGCTTTCCTAAAAGATTATATGCAGAACTGAAATTCACAAAGGCCGCAGCAGAGTTTTGTGTGTCTTTTTGTAGTTTTGATCATTATGTTGGTATTTTTTTTAACTGTGATGGTTACTATGGCTCGACGATTTGGAAAAAATGACTAATTGTGAATATTCTGATTCAAGATTCAAGGCTTAATCATCATGTGAACAGTAGCTTCAGTCTAGATATGGCAATGCAAAACTGAAGTCACAGGCTCCTCCAACAGTACAACATGAATATATATACAAAGAAATAACAATAGAAATAAAATTATAACAATAGAAATAAAATGGAAATTGCGATATATGTAATGTTTTTGAATTCGTGAAACATTATTCACATTATGATTGAAAAACATAATATGGTGTATATATATGTTTATATATAAATGATTTTTAAGAGTATCTGAACTAAACAACGTCCTTTAGAGAACTGTTTGTAGGTTTGGACATTTCGTTGCTCCACAACACTTCAATCAGCTTTTTTCACATATTGTTTTCCTTACCAAATATTTAGCTTACTGCAATTTGGATAATGCACTAATCCATCATTTGCACTAATCCATCATTTGCACTAATCCATCATTTGCACTAATCCATCATTTCGATTTCCATACAATTGCAATAAACTGCACAATAGTTGCCCGTTTCTTAGAAGTTTTCATCTCTGAGTTGAACTGCGACTGGTTGTAATTGCTCGTTTGTGGTCCTTTTGTGTCTCTTTCTTGTTGTGTTGTGTCACTTATGTAATTGTTTTATTCATCTCAAAGTTAGTATTTGTCTATAGTAGTTTAGCACATCTGTGTCGTTTATTTGCATTTACTTTTGTACTCTTTGTGTGTGTTTTTTGTCTCTTTTGAATTGTTTTGGTTTGTTTTCAGCTATTTGTGTCTCTCTGTCATCTTTTTGATTCTCTCTTTGTGCTCATTTTGAGGAGCCATGAGTGTGTGAGTTTCTTAAAGTCGCTCAGCCTTTATTATTATACTCCGTGAGATCAAATGAATCTTTAAACATCCTATTTTGGAGAATTGAAAATATAGTTTTTCCAATTATAGTTCAAAAAGGTAGTTATTTCTGTAAAAGAAAAGTATAGGGTAAAGTTAGAGTGAGAAGTATTGAGTAACTGTGTTATAACTGAGGAAGAGCTCACTTAAAATACACTGTCCTTTTTCATTTCTACGTCTGATTTACTGCAGTCTGAATAACTTTATCCTTGAAAGAATTATTGAAATTCCTGGCAGTGAATTTTACGACTTTAATATTTGTTCAGACTTTAGGGATGATTCCTTTGTAATTCATGTGGACACACCTGTAACAAATGAGACTGTTTAAATATAATAAATACTCTTTAAATCTCACTTGACACCCTCCTCTTGTCTGAGTGGAACTAAATTAGGAGTCAGGTATGAACAAAATGCAGTAGAGGTATTTAGATAATGCCTGCTTTCTAGTATTTATTTCATAATGATTGACTCGCTTGTTTTACTGTCTTTCTTCAGTTTGTCTATACACATTACTTATTATGAATTAAATACAACCTGTTATTAACTGTAACATTAAGGTAAAGCAGTCAACAACAACTGACATAACTAATTGTATCGTCTTGATTGAGTAAATATTATCCTCAATATCCAAGAAATTAAAGTAATTTAGTTAATACATTGAGTAATCTCCATTTAGCACATACATCTTCACGAGTGCAGAAGCTCTGTTGTAAGGGTTTCGTGAGGCAGGACCCAAGAGCAGCAAAAAGAGGGGAGGCAGGTATGGGAAGGTAAACAAAAGGCAAGCTTTTATTCAATTAAAAGCTGGTAGAACACAAAAACGCCCGAGGTTGGACAAAAGGGAAAGTAACAAACAAAACTAGAACAAACCAGGAGCACTTGGAGGACACAGGAGGGCAGACGAAGGAAATCCAGAGTACAGACGAAAGACCAGGAGACAACACCAGGGAAACGCTACGAGAACAACCATGGGAACACCGACGGCAACCAAACAGAGAAGACTAAGGAAAGCCAGACTAAAAACACACAAGGGTAATAACCAGGCGAGACGCAGCTGGGCAGGGGGGGGGGGGTGAAACACAAGACAATCAGAAACAGGAGGGAAGAAACCTGGAGCAAATCAATGTCACAATAACACAGGAAACTGAACACAAAAACTTCTGTCAGTGTATTTGAGTATCCACCCCATTGTTCAGACTGAAGTATCTTAAGAATGATTGCATTGTTTTGGTTTAAAGACTCACGTTTCTCTATAAAGGATGTTGGTGAAATCCTGACATCAGGCCAAAATTCCTGTGTAAAATTTGGTTTAATAATATACGGCTCAAAAGCCATTGATATCACTCTCAGATTTACTTTGTGTTAAGTGTTAGCAACTCTCTAAACCAGGGGGGTCAAACTCAATTTCATCGCGGGCCACATCAGCATTATGGCTGCACTCAAAGGGCCGATTGTAACTTTAAGAATATATAAAAATATATATATAAATATTTAATATATATAAAATAATGTATTATATTACATTATTTCCTCTGCCTTGGATTATTATGGGATAGGGTAATAACTTCATAATTAACTTTGTCTGAAAGCAGAAGTCTAGGGCAAATCATTGCAAGTCTTTTCAGTGAGCAACCACAAAATGATTTAAAAGAAAAGCCAAATTCTGGAAAAACAAAATAAGAAGTGACATTTTGAAAAAAAAGTTACATTTTGAGAAAAAGTCAAATTCTAAGAAAAAATGCATATTTTGAAGAAAAAAAGTCAAATTTGAGATGCATTGTGGGACATGTAGTTTATGGGCAACGTGCTTCTGTAAAGTAGCATGTAACCGTATTATAAACGTATTATATTCTTTGCAAGCTCTTGTGGGGCCACAGAAAATGAAGTCTCGGGCCTTGAGTCTGACCCCCATGCTCTAAATAAGATTATAACTGCCTTCATGTTGAATTCTGACATCTTTTGGTAACGATCTGACTCGCCTGCATAAGTCATCCAAAAAAAATCAGATATGTTCAATACTTTAGTTACTAATAAAATACCTGAAAAACTAACGTTATTCCTCTCGGCCTCAGCAGGATTTAGTGTTTAGTGGTTGCATGCTAACACACTAAACTAAGATTATACTAAATCGGAATCAAATTACTTCATTTATACCAGAGAAATTGGGCAGTGTTTCCCCTACCATTGTCTTTTTTTTTAAATATATAAATCTATATATATATAGCATCAAATTGCAACTGAAGTAATCTATCTACGGTCACTTTTCACATTGAACATGTGCTCTTTTATCAAATAAACTAAACGCTTTCATTTTAAGTTGTGAGTTTAGTGTTTGTGACCCAAAGAAACACCGATGCATTAATCAGTAACAATAATCCACAGCTCCTCTCTCTGCTCCAGAGGAAAACATATATATACCACGCCCCAATATGATTTGTTCAATACTTTAGTTACTAATAAAATACCTGAAAAAGTAATTGTATTCCTCTCAGCCTCATCAAGATTTTGTATTTAGACTAAACTAGACTAAGATTATAAATGAAGCTAAAATCAGAATGTGCAACAAAAAGATAAAATAAAGATATTTATCCAAACATAAAAGGTTAAAGTGAAAGGAAATCAAATAAAGTATGAATGTGCACCTTTTAGTACAATAAATATTGTGTATATAACAGTACATATACTGTATTGGTGAATGAGTAATAAGAAGCTGTATAATTAATACATAATGATGGTAATGATGAAACCAAGACCACTGGCCTGACAGAAATACAGTCAGATAAAGAGTAGAGCAGGAAACGGCTGATCGCAATGTTTAACCATTTACAAGATCATCTGATTTGTTCAATACTTTAGTTACTAATAAAATACCTGAAAAACTAATGTAATTCCTCTCAGCCTCAACAGGATTTTGTAATAAGTGTTTGCATGCTAACACACTAAAGTTTAAACTAAGATTATATATGAAGCTAAAATCAGAATGTGCAACAAAAGATAAAATAAAGATATTTATCCAAACATAAAAGGTTAAAGTGAAAGGAAATCAAATAAAGTATGAATGTGCACATTTTAGTACGATACATATTGTTTATATTACAGTATACTGTATTGGTGAATGAGTAATAAGAAGCTGTATAATTAATACATAATGATCGTAATAATGAAACCAAGAACCTAACCCTAACGGTACGTCCACACGGCAACGTGCGTTGAAGCTTGCCGGTGGGCGTGTCTGGCGTGCGACCAACAACCAATCACATTAATCTCCCGCCCCTGACACACAAGCACGCGGTTTGATTGGCTAGAGCTTGTACTGGCATATGATTTGATTGGCTGGCGCTTCCGTTGACGCTTGAAAAGTTGAACTTTTCTCAACTTTCAGCGCGAGCAACGGAGGCAGAGCGACGCGACGGAACCACAATGCAGTTCGGCAAAGCCTGACGTCACCCCATTCAAAGTGAATGGGAAGCGTCTCCGTTGAAGCACGCGACGCTGCCGTGTGGACGGGCCGTGACAGAAATACAGTGAGATAAAGAGTAGGGCAGGAAAGACTGATCGCAAGGTTTAGCAACAAATTCATTTGGGTTGAGTTCATGTTTTCAGTGTTATCAGCTGCTGAATAATGTGCACTGATGTGTTTGACCTGCACCAGAAAACAGCATCCAAATATGCACTTTCATGCAAACTCCAAATTCCATTCACTGCCTGTTCGGGCCCTGTGAGCGTTACATAATGCATATTCTACATATTCTACATATCCTACATGTCAGCCACACATTGCTGATGAAATCCCTCGATTTATGGAGCAAAGAGTCACCCATTGAGGAATGTCTGCAGAAACAGGCCCTGGTAGTTCTAATTATAACTCTGCCTTTCGTTTTCTGCTGTTTAACCGTTTACATATTTCACATTTTGGCTCTTCTTTTATCAATCCTCGGACATTAGGATAAGAAAAAGCTGGATGGCGACTATTTTAAGACATTCCTCGATGACTCATCGTTCTTTTACATTTCCTACATGGATCATTTCCTGCTTATTCGATAAAAGTTCTGTCTATGAATGTCCTGGATCTTCTTCTATCTGTCTGGCTGCCTTTCTACTGACTCATAGGATCGGGGAATAATGGATTACAAGTGAGAGGATAACCTAATCAGGTTGGCAGTTTCATCAAAACAAAAGTGATCAGATTACTGTTACGTTTCTAAAACCAGCAGGGTTAAAAAAGAGCATATAGTGTTTGTTGTAAAAGGATCAGATGTTATTTTTTCTCTGTAAGCTGTAAACTTTTCTGTAGTCTAACGGCACGTCCACACGGTTCCGTCGCGTGCTTCAACGGAGACGCTTCCCATTCACTTTGAATGGGGTGACGTCACGCTTTGCCGAACTGCATTGTGGTTCCGTCGCGACGCTCTGCCTCCGTTGCTCGCGCTGAAAGTTGAGAAAAGTTCAACTTTTCAAGCGTCGACGGAAGCGCCAGCCAATCAAATCATATGCCACGGGTGATTAATGTAATTGGTTGTTGGTCGCGCACCAGACACGCCCACCGGCAAGCTTCGCCGCGACGGAACCGTGTGTTACCGTAACCCTAATCATCTTCTTTAAAAAATGATCAGAATCCCTTTTTACTTTTGATTTTTTTACAAAATTCTCCCTTTTTTCTCAAAATTCTGCCTTATTTTTTCAAAATGTCGATTTTATTTGTCAAATTCCTTTTGACTTTTTTCATAATTCTAACTTTTTTTCAAAAATCTGACTTTTAACATTTGAAAAAAATCGGACTTTTGAAAAGATTATTTTCAGAATTCTCACTATTATAAAATTCTGAGTGGATCAGATGTTATCTCTTCTCTGTAATCTGTACTGTTCTGTTCTCTAGTACTTTAAGTGTGAATCTATACTTCTTCTGCCTGAATCTGCTTTATGGTTTTCACTTTCTTTGCTTCATTTGTTCTGTTTTCAATTCAGCAGGTGAACCTATATGTTCATGAAATAGTGTGTGTGAGCTTAACTGTGTGTGTTAAACTAAAACGGAGCATTTTCTGTCAGCTCAGATTTCATTTATTCTTTGTTAAACTGTAGTGTGTGCTCATGTGTTTCATTGTTTGCCTATGGGCTGAATATGCTCAATAAAAGGCAGGTTTTCCTATAAATTGATCCTAAATATCTTGGTTTCTTCATGTCTAAGGTCACATTGTTCTGTTGTCTTATATAATACACATAAGTAAAACATATCTTATTGATATTTTCTCTTATTATTATATTTGTTTGCATTGCATTTGATAATGAGGTTATCCAAAAGTGACAATCCTTAATGAATGAAAGGCAGATTTTCCTATTAATACAATCCTTTTTGATCCTAAATATCTTGGTGTGTACTCAGATTAGGTTGCCGATTATATTTACAGGAAATTAGTAATCGTAACAGAATGTATTTTCCCAACCCTACTGACTCATTTATCATTTAGCATCATCGATGAGACACCATTATCCACTCCTTAGGAGCTTTTAAGAAGCCCCAAAACTTCAGCAAATCCACAAATCCACCATCACCTGGGCCTCTGGAAAAACATCTGGGGGGAAAGTCCACAATAAACCCTTGATTTACACCAATTAGATAATCTGAACAGGATGGATTCTGGGTAAAGCGCCCGCTCCTGTCAGGTTAAGGTGGGACGGGTTAACGTCTGTCTCCCCCCTTTCTCACCTCCTCATCATCCCTTCAACCCCCCTTCATCTCCCAGGGCTATATATTGGAGGTCGTCTGCATCTTAAGCATCATCACGCAGACATTCGCTGACAAACACACACACACACACACACACACGCACATACACACACGTGTCTGTTTGACTGAGCGGACGGAGAGCAGACTCCAGCCATGAGGGTCCTGTTGAAGCTGATCCTGGTTCTGTTTTGCGTCCAGAGGGGCGAGGGCCACTCTCTGCCGTCGTTGATTGGTGAGTCCTGGGTGGGTTATTTGTTTGTGTTTTTTGTCAATTGTGTTTTATTCTAATTCAGTTTTTTTTATCTTTAATATATATATTTGTTTATCTTTTAATGCATGCTACTTAGGTAACACTAAGCTGTCTTTGGCTCAATGTAAATGTCCCCTCTGTGGGACTAATACAGGTATTCTGATTCTGAAGGGAGGGTCGTGACCTGTGACCGTTAGGCTAAAGATTAATGTGTTAAATATGGCTTCTAGACACAAAGGTAGACTTTTTCGGCTCCTTGAGAAGTTGTTCTGAGGTTGATATTGTTTACCGTTTCATTCATTTTCTAACAGGGAATTTAACTTTTTGACATTTGGTTTGTCTATGTTGTAACTTTATCGATAAACATCTTTTGCACGTCTGTCTGTGCTTTTTTAAAGAGGCCCTATTCTGCTTTTTGGGAGGCTCGCGACCTATCTTGCTTTGAGAGTACCGGTAATGTGTTAAATATGGCTTATGGAAATAATATATACTTTTTGACTTTTTGGCATCTTAAGAAGTGGTTCTGAGTGTAAACTACCCGCATTTAAGCTTGATATTGTTTGCTTTTTCATATATTTTCTACCAGGGAATTTAACCTTTCTGTCATTTGGATTGTCTATTTTGTTATCTTTCAAATATAAAATCATCTACTGCACGTCTGTCCGTTTCCCCTTCCCTCTAGTGTGTTCTATAGGTTTTTGTGCATGTAAATGGTCTGCAACGGATAAAATCCCTGTGTTCCTTCAGAAGGAGTTTCTCTCCCACTCACCCCTGACATGCCTCCATTGGACTCCTTTGTTTACTTGAACATAGTGACATCACTATGTAACACTCTCGCTTCTATTGGCTAGTGCTCCAACACATTGTACGTGATAGGCTAAGGGGCGGGACATCTCTAAGAGGTTGACCAATCACAACAGAGGCGGCCAGCTAACCAATCAGAGCAGACTGGGCTCTGGTTTCAGACAGAGGGTGAAGATGAGCAGAATATGTCCTTTTTTGTTTCTCTCTAAATTGTGGGGTTTCTTTGTGAGTTTTTACCCGTTGCTGTGAGGGTCCAAAGACAGTATGCTGTACACAGTGTATTACGCCCATGGCTGCCCCTGGCCAACTTGGGACCCTACGTGAGATTGTGTTAAGAGGCCCCCCGGGTCTGTACACAACTCGTCACTCACGTGTCGCGACCGCTGAGGGGGGGTAGAGCACGCTCGTGAACACTTAGTGCCGGAGCCTCGCTGCGGGGAAATTGTGGCGCGCATTATTGCGCCGCATTTGCACATAAGATGAGGCCCTACGCACTCTGTGTGTTCTGGGGCGGCCCTGATTACGCCATATGAATAAAATGTGATTGATTGAATTCTGTACATAAGATTTGACACTTTCTTCCTTTTCCAGATCACAAACAAGAAACAGCATCTTCTTCACACAACGGGGATGAATCTGCAGAAGCTTTTGCACTCGGAGCATCTGAACTTGAAGCTTTTGCACTCGGAGCATTTGAACTTGAAGGTTCTGGACTCGGAGCATCTGAACTTGAAGCTTCTGGACTCGGAGCATCTGAACTTGGAGCTTCTGGACTCGGAGCATCTGGACTCGGAGCTTCTGAACTTGGAGCTTCTGGACTCTTAGCCTCTGAACCCTCCCCCGCTCCCCTCGTCCCGGCCCGGTCTCGCCGCTCCGCCCTGGCCTCACCGTGCGGCCTGCGCTCCGTACTGCTTCAGGTCCGGCACCTGGGCCTCGGCTACGACTCGGACGAGACGGTCCTCTTCAAGTACTGCAGCGGGACGTGCCCTAACGCTCGCAACAACCACGACCTGACGCTCAGCAACCTGCTGCAGAGCGGCGTGCTGCCCGGAGATGTGAGGGAGCACCACCACGAGCCCTGCTGCCGGCCCACGCTGCACGAGGACATCGCCTTCCTCGATAACTCCCACCGCTGGCACAAGGTGGAGAAGCTGTCGGCCGCCGGCTGCAGTTGCGTGGGCTGAGCGGGGGTCATTTAAACGGGGAAAAAGGGATGTATTGGGACAATTTGTGAGGATACGTTTGTATCATAGTGTCTGTAAATGATGAGTTGTATCCCTAAATGACAGCTGAAACCTGTTCTTGGGAGCTTATTTATGTCAAAAATGAATGAGCAAACATCTAAGTTATTTTCCCTCTCACTTGTAGGTGAGACCTCATGAATCTAGGGTTGGTCATTTAAAGGTCTCCTATCATGCTATTTGATGATTGAAACGAGGGAAAGCGATGCATTGGGACAATTTGTGAGGACACATTTAACAAAAACTCAACAAAGTATTTATGGTGAAATCATGAGATTATCCACAGACCTCTGTGGAAAATGTCTTGAAATAACTATTTCTAAACCCTACTATAAGTTAGATCTCCTATCATGCTATTTAGCGTGGGCGTAAAGCCAGTCCACATTTCCGATATTGCGTCATATCAGCAGCAAATCTGGATCAGCTCCGTGGTTCCCCCATTTGTTGAGATTTGGGAACGGAGGAAGAGAGAGAGTTGTGTTTTCTGACACTTTGTGAGTTCCCTGACGCACCGGGAACACATATTTATGTATAAAAGACATCGAAAAGTGCATTTTGCATGATAGGAGACCTTTAAACGGGGGAAAGGGATGCATTGGGACAATTTGAGAGGATACGTTTGCATCATAGTGTCTGTAAATGATGAGTTGTATCCCTAAATGACAGCTGAAACCTGTTCCTGGGAGCTTATTTATGTCAAAATGAATGAGCAAACATCGAAGCTATTTCCCCTCTCACTTGTAGGTGAGACCTCATGAATCCAGGGTTGTTGATTTAAGTGTTTTGACTTCAGCTGGTGATCTAACGGGCCTCAACGGGATTAGAAGTTTACGACCTTTGGCGGTTGCAGGCTTTAAAGAAGTACTCCCATAGCAGAAAATATGGCTCCTTTTTTTAGTTCATGAACAGTTTGCAGAGTAAAGGGATTTTTCTCATCTGACGTTGGCAATAAATATATAATAAGGTATTAGAAAAGAGCCCTGCAAACGCAAGCTGCCTTATTACGATACCTAGCTTTCTGACAAAAAGGTGAAACTGAAACGAGACATTATTCAACTACAAGCTACTTGATTGTTTTTGTAAATAAGCTGTATTTATTTAAATTTTTAAGTGCAATTGTGGGGTTATTAGACAATGGATTCAATGTACGACGCTGCGTACAAACAACAAACAAACACAGCTGAGTGAGGTTCTTTAAAATTCAGACTGATTCGTAAACAACTAAAAATGTATTTATGTAAGATAAGTTATTTATTTATTTGTTGCCATTCTTATGTCGTGCTGATTAACTTATTTTGTAATATGTTCATTGTGTGTTCAGTTCCTAATAAAGACACATTTGTACAGAACAGTGTTAGTATGATTAGTATAGAGAGACATGACATGATGTGTACTCAGAAAAAAACTGGTTTATTTAACGTTTTGTACAAAAATAGAAGTTTTGCACACATACAAAAATCAAAGTCGTGTTCAAATAACTATCATTCACTTAACTCCAGGTCATGTTTTCTGTGCTTTTCTGAACCAAAGCCTCTAAAAAGTTCTTTTTACTTTGTAGTTTTTGTATTAAACTATGTTTAGCAATAGCTTCCATCTTAGGAGAATTACATTTTAATGAAGAAAACCACCAATATGATAATCTAGATATCTGAGTCAAAGCGGTAGATTTAATGTTTAGGTCAATTACAAGGTTACCAACACTGCCTTTGAGGCTTCAGATTTATATGTTCTGAATATTCTTATTTCTTTCCAACGACGCCTTGTGACTCAAAAACTAAACATGGGAGTAAGAGGTTTTTATGCCACCATGAGGTCGATGGTGTTGAAAGTTGAGTATTTAATTGTTATGATAGAAAATACAATCTTCTCACGATGCAGACTAATATTTCCTCCACCTCTACGTGGCCATGGCCTCCTCCTCCTCCTCCTCCTCCTCAGGCTCCGCCCCCCACACCTGGACACGCCCCTCCATGGCGGTGAGGAGGCGGGTCTCTGTGGGGTGGAAGGACAGTGATTGGACGACAGCTTTCCCCACAGGAAGCTTCAGGGTCAGAGATCCCTGCAGGAAGAAACACAACACATGCTTTCAGAATACTAACAATGTGTGTTTCTAACATAAGGTCAGACATGATTTATTAAACATTTGGTGGATAAATGTCTCATTTTGGAGTGAAAATATAAGGATTTGCACTACAAGCCAACTAGCTATTTTTCTGTCAACTTAAGAGGGAGAGTTCACCCCAAAAACAAAAGACATACCGTTCTTACTATACTATTGTGCTAGGTCTGCCTTCTCTCCACTATAATAGAAGTAAATGGCACTCGGCTTGTTGTCAAAGTGGCAAAAACAACATATTTTAAAAAACTCAGCAAAGTTTTTATTGTGAAATCATGACCTCGTCAAGATCAGCCACAGACCTCTTTGTGAAAAATGTCTTAAAGTAACTATTCTTAAACCCTACTGTTTATAAGTTAAGGTTGTGTAAAATGCTAAAGGTAACCCATTCTATAAAATGCACTATGAGGCTGAATGAAGGCGTACCTCCACCAGGTCCCAGCAGTACACGTGTCATTTATCTCAAATCTGGTGGATAAATGTCTCATCTTGGAGTACTGAAAAGATACAAATGTGCACTAATAGCCAACTAGCTATTTTTTGTGTCAACTTAAAATGGAGAGTTCAACCTTCTTCCAACTATAGTACTAGGTCTGCCTTCTCTCCAATATAATAGAATTAATGGCACTCGGCTTGTTGTCAAAGGGGCAAAAAAGGACCTGGTCAAGATTCCCCACAGACCTCTTTGTAAAAAATGTCTTGAAATGACTATTCTTAAACCCTACTGTTTATAAGTTAGGTTGGGTAAAAAGCAGAGAACACATGTCACTGTGTGTGTGCTGTGTGCTCTGCATGTGTGACCATTCAAGAGGGTTTCATCCCTGCAATTCTATCTATTAAAATGAGGCTTAATGAAAGCGTACCTCCACCAGGTCCCAGCAGTACACGTGTCCGTCCTCTGAGCAGCTGAGCACGTGAGTATCTTTACCGGAGAGACAACAGTCCAGCTTATAGCCCTTCATCTTGTGGCCTGTATACCTGGGGGACAGACAAACAGACAACATGAACTTTTTCATTTTTAAACTGTATTTTCCAAAACACATCAAAAAAAAGGTAGAGATAAATGTTAGTCATGGTTGGCTGTAGTTAATATGTGTTATACTGTAATTTAGTTTAAAAAATAAAAGATAAAAAATGAGGAATCAGTTAGGGAAGAGTACACAGTTTCAAACTTAACATGTACGTTAAAATTGGTTGCCATGTCCTATAACATTTGCAAGTGGAGCCACTTTATTTTCTCCATGTGTGGAAACTTCATAAGTCCTGTCAGCCACTGGACATGAGTGGGAGACGCCTCCTGCTTCCGCCTCATAAGTATAAGTCGCCTAGCAATTAGGGACATGTTCTAACTTTGACAGATGAGAGTGAACACGACTCACTCTCCCAGCATCTCCCCGGTGCTTTTGTCCAGCAGTCTGACGGTAGAATCCAGACTGGAGCTCAGAGTGCACTGACCGTCCTGACTGAAACACACACATGTGATGGGACCTGCAACACACACACACACACACACACACACACACACACACCACACACACACACACACACACACACACACACACACACACACACACACACACACAGTTAGAAGTGCTGCATTTTGTAGTACTGCTAGTGGTGAATGCTGAAATGCATCATGAATTACTCACTGCTGATGAAGTCCACGTGCAGCTGTCCCTTCCTCAGGTCGTAGCGCCGCACTCTGCCGTCCACAGACCTGAACATGAGACAATAACAGGAGGATATTGAGAACAGAGCCACGGTGACATCTGAAAATCAGGCAAGGAAAGTATAGAGCACATTACAACAACAAGGCTATTCCTACAAAACAAATTAAAAATAGTGCAACAAAATAGAATCATAAAACAACATGGACAATACACAGAAATTCAAATAAAAACCAGCATAAAAAGATTAAGAAAGGTATAGGCGGTGGGAGATATAATGATTTAAATTAAAAGCAGTGTCTAAAAGAAAAGTCTTCATCCTTGATTTAAATGAAGTGAAATGTAGTTTTCTGGGAGTTTGTTCCAGAAATAGGAAGCAAAATGACTAACCACTTCTTCTCCATGTTTAGTTTTGATCGGTGAGTAAAGGGAAGATAAAACTGGGGAGACATCATCTCTTTATTTGCTTCAAGTACTAAACTAAACTGCTGCAGTCTGAATAAGCAGGACGATCTATGATCAATGTGTTCTGACCCGGTGAGCAGCTCGTGCTGAGCCACCTTCAGGCTGCTGACGCCGTCTCGAGCCTCGTCCAGAATCTGGATGGGCTCAAACCTCCTGGAGCGAGTGTCCCAGCTACGAACCGTCCCATCAAGAGAGCCTGGAGGGAGGGAGGACACACACACACACACACACACACACACACACACACACACACACACACACACACACACACACACACACACACACACACACACACACACACACACACACACACACACACACACACACACACACACACACACACACACACACACACACACACACACACACACACACACACACACACACACACACACACACACACACACACACACACACACACAGGAAAACTGTCTCTTACACTCTCATTCACAAATCCTCCACAGCACGATGGGGTCTAACGCAGCGTCCACACGTACGCGGTGAAAAAATCTTGGCGGTGGGCGTGTCTGAAGCTTGGGGATTTTTTGCGAGCAACGCGACCAACAACCAATCACATGAATCTCCCGCCCCCGACATACAAAGCAAAAAATGTCTATATATATAATATACTGTCTATGCTTGCTAGCAATGTTAAAACGAAGTAAACTGGATATAAAATCCCCAAACAGGCGAAAACCTACCAGTTTCACCCACTGTCTCGGCCACCTCCCTCCATGCCTGGTTCCTCCGGTATGTATCCCGGTAGGTAAATAGGGACTGGTCATAAAGAACCGGGTGATTTGCTACCGCAATAACTAATTTCTCCTCCATTTTGTTAGGAATATAGAAATGAACTGCGGTATGTCACTCCCAGCTTACACGCGGTTTGATTGGCTAGCGCTTGTACTGTCAGATTTGCATAAACGGGATTTGATTGGCTGACGCTTCCACCTCAAAGATTTCCAGGCGTTCCTGGCGTCAAAAGTTGAACAATGTTCAACTTTTGAATCCTGGAACGCCTGTAAATCGCCGCTCTGCTTCCCACAATGCAGTTCGGGGAAAAGTGAGGCGAAGTGACGTCACCCCATTCAAAGTGAATGGGCAGAAGTGTTGGAAGATTTTTTCACCGCGTACGTGTGGACGGGGCGTAATTAATCGCCAAAGTTTAAAGTGCACCTATCATGCTATTTTAAGGCATATATTATGGGTCTCAGATATATACATATATATATATATAAAAACATGTCTATGATGTGTTTTTCTCAAAATACAAACAGATGCATTTTAGACATCCCTCATATCCCTCTGTTCCAGCCCTGTTAGAGAAACGAGGATTTTGGGTCCTTAGCTTGAAAAAGAAAAGAAAGAGGAGGCGGAGCTAATGCCTGATCAGAATTCTACCGGAGATAAAGTTCAATTCTGCTGTGATAAAACGCCATCCTGTTCTAAACCACATCAAGGATTATTTCTGAAACAGTATGGAGCTCAAATGCTTTTTCTCTTGCGGGTTTATCACAAGGTGAGTTCCTTTTTATATTTCCTGCTTTTTAAACACGTGCCCTCCAGTACAGGTTAGCTCTGAGTGTTAGCGAGGCTTGCTAATGTAAACAAAGACGAGATTACGTCCAAAACACGTCAGGCATTGTTTCTGATAGCAACTCTCTGTGGGTCCACCATCTGACATTACGTCATATCGGCAGCAAATCTGTATCCGCTCGTTGTTCCCCCGTTTTTAAAAGATGTGGGTACTAGGGATGCCAGCGATTATTCGATTTTTCGAATATTCGTTACAGTCTCCATAATCGAAAATTACTTTTAAAATTCGATTTTATTTATATATTTTTTTATTATTATTTATGTTTTTCTTTTTTTTCCTGGCTTAGTTTCAACTAAAATATAGACTAATGCTAATAATAGTAATAGTATTAATAATTGTAAATGGCCATTGGTCACACCACCAGTTTGTTTTACTGTGAACTTGGAGGAAGCCAGCGGTGCAGGCTGCGCAGAGTGCTGCCTGCTGCAGCCTGCTGCACACCGACCCCGCCCCACCCCCCCCTCTCCGTCACACGTTGAATTTATTGCAATGCTGCTATTATTAATATTATTAATATTTTTTGCTATTGCTTTGTACTGTTCTACTTGAAGAGCCCTTTTGTACCATGGACAAAAGTAAAAGAAAACAACGGAATTCCATTTGTCTGTGTTTTTTTTCTTTTTCGCGCGGGGGGTGGGGGGGGGGGGGCGGCGAATAATCGATTAATATTCGCCAGGGCTGTCCGATTTTCGAATTTGATCATGGTCAGTTTCTGGCATCCCTAGTGGGTACGGAGGAAAAGAGAGAGGGTTTTATTTCCTGACGCTGCGTGAGTTCCCCGACACACCGGGGACACATGTATGTATGAAGGACATCAAAAAGTGCATTTTGCACGATAGGAGACCTTTAACGTAATATTGCCCTTTGTTTACACGGAAATAAAACTAACTTGAAGTCTCTACTGATTGAACTCTTTGTTGTTGTTGCTTTTATTTATTATTGACTCAATGTTTTTATCAATGAGGGCAGTGTCTCAATGATCAATGGATTATAAGTAAAGGTTGAATTAATGAGTTCCCATTGAAAAACACAATTAGAGTCAGTTAATGATCAATACTCGGGTTGATCAGTTGGTTTCAATTTAACATAAATACTTAAAAAGACACTTACGTAAACAACTCAATGTTAAAGTGGCAAAAATGACACATAATGAATCCAATAAAACACACATTTGAATGATGTGTTGTGCATTTCAGGCATTTCACACGTGTGAAGACTCACCAGAGAAGATGACAGACGCCTCCTCGTTGAACTGGACACAGTTGACTTTCTGTAAGACAGTTAGGTGAGAACAAACATTAAAAGGAGTTTAATAGACACGACAAAAACTAAAGTACAGTATCGGTTTCAGACTGACCCCAGCGTGACCTCTGAGTTTACGAGTGACCTGTCCCGTGGCGACGTCCCAGAGGATCAACGACTTATCAGAGCTGCAGGAGCACAGCTGGCTATTGTCAAAGGAACTGGTGAAATAAGAACAATTATAAACATTATTTATTTATACTTTTACTTCCTAAACTGATGAATCATGCAGCATGTTGCCAGTGTTCAACTCTTGTAGTGATCACTTTAGTCCAGGTCCAATTGAACACCATCTTTATCTTTATTCATTCAGATTACCATATAATGAACATTTGTAAATATAAAGTAATGGAAAGGATGGTCTGCTCTTTTTACAGAATGCTCTTTTCTGTTTCAAATGCTTCCTAAATTACTGCACTCACTACTTACATGTACTGTGTATTGATCAAATAAACTACAAAAAGGTACAGTACTGTAAAATGAAATATAGTTTACAGTGGCCTTCATTTTAAAATAGTATTATAAATCCAGCTACATCTAGAGTACAAATAGGCTTCTTAAAGGTAGGGTAGGTAAGAATGGAGAAACCAGCTCGAGTGCGCTAGAATTTGAAAGTACACAACCGGAAAAAATCTGCCACTTCCTCACAGAGCCCCTCCTCCAACACACACGAAGGCGCACATGACCAATGAGAGCATGAGATAAGTTTGTGCACAGATGGAAGGCTGACAGGCAGGTAGGCCATCCAGTTACTTTAGCCGGGCCGGCTCAGATGATTGGTCGTGCTTTTTACAGCGCCACGGCTTCCACAGAGGACATTTTTTTATGAATTTATTGTCAAAGCATTTAATGTGTTCATTGCTATCGGGATGTTAAGAGCATTCCATGGAATATAACAACAAGTGTTTCTGAAATGAATTACCTACCCCACCTTTAAGTGCATTTCTAAACTTTGAACAGGCCTGAAAATAAACAGTAGGCTATCATTGCGTAACAAAACTACATAAATAATATTTCCCCATATATGTTCGTGTATTAATAACCCCATAATGTACACTGAAAACAGACTTCTTGAGTGAATATGAGTGAATTATTTAAAAAGCATTTATAAAGGAATGACATTTACACATATAACATTAAATGTAGACTATCAATGCCTAGAATAGATTAGATATATTGTTTTTTTCCATATGGTGTCATGTATGATAAGAAAGGAAATGAACAGAGTTGCCAAGCTTCTTGATTATTACAAGTCAATAACTTTCACTGCATTGGTTTACACATAACTCCAAGCTTTGTGAATCCCTGTATGCATTTTGGCTGCATACGTCTGATTAACCCTCCCTGCCACACTATGGAAGAGGCTTTGATAGAAACTCTCTCACCCGTCAGCGTCCAGCACATCGTATCCATGTCCGCTGTACGTCTTCAGCAGAGTGCCTCGACTCACGCTCCACAGCTTCAGAGATTTGTCGCTGCCGCAGGAGAGAATGTAGTTCCCGTCAGCTGACATCACACAGAGGAGGGAAGATAAAGACACTTAATGGACGACTCAAGACTCACATAGAGGGTTCACACTCACAAATTGCACCGAGCATACAATGTGTTAAAAGCTAATGACTCAAAATAGATAAACCCCTTCAAGGATGGGAATCATGTCGCAATTTCATTATCAGTTGAAATAATGTGTCTTTTCCAAATCATCCAGCCAGGTTTTTTAATGCACATATTGTATATCCATTCTATTTCAATGTAAATTCTGCTTTATTTTACTATATATATATATATATATATATATATATATATATATATATATATATATATATATATATATATATATATATTTTTAATGTTACTATAGTGTTCTTAAAATAGTTCTCTACCTGTGTTTTTTAATTTTCGTTTTACTTGCACCACGACACCAAGTCAAATTCCTCGTACGTGTCAACCTACCAGCTAATAAACCTGTTTCTGATTCTGATTCTTAGTATACACCAGGGGTGTCAAACTCAAGGCCCGGGGGCCAAATCCGGCCGGCGACTTCATTTAATGTGGCCCGCAAGAGCTTGCAAAGAATATAATACGTTTATTATACGGTTACATGCCACTTTAGAGTATATCTATATATGTTCATTTTAATTAATTTCTTATTTTATAGTTATTTCTTATTTTTTTTTTTTATCCTTAATTTTATTAATCTGTGTGAATCTGTAATGTCCTGTTTTTCAATCTCACCCTGTTGCTGTTAAACTACTGAATTTCCCCACGGGGATTAATAAAGGTCCATCTTATCTTATCTTATCTTATCTTACAGAAGCATGTTGCCCATAAACTACATGTCCCACAATGCATCTCATGTTGTGACATGCGCACTGAAGAGACTTGCAATTATTTGCCCCAGACTTCTGCTTTCAGATGTAGTTAATTATGAGGTTATTACCCTATCCAATAAAAACTCCAATGCAGAGGCTATCATATAATATAATACATTATTTCATATATATTATGTATTTATATATGTATATTTATATATTTACAACCGGCCCTTTGAGTGCAACCATAATGCTAATGTGGCCCACGATGAAATTGAGTTTGACCCCCCTGCTATACACCAACTACTCAATTGTTCTATTAATTGGCTAGTGCACCTGATTTACCCTCTGTGGATAAAGAAAGCTGTCTCTTAGCTTACTTGTGTTTAAACCCCAACAGTCTGAACATCAGCACGATACGTATTATTGTCTCTCTCACCGTTGACTCAAGAGAGTTCACACTCACAAATGTCACGAAGCACACAATGTGTAAAAGCTAATGATTACAAATGATAAACCCCTTCAATGTCGTGCATTTTCGAGCATTTGGACTGCGTATGTTGTAAATGTATAATTTTTTCAATTTACACACGGCATCTACTGCACGTCTGTTTCTCTCCCCAAGGTTTATAACATTTTCCCCCGTTGACTGTGGGGTTTCTTTGGAAGTTTGTCGTATTGATATTCTGTACAAACTGTGAAGTCCACTGAGACAAATGTAACATTGGTGATATTGGGCTATATACATAAGATTGATTGATTGATTGATCGTGAATCATATCACAATTTCATTATCAGTCAAAATAATGTGTCTTTTCCAAATCATCCAGCCTTAGTATACGCCAATTATTGTATTGTTCTATTTATTTGGCTAGTGCAGCACCACATTTACCCTCTGTGGATAAATAAAGCTGTATCTTATCTTACTGATGTTTACATTACATGTCACTTGTTAGACGCTTTTATCCAAAGCGACTTACATACTCAAAACTGTGGGCAATCCCCACAGGAGCAATTTGGGGTGAAGTGTCTCAGGGACACAACGACATGCTGACTGCAGTGGGGTTTGAACCTGTGCCCCCCTGATCCGAACACCAACGCACTAGTCCACTGCACCACACATATATATATATATATCCCAATAGTCTGAACATCAGTATGATATATATTTCTCTCTCACCGTTGAAGCGCACCGCCCGGACGGCCCCCTGCTGGCAGTCGATGCTCCTCAGAAGGTGTTGAGGGAGCTGAGGAACCTGAGGTCTGGGCTCCGGGAACGACATCACGTTACCTGAGAGGACAAATAATAAATATAATCAGAATCAGAATATGGTTTTATCTTAAGAAGGTTATTTATTTATAAGGAACATGTCCTTGTGTGTGATGAACATATTGAGAGAGAACACACATACAGGCAAAATACTGCAAGTGTCAAGAACAGAAGTATAGAGCAGAAAACAGATGCATAGAAAACATACTGCACCTGCAAGTCATACATAAAGAAGAGAAAGAAATACAATAACAAATGTGTACAACATTGCAAATGTTTGTTAGAATGAGAAACATTTATAATAAACAGTAGTATTAAACATATTGATGTGGGGGTGTACAGAAGTTTACGACATAATAATAGCTATAACCTCCTTTTACACTATATCAAGTGTATTTGTACAACTTGTTCAACAAAGCTCTGAAGACAGACTGATTGCTAACGTTACTCAAACTACAGTATAAGCTAGGTAAGCATTTCTTCTTGCAAAATAAAAACCAATGCACAGAAAAGTAATGGATTTGACCAAATTAAGAGCGTTTTCGGATCTAACAGTGCATTATTTACAGTTGACATTAGCTCGTTTTACTGAATCATGTTCAACCCACAGCAGTTATTCAGGTGACACTCACTTATTTATCCGACTTGAAGCGAGTTTGCTTCAGGGTAATGACATGTTGAATTCCTGGTGCTTCAAATCGTGAATTAATAAGAAGTTTATTCCGGATTTTTAACCATCAACAGCTTCCTCCATTCATTTATCCACCATGTTTGCGAGTAAGCGCAATGCACGCTGGGAACACGGAATCCTTTCAAAATAAAAGCACTTCCTCTTCTTCTTCTTTGGTGTTTTACGGCTGTTTGCTTCCACAGTGTTGCATTACTGCCTCCCTCTGGATTTCACTGTTTCTCACACTTTTATAAAGTCTTTCCACCAGACCAGAGATACGGTGGCCGGCAGGTGCAAACGCGGAACAACGGCCAAAAACGCATACATGAGCAGGAAACAGCTGCAAATAATGAAAGAACGATCGATGAGAGAACGAACGAGAGTGAGAATGACTATCATCCAATATTGTTTTAACTCCATCATGAATGTGACACTTTTATTTTTGGAAGATAGCAAGGGGGGGGCATATTGTGATAACCAGGCCTGTCATAAAATGCACCCCACCCCAAAAGATGTTTCTATTAATCCCACCCTCAAGCATTTTTTAGGGTATGGTTCTAGGACTAGTACCAATAAATGGAGCAAGTTTCATGAATGTGACTCTTTTATTATGCAAAAATATGCTGACAAAGACTACATTTGTAAACATATGTTTTGATTATTATATGACAAATATGTAAAATTAAACAATACATTTTAAAGCACGTGTATACAGACAGGACGTAACAATAATTTTAAAAAAAAAGATTAAAAAAAAAAACTGAAAAGGAAGTGACGAATGAATTTCGACACCACTACCATCAAATACGGATCGAAAAGTTTAACCACAAGAATCAAGACTATATGAGCTACCACTAAACAACTCACAGTCTGAAAATTACCATTAATAAAAACCCTGAACGTTTACTTTTCGTTTTAAACATCGTTTTAAAGTGTAAACGTGTCATTTAGAAATGCGCGTTCCCGTGACAAGGGGGGCATTTCATGATGGGGGTGCATAATTTGACACAACACCTGCACTCGTTCCCCATAAGCCGTCTCAGCGTGGCTGCCTGCACTGCCTTCGTCTTTTCGGTCAGACCTGTAGCGAGCAAGAAGTCCTCAAATTCCGCTCTAAAAACCTCCCAGTTTTTGGCTATATCACCAGACATATGCATGCACTCGGGTGCCGGAATACTGTTGGTCGTCATGACGTGAGTTTTCTTGAGCTTTTAGTCCAAGAAGACCGCTTCTGACACCATGTTTCAGTCTGCAGCTTTATTTCAACTCACAACTCCATCACATGTACACTCCCGCGTCTTTGCATATAGTACATCACAGTGTAAGCCTGTGTCAGCATGCAGTTTACCAAAGCTGGCGTCACTATAAAACAGGCATTAAACAGATGCCCATATCTGTAACAGGCGTTACCGTGAGTGACTACCGGTGTTTACATTTCTGGTTGTTACAATACGTAGTATATACATTTCCTTGACAAGAACTTAAAACATCTTCGTATTCTCCACATAAATGTGGGTTATAGTGAACCAAAAGTCGTGATAGAGGCTTGCTACCATCCGGGAGTTTCCGTCAGAATTTCTTTTGCCGGTCAACATGTCCGTTAAAGTTTTCCCGACAAAATTAGAAAAGTGCCGGTCAAAGATCTTTTTTGTTATTTATTGAGCTTTAAAGGGCCCATGTCATGCTTTTCTGGTTATTACCCGTCCCCTTGTGTGTTATGAATGTTTTTCTGCATGTAAACGGTCTGCAGAGTCACAAACCCTCAAAGTACACCCTGTAGCGAGTAAAACTCTAACACAGAAAAGACCTGTCTATGCTGCCCCAGAACGCCTCGTTGGAGATTTCTCATTTTCCATTGTTTGCTTCCTGGGTTCTGTGACGTGTGGACACCCAAATCAACAACAAATGACCGGATTGGCCCAAATGGACCAATCCGCGGAGCCCCTCACACACCAGGATCCCTTGGCTAACTAACAGGGAGTCCCCATTGACTTGCATAGAGCTCCCTGAACGCTGGTAATAGACAGGTTGGGATCGCGGAGAAATGCTCTCCGCAGACCCATTCTCACAGCGTTTATAAACCTTTTTCTAACTCAATATCAAGCCACACTTATTGTTTTTACTTCGGCTGTGAGTGTTTGTGTGTGCTCCGGATGAGTTTCGCTGTGTTTCGCTGTATCGCCGACCCGGAAACCTATCCGCTCCTCGCAGCAGCGGCGTGCAGCAGCGAGCCTCGCAACGTCCCGACCAATCAGAGCACACTGGGCTCACAGGGAGGGGGGGGGGGGCAGGAGCTCCAACAAGCCGTTTAGGACAGAGAGTGAATACCTGGTGAATACACATACTTTACAGAGATGCTGTATGAGAAACCAATGTGAGTTTGGAAAATTGCACAATTTAAATCTATTCTAGTAGACCTCAACAATGGAAATATGATCAGTAGAAATGGCCATGACATGGGACCTTTAAAACAAATTGACAACGACTCTATATTAAACAAGCTAATTATAGTAGATTAACTACATTATTCAAAAGTGTACAGTAACTCTGGATAATAACAAGGGAATAATAAACGGAGCCTCTCTTTACCTCTCTCTGTCCCCTGACAGCCCGTCAGTACCTCATGCAGCTCGCTGGTCCAGTAATGAGTGACCCGACAGTAAAGAATAAACATATTTATAACTAGTTTAGCTTGTTCCAGAGGTAGATAAAATAGATAAGTGTGTTAGGTCTAACTTGAATTGTGTGTTTTGGTCCCCTCACCAGTCCGTCACAGCGGACAAAGCTGCATCATGTAGCTGCAGGTGATCATGCAGAGCTGCGTGTCTCTCTGTCAGCAGCAGCTGATCTGATCTCAAAGGGGATCTCACATTTTCTTTTTTCTTCCTTTAGCTGGCACAGGTTCTGGACAAGACCCAAAGTCCAAACACACATCTAGCCTTTGTGAGCAAGATGGTTCTCACGCGGTCAGATTTTTGGAGTTTGGGCTTGGCTAATGACATGGATGGGATGGTAATCAGAGTGATCACGCTCTTTGTTTCTTATACTTTTTCTAACTGATTTAGTTTTAATTGTTGGCATGCTTCATCTACTCTGTATTTTACTGACTGTGTGTTTGTATTCTGCCAGATCCTGAACAGCTGTCTTACAGTTATTGACAAGGTATTGAAGCTGTTCTAAAATATGTAAATATATGTATAAAACATACTATATTATACCAAACAATTATAAGATATTATATTATGAAACTACATCTGTTACAGAGAGTAGATGTCGTGTTTGCTGCCAGAAGCCATGTTATAGCTGCCTGGTTCCCACCATCTTCGCTGAATCCGATGCGACACCTGCCGGTATTTTTATCATGATCATCCATGTTGTTGCTCCATATTCTTGTTCCAACTCATTGCTATAGTCACATCAACACAACAGTTTTTTTGCTTTTCCAGGAAAATGCAGCAAATCTCCAATCTCTTCTCCTTCCAGTGGGAACCTGGACACTGGACACTCTGTGTAAGTACATTCAGTCTTTGCTATTGTTTGTTTACTGTACAATGATGTTTGCCATGCCAACAATAGTGTTTCTATCTTTCAATTCAACGCTTAATTTAGTTTTATAATACAGATCCTACAACTTTAATATAACGTTTGTATGTCAAAGTATACCTGTTGATATTGGAACTTGTGATATTTACAGATACTGAGGCCACAAGCTAGGGAGATTTTCTTTCTAGATCCCCTCCGTGGCACTGGCTGGAGAGATGATAGTTGCAGCAAACCATTCAGGTTTTTTGGTGGACAGTTACATCACATCCGGACAGTGGTAGTTCTGTTTTAGACCACTTGTCTTTTTTAATCTGGCTCTGTTTTAATTGAACTAACATGGGATTCATTGTATTAAATAAAAGGCATTGAACAGAACCATAGATGCCACTTGACAGCGGGGCTGTTCTGTTTTACCCCTTAATGACCTTTTTTTTTTCGAAGTTCAAGTTTGTTCCTGTTCCAATAGTGTTCAAAGATTTTCTGCATGATTTTCGAGTACTTATACAGTTGAGCTAAATTGTACTTATTCTTAACTTTCACATGCATTGTGTTCACAGAAACCTTGCTCAGATCTTGTGCCCTGGGCCTTGGGCAAGTCTTGGTGTGGATGATGTCCAGGTTAGATATGTTAAAATTATTCTACTGAAGAGTATGATGTAATTGTCATTTTTGACACTTTTGACTTTTCACACTACGCCTACCAAGACAAGGGTTCTCGAACAACTGTGGGGTGTTTGTTTTGATGGTAAGATACTGGATATACAGTATACATATAGTAGTCCTATTTTTCTGTTTATAATAATGTATACAAATGTATAATGCTTTCAGCATGCTATGCACTCCATTATTGCTCATAGTTTGAGACATGCTGTGATTTATTTATATCCAAAACTACATTCACGGAGGAATATTATTTGTCAATGAACACCATAGCATCACAACAACCTAACATAATATACTATTTCTTTATTTAAAGTACGCATTTTACATTGTGGCAATAGCCCAATTTGATTTCAATGAGGTATAAATAAGGGTTTAATATTTCAGTTTTTCATTGATATCGCTTGTGGATACAAGACTTTTCAGGACATGTGTTGTTGACCCATCTGGTTGTGTGCTTTTTATATTCCAAGACAAACATGCAGCAAATTAGGCACTGGTGGTTTCCCATGCCGTATGTTTCTTTAATTTTACAATCAACATTTGCATTATTGAAACTATTTGTTAAACCTTAACCAGACTATATCATTTTTAATTAATGTTTTTAATGTTTGTCTTTTATTCACCAAGGTCTGAAGAAGAGAGGTCGCAAGACTGCAAGAGGCGACGGGAGGAAAAGGCAAAGCAGGTAGAAGTTGTTGAATCACAAATGATAAAGTCATGAACCAGTGTGATTGTTAAACATTTAACTATGTCAAATATATTTCAGGATGAAGAAGTTGTGAGGTTCCACAAAAGAAGCAGGCCATCATTTGAAGGCCGCTGGGAATTGAGAAGGTGTCATGAGTGACCTCTGCTGGGGGGGAACTGTTACAATCAGCTGTAGGTTCACTAATGCCTCAAAATGTATTAGTTGTCTCGATCTGTCTGTGTTTTATTTTGTCCTGTCTAGATCTGTCTTTGGTTTCCTGTTTTAAAAAAAATAGCACTTTACCCCAGCTTACACCTAGCCTATATGCCGTGAGCTGATTATCGAGTGTACTGTGTGTGTGTGTGTGTGTGTGTGTGTGTGTGTGTGTGTGTGTGTGTGTGTGTGTGTGTGTGTGTGTGTGTGTGTGTGTGTCTGTGGGGAGTGTTGCATCAGAAAATGCAACTGTAGCGCCCGGTAGGCTACATTACGGGAAACCCTACATGTTTGAGCAACCTCTATGAAACGTCAAGCTACCCCACAGCACCCCCAACAGAAAATGGGCGCCGCCCATGCTGATCTGTCTCTCTCTCTCGCGTCCAATTAGACTTCACTCGCGTTGATGTCCATATCGATCAGATCTAGCTAGTTCTGGCTAATGATATGACTGCCTACATACCAAAGGACACCAAACAATAAGCGTTGCTTAGCAACGGGGTGTGGCGGCCAAGTATAGGGCAGCATTATGCATTTGTTTACATGAGGGGTCAAAATGTCCCCTTCAGTAGGATAAATCTCTTTCTCCACATTAAATGTTAGACATTAGAATGTAGGCCTACTCTTTTGTCTGTCACATAAGTGGCGCAACTGATGCGGTATTGCGCTAAGGGGAAATTATTTTGACCGGACATTTTGACCGGAGAGATTTAGATTTGCCGGTCTAAGTCCGGTAATTACCGGCAAACGGAAAATCTGATGTGGGCCATGTTAAATAGTAACATCTTCACGTCCCCCAGCGTGGTAAATCTTCAAATGTTCACGTATTGCCGTGACACCGGGTTGTATAAAATACAAAATATCTAAAAACACCAGACACAGGATACATTTCAATAAAATCCACACTTTGGGGGAAAGGACAGGGCTGGGACTTACCACAGCGGCAGTTAACAAAAAGGGGAGTAAGGGGTCCAAACTAAATCAGCCGTGACACTGCACACCACACCAACGGAAACGTGAAGAACACCACTGCTCCCACCAAGGAGTCTGCCGCCTCAGGCCCACAGCACCTGTCCGGCACAAGTCAAAAGGTTAGGGTTCTGCCACGTTTGGTGCAGAAAGATAAACAAAGGAAAAACAACAAAAATACCCCAAATCTTAATTAATGTAAACACAAATGATTAAACAAATTAAACCAGATGAAAGTAAATGTACATATCATCATTGCACTCATTTATCTATTGACCCACCAGAGGTCTCCAGCAGACATGGCAGTGTCCAAAGACACTGAACCAGGGCTCTAGGTTTTCTGTTTGATTTTAAAATAGGATAAATATACTCTTGCTACGAGGGATGATACTAGAAAGAAGAATAAAGGAGAATGATGAAGGAAACTTCTTCCATGACATAGATCAACATCAACATGTTGAATCAATCAATAGCTCCAACAATAATTACTGGACCATTGTGTGTCTGCTTCCTTCCAGTCCACTTGATTATGTGTGTGTTCATGTTGGGTTCACACTAACAGGCATGTGAGTTTCTCACGTCTCAGTGTTCTGCATTTCTCTGATTCAGAAGCAACCTGACCGCAGAGAGAGCAGAGAAGAAACAAACCAAGAGAAATGATATGGCATTTTCCATCCTCTCTTATAATTAATACTGCGCTCTTCGTCCTGTTCAGTTAAACTGCCTCATGGTTTCACAGGTTAATGCCTTCCTGTTCCTTCACTACACCTGCAGACTGTGTGACTTCCTCAGTGCTCATAGAGATCAACTGTTATTCTCTTCTTCATTTGAATGCTCTTTTCTGGTTTCGGTGGAATATCGGCAGCAAAACAAGTTTTAACCATAGTTTATTTTTGTTTAAGAAAAGTTTATACTTTGTAAAACAACAAAACTTTACTGTGTAGTGGGTGGTACTGGGGTTTGGCTCATCATGCATATTAATCGTCTAAAGAGGAAGTAAATGTAGTCTGTTAACAGCCTGATATCCGTCTTCTGCTCATTGCTTCAGAGGAAAGGCATCTCTAAACACATCGTTCCTCCTTCACTGTAAGTAGAAACAGTTTATTGATGTAATGATTCTGTATACCTCCTGTGAACATTATTTAATCTGACATGTTTTATAGTCTCACAGAGATGAGAGGAGCAGCTATGAGTTTAACTGCAGCAGCGAGTGGATTAGTTGTCTTCCTTCTCTCTGTGTCAGGTACTGTACATCTACACTGACATTCATCACATGAACAGAGGGGATTCTGGGAAAATGTGGGACTTGTAAAATCAGGTCACATGTGGGAATAAGTGGATCGAGGTTGGATGAAATGCAAACTTTCCAGAAATATTCCAAATATATGTTTTGTGTAGCTTTGTTGGAACGGGTAGATGTTACCAAGTTTTGGTAGTTTTTTAGTTTTACATGTAAAGGATATTTGTAAAAATGTATTTCCTGTATTGGTCAACGTAATTTGCACTCAAAAGTAACTGTGTGCTTATTACTCTCACACGCTTCAAACTGAGAATATTGTTCATTCATAACGGTTCCCTCCTCACCATGTTATAACATTTTGTTAAGTTGTATTTTTAAGATGAGCCTGGTTAAAAACATGTTTGTCGTTTTCATAAAAATGTTAGTGTTTTCGAGGGATATTTTCTTACAAGTCATTTCATACTGTCTCAACTTCTCTTTTGTCGCCACTCTGCACCAAACCCTTCTAGTTCCTTCTCTCCTCTCTGACCCACACCCTGAGTTAAAAGCAGTCTTCTTCTTTTTCTTATCTGTATATCCGACAGCAGCTGCTCACACCTCAGTGTTCTGCATTTATTGTTATTTTCACTCTTACCTCAGCAGCAACCTGACCACAGAGCGAACAGAGAGGGAACTGGACAGAGAATCACACACTATTCTAATTAATGTGATCGCTAATCATTCACTGTTCATTTATATGAAGGCATTTTCCTATCTCGTGTCAAACTGAACATACCCTTTTTGCGTAGACTTCTGTTCTACCTGGTTTGATTAAGAAACAACAAAGTCAAAGAGTATCATTGGTTTTAAAGTGCCTAAGAAGGAATTCACATGAGTTTTTCTGCTCTATCCCAGTAAAGTGTGTCAAATGTTTATTTTTACATTCTTTGTTGAAAGTTCTGATGTGCTCTGTGTTACAGTGGTTCAGGGTCAGGATGGCTGGGGACTGACTTACTCTTCTACTAAGATCTGTGCAGTGAAAGGATCAACAGTGGAGATAAGCTGCAGCTACAAATACCCATCTCCATGGAAAGGCAGTGTTAACACAGTACAGAAAACATTCTGGTTCACTAAATGGAAAGATGGTGAACGTGTAGATCTGACCACAGTCTCAGAGTATGCAGGTCGTGTAGAGGATCTCTGTGAAAACAACATCTGCACTCTGAGAATCAGAAACCTGAGAGAGAGCGACTCAGCTGAGTACAGGTTCAGATTCACAACAAACCATGGAGGAAAATATGGTGGTTGGACTGGCGTCACTTTGTCCGTCTCAAGTAACAATTTTCAATGATATGTTAATTATTTATGAATGTCTTGGATATAATAATAATAATATGCATTTGTTTTAATAGTTTTGTCTTAAATAACATGTATGTTCCTTCATAAATCCAGATCTCCGGGTCACATCAGAATCAAACTGGCTGTATTGTCGGATCAGTTGTCCTTCATCTTATAATCCTTCCTACATCTGGTACAAGAACGGACAAATAATTCAGGGAGAAACATCTTATTATACAAGCAACCCGAACAAGGCAGACAGTTATTCCTGTGCTTTAAAGGGATATGAGGACTTTCCCTCTCCTCCAGTGTGTGAGTTTACTACAAAGACTTCTATTAACACATAAACATCTAGTGGCGTTTTATATTGAACTCTATTGGAAATATTTGACTCCTGTTCCACTCCAAATATATGTTTTTATTTTTCAGGTGTCAGAGGTCAAACCTGCAACAGAGTGACTTACACTGAGAGAAGCATCTGCGCCTTCAAAGGATCATCAGTGGACATTTCCTGCACGTACAGCAGCTTTAAAGACGATGTTAAATCTAAGTTCTGGTTCAGTCCTGAGCGTAGTCATCAGGGACAGAATCCCTCTCAACCTGAGGACCTTAGTGAAGACTCCCAGTATGCAGGTCGTGTTCAGATCCTTGAAACAGAGAGAGGACGCTCCACTCTGAGGATCTCTGACCTGAGAGACTCAGATTCAGCTCAGTATCTCTTCAAATTCAAAACACCAAGCTTTGAATGGAGGAGTGATTTACCTGGTACAAGTCTGACTGTCACAGGTACTGATCAACACTCACTGATGTAGATCAGTACACCTACGAATACTGACCTACTTTCAGACCTTTTGCCTTACTATTGTTTCTTGTTCTAATGTCCAGCTCTCCAGGTGCAGGTGATCAGAGCAAAGGTCTACAACTATTCTACTGAGGCAGAGCTGAAGTGTCACAGCAGCTGCAGTCCAGCTGGTTCTCTGAACTACGTCTGGTTCAAGAACGGAGAGAAAATCGCATCCATGAATACATGTTCTTATGAAGGCTTGTTTCAGCCCAGAGACAACATCTCTTGTGCTTTGGAAGGACATGAGGACTTTCCCTCTCCTGCAGTGTGTGAGTTTACCCTTACACACATACACTGACATTACAATACACCTGATCAAATTACAATATAGATGACTAGGGATAGTTTCAAAATAAATTATAAAATAGTCAATCATGCGTCATAAAAAAATATAATCTTTAACATGAATGTTATCCTCCAGATCCTCCAAAGCCCCCCTCTGTGTCAGTGAGTCCCTCTGCTCACTCTGCTCCATCCAGGTTTCTGACTCTGGACAGTATTTCTGTGCAGCTGAGAACGAGCTGGGGAAACGGACATCTGAAATGATCTCTGTTGATGTGAAATGTGAGGAAATACAGTGTATCAATAATTGTCTTTTTGTAATCACTTGAAAAGGGTCTTTCAGGGTTCTCATACTTACTTCAATTTCACATTCTGCTCATTTTGAGACCCTTGATGGAGAGAAGTTTTCCTGATGAGCTGGGTGCAATCTTTTCATTAATCGTGCAAACTAATCTCCTCCAGATGCTCCAAAGCTCCCCTCTGTGTCAGTGAGTCCCTCTGCTGAGATAGAGGAGGGCAGTTCAGTGACTCTGACCTGTAGCAGTGATTCCTGTGGAGCCCACAACAATTTAGGACGTAGTAACTCCACCTTACATCTGATTGTTTTGGCAGGTAAGTTCTCCACATTCACCAGAAATGATTCACCCAAAACTTAAAACTGGTTAAAGAGAAAATAAAACTGTCAATGTTTAGAGTGTCAGATGTGGATGATACTGACTGAAGGGATTTATCAATCTACGAGTGAGACCTATCACATTTGAGTTTGTGTTTCTAGGGAATTCAACAATGATAGTGAATATCATCAGGACGACTCTGGGGGTCTTGATGCTGATTCCTGTGTTTCTCCTGGGTCTCTGGACGAGTTACAACAATAGCAATACATGAGTTCACTCACAATTTATTTATCATCTTCTATCATCCTTTCGTTTCACTGTCATAATGTATTTTTGTTGTTGTATTCAATCCAGGAAGAAGAAAGCTCCGAGCTCCACCACTGAAGCACATGAACCTGAAGAGATAGAGGTGAGAGAGAGGATAAATTGTCCCATAAATGCTCTGAAAAAGAGGAGTTAAGTGAACCTGTCTTTTTAAGACAACTTGCTGAGAGGAAACCAGTAATGCATTTGGTCATAAAACAATGTCATCAACTAATCTTCTTCAAAATATAATACATTTGTGATCAAATCTCATAATATATACATTTTCATTATTAGTAGCCTCACTTTGTCTTCTCTCGTCATCAGTTGAACTCTGTTCATGAATATGAGAACGTCTCACACACTGCAGCAGAGACAGAAGACACAGAGGAGCAGGAAGACATGGTGTGAAGTAGGGGTTTCACCAACTACTCGACTAGTCGACTAGTCGACTACCTCTACCACTAGTCGGCGCTGTAGGCCCTAGTCGACTAGTCGTGAACAAAATGGAGGCAAACGTGGGAAATGAGGATGCCGACATTGGCGCTGAGGGGCTGCAAAATGCTCCAGCAAAACACGCCCGACATTCAGGGGTCCTCATTTTATGCGCAAATGCGCCGCACCTATGCACTCTACAGTTTCAGTTTTAGCTCCGGCGCTAAAAGTTCACGAGCGTGCTCCACTAGCACCCCCTCTTTGAACAGCTGTTTGGACCTCATTTCGAGAGCAACAAGAAAACACGGGTCAACAGTGGCGCGGATGAGCTACGGGATTACTGCCAGCAGACACCCCATATCCCCACAATGGATAACCCTCTGAAGTGGTGGGCACAAAACGCGAACCGCTTCCCCCGTTTAGCCAAGCTTTCCAGGAGCTACCTGGCTACACCAGCACCCCAAGTGAACGGATGTTTTCCCTGGCAGGCAACACTGTCACCCGACAGCGGTCAAGCCTCCTTCCCTCACATGTTGATGCTTTGGTCTTCCTTAATGCAAACCAAAAAACCTGGAAGGGTGGACATTCTTATCGAGGAGGACAGTGACAGCGAGTAAAGTGTTGCGCAATGCGCACTGGATTTACGTTGCATTTATGTTCTTAACAGAGTTTTTGCAGTAGATTTGGTGAGTCCAGTTACTGTTTTTTATTTAATCAGCCATGTAACCCAAATTAAAATGCTGCTTTGTTACAGTGTTTAACGTAACTGTATGCATTGCAATACAAAATACAGTTGTACACCTCTCTTTGTGTGTCTTTATTATGACGTAACAACTAGTCGACTAGTCGACTACTATTTTGAAAAACTTGTCGACTAGTAAATAATGGTAGTTGTGAAACCCCTAGTGTGAAGTCGTCAGGTTAGAGCCTCCTGCATCAGATAAAACAGGCCCACTCCACATTTAGAGTCACAGTTCCAGCTGTAACTTTGCACAAAGTCTCCTGTGATTTCTTCAGATGGTCTCTTGATGGAAACAAAGAAGAAGGACGTTGAAATGTCCCTGTGGAGAGCGAGGCTGTGCAGGATGTGGGGAAAGTGGATACATTCACCTTCAACTCCCAACGTTTGTATTGTCAGTTTCCAGTAGCAGCAGCTTGTAGGTTTAGAAGAATGTGAAGTGAATCATGTCGAGGTGTCAAACATGATTTATTGTTAAGACCAGCTGATGGTCAGGTGCTCTAATCTGCTGATTTACCTATACATGCTTATATGTCATATGTACATTTGTTGGTATTACAAAAGTCTAGGATAAGTCTTACGCAAATTGTTGCTTTTCAATTCAACATAATAAATAATTTTGAAATACCCTGATCAGTGTCTTGGTTCATATCTGTCCTGGCTGAGAGAGATCTAAAAGCATCACATTTTACTCCATGTACAGTTTAGATTTGTTCACACTGAAATGAAAAATAAGCTCACTATTAGAAAACCTTGATGTTACATTTTCCAAGTGTTAGTGTGTAAGACTCAAATCAACAGCAGGCTTCTAAAACAAGTTAAGGACAAAGCTCATGTTCGGAAATCTTTAGACATCAGCTTTTCGGAATTTGTTTCTGATGAGCTAAAATCTAATAAATCTTGCTTTTGTTTTTCTCCCAAATTCTCACTATGTTGTGATAACTCTATGTACAGCCTGGGCGTTTCTGCAGTACTTTCAGATCAGGCAGAAACACGCCTGAGAATAAATTCCCATACTGTACACTAATGGCGCGTTTCCACTACAGCGCGGAGCCCGGTTTAAGAGGGCTGTGACGTCAGCGGCCCGACTTTGGTTGCGTTTCCACTTGGCCTAGTACCGGCCGGCGGGTCCTAATTCACAGTTTTTCTGGCCTCATAAAATCGTGGTTCTAGGGCCAGGAACAACCAGGCTGAGTTGTGACGTCAACACTCTCGACTGCTGATTGGTCAGAGAGAATCGCCACAATCGGCGCGCGAGATAATCCCTAGCGTCGCATATATATATAGCGAAGCTTGCAGCATTTTTATAAACAGCATTTTTGTCAACAGAGGAGCTAAAATGGCAAAGAAAAGCACGCCGTGGTTGGTCGAGGAAGTGACGACGTTCCTACATTACATTGCAGATGATAAGATCCAGCGGGAGCTCGACGGGACAACTCGCAATATTAAAGTATTTCAGGAGGTCTCTACACAGATGTCCACAAGCGGCTACTCGAGGACTGTCGTGCAGTGTAGGGAAAAACTCAAAAAGATGAAGAGTGAATATCGCTTGGTCAAAGATAATAACAACACGAGTGGTGCCAGTAGGAAAAACTGGAAGTGGTTTGAGCTAATGGACACCATTTACGGCCATAGACCGGCTAGCGTTGGGAGGGATGGAGGCCTGGACTCTGCAACGGCGTTACTGGAGTCTCTGCATGGTACGTTTTTTCTAACGCTCTGTTATTTGCTTGAAAGCGTTGTGTCCCTATCTGTTCTAAAGCTCACTTCTAACAAATAAGTCGTCACGGCAGTTTTAAGCAGCGTGACTCCGCCCGACAAAAAGCCGATCGCTCCGCCTACACTGCGTTACTATAGTTACTGCCCCAGTTCCTAAACTGTAATGGAAACGCGCCATCAAGTGAGCTGGTCCTAACAAGGCCTAACGAGGCCGAGCGAGGCCGAGAGAGGCCGGGCTCCGCGCTGTAGTGGAAACGCGCCATAAGAGACCAATAACTCTCCCCGCTGTCTCGCCAAATAATGTCGGAGATGGAAATCATATTAGGGCCAGATTCTGAACACAAACCTCCTTACCAACATGTTTTTAAATTGAGTTTTCACAGGTTCAAAAAAGTTCTGAGTTTGATGTAAAGATTTATTCGTCCAGAGTCTGGAACAAGACTGAACTGGCTCTTTAAATGTTGACGGTCCTGCCCCTCCTTTTTCATCTACTAAATATGGGCAGTAACTTCCCTTCATGTGTTGTCGAGCTGACTCATGTGTGACTCATGGGAAGCCAAAATAATGTCAGAATGAAGGATTATGATATACAAAGCATAATAAAGAGCATTTATATAAGAGTTGTATTTATTTTCATTGAATCTTCATGCCTCACTCCCTTTATCCAGTATACACTCATTCCTCCCTTTAGACATCCCTTCGAATCTTCGTCCCCACGTTCATTCATCCCCACATCCCTCTTCCATTCAACAATTTTCTGATAATCATGATTTCCATTACAATCCCTTCTTCCATTTCTCCCTCCTACTTCCCTTCACCCCTCCCTCCCTTCATATCTCCCTTAATCCCCACATCCATTCATCCCTTCATTACGTTCTCCCTCAGCCCTTCATCAGTTCAACCCTCCATTCCTACTTTCCTTTTGTTTATCCAGCCATTCATCCCTTTATCCCCCCCTCCCAACACCCCTTCATCCAATCTTTCCTTCATTCCTACATCCATTGATCCATCCCTTCCTCCCATTTCTGCATCCAAACATCCCTTCCTCTCTACGTCCTTAACCCTTCATGCCTCTCTCTCTTTATCCCGTGTACACTCATTCATCCCTTTCTACATCCCTTCAAACCTACTTCCCCACGTCCCTCTTCCATTCATCCCTCCCTCATTTGAACCTTCACCTCTATATCCCTTTAACCCTCCTTCTCATAACTCATACCTAAACCCCTCTTTCCCATGAGCCTTCATCTAAACATCCCTACTTCCCTTCATCACTTCCTCCCCTCATCCCTTCGTCCATTTCTCCGTCCTTTTCCCCTTAACCCCTCCATCCCTAAATACATTTGACCCTTAATTCCCACATCCAGTCACCCCTTTATCAGTTCAACCCTCCCTTCCTACTTTCCTTTTGTTTATCCAGCCCTTCAACCCTTTATCCCCCCCTCCCTACATCCGTTCCTCCAATCTTTCCTTCATCCCTAAATCGATATCCATTGATCCATCCCTTCCTTCCATTACTGCATCCAAACATCCCTTCATGCCTCCCTCTCTACATCCTGTGTACGCTTATTCATCCCTTTCTACATCCCCACGTCCCTCTTCCCCTCATCCCTCCCTCATTTGAACCTTCTCTTCTATATCCATTTGACCCTCTTTCCTAAACCTCCTATCCCTCTTTTCCATGAGCCTTCATCTAAACATCCTTCCTTTTTCTACTTCCCTTTATCACTTTCTTCCTTCATCCCTACCTTTCTTCATTCCTTCATCCTTCCCTCCTTCTATCCCTTCATTCCTTCCTCCCTTTATCCCTTCCTCCCTCCCTTCCTTTATCCCTTAACCCCTCCCTCCCAACATAAATCCGACCTTCATCCCCAAATGAAATCATCCCTTCATTCCTTTCTCCCTCATCAGTTAAAAACCCTCGCTCCCATTTCCATTCATCCCTTCATTTTGACATCCCTTCATCCTCTCTTCCTGTCTCCCCTCAACTCTTTCTTTTTAATCTGGTTCATACTTTCATCTCATTCAGGGGCTCATCTTCAGAGCAGCTGAGAGAAAACCCCTAAAATGAGTCTCACTCTGCCTGGACTTCAAGACGTCCTCAGCCTAACAGACAACATCCCTTATGTGTCTTTACTAGGGGTGTAACGGTTCACAGAATTCACGGTTCGGTATGGTCTCGGTTTGGGGTCACGGTTCGGTACGGGTTCGGTACAACAAGAAAAAGCAAAAAAAAGTCCCAAATGCATAATTCCAGATGTTTTTTATTTATTTTGAACATTAGTGCAAGTTTCAGTTTAAAAATAAGGAACTCTAACATTTTGAATAATTAACTTTATAACACAGTTAAAAACAAACCACAAACAGTACCACACACAATCAGATGGCCATATTATCTATAATGGCTGATGTCAAACAAAAAGGTTCAATAAGCTGTAAAACTAAAAAGAATGTCTTGAAAATATTACAAAAGAAATAATAAGATAGTGTTTCAATCACAATCAATAAAAGCCGGGGTCCTCTACTATTGCATAAGGGCGCAGCATAGTTACCATTAGCATACCGCACCGCTGTCGAACAACCCCGGCACACCGTCCTGGTCCGATCCACCACTCGCACTCCATCGTTGTTGTAGTCCACAGGAAACCCGAAATGTTCCCACACAGCTGATTTAAAAGAAGCAGGTGGGTCTAGCTCCTGTGTGTTATCTGAAATCGCCATACTAACTTTTCTTCTTCTTGTATTTTGTCCGTTTTGTTGTGTTTTCTTCTTCTTCTTCATTTGTTCTTTAAGGGCGGCTGGCAAACAGCTTTTAGGCGCAATTCGCCCCCTGGATTATATATAGTGTAGTGGATACTGCCCTGAATGACAGACTTTTTTCCCACTCGTAAAATAAAAGGCGTATTCGTCGTGTGACTGCATGCACCGAACCGTGACGTCCGAACCGTGACGGTACGGGACGAATACGGATACCGTTGCACCCCTAGTCTTTACCGTTTTAACTTTACATTCCTCAGAGCTTAACGTACAAAACTTCCTGGAACAAATCTTTAACTGACCCATACTAGTGACCTGGTCCTTGATAGTGAAAAGTCCATTGGTAAAAGCTTGCGCAACACCTTGATTATAAGTCGTTATTTAAAGGTCACCTATTATGCAAAATCCACTTTTCCACGTGTCTTCTACATCAACATGTGTCCCCTCTTCTTCATGTGTCTTCTACGTCAACATGTGTCCCCTCTTCTTTATGTCTCTTCTACATCAACATGTGTCCCCTCTTTTTCATGTCTCTTCTACGTCAACATGTGTCCCCTCTTCTTTATGTCTCTTCTACATCAACATGTGTCCCCTCTTCTTTATGTCTCTTCTACATCAACATGTGTCCCCTCTTTTTCATGTCTCTTCTACATCAACATGTGTCCCCTCTTCTTCATGTCTCTTCTACATAAACATGTGTCCCCTCTGTGTAAAGAGACTCTGAAAGTTTCAGGAACAAAGATTCTCTCTCTTTTTGTCCTGATCCATTTATATCAAAACCTGTCTGAAAATGAGCTGATCAGATTTTGGCCACTTTATGATGTCATAACGATTTTTTGGCTTGAGTAACCATTAGCCAATCAGCAACCAAGGTAACCCCCCCCACCTTATCACCTGAATCTCCTCTAGAGCAGCGGTTCTCAAACTGTGGTCCGCGGACCACTGGTGGTCCGCGAGGGTACTGCAGGTGGTCCGTAGAAAAAAGCTAAATAAAATCCACTTTTTATTATCAAGGATTTTCGGGGACCTGAAGACTCATTTTGAGTTGTATACACCGTTGGAAAGAGGAGATTCCTAGCTTTCTAATGATATCAGACAGTGGGGTGGTAGTCGTTGGGCTCATCGGACATTTATGAGAGAAAATCTCTAATGTCCGAGTGCAAGTGAATGCACCACAAGACACGAGCCTTGTAACCCCTCCCCCGGCCCTGGCGTGAGCGTGGAAATATGATTGGCGAACAATATTGTGGCTTTCCAAGTTAACATTGATTGATATGACTGCGATTAAATCAGCATATACTTCTGCCAGGGGATGCCACCCCTCAAAATCTCCTGCCACCCTCTTGCCACTCCATGAATATTTTTCTAGATCCACCCCTGAGTAGGCTATATTTTTCGTTTCGTTTATTTAATAAGTTAATTTGTTTTGAGATTTTGAAAGTGGAGATAGAGAGAGAGAGAGAAGCTGCGCTGTCTGCGTAGTTGCAATACTGTAGCTCAAGCCTTTATGCAACTTAGGCCTATACATTGTTTATGTTACGTGTGTGTGTGTGTGTGTGTGTGTGTGTGTGTGTGTGTGTGTGTGTGTTGAGCGCAGCGCCGTCTGCTTTTTGCAGTACAGTAACTAAAGTAGGAGCATACCGGTAGTTTTTTGTAGACCTGTCTGCCCGTTTTGTGAGTGCACTGCGCGCGTGCGCACTTGTGGCATTGTTTGGGATGACCTAATTAAAATACCGTCCGCCGTCCTCTTTGAGACACATACACAACGCAGACAGACATCGGTCACAAAAGTATCAAATAGGCTTCAATTTAATTTTGATTGTCTATAATTAACTATAAAAAAATATCGGCGTTTTAACACTACGTGTACTTATTTTTACGGTTTGCAGATGAGGTGGTCCACGAAAATCCTTGATAATAAATAGTGGTCCGCATAAACAAAAAGTTTGAGAACCCCTGCTCTAGAGCACCATTGAGTTCTTTTTAACCAAATATCTCTCAGAGGGGCGTGGGGAGTGGCTCCTTATTTTCATCTGAAGCAGGGGTCGGCAACCCACGGCTCTCGAGCCGCATGCTCTTTAAGCCCTCTACTCTGGCTCCCTTGAGCTTAGACAAAAATAAGAAAGAAATAAAATAAAAATATTTGTAGGTCTATTTATATTTTGTTGCACGGTTGAAAATGTTTCGTATCTTGTATTTTGAGGTGATACTGTGACACAAAAAAAACGGTTTTAATTAGTTCAACTAAATTATGCGTCACATCCTACGGTCCCGCGCCACCTGACCCCCCGGCTCGATGAGCGAACTATGGATACATCAAAGAAAAGAAAAGTATGGGAGGAACACAGGATTTAATTCTGCGTGGTTAGAGTTATCTGCTTTCACAGCAAACGATGCTGGCTCACCGGTATGTTTGATATGTGGAGAGAAGTTGTCAAAGTGCTGCAGCCTTTACGTATCGAGGAAAAACACGGAAGAGGAAGACAGCTGACGATCTTCAGTCATAATCAGTTAACTCTTTTTAGGGTGCAGCTATATGTTTTATTTATTTCAAAGTGCGCCCATTTGAATTATATTCATTTTCTTCAAATGTGCAGAGGACTCCCCAAGTGCTGTGTTTGATTTAGTTTAAAGTAGGCCCAGGGGTGAAAGTGGTTTGAATTTCTTGCAGGTACTATAATGCTACCCCGACCTTCATTTCCCCATAATGACACTTGGTCATTATGGGGAAAAGAACACCCTTCATGCAGATCTAGATCCCTCCGCTTCGCGTCGGGCTCCTGATCAGCCTGTCGGGTGTTCTTTTCCCCATAATGACCGCGTCGCTGCACATTATCCCTTACTTAAAATATTGTGTTCTGAGTAAGACTCCTCAGGGTGCATCTGAGATTAGAGGGGTGCACCAGTAGTAGGGTTACGTTGTTTTTGGCGATCGTTGACGGGGGGGGGGGATATTTATGTTATCCCCCACTGTCCACACGCCGCGCGCGCCGCGAAAAGTCCCGCCCTCCCTGGTCGTCGCAGCTGTGCGTGGACGTCGCCCCGCGCGCGGGAGAATGAGATTAAAACAACCCTCAGCCCGACATTAATCAAGACGGAACCAAACAATGTTCCCCGGCCCGGCTGTCACATTGATACATCATTGTGGCCGTTGAGCCAAAAAGTTTGGCCACCCCTGTTGTAGGACATTAACGATAAAACAGAATATTGTTGTTCTATTTTTAGACATCTCGCGATCGACTGGGAATCTCCCCGACTGGTTGGGCACCCCTTATAGAGATATACAGTTTGCTAGTTAGCTAACTTATTATATTCATCATGGCCAGGTTCATGTCCATTCTCTGGCTAAATAAGCATCATCACCTGTGTCATCTGTGGGCGTTGTTTTTCTAATTTTAATTACATTCTGAGTTTCTTCATCTCTCTCCTTTCTCTTAAACATCTGAAGAATCGTCGTTTGCATTTTTGCTTTAATTACCACGTAGCCTAATTTTCTAGCTGTCACTCCATTCTTTTCTCCTGCCGCTGTTCTGATCAAGTGGGAAAAAGCAAATATTGCTCTGATTGGGTCTGGGCAACAAACGAATTTGCATAATTTCCCAGCAAGCATTGGGCTCATATAACCTTACAGAATCAAACAGGCTGAAATCAGCGTAAAAAAGATGTAGAGAAATAAAAAATGCATTTTTTGGAACATTTCAATAAGGACACATTATAATAACACATAAAAAAAATAGACGATATCACAACCATAAGTGTAACAGACATCAAGAGATATTGGTATATATACCCTTCATCAAAACCGGTATTGTAGCCAACATGAGACGGTTGGACAAGCGAAATGCGAAATGCGATTGCGACTAGATGCGCTTGTGACAGACGCTCAAATTCCACGGGTGGAGCTTGAGCTAGAGCTGTCAATTCTTCCCGGTCCTCCGGACCGCCTGGAAATCTCTTTCCGGTACTAAGGACCGGGTAGGACCGGCACACTTTCAACCATGAGTAGGCCTGTGTATTCTCCTTATCAGAGTTCTTTGTTTCTTATTAGAGGTAAACAGTTTTCTATAATGTAATAAATAATAAATGCAAAAAAACTGTAGTTTTTGTCTTTGATGTAACAATAAATACAACTTTATAAGCTACAGTATGAAGCTATATATGTTTTGCGGCTCCAGACAAAAGAAATTGGTGGGAAAGGGGGCAAAATGGCTCTTTTGGTCAAAAAGGTTGCAGACCCCTGACCTAAAGTAACAGACAGAGAATCAGCACTTTTGAAACAGGGCTGAAACAGAGGGGATTATGGGATGCTGCAATGATCTGTTTGGTGTTTTGGAGCCAAACACTTCAGAGACATGTTTTGTATATATCTGATAATATATTGATGAAACACAGTATAATAGGGGACCTTTAATGGTTGATGGTGTTGATCACCAGTGTGAACTCTTTGACTAGTTTGCTGTGCGTGACCTCTAATGGGGTTAATGTCATGTAAGAAGCTAAAACGGAGATAGCTTTACTCATAACATGTTAAAATGTCTATCAGTGTTTGATGTTAGAAAGATGTGGTTTCAGGGTCCTGATTCAGTATGTGATGTTTCACTGTCCTCTAGTGGGGGATCTTAAGTGTGGCACATTCAGGCTTCATCACTCAGAGAGCTCCCTCCACTGACTGCTTTAAAGGGTCAGTAAACCTAAACTACAAAAACATGTGTTTCCTCTCTTACCTCCATTGGTATCTAAACAAGCAGATACTGTAGTAAGTGATGAATTCAGCTGCATGCTGTGAGGTCAGTTTTTATTTTATTTGAAAGTTTCTGTCAAACTTAAGACACCGCTGCACACTGCTTTTCTAACTGATCCACCTAAACAAGCCAAAGTAATTGAAACTATTGTTTTCTAATCAACATCATCTCAAACATTGTCTGTCCGTGTCTGAGTGGTTCATGTTGGCAGACATGTAAGTTTCCCACGTCTCGAAGTTCTGCATTTCTCCGCAAGCAAATGCAACCTGACCACAGAGATAAGAAATACCAAGAACAATGATATGTAATTTTCCATTCTCTCTTATAATGAATATGCAGCTCTTCATCCTGTTCAGTTACACTGCCTCATGGTTTCACAGGTTAATGCCTTCCTGTTCCTTCACTACACCTGCAGACTGTGTGACTTCCTCAGTGCTCATGGAGATGAACTGTTATTCTCTTCTTCATTTGAATGCACTTTCTGGTGTTAGTGGAATATCGGCAGTGAAACAAATGTTTAACCGTAGTCTCTGTTAACGTGTATACTTTTTTAAAACAATAAAATGTTGTTGTGTAGTGGGTGTTACCGGGGTTTGGCTCATCATGCATATTAAGCGTCTAAAGAGGAAGTAAATCCAGTCTCCTAACAGCCTGATATCCGTCTGCTGCTCATTGCTACAGAGGAAAGGCATCTCTAAACACATCGTTCCTCCTTCACTGTAAGTAGAAACAGTTTATTGATGTAATGATTCTGTATACCTCCTGTGAACATTATTTAATCTGACATGTTTTATAGTCTCACAGAGATGAGAGGAGCAGCTATGAGTTTAACTGCAGCAGCGAGTGGATTAGTTGTCTTCCTTCTCTCTGTGTCAGGTACTGTACATCTACACTGACATTCATCACATGAACAGAGGGGATTCTGGGAAAATGTGGGACTTGTAAAATCAGGTCACATGTGGGAATAAGTGGATCGAGGTTGGATGAAATGCAAACTTTCCAGAAATATTCAAATTATATGTTTTGTGCAGCTTTGTTGGAACGGGTAGATGTTACCAAGTTTTAGTAGTTTTTTAGTTTTACATGTAAAGGATATTTAAAAAAACTGTATTTCCTGTATTGGTCAACGTAATTTGCACTCAAAAGTAACTGTGTGCTTATTACTCTTACACGCTTCAAACTGAGAATATTGTTCATTCATAACGGTTCCCTCCTCACCATGTTATAACATTTTGCTATGTTGTATTTTTAAGATGAGCCTGGTTAAAAAAATGCTTGTCGTTTTCATAAAAATGTTAGTGTTTTAGAGGGATATTTTTCTCACTAGTCATTTCATACTGGCTCAACTTCTCTCATGTCTACACTCTGCACCAAACCCTTCTAGTTCCTTCTCTACTCTCTGACCTCTGTGTTATATTCCCACACTCTGAGTTAAAAGCAATCTTCTTCTTTTTCTTATCTGTATATCAGACAGAAGCTGCTCACGCCTCAGTGTTCTGCATTTATTGTTATTTTCACTCTTACCTCAGCAGCAACCTGACCACAGAGCGAACAGAGAGGGAACTGGACAGAGAATCACACACTATTCTAATTCTTCCAATCTTTGACAGCACTGACGTTGAAAAACTGAGCTAACAGTTTGTATTTGGACCTGGCATAATTTTTATATAACGCTAAAATAAGTCATAAAGTATAATTGCATCAGGTATGAAGTGCCTAAGAAGGAATTGAGAGAGCTTAATGTGCTCTTCTGCTCTTTCCAAGAAAGGTGTGTAAAATGTAACGTCATAATTATTTGTTGACTGACAAACAGCTCCTTTTAAGCAATTTGATAATACTTTGTTCATTATATAGACCAACTTGGAAGATATATTCTCTTAACAATCATAAATATGATAAACACCTAATACAAATCTATATTCAGTCCTCGTTAGATACCGTAGATGCATGATTATAATCTTTTTCTGATGATTGGGGATCTTGAGGCTTGCCCAGCTTCGATTTCCTGATATGATATTGGTATTATGATACAAATATTCTTATTAATTAATTGTTAACTTAAGTCATTCACTTTGATTCTAGTTTCTGATGTGCTCTGTGTTACAGTGGTTCAGGGTCAGGATGGCTGGGGAGGGACTTACTCTTCTACTGAGATCTGTGCAGTGAAAGGATCAACAGTGGAGATAAGATGCAGCTACACATACCCATCCAGAATAAAAGGCAGTCAAAATAAAGTAAACCAAATATTCTGGTTCATTGAGAAAAAGGATGGTAAACCTGTAGATCTGACCACAGTCTCAGAGTATGCAGGTCGTGTAGAGGATATCTGTGAAAACAACATCTGCACTCTGAGAATCAGAAACCTGACAGAGAGCGACTCAGTTGAGTACATGTTCAGGATCATAACAAACCTTGATAAATATGCTGCTGCACCTGGAGTCACTTTGTCTGTCACAGGTAACATTTTCATTCATGTCTATGTCCAATCGTTCAAAATCTAGAAAACAATAAAATAAATGTTTATGAAATCATGTGTGTTGACAGTTTTTATCTGAAATAACATTCCTGTTCTTTCTTCACAAATCCAGATCTCACGGTGCAGTTTGAAACCAAATATACTAACCGGGCAGAGCTGAAGTGTCAGAGCAGTTGTCTTGTACCTTCTGGTCATTATGTCTGGTACAAGAACGGAGAAAAATCTACGACTTCAATATATTCTACTCTCTTATTCACATTTGGTTCTACAGACAGATATTCCTGTGCTCTGAAAGGACATGCAGACTTCCCCTCTCCTGCAGTGTGTGAGTTAACCACTACACACACACTGACATTACATTACAATTCCATTTCAGAGATAACCTCCCTGCAGTATTCTTAATCTTCATATGGAGACAGCAGTAGTACAAACACTAAAACTTAGCTGTAATCTGTACATAATTGCAATAAAAGCAACATACAGTAAACAATAAAAGGAAAATCCTATACGCACCAAGAACATCTAAAAAAGAAATGTAAGAATAAATTAGGCAAATAATTTCTTAGCAATTAAAAAAACTAAATCAAAAACAACTGGAAGTGGTTTTGTTGATATTAAATATTGAACAAAAATATTTATGGTAACAAAAATATAAAATACCAACAGTAAATAAGCCATCTTAAGATGACTTGGAAATACGTTTTTCTCGAGACCTCAATTGGAATAAAGCGTAAGAGTAAAAACTAAATATCAGAAATAACCAGAAATCCATAACCACAAAGAAACAACGAAACATCACAAAGAATACATTACAAATGTTATAATTGGTTAAATTAAATCAAGAACAAGTGGAAGTGAAATAGTAAAAACAGGTCAACTTAATACATTAAATTGCCTTAAGGATACAAATGAGGTGACCTTTAGATTGTTCTGCATGTTATTCACGGTTGCAGATGAAAGATGAACAAATGTGGATTTTACAAGCTCAGTAAAAACATCCAGCACCTGGAACATAAGTTACTCATGATGAGGGGCCTCTTTAAAAGAAAATGTAAGAGTATTAATTAACTCCAAAACTAGGGGCTTTAGAGGGGCAGCTACGGCATGCACTGATAACATTTCAACATGAAAGAAGGGTGAAAGTTAAAAGTCACCTTCTCATTAACCAGGACATTCATTTGTATAAAAACCCCAATCATTTCATACAGTGTTTTTTTAATGATAGTATATTTAGACCAAGAGGTTATATCTCTCACAGGCTCCGCCCTCTACTGGACTCTATGGGTACTACCCTCTATGCAAGCATTCACCTACTGAGATTTCTATAGACGTAGCCGGCCTTGGGGCGGGCCTACCTGAATGCGCGCGCATCTCACCGTATAAAAGGAGGCCTCGCGTCCTGACTATCATCCCTTTCTCTTCAGCGAGCGGGCAACAATTGAAGCAGAGATAAGACGTTTGAAAGAAGAAGAAAGAGTTATCATACCTCCAGGGAGTCGCCACTGCTAGAGACCCGGGCCTGTCCTTCGTGCCCTGGCTTAAATAGCGGGCGCCGATCCCCACCACCTCTGCTTCGAGTGTTTGGGGGAACAGGATATGGCCGAGGCGGTGCCATTCACGTTTGCCATTCCTTCCGGGTCCGGCGTCCATGGAAGTACACCGCCCAGGGCTGTAATCTCCCTGGATGATGATCATGGCGGCGGGTGTGTGTGGGCTACTCGCTCATTGCTAGAGATGCCCCCGCCTCGTCAGGTCAGAGCGATTATTGGGCCGCAAGGCCGAATAAGTAGCTTGGTCCACGGGCCTTGCCCCAGGCCCGGTTCCCCCGGGGACCGGTGCTCGGTGGCTTCACATGATATAGGGTCGACCCTACTTCATCACAGGCCGCCGCCGCTGCCTGCCGTGTGATGTCCCTGGGGGATCACGCCTCATGGCACTTTCCAAAGAGGACCGTGTTGATCTCCTGGGAGCCCCCGTGTTTACGGAAGGGCTCTTTGGATCGATCTCCTTGCTCACGGGATAAGGAGTAATTGCAGCGTGGCTGCTTCTTGACCATCCCCAGAGGAGGGAACACTGTCCTACACTCCCCCGCCCCCTGCTGTAAACCCCAGTATAGGGAGCCAGCAGGTGGGCGTGTGCACATGAATGGAATAAACCGAGTGCTGTCAAAGCACTGTGCGGGTTCAAGAGACGCTATTGCCGGCGTGCTGTTGTCAGAAAACACACCTTGCCTGGTATAATAGCTCCGATTAATGCATTTCACCGTTGAATGGGAAATACAGCGTTAATACGTGGGCGCGCGGCCCTCGTAAGAGTGGCCGCGGTGCGTTCAGGGACCTCCGCAGGAGAACGGTGGTTTACGTTTGTAAACTCTAGTTCTAGAGTGATGTGTGTGTGGAAAAATGCATTCAGTAAAAACGATTGCATTTATCCCAGAGTAAGAGTCGTCTCTCTCCACAATTCCACTTTTCCCCATAATGTCCGTTTCAAAGAGACGGCATTGTGTCCCCCGAGGGCGGGCCGCGGTGCGTTCAAAGACCTCATTAGAGAGAAGAGTCCTCAGGCACCGCAGCGCGCTCCTCCACAGGCTTTCCTGCAGACGAGGGAGCGCAGCGCGACGGTGAGACGAAGGGAGAGGTGCCGGCACGGAGATCCCGTAAGAATGAGGTTGATCTCTATCCAAATCTAATGGCTCATTTCCACCGCAGGCCTCGCTCGACTTAGTACGGTTTTGTTAGGCCTTGTTAGGCCCGGCTCACTTTAATGCTGCGCTTCCATTACAGTTTAGGAACTGGGGTAGTAGCCTATCTATAGTAATGCAGTGTAGGCGGAGCCGTGACGTCATCTTCAGAAAAACAACATCAGCCGTTAGCTGTTAGCACTCAAGCTCACAGCTCCTCATATCTGTTCAGAAACTAGACAAAAGTGAAACAAGTACAAACCACAGACTGTCTGTGTCATGGCGAATACAGTCACTGGTTTATTTATGTCTGTATAGGCCGTTGTTGTGAGTGTGGACGGTCGGAGCATATAGTGCGATAGCTTAGCCGATCTCCATTTAGACAACACGCATTTTAAAAGGTTTTTCGCCTGCCGTCTGTCTGCAGACTTGTCAAAGCATTAATTCATGGTTTTTACTAACCGGTATCAGTATGTTGTTACTTCGGCATCATTTTGAAACGTGTATTACAATTAAATCACGGTCAAATATGTTCATCTTGTTGTAGCCCCCTTGCCAGCGATTCTCTCACTAGTTTAGCATATTCAGCCCGGTTGTTGGCCCGCTTGTTGGCCCCGATAGAACCACGATTTTGTCGGGCCAGAAAAAAGGTGAAAAAGTAGCCCCGGGCCGGAACTAGGCCTAGTGGAAACGCAACCAAAAAAGGGCCCGGCACGACACGGCACGCTTAAACCACGCTCCGCGCCATGGTGAAAATCCGCCATAAGTGTCTTTTGTTTCCGCAAATGCTACACTTACACACAATGTTAACCGTAGAAATTCCCCATTCGCTGCCCCAGCTGTAGCTCCTATAAAGGAGGTGGCTAGTGGGCATGCGCAGATGAGAGGGATGAACCGCAGGGAGTGCTATCTAAAGGAAAGCGTTATGCGGGTACAGGGGCATTATGGCCGGCGTATTACTGTCAGAGAACACACTACGCCTAGAGCAAAGACTCCAGTTAATGCAGTTTACCGTAGTGGTAAGGGCTGCATTATGTCGGAGCCCGCACTCACACAAGAGCGCGCGGCGGTGCGTTCAGGGACCTCAGTAGAACACACTACGCCTATAAAGACTCCGATTAATGCAGTTTGCCGTAGTGGTGAAACAGCATTATGGGGGAGCGCACGCTCACACAAGAGCCACGGCGGTGCGTTCAGGGACCTCAGTAAATAATTCGGCCCTTTCTGTGTCGACCCTCCATGGGCAAATCTTCCCTTCACGGGGAGTTTTGCGGCGGAACAGGTAACCAGAGAGTATCACAGCTTCATAGCTGCGGCCCCACAGCTGAGGATGGACAGGACGCTGAAACGGGGCTATTCACTCCAGTTTTGCAGCATCCCACCTCCATTGATGGGCATGCGAGAGGTAAATCTGTCATCTAGGGCTGCAACAAACGACTAATTTGATAATCGATTAATCTATCGATTAATGAAACGATTAATCGACTATTCGGACTATTATGCATTGCAAAATTTCTCAAACGCTCTTATTTAGCCATCAACTTTTAGATTTAGCTTGAGGTTGTTTTAGGCATGTGGAAATTAACAATGAAGACAATAAAGATGAATACTTGATTCAAAAATACATATATTATTAAATTAACTAAACAAATTGTGAACAAAATTAACATTGCTTTTTATTTAAATTAAAAAAAAAATAATATTTCACATCAAAAGAAACAACAGTGTTTTAACAAATCGTATTAAATCATCTGATGACAGAACTGTAAACAGAATAGCTGAAACTTTAACAAAATAAATAACTCAGTTACCTCTAATCATTAACCCATGTTTGTATAATTTTGTTAACTCCGTGCGTTGCTGACGTGGGAAAGTTATTCGTGGATGGGGCTACAACGCTACTAGAAAGACAGTGGAACCCGGTGCATTTCTCCGTCTGGATGTGGTGCACTTTTGCTGAATGTTTAGACAAATTGCTCGTGTTACCGCCCTGACATGCTAAACTCTTATTGCACTATTGGCAACGAGTATTGTCCACATCGAGACGGGTAACATTTAACCACAGCTTGGAGCGCTTCTCTCCGCCATCCCCGCTGTGTGTTGCTGCATGTAGCAGCCGCGTGTGTGTAAACTGCCCCCTCGCGCACAGACGGGGGAAAGATCGAAAATACATCATAGACGCATTTTTTTGTCTTTTTGCATATTAGAAACGAGTTGGCGACACTAAGACTGCGATATAATGTTTATCTAGCAATAATACATATGACATATATTTTTTAAACGTCTCCACTACCGATAAAAAGACCGATAACGTGGGAGCTTAACGGCGCGTAAAACACACGTGATGACGTCACCAACGAATCGACGACTGAATTAGTTGGCAACTAATTTGGTCATCGATTTTAATCGATTAAGTCGATTAGTTGTTGCACCCCTACTGTCATCCCAGGAGGAGAAGGGTTTCCTCTCAGCAGAGATTCAGGCTCTGGTGCAGAAACAGGCTGTGTCTGTTGTGCACCCTCAGCACAGAGAAAAGGGTCTTTATTCCATGTACTTCCTGGTTCTCAGGAAGACAGGGGAATTCAGACCTATTCTAGATCTCCGCGGCCTGAATCGCCACATTTCCTGCAGGAAATTCCGCATGTTAACTATGAAACAGTTACTGGGGCTTGTGCAGCCAGGCGATTGGTTCACCACCATCGACCTGAAAGACGTGTACTTTCATGTAGAAATTGCTCCAGAGCACAGAAAGTATCTGGATTTTGCCTTCCAGGGGATAGCCTACGAGTACAACAGGCTGCCGTTCGGCTATTCCCTATCCCCACGCACATTCAGCAAATGTGTGGCCACAGCGCTTCAACCGCTGCACGCCCACGGCATGAGAGTTTTCTTTTACCTAGACGACCTCATAGTCATGGCTGGGTCCCGGGAACAGGCAATGTTTTGCACAGCACAATTGATCACAATTGATCACACACCTAAACACATTACAAGCCAAAAGCCTCTCTCTCCATGAACGACCGACGACTTGCAAACGATCTGAATCAGTTCTACTGCAGATTTGAAGAGAAAGAGTTCAGTCCTGACACCATCCCCCATGACACCTCTCAACAGTTTCAGGCTGCGGCCCCACGAGGACGCATACGGTAAAACGGATACGCAAACGCAAAAAAGGCTTCCGTCCACATGCAATAGACACCGGAAAGTGTTCACACGAGACAGCTCGAAACGCTGTAGTACATATGCCAGGCCTGTAAGTGGCGCTGTACTTTTGCACGAGACCGCTCGAAAGCGCTGAAGACGCTGTAGTACATATGCCAGGCCTGTAAGTGGCGCTGTAGTTCGGCCACAAAATACGCCAAAAGCCGGTCAGGGGGCAGTAGGGTGGAACGATGTTGTTGGACGACAGTGCGCGTATACATCAGGGCTCCACCCACTGTACCCATAGAGTCCAGTAGAGGGCGGAGCCTGTGAGAGATATAACGCCGGGTTACGTATTGTAACCCTTGTTATCAGTGGCGAGCCGTGAGTTTTATACCTAGGCCCTCTGACCCCCCCCCCCTTCCCTCGAAAAAAAAGAAGAGTTATTACGTCACAGCGTATACTTCAGCAGAATATCAAAACAACGGCCCGGGGTGCAAAACGCATCAATGACAGCGACCCTCTACCACACAAAACAACAGTGCACCATTTATATAAACACCTATCATGAGCCTATCAGGGCACCCACAGCAGAGTAACAATTAAAAATGAATTAAGTCGGCACGGCGGCCCACAGTGAAAATGACTTAGGCCTACCTTTGATGATCAAATCACTTAAACACAAAATCCATCCTCCTGTCCTTTTGGATGAAGCACTTGATCGCGGGTCATGCAGCTGATCCTTTGCCACTCCAGTTTATCATTGGAACTCAATCTTGAAAATGACTCGTTTAATAATTTCGCAACGATGTCATCACTATCACTGACATGAGCCATCATGAGCGAATTTATGCTAATCATAAATCTATTGATTAGATTTATGATTCGAAAATTATAAAAGTAGGGTAGACATGTTGATATTATCCGGCTGAACAAAACGTGCATTTATCTAACAGGTTCGTTTTCCACAGACCTTATTTCGAGCTGTTTTCCAAAATCCTATGGAGAAATCCCGTTGCTTTGTTGTCGAGGGAACACGAGCGCAGCTTACTTCCGGATTTTAGGACGCGTCACTGCACCACTTGCATAGACTTCACAGCGGGCGGAACTTGTCATAAAGTCTGCGAAAATAAAGCCCACCCATTTAGAGGCAAGATATGATTGGTCAATTGTACTGTCATTTGACATTACTCTCTCGTTGAGTTACTATAGCTGGCCCTCTGTGAATGTACAGAGGGACCAACAAGCTCTCCCGTCTTCACATAACTCGCAGAGACTGCATTTAACCCTTCACATTCCAACAGAAACTGAACAGGCAGATTCGAAGGATTTATTTCTTTGGAAATGTTATTTTAAATACAATTAAATCAAGTTATTTAGGTAAAACTAATGAAAAATATAACCAAAATAAATATTTAAAAAGAAATATTTTAAAAAATTGTTTGTTTTTTTATGTTTTCAAATATTATTTTTTAGAATATCTTAGGCCCTCAGAGAGGGCCTAGAGGGCCCTGACGGCTCGCCACTGCTTGTTATATTAACACAGGCGGAGCCCTCTACTCAGGGCACTGTCTGTCCTATTCCGCTCGCTGAAGAGAGGTGTAGGATGATAGTCAGGAGGCGAGGCCTCCTTTTATACGGTGAGATGCGCGCGCATTCAGGTAGGCCCGCCCCAAGGCCGGCTACATCTATAGAAATCTCAGAAGGTGAATGCTTGCATAGATGGTAGTACCCATAGAGTCCAGTAGAGGGCTCCGCCTGTGTTAATATAACAAGGGTACAATACGTAACCCGGCGTTTTTATACAAAACATAACTAAAGAGTGATTTTACAGCCTAAAAGCCTAAAAAAGAAAACAATTATATTAATAACTCCTGGTGTTAAGAAGAATGTAAGGACTGACTCATCAGAACACAATCAGTATAAAAAAAGAACATTTGTAAAGTTGTTAAAAACTAAAAAAGTAAAAATATTTAAGACTTGTTATTGGCTTTCAGTTTCAAACAGCAACGGTGTAATGTGTGACGGCGCGATGAATTACATTATAATATTAAAATACAAAGTAAAATTAAAATAGTAAATCATGTGCCATTAAATGTTCTTATATTTATATATTAATGTTAATTTCTCCTCCAGATGCTCCAAAGCTCCCCTCTGTGTCAGTGAGTCCCTCTGCTGAGATAGAGGAGGGCAGTTCAGTGACTCTGACCTGTAGCAGTGATGCTAACCCAGCAGCTAACTACACCTGGTACAAGAATGATGGAAATAGGAAACTTCCTCCTCTCACTAAAGAACCACAGCTTTTCTTCAGCACAATCCAGGTTCCTGACTCTGGACAGTATATGTGTACAGCTGAGAGCACACTGGGGAAGACATCAAAAGTGATCCCTATTGATGTGAAATGTGAGTGAAACAGTTTATATAAAGATTACATGTGTCTAATCTTTCCAGGAGAAGATTTCACTGATCTTTACTACTTTCTTCCGCTGTTCACATTACATTCTGTTGTAATTCTCTGAACAGTGTCAAGTGAAATGTAGGAGTTATGGGACCCAAACATTAACATCATATGTCAGCGCACCTTCAAAGTCTAACATGCTGATGTACACAGCTATTTACATATTAAAATAAAAATACCAAATCTTCTCATGTAGTAACACATCCTTAACCTAGTTTTATCTCCGTAACACATCTCTTCCAGATGCTCCAAAGCCTCCCTCTGTGTCAGTGAGTCCCTCTGCTGAGATAGAGGAGGGCAGTTCAGTGACTCTGACCTGTAGCAGTGATGCTAACCCAGCAGCTAACTACACCTGGTACAAGGAGGATGAAGACTCTCCAAAAGCTTCAGGACAGATCTTCACCATCACTGACTTCAGAGCTGAACACAGTGGGAATTATTCCTGTGAAGCCCAGAACAAGTTAGGACGTTCTAACTCCACCTTTCATCTGAGTGTTGGAACAGGTAAGTTCTCTACATTCACCGGACCTGATTCACTTTGTAATCTGAAGCAACCCATAACTGAAAACTGGTTACAGAGAAAATAAAACTGTCAATGTTTAGAGTGCCAGACGTGGATGACACTGACTGAAGGGATTTATCAATCTACGAGTGAGATCACATTTGTGTTCATGTTAATAGGGAGTTCAACAATGATAGTGAGTATCCTCAGGACGACTCTGGGGGTCTTGATTCTGATTCCTGTGTTTCTCCTGAGTCTGTGGATGAGGTACAACAATAGAAATACACGCGTTCACTCACCATTCATTCATCACCTTCTATCATCGTTTCGTTTCACTGTCATGAATTTGTATTTGTTGTTGTTGTTGTTGTTGTTGTTGTTGTATTAAATCCAGGAAGAAGAAAGCTCCGAGCTCCTCCACTGAAGCACATGAACCTGAAGAGATAGAGGTGAGAGAGAGTGTAAATTGTCCCATAAATGCTCTGAAAAAGAGGAGTTAAGTGAACCTGTCTTTTTAAGACAACTTGCTGAGTGGAAACCAGTAATGCATTTGGTCATAAAACAATGTCATCAACTAATCTTCTTCAAAATATAATACATTTGTGATCAAATTAAATAATACATACAGTTCATAATTAGGAGCCTCACTTTGTCTTCTCTCTTCATCAGTTGGACTCTATCCCTGAGTATGAGAACGTCTCACACACTGCAGCACAGACAGAAGACAGAGAGGAGCAGGGAGACATGGTGTGAAGTCGTCAGGTTAGAGCCTCCTGCATCAGATCAAACAGGCCCACTCCACATTTAGAGTCACAGTTCCAGCTGTAACTTTACACAAAGTCTCTGTGATTTTCTTCAGATGCTCACCTGATGGAAACAAAGAAGAAGGACTTTGAAATATCCCTGTGGAGAGCGAGGCTGTGCAGGATGTGTGCAAAGTGGATATATTCACCTTCAACTCCCAACATTTGTTTATGTCAGTTAATAGTAGCATCAGCAGGTAGGAGTCAGCAGCTTGTAGGTTTAGAAGAATGTGAAGTGAATCATGTCGAGGTGTCAAACATGATTTATTGTTAAGACCAGCTGATGGTCATGTGCTCTAACGTGCTGATTTAACTAAACATGCTTATATGTTATATGTACATTTGTTGGTATTACAAAAGTCTAGGATAAGTCTTACAAAAATTGTTGCTTTGAAATTCAACATAATAAATAATTTTTGAAATATCCTGATCAGTGTCCTGGTTTATATCTGTCCTGCCTGAGAGAGACCTGAAAGCATCACATTTTACTCCATGTACAGTTTAGATTTGTTCACACTGAAACGAAAAATGAGCCCACTATTAGAAAACTTTGCTAGATGTTAAATGTTTTTCTGATTTGTTTTCCTTTCGTTTATCATTTTTTATTATGAGGGAAAAAAAAAATGTAAAAAAAAAATGTAATACATTTCGCTTTTCTTTTTCTCCCAAATTCTCACTACATGCATGTGGTGATAACTCTATGTACAGCCTGGGCGTTTCCCGGCTGTACCATATAATGTCGGAGATGGAAATCATATTTGGGCCAGATTATGAACACAAACACAACACTTTCAAAAGTTGAGTCTTCACTCGTTCAAAAATGTTCTGAGTTTGAAGTAAAGAGATGTATTCTTAACAGAAAAAATATTAAAAAAAAAAAAAACTCTGACCGAACGTCCAGAGTCTGGAACAAGACTGAAATGGCTCTTTAAATGTTGACGGTCCTGCCCCTCCTTTTTCATCTACTAAATATGGGCAGTAACTTCCCTTCATGTGTTGTCGAGCTGACTCATGTGTGACTCATGGGAAGCCAAAATAATGTCAGAATGAAGGATTATGATATACAAAGCATAATAAAGAGCATTTATATAAGAATTTAATTTATTTTCATTTAATCTTCATGCCTCGCTCCCTTTATCCAGTATACACTCATTCCTCCCTTTAGACATCCCTTTGAATCTTCGTCCCCACGTTCATTCATCCCCACATCCCTCTTCCATTCAACAATTTTCTGATAATCATGATTTCCATTACAATCCCTTCTTCCATTTCTCCCTCCTACTTCCCTTCACCCCTCCCTCCCTTCATATCTCTGACCCTTAATCCCCATCCATTCATCCCTTCATTACGTTCTCCCTCAGCCCTTCATCAGTTCAACCCTCCCTTCCTACTTTCCTTTTGTTTATCCAGCCATTCATCCCTTTATCCCCCCCTCCCAACACCCCTTCATCCAATCTTTCCTTCATTCCTACATCCATATCCATTGATCCATCCCTTCCTCCCATTTCTGCATCCAAACATCCCCTCATCCCTTCCTCTCTACATCCTTAACCCTTCATCCCTTCCTCTCTTCATCCTGTGTACGCTCATTCATCCCTTTCTACATCCCTTCAAACCTACATCCCCACGTTCATTCATCCCCACGCCTCTTTCATTCATCACTCACTCCTTACATCCCCTCATCCCTTCCTCTCTACATCCTTAACCCTTCATGCTCTCTCTCTTTATCCCGTGTACACTCATTCATCCCTTTCTACATCCCTTCAAACCTACATCCCCACGTCCCTCTTCCATTCATACCCTCCCTCATTTTAACCTTCACCTCTATATCCCTTTAACCCTCCTTCTCCTAACTCATACCAAAACCCCTCTTTCTTCATCTAAAAATCCCTAATTTTTCTACTTCCCTTCATCACTTCCTCCCCTCATCCCTTCGTCCATTTCTCGGTCCTTTTCCCCTTAACCCCTCCATCCCTAAATACATTTGACCCTTAATTCCCACATTAATTCATCCCCTCATCCCTCCCTCATCAATTAAAAACCCTCGCTTCCATTTCCATTCATCCCTTCATTTTGACATCCCTTCATCCTCTCTTCCTGTCTCCCCTCAACTCTTTCTTTTTAATCTGGTTCATACTTTCATCTCATTCAGGGGCTCATCTTCAGAGCAGGCAGAAACACACCTGAGAGAAAACCCCTAAAATGAGTCTCACTCTGCCTGGACTTCAAGACGTCCTCAGCCTAACAGACAACATCCCTTATGTGTCTTTACCGTTTTACCTTTACATTCCTCAGAGCTTAACGTACAAAACTTCCTGGAACAAATCTTTAACTGACCCATACTTGTGACCTGGTCCTTGCCAGTGCATAGGTAAAAGCTTGTGCAACACCTTGATTATGAGTCATCATTTAAAGGTCACCTATTATGCAAAATCCACTTGTTCATGTCTCTTCTACATCAACATGTGTCCCCTCTTCCTCATGTCTCTTCTACATCAACATGTGTCCCCTCTTCTTCATGTCTCTTCTACATCAACATGTGTCCCCTCTTCTTCATGTCTCTTCTACATCAACATGTGTCCCCTCTGTGTAAAGAGACTCTGAAAGTTTCAGGAACAAAGATTCTCTCTCTTTTTGTCCTGATCCATTTTATAAAAACCTGTCTAAAAATGAGCTGATCAGTTTTTGGCCACTTTATGATTTCATAACGATGTTTTGTCTTGTGTAACCATTAGCCAATCACCAACCAAGGTAACCCCCCCCACCTTATCACCTGAATCTCCTCCTAGAGCACCATTGTGTTCTTTTTAACCAAATATCTCTCAGAGGGGCGTGGGGAGGGGCTCCTTATGTTCATCTAAAGCCCCGGCCACACGAGGACGATAACGCAAATGGACCGCAATCGTTATCAAAAAAGTCTTCCGTCCACACGCAACAGGCACCAGAAATGTGTCCGTTCACACGAGACCGCTCGAAAGCGCTGGAGACGCTGTAGGCCTACATATGCCAGGCCTGTAAGTGGCGCTGTAGTCCTGCCACAAAAGCAGCGAAGAAGACTTCCCGCGCATGGTTGCCATGGTTGCCCTTCTGTTTATTCTCCGCTGTGGACGCTCTGGCTCTTTTTCTCCCTCCCCGAGGGAAGCGTGTGCTCCTGCTTTAAATCTCTCCTAGTCCACCAGCAGATGAAAAACACCCACCTCTCCGCCTCTTCCAAGGGACGAGGGGACCGTGCGGCAGAGTTTCAGTTAGATTTTTTTTCGCCGGTCAACATGTCCGTTAAAGTTTAAATCTTCCGGACAAAATTAGAAAAGTGCCTGTCAGAGGTCTTCTTTGTTATTTTTTGAGCTTTAAAACAAATGAATAACGACTCTGTATAATAATATAAGAATAAAAAACGGAGCCTCTCTTTTCCTCCCCCTCTTCTGACAGCCCAGCAGCTGATCTCTGAGCAGGAGAGGTGGGGAGAGGCGGGGCTATTGCTTCAACGTTATCAGGAAATGATCGTATAGGGCATAATCACGGAGCCGTTTGCACCCCCAGAGCGTTTCGTTTGCAGATCTACCCACCTTGGGACCCGTTATCGTTATCGTTATCGTTTTCTGCGTTTCCTTGTCGGCCTCGTGTGGCCGAACTGTCTATCTGATAGTGAACTGTAGCAGATACGACCGTTATCGTCCTCGTGTGGCCGGGGCTTAAAGTAAGGAATTGGCACTTTTGAAACAGGGCTGAAACAGTGGGGATTATGGGATGCTGCAATGATCTGTTTGGTGTTTCGAGCCAAACACTTCAGAGACATGTTTTGTATATATCTGAGACCTATAATATATTGATGAAAAACAGTATAATAGGGGACCTTTAATGGTTGATGGTGTTGATCACCAGTGTGAACTCTTTGACTAGTTTGCTGTGCGTGACCTCTAATGGGGTTAATGTCAGGGGTAAGAAGCTAAAACGGAGATAGCTTTACTCATAACATGTTAAAATGTCTAACAGTGTTGGTTGGTAGAAAGATGTGGTTTCAGGGTCCTGATTCAGTATCTGATGTTTCACTGTCCTCTAGTGGGGGATCTTAAGTGTGGCACATTCAGGCTTCATCCCTCAGAGAGCTCCCTCCACTGACTGCTTTAAAGGGTCAGTAAACCTAAACTACAAAAACATGTATTTCCTCTCTTACCTCCAGTGGTATCAAAATATGCAGATAGTAAGTGATGAATTCAGCTGCATGCTGTGAGGTCAGTTGCACACTGCTTTTCTAACTGATCCACCTAAACAAGGCAAAGTAATTGAAACTATTGTTTTCTAATCAACATCATCTCAAACATTGTCTGTCCGTGTGTGAGTGGTTCATGTTGGCAGGCATGTAAGTTTCCCACGTCTCGAAGTTCTGCATTTCTCCGCAAGCAAATGCAACCTGACCACAGAGATAAGAAATACCAAGAACAATGATATGTAATTTTCCATTCTCTCTTATAATTAATATGCAGCTCTTCATCCTGTTCAGTTACAACTGCCTCATGGTTTCACAGGTTAATGCCTTCCTGTTCCTTCACTACACCTGCAGACTGTGTGACGTCCTCAGTGCTCATGGAGATGAACTGTTATTCTCTTCTTCATTTTAATGCACTTTCTGGTGTTAGTGGAATATCGGCAGTGAAACAAATGTTTAACCGAAGTCTCTTTTAACATGTATACTTTTTTAAAACAATAAAATGTTGTTGTGTAGTGGGTGTTACTGGGGTTTGGCTCATCATGCATATTAATCGTCTAAAGAGGAAGTAAATGTAGTCTGTTAACAGCCTGATATCCGTCTTCTGCTCATTGCTTCAGAGGAAAGGCATCTCTAAACACATCGTTCCTCCTTCACTGTGAGTAGAAACAGTTTATTGATGTAATGATTCTGTATACCTCCTGTGAACATTATTTAATCTGACATGTTTTATAGTCTCACAGAGATGAGAGGAGCAGCTATGAGTTTAACTGCAGCAGCGAGTGGATTAGTTGTCTTCCTGCTCTCTGTGTCAGGTACTGTACATCTACACTTACATTCATCACATGAACAGAGGGGATTCTGGGAAAATGTGGGACTTGTAAAATCAGGTCACATGTGGGAATAAGTGGATCGAGGTTGGATGAAATGCAAACTTTCCAGAAATATTCCAAATATATGTTTTGTGTAGCTTTGTTGGAACGGGTAGATGTTACCAAGTTTTGGTAGTTTTTTAGTTTTACATGTAAAGGATATTTGTAAAAATGTATTTCCTGTATTGGTCAACGTAATTTGCACTCAAAAGTAACTGTGTGCTTATTACTCTACACGCTTCAAACTGAGAATATTGTTCATTCATAACTGTTCCCTCCTCACCATGTTATAACATTTTGTATGTTGTATTTTTAGGATGAGCCTGTTTAAACATTTTTTTGTCGTTTTCATAACAATTTTAGTGTTTTCGAGGGATATTTTCTTACTAGTCATTTCATTCTGTCTCAACTTCTCTTATGTCGCCACTCTGCACCAAACCCTTCTAGTTCCTTCTCTCCTCTCTGACCTCAGTGTTATATTTCCACACCCTGAGTTAAAAGCAGTCTTCTTCTTTTTCTTATCTGTATACCGACAGACTGCTCACACCTCAGTGTTCTGCATTCATTGTTATTTTCACTCTTACCTCAGCAGCAACCTGACCACAGAGCGAACAGAGAGGGAACTGGACAGAGAATCACACACTATTCTAATTAATATGATCGCTAATCATTCACTGTTCATTTATATGAAGGCATTTTCCTATCTCGTGTCAAACTGAACATACCCTTTTTGCGTAGACTTCTGTTCTACCTGGTTTGATTAAGAAACAACAAAGTCAAAGAGTATCATTGGTTTTAAAGTGCCTAAGAAGGAATTCACATGTGTTTTTCTGCTCTATCCCAGTAAAGTGTGTCAAATGGTTATTTTTACATTCTTTGTTGAAAGTACTGATCAGGCAATTTCTCAACAATTTATAGATTAACTTTGATTATAGTTTCTGATGTGCTCTGTGTTTCAGTGGTTCAGGGTCAGGATGACTGGGGAGTGACTTACACTTCTACTGAGATCTGTGCAGTGAAAGGATCAACAGTGGAGATAAGCTGCAGCTACAGATACCCATCTCCATGGAGAGGCAGTGTTAACAAAGTACAGAAAACATTGTGGTTCACTAAACTGAAAGGTGGTAAACCTGTAGATCTGACCACAGTCTCAGAGTACGCAGGTCGTGTAGAGGATCTCGGTGAAAACAACATCTGCACTCTGAGAATCAGAAACCTGAGAGAGAGCGACTCAGCTGAGTACAAGTTCAGGTTCGAAACAAACCAAGGAGGAAAATATGGTGGTTCACCTGGCGTCACTTTGTCCGTCTCAAGTAAAAATTTTCAATGATATGTTAATTATTTATTAATGTTTTGGTTAAAATAATAATATGCATGTGTTTTGATAACATTGATGTTCCTTCACAAATCCAGATCTCCGGGTCACATCAGAATCATACTGGCTGTATTGTCAGAACAGTTGTCCTCAATCTTATTATCTTTCCTACATCTGGTACAAGAACGGACAAATAATTCAGGGAGAAACAACTCGTTATACAAGAAACTCGAACAATGCAGACAGTTATTCCTGTGCTTTGGAGGGATATGAGGACTTCCCCTCTCCTGCAGTGTGTGAGTTTACTCTTACACACATACACTGACATTACAATACACTGACATTATAGACATACTGTACATAACCCCACCGGAGTCTTCTAAAGTTCATTACATCAGTTTCATTTTTATTCGGGCAACTTACAATAAGTGGAAACAACCATAAAGATAAATCAAGTATCCTACAAGCACTTTAGCTTTCAATAAACCCAACATTAAGTACAGTTCTTTTTTAATGACATTTTGAAATATAAAAACGTTGTTGCTGCATTAACTGTTTGATGTTATACAGTTTATTTTACTTAGATGCTCTATTAAAGCCAGTTTCCAGAGAGAAGCACGAGTTGTGAAGCCATTAATATTAAGATTAAGAACATTTAGTGGCTTTCTCCATAAGCAGGAATCTTTGATTTTACACCTGATCAAATTACAATATAGATGACTAGGGATAGTTTAAAAATAAATGATAAAATAGTCAATCATGCGTCATAAAAAAATATAATCTTTAACATGAATGTTATCTTCCAGATGCTCCAAAGCTCCCCCTCTGTGTCAGTGAGTCCCTCTGCTGAGATAGAGGAGGGCAGCTCAGTGACTCTGACCTGTAGCAGTGGTGCTAAACCCAGCAGCTAACTACACCTGGTACAAGACGGATCAAAATGCACACCTTTCTTCTGTCAATGAAGGTCTTGTCCTCAGCTCCATCAATTCCTCTGACTCCGGACAGTATTACTGTACAGCTGAGAATAAGCTGGGGAGGAAAACATCTAAAAACATCTCCATTGATGTGAAATGTGAGTGGAACATTGTTTTAAGGCTTTAATCTTTCCAGTCTTTGCTGGAGAAGATTTCACTGATCTTTACTACTTTCTTCAGCTCTATCGCTTCTCATTCACAGTCTGCTGTAATTCTCTGATTAGCTTCAGGTGATTTTAAGATGCTAAAAAGGATTTTTTTAAAGAACATTTATTGACAATAATTACCCAAAGATGTATGGATTAATCCAAATGTATCCATATATCCAAAAGGCAACATCTGATAAAGTCATGTTAACATTTAAAACATAGTGATGTGAATGACATGGGTCTCTCTGAATCTCCAGATGCTCCAAAGCTCCCCTCTGTGTCAGTGAGTCCCTCTGCTGAGATAGAGGAGGGCAGTTCAGTGACTCTGACCTGTAGCAGTGATGCTAACCCAGCAGCTAACTACACCTGGTACAAGGAGAATGCAGACTCTCCAAAAGCTTCAGGACAGATCTTCACCATCACTGACTTCAGAGCTGAACACAGTGGGAGTTATTCCTGTGGAGCCCAGAACAAGTTAGGACGTAGTAACTCCACCTTATATCTGATTGTTGTGGCAGGTACGTTTTATGCATTCATCCACTACTACACACTTATCAGCTTGTTTGTTTTCAGTCACATTGTCTGGGTAGGAGGCTGAAAAAGGAATGCGTGTTCAAATGTAATTTTCCGGTTCAGGATAGGGGTTGTTTTCTGACATAAGGAAGTAATTATCCCGAGGGTCCGTATTCAGTATGGGGTGCAGTCATTCCCTGTGTACTCAGTGAGAGTTGTGTATACACACTCGTTCATCACAAAACTAACAATCTCATAAATGTATTTCCATTTGTTTCAGCACTTGAACATTGAACAAGTGCTACATTATTTTAAAAACAAATTACAGTATCATTAGTTTAGGAATAGGAAGGTTGAAAATAAAGTCTCACACACCCCCTGCTATACTCCAAAGTGCCCCTAGGGGTCCTTGTATCCATATTAGAGAAACACTGCTGTATTACCTGTCTGTTCTCTGTTGATCACTGTTTCTCAGGATCATGGAAGATACCAGCTGCTGTAACAATCGCTGTTGTTCTCCTGGCTGTCATTTCTCTCTCTGTCTTCCTGTGGATCAGGTGAGCAGATCTGATCATCTTAATTGTTGTTTGTTTAATCATTAAAAGTCAGTTTGTCAAAACTAAAACATTTGATTTATTTTCTCCTAACCAGAAGAAAGAGGGCTTCTAGGGACTCGTCTGAGCCTGAAGAGAGAGCGGACATCAGGGAAGAGGTGAGAGTAGATGCATATGTTAGTAATCTATTAGAAAATGAAACATATTAGATTCAATTTATACTGAGGAGTATTTCATGGTCTTTAAGTGCTTCTAGAAAATGTATCTGACGGAAGAGGACCACTTACTGCTCTTTTTACATCCTTCTATAAAAAGTTCATTTCTAACAGAATCTCTTTGATTCTCTTCTTGTCTTTGATTTTAATAAATTCCTTGTACATCCAGAAGTGTTCCTACCTTTTGTCCTTTCCATCGTTACCACAGCTGCTGTTGCTTTGGCCTTTTCTGTCCTGGGTCCATTCCTCCGTAAATGAAATATCTATGAATGTAAAAATGTGTATCTGAAAGTGTTTTCATCCCTGCAGTGTGTACCTGATCAGCCGGAGCAGCAGGATGACCTTCAGTATGCCAGCGTTCACTTCTCCAACAACCGGGCAGACCTCTTTACTCCAACATGAGAGCAGCTCGGCCCCTCAGACACACGGAGCAACAGGAAGTCTCGGAGTACGCTGCCGTCAAGTTCAGCAGTGCTGCCCCGAGGTGAGCAGATCCTCAAACAGGAACATTATTCATATATCGTTTAATTCCTTTTGCATTATTATTAGCACTAAGAAATACATCATTTATTTCTCAGGACCAGAGGTCAGGACTCTGAAGAGGATCCAGCTGCATTGTACAGCACGGTCAACAAATCCAGATAAACACAGCAGGCGTTGCTTCTATGATCTAAAATGTCTGTGATTCTTTTACAGTAAAATGTTTAAAAACTGCTTCACCAAGATTATACACTCAACAGTCTTTATCTTATGTTTTACTTTGAGTAAGTCAGCAGTATTGAACATTGAATATACAGTCTTTTCCATTTACATGAGTTTTTTAAACACATATTATAGTATCAGTATATTTCTGATTATGCATAGCCATTTTTTTTCAGATAAAGAATCCAAAAAGAAAAGTCACTGCAGTACTCCAAAGTACCCCTAGGGGCAGGCAGTTCACGACTTTATACATTGAATTGTAAATATAAAAAAGTAATATAGCTGTAGATATATGAAATGAGTTATATAAGACATTAGTTATATTTTACTGTTGATCATTTACATTGTTTTTAAAGTACATTTCTCTCCTTTTTCATACAATATATTTTCAGCATGTTCTTCTTCTTGTCCTGACTGAAATATCTCAACAAGTACTCAAAAGATTATCATAAAATGGTGTTCATGTACATTCATAATTGTACAGATTTCTTTTGAGCGACTTGTTTTTGTGACTTGAAACTTTTAGATGGACTGTCTTTACATTTGGTTCAAATATTGGTGCTCCAATGATACCTCTTTATTATTTGAAGGATGACCTTTCATTTGACTACCATTGGACTGAGTGACATGCATCTCCCACAGGATAACATTATAGGGTTTAACTTGAATGTTAATATATGCATTGTATTTTTTTATTTATTTTAATATTCAAATGAATATTCATGAATTAAGTGCAAATATACATGTTTGCTATTGAAAAGCACATTGGGATATTACAGAGGAACATAAGTTAGCTGATGTAGTTGCAGTTCCACACTGCTGCCACTAGGGTTTAGTAAAGAGACGTATTTCACTCATAGAAAACCATTTCCAAGAACTGGTGGGTATATAACTATCTTTGTGTACAGTATTTAACACATGCTTTGTCGGCCATCACGTTTTATTAACCAGCTCCATTATCAACATGTTATGTGATATTATGTTTTTGTAGTTTCAAGGTTTTTATCATCAGAGCTCATTATAATTGTGTATTTCACTTTGCTGTTAATACCTGTTCTGTTTGGCTCTGAAAGCATGTTTGTTTTTCTCTTCTGTATTGATTAGGTTTGATTGGTTTAAATATAATAATGTGTCTGAAATGTTAACAGCTCATGTCTAATGCAATAAATGTTGATGTTTTCATATATAAGTGCATTTGTTTGCTTCAAGTAAAAACAGTGGAAACAGTAAAAACAAAACAAGAAGGTGAACACAGTGAAGGCAGACTGTCACACTGTGTCAGAGAAGTGTGTGAGTGAGAGAAGTGTGTGAGTTAGAGAAATGTGTGAGTGAGTGAAGTGTGTGAGTGAGAGAAGTGTGTGAGTTAGAGAAGTGTGTGAGTGACTGAAGTGTGTGAGTGAGAGAAGTGTGTGAGTGAGTGAGTGAGTGAGTGAGAGAAGTGTGTGAGTGAGTGAGTGAAGTGTGTGTGTGTGTGTGTGTGTGTGTGAGTGAGTGAAGTGTGTGTGTGAGTGAAGTGTGTGAGTGAGTGAGTGAAGTGTGTGTGTGTGTGTGTGAGTAAAGTGTGTGTGTGAGTGAGAGAAGTGTGTGAGTGAGTGTGTGAGTGAGTGAGTGAAGTGTGTGTGTGAGTGAGAGAAGTGTGTGAGTGAATGAAGTGTGTGAGTGAGTGAAGTGTGTGAGTGAGAGAAGTGTGTGAGTGAGTGAAGTGTGTGTGTGTGTGTGTGTGTGTGTGTGTGTGTGAGTGAGTGAAATGTGTGAGTGAGTGAAGTGTGTGAGTGAGAGAAGTGTGTGAGTGAGTGAAGTGTGTGAGTGAGAGAAGTGTGTGAGTGAGAGAAGTGTGTGAGTGAGTGAAGTGTGTGAGTGAGTGAAGTGTGTGAGTGAGTGAAGTGTGTGAGTGAGTGAAGTGTGTGAGTGAGTGAAGTGTGTGAGTGAGTGAAGTGTGTGAGTGAGTGAAGTGTGTGAGTGAGTGAAGTGTGTTAGTGAGTGAAGTGTGTGAGTGAGTGAAGTGTGTGAGTGAGTGAAGTGTGTGTGAGTGAAGTGTGTGAGTGAGTGAAGTGTGTGAGTGAGTGAAGTGTGTGAGTGAGTGAAGTGTGTGAGTGAGTGAGTGAAGTGTGTTAGTGAGTGAAGTGTGTGAGTGAGTGAAGTGTGTGAGTGAGTGAAGTGTGTGACCACAGCACAGCCTGTCCTGCTCTTCCCTTGTGGAAATGCTTGTGGCTAAGCTTCAGTCCGTGCTGCAGATTGTAGTGTCGTCTGATTTTACACGTGGATTTCTGAAATATTGACAATTGAAATGTGAAACCTTGGATAAGCTCTAATGAATGAATTCATCATGGCTTTTTGCAGTCATTATTAATGCATGTGTCTTTCAGGTTATAGTGTCGAGGCAGTTTCACAGAGGTTTAAAGAGCATTGTCTCATATTCTGAATGGAGCCAGCATTTACAATAAAGGAAGACAAGAACACATTCATCACCAGCATTAGAGAGGTGGTGAGGTGTGGATGATTCAGGTTCACCACAAAACCCTTAGTGCAAAACCACAAACAGTGTATATTAATAATGTGAGAAAAAGGAAGTGGTGTTTTACACACCTGTTTAGGTCTTTTTACCTTCAAGCCCACAGAGGGGCGTAAAGGTCCGAGAGAACTTCCTTTTAAAGTAAGTGTCAATTGTTTCTTGTGTACATCCATCCTCTTTGTATTCTACTGTCACTGAAGCCACACGGAGACGAGAGGAGCAGCTATGAGTTTAACAGCAGGAGGGTTTATCGTCTTCCTTCTCTCTATGCCAGGTAATGTATATCTACATTAACATGGTACCACATTAACAGAACAGCTTTAATTGGGATTAGGAACATATTCTAAATAGATTGTTCGTCAAATCTTCAGATATTTTTTTGAAACACATGAACCATATCTCTTTATCGATTTCACCTAAAAAGGTCAAATGAGGCCTTATTTCAAAAATAAGTAAAAAGATAAGCTGCACATCTTGAAACCAGGACATGTTGTTGAATGAAAAATGATAAATATTTTCTTGTAAAGTGATTGTTGTACCTGTATATAATGTCAGGTTGTTATATCAATATCTGTGTGCGTTACATATTATAAAGTCTTCATATTTTTAGTTTGCATGAATGTGAATTTAAAGTGTATAAAAGCAAAAAGGTGAAATATGTCCCTCTCAAGTGTAGTATAACTAAAAGTGCCCTAAAATGTCTTTAAAGTAATACAGACCAAATCTAAACACCCAGAAGTAAGAAATAATCAACATTTATCAATTATGATAAACACATCTTGCTCTTGTTTTTTGCATGAAGTAACCTCAAATATCTTTGACATGCTGTTGAGTATATTGTATTTTCCCACTGTTCACTCCTCACCCTGTGAAAACATGTTGCACAGTTTATTCTTAAAACTAGCCTGGTTCAAAAATCGCCAGCTGGTTTTGAAGATATGATCTTCTCTTATTGATCACAAATCTTCACCAAACCCTGCTTGTTCCTTCTCCTGCAACGCTCAGCTTTGATCTCATCTGTTTATCATTCAGAGACAGCTCACACCTCAGGGTTCTGATCAACAGCGGGAATAAACTGCTCCTACACATACCCATCCATATGGAAAGGAGGATTTAACAGAGCACAGAACACATTCTGGTTTACTAAATGGAGAGATGGTGAACGTGTAGATCTGACCACAGACTCAGAGTATGCAGGTCGTGTAGGATCGCTGTGAAAACAACATCTGCACTCTGAGAATCAGAAACCTGAGAGAGAGCGACTCAGCTGAGTACAGGTTCAGGTTCACAACAAACAACGATAAAGACGCGGGTCTTCCAGTCTCTTTGTCCGTCACAGGGAACATTTACAGTGGAAATTATAACTATTCATGTCTAAATGTAAAAGTTCTTGCAAATTCCGTGAAAGATTTGATTTATATGGATGTATGAACATAATGACCGTTTTGTTAATTCTAGCTTTATTCAGATCTCCAGGTGGAGGTGAACAGATCACAATCGTCTACTCTCCTTCAGCGTCCCAGCAGTCGTCCACCTGGTCATACTTCCTACATCTGGTCTAAGAATGGACGGAATACAGGAGTGGAGCAGAGGATGACTCGGAGTCACCAAGGCTGACAGAGAAAGTTCTATCCTTCAGATATGACCTGAACCATTCCAGGGCTTTCCCCTCAATGCCCACCCACTGCTCCAAGCGAGAGATCAAGATGTCATGGTCGACTGTATCGAACGCTTCAGTTAAATCAATAAGTAGAAGCACAACGCTGTCCCCAGAGTCAATAGATAAAAGGATGTCATTAAAAACTCGCTGTTTCAGTGCTGAGCATAGTTTTCAAACCGGATTGGAAAACCTCCAGTATATTGTTCTCTTCCAGAAAAAACATGGTTTGACTGTAGACAACCTTCTCCAGGATTTCTGACATAAAAGGCATTTTAGATATGGGCCTAAAATTAGCCAGAACTGTGGGATCCAGACTGGGTTTTTGAATTAGAGGTTGCACTACTGCATGCTTCAGGTTTTCTGGGACCTTCCCTGAGAGCAGACTGCTGTTAATAACTGCCAGGACTGATGGTCCTAGAGGGGGGAAACCCTCTTTAAAAAGTCGAGGCGGGACAGGGTTTGATTTGATTAGATTTATTTCGAATGTGTAAAACAATAATACAAAAATGTAACATGAGAATTATTAAAAAACTAAATCAAGCATTGTCAAATTGATATACAAAAATATTACTGATTTTAAGTTATGTATAAACAAATGATCTACTTAATTACACATCGGAAAAGGGGTGGGAAGAAGTTTACATTCATTTAATCCCACCCTTCTCCCAAAAACTAAATTATTAACATATATATATAATTTGTTTCCTTTTTTTTCTTCAAGAAAATCACAGAGACTTTGTGTAAAGTTACAGCTGGAACTGTGACTCTAAATGTGGAGTGGGCCTGTTTGATCTGATGCAGGAGGCTCTAACCTGACTGGACTTCACACCATGTCTCCCTGCTCCTCTCTGTCTTCTGTCTGTGCTGCAGTGTGTGAGACGTTCTCATACTCAGGATCAGAGTCCAACTGATGAAGAGAGAGAAGACACAATCAGGCTCTCATTCATGAAACTGTATATATTAGGAGATATGATCAAAAATGTATTTTATTTTGAAGAAGATGAGTTGATGTCATTGTTTTATGACCAAATGCACATAACTCCTCTTTTCCAGAGCATTTATGGGAACATTTATAACCGAGACGTATTGGAAGTTTTGTCAATAGGTCCGCTCTCTCTCACCTCTATCTCTTCAGGTTCTTGTGCTTCAGTGGTGGAGCGCAGAGCTTTCTTCTTCCTGGATGGAGAACATCAACAAGTGCCAATTTCATGACAGTGAAACATGGGAACATATGAATAAATAAATTGTGAGTGAACTGATGTATTTCTATTGTTGTACCTCATCCACAGACTCAGGAGAAACACAGGAATCAGCATCAAGACCCCCGGAGTCGTCCTGATGATATTCACTATCATTGCTGACCTCCCTATTAACATTACATATGTGAGTAGATGATTAATATATCCCTTCAGTCAGTGTCATCCACGTCTAATACCCTAAACAACAATATTTTCATTGCCTCTGTAACCAGTTTTCAGTTATGGGTTGCTTCAGATAACAAAGTGAATCAGGTCTGGTGAATGTGGAGAACTTACCTGCCACGACAATCTGATGAAAGATGGAGTTGCTACGTCCTAACTTGTTCTGGGCTCCACAGGAATAAGTCCCACTGTGTTCAGCTCTGAAGTCAGTGATGGTGAAGATCTGTCCTGAAGCTTTTGGAGAGTCTTCATCCTCCTGTACCAGTGTAGTTAGCTGCTGGGTTAGCATCACTGCTACAGTCAGAGTCACTGAACTGCCCTCCGCTATCTCAGCAGAGGGACTCACTGACACAGAGGGAAGCTTTGGAGCATCTGGAGGAGAAATTAACATTAATATTTAAATATAAGAATATTTGAAAGCACATGATTTATTTTAGATTTGACTTTTTTCCTTTATTATTATAATGTAGAGCTGGAGCTGTCAAATCATTTTAACTCATGTTTGAAACGGTCAGCCAATAACACGTCTTTAACATTTAAATTCTTCTCTTTATATCGTGTATTACAATGCCGTTATGTGATGACTTCCAAAGAGAAAAGCAAGCACACTCGGAATAAAGTATTATTTTCTTTTTTTAAATGTTTTTCGGATTTCATTTCACATTAACACCATATCCCAACGTGCATTGCGGCTAAACAATCCCATCACCGAGCTTCTAGCTGAGGATCTTGGGTAATCACGGGCCCGGCGCCACGAGGGGGCAAAAGGGGGCATTGCAACTGAGGGGGCATTGCCCCCTCAGTTGTATTCTTTGCCCCCTCACTTTGAGCATCATTCATCCATCAAAAAGTACAATAAATGTCACAATTATTAAATAACTTTAAATAATAATTTCCCCCAATACACGTTACTATGTTTAGATCAGATATGTGGGCAGGCAGTCCAGCAACGTGTAAAAAAGCCTCAACCCCAAGTGAGCTTGTAGTCTCAATGTTAGCGTGTGTGCTTAGCTGTAAACACAGTCGGATGGGTGACCAAAACGTCCCCGTTTTCCGGGCAGAGTCCCCGTTTCCGGTGGCCGGTACCCGGTTGAAACTCGCGAAAATGTTCCCGTTTTTGAATGTGCGTTAAAAAACATAGAGCAAGGTGAAATAAAATGTTATATGTCAGTAAAAACAGAGTAACAGTGTTGTGCCTGTTTGTAGCATTAGCGTATTTCTTCTTCTACTACTTCTTCTTCTTCTTCTACTTCTAATTCAATGTACCTGCCCGCGAAATATTGGACAAAAGAAACTCGGCTAGTAGTGTCAACTAAGTCCATAGTATTACAACAAAGGTGCTTTAAACGAGGTAAATTACGAATTTATGTTCTCAATCGCCAAGTGTGGGATTGAATATTAAATTAGTTTAGATTAGATTTATTGTCCCCAGGGGAAATTCATTTTCACAGCACTGTGAAAACAATATGACATCAACAAAAAATAAGACAGACAACTACAGATAGCACCACACATGATGGTTACTTGTTATTATTTAGGGCTACAATGCCTGTATGGATCAGGTTTTTGCCAAAGCGATCCCTTTTACTAGAATAATAATATGTTATGTATTATATCAACAAAGAAAATCGCCCCCTCTGATTTTTTAACAGCCCCCTCAGTCATTTCATCCTGGAGCCGGGCCTGGGTAATCAGTTCAGTGGGTTTGTGGTGTGTATCGCAATGATGCTCGAAATGTCCCTTATAGGCCTACGTCTGTTTCCGGTGACTTTATTTTGAAATTCAGTTCCTGAGGAACGGCTAAAAAGCCAGAGATCATAGAATTAAACGAATAAATAAAAACAAGGATAATTGTGTGTTATTGTTGAGTAAATAACAGTGTGTTATTCAGAAAAGAATAACAAATTAGAAGGAAAAAAAGATTAAAAAAATACAGATGATTATTCTGAGGCTCCGAGCCCTATTTCTTTTCCTCACAGACGGCAAAAAAAATCCGACATTATACGATTTAAAATAAAAACAATAATCGTTGCTTGATATTGAGTAAGAACCGGTAAAAACATGTTTTTATGAACCACACACAGCTTCCGGTCTACCAAGACCCGACCGGACAAAACGTGGCGTATCATATGCACGCAAAACTCGACCTCAGAACTCACTGGGAGTGGTTAGCGTATCATATGCACGCAAAATCGGACTTCTGCGTATCTATTGCACGCATTTCGAATGTGTAAAGTCGTGTCATTTGTACGCAGACTGAAGAGAGTGGGTTGTAATAATTACACATGTCGTGAACCAGACTCTACCTCCACAATGGCACAAAGCAACCAACGAATCCCTACTTATAAATACAGTGTTAGCATAAGAGAATTACTGTTGTTTATTACTCACACTGGACATCTACAAATAGAGACGTAGAGTTGATCTCTCCATATTGATTCTCAGCCCTGCAGTAGTAGATCCCTCTGTCCTCAGAGCTGATGGAGGTGAAATTATAACTTCCTTCTGTTCCCTGAAACAGTGTTTGGTTCTTCTTGTACCAGGTGTAGTTAGCTGCTGGGTTAGCATCACTGCTACAGGTCAGAGTCACTGAACTGCCCTCCTCTATCTCAGCAGAGGGACTCACTGAGACAGAGGGGAGCTTTGGAGCATCTGGAGGATATTAGGTTGCATGATTAATGAAAAGATTGCACCCAGCTCATCAGGAAAACATCTCTCCATCAAGGTTCTCAAAATTTGCAGAATGTGAAATTGAAGTAAGTATGAGAACCCTGAAAGACCCTTTTCAAGTGATTAAAATATGACAATTACAATTGATAAACTGTATTTCCTCACATTTCACATCAACAGAGATCATTTCAGATGTCCGTTTCCCCAGCTCGTTCTCAGCTACACAGAAATACTGTCCAGAGTCAGAAACCTGGATGGAGCTGAAGACAAGCTGTGGATCTTTAGTGAGTGGATGAAGTTTCCGATTTCCATCGTTCTTGTACCAGGTGTAGTTAGCTGCTGGGTTAGCATCACTGCTACAGGTCAGAGTCACTGAACTGCCCTCCATGATTTCATCAGAAGGACTCACTGACACAGAGGGAAACTTCAGAGCATCTGGAGTAGAAAACAACAATTTTGTGAAGCAAATGTTAGGTGCAAAGGAGGTTGATTCCTTAATGAGCAGTCTCTGTTATGTCGTTCAATATAATTGTTTTGTTAATTACACCGTGGAGCGAACTCACATAGCAAAGGAGAGCTGTAATTCTCGTGTCCTTTCAAAGCACAAGAGATGATGTCTCCAGGATAAAACTGGTCTTTATATAAAGGTCTTTCCTCTTTCTTGATTCTCTCGTTGTTCTTGAACCAGACGTAGGAAACACCAGCTGGACTGCAGCTGCTGCGACACTTCAGCTCTGCATAGGTGTAAGACTGGTGGACTGTTGATGTGATCACCTGCACCTGCAGAGCTGGATATGTTTAACATTAAACATCAAATGTGATAACCTTTAAGGTTGTAAGTGACATACTTTCAGACATCAAAAATAACAAATATAAATCTAAACTTATGATATATACAACAAACAGAACTTGTTATGGAGGTTAGCGACGAGAATCATTCAAACTTTTGTTATGGTTTAATATAAACTTGAGTTGTAAGCATTTATTTAAACTACTTTGCCAAGTGTTCACAACTTTTGTGTTGCAAAATAATACTAATAATAATTATATAATAAATAAATGAACAAGCTTGTTACTATTTTACTGTAGATAGCATACTTTAAGAAGTACATTTTGATCCTAATACATTGAATAGCCATTTGCTAACCAAATAGCTATGCTAATGGGTTTTTTACTTTTACTTAAGTAACAAATGAATGTTACTTGTAACAGAAAATGTTTACAATGTGCAGTACACATTTTTCTTTAATACTGTACATAACTTGATTCTTCTTCCTCTGATTAATTTAGATAATTTTCCTAATAATGTACAGAGTGAGCTATTAGGAAAAGTAAAAAATAAACACTTAGCCAAAGCATTGTCATTAAAGCCTCCTAACCGATGTTCAATTGCATATCTACAATATTTTTTAAAACACATTTAAAATCATGATTAAAGCCAATATTTATAAAAACCCTTCAACCACCTTATTAATGTAGTGTTTTTTTTTTCATGTGTTCTTTTTAATGAAACTGCTGCTGCTGTGAACATCAGTGTGTGTTGATCAGTACCTGTGACAGTCAGACTTGTACCAGGTAAATCACTCCCCCATTCAAAGCTTGCAGTTTTGAATTTGAAGAGATACTGAGCTGAATCTGAGTCTCTCAGGTCAGAGATCCTCAGAGTGGAGCGTCCTCTCTCTGTTTCAAGGATCTGAACACGACCTGCATACTGGGAGTCTTCACTAAGGTCCTCAGGTTGAGAGGGATTCTGTCCCTGATGACTACGCTCAGGACTGAACCAGAATTTAGATTGAACGTCTGCATAGCTGCTGTACGTGCAGGAAATGTCCACTGATGATCCTTCGGGGGCGCAGATGCTTCTCTCAGTGTAAATTACTCTGTTACAGGTTTGACCTCTGACACCTGAAAAACAAAACAATTTAAAATGTTCTTCGTGAATTTGTTTTGGCAAAAGAGCGTTCTTTTAGGGCACATTTAAACAATGGCAAACATAACTGTGTGCACTATTTTTAAAATAAACATGCTGTAATCACTGTAAAGCCACCTGAGGTTGAGATTGTTGATATTGGATTATATACTGTAAATAATAGTTTTGTTGATTGTTTCACAATAAAGTCATATTTCAATTTGTCATAAAAAGATCATAGTATAGTTTGTCACATAGATGTCAAAGTAATAAAATCATGTTATAATATTCCATATAATCTCATAAAAAGTCACAGTACAGTTTGTCATAAAAAACTATTTAATAGTAAGTCACTAAAAAGTCATAGAAGAACTAAGGGTTGAGTATGCAACAAAAAAAATGGCACGGTCTTTGCAACATCTCTGCAATGTTGTTATCAGCAGTATGGTTTTCTTCTGAGTCTCAGCTATTTCTGATGAACAGCTACTACTGAATAAAAAGCTTTGAAGGTAAAGTGCAATAACCTACAAGCTCCACCAGAGGGCCAGAGGGAAACACTCACACACTGGAGGAGAGGGGAAATCCTCATGTCCTTGCACAGCGCAGGAGTAGCCGGATGCAGAACGAAAGTAGACTGAATATGAAGAGAATGTTTCTTTTGCAATTTTCAGCCCATTCTTATACCAGATGTAGGAAGAACCATGTGGCAGGCGACAACTGGTGTAACACTGGAGTTTAGACCATGAATATGAATTCCCCCCCTGCACCTGCACCTTCAGATCTGGATCTTTGAGGGGAAAAGAGTGTTTGTTATTTATCAAATACCAAAATCAAGGGTAAATATTAAAAAACAGATGGATATCAAATGATTTTTGAAATTATTAAGTTAATTACGACGTAACTAACTTACTTTCAACATTTTAAAGGGGTAAGAAAATACATAGAATCATGCACTCATTAACAGTCGTACAATCTTCTATGTTATAAACATGCCACCTTAACTACTGTACCGTGTTGATTTAACATCAGTCTGTGTTGATCAGTACCTATGACAGTCAGAGTTGTACCAGGTAAATCACTCCTCCATTCAAAGTTTCGTGTTTTAAATTTGAAGCGATACTGAGCTGAATCTGAGTCTCTCAGGTCAGAGATCCTCAGAGTGGATCGTCTCCATTGTGAAAAGAGCTGAACACGACCTGCATACTGGGAGTCTTCACTAAGGTCCTCAGGTTGAGAGGGATTCTGCCACTGATGACTACGCTCAGGACTGAACCAGAGTCCATCAGTGATAGATTCATAACTGCTGTACATGCAATAAATGTCCACTGATGATCCTTTGAAGGCACAGATGCTCCTGTCAGTGTGAATCACTTTGTTGCAGTTTTTACCATCAACACCTGAAAGATAAAACATTTGTTAAACTGAGCTGATACAACTCCTTCTCTCACAGCTGTAATACAGAGCAGGTTGTTGAGTTGCTTAAAGCAGAAGTGATCCTGGAGAGCGAGGGGCCAAAAATAAAAACTTAATATAAAAAGGGGAAGTGGGTTGATTGATATTCAAAGTACTTGCAATCATTGTGCCATGGCGTTCTGTTAGTGAAAGACTGTGGAGTAAACTCACACTGTGAAGGAGACGGGAAATTCTCATGTCCTTTAAGAGCGCAGGAAAAGCTGTCAGTTGAATCAAAATTGACTAAAAAAGAAAATGTTTCTGCCCGAATTTTCTGTCCGTTCTTGTACCAGATGTAGGAAGGATCATGAGGTAAAATACATCTGCTGTGACACTGAAGCTCTGCTTTGGAAATATCCTGGTTGATCATTGTTGCCATGACCTTGACCCGTAGATCTGAGAAGGAACAACAAATGAAATAATAATGATTTATATTCATATAAATACCCCAAAGCATTCACAGCATCTATAATGGGTGTTGTTTCACCCCATGGTTCATTATATAGTAGCTATTGAATAAAATGAAGACAATATCAACCAAAAACATACAGAGATGTCACACACACACACACACACACACACACACACACACACACACACACACACACACACACACACACACACAAAAACTTCCATTGCATGTCATATCACACTAAGTACTTTATCAAACATTCACAGCACAGTACACATTTAACATGTATATTAAAAAAAGTTACCTGTGACAGACAAAGTGACTCCTGGTGAAGCAGTATATGTATCGTAGTTTGTTATGAACCTGAACATGTACTTAGCTGAGTCGCTCTCTCTCAGGTTTTTGATTCTCAGAGTGCAGTTGTTGTTTTCAAAGTGATCCTCTACACGACCTGCATACTCTGAGGCTGTTCTCAGATCTACACGTTCACCATCTTTCTTCTGAGTAAACCAGAAGGTTTCCTGTACTGTGTTTTCATGGCCATCTATTCTGGATGGGTATCTGTAGCTGCAGCTTATCTCCACTGTTGATCCTTTCACTGCACAGATCTGAGTAGAAGAGTAAGTCACTCCCCAGCCATGCTGACCCTGAACCGCTGTAACACAGAGACATCAGAAACTAATTCAGTAAATTAGACAAAGTGGATCAAATTACTGATGTGATTTTGGGCAATGGAAACATAGACAAGCTTAAAATGACCCAACTATCAGCAGTCATTATCAAAAACACGTCCTGATAATGCGTCTATCTAACTATGCCTAAACTAGAATATAGAATACAAGTTTGTATTATATTTGATCAGTTTTGGGTACGTGGGAATTGTCAACAAATTGTATAAAAGGTGTATTTTGTGTCAACAAACCATTTATAGAAAGACATAAAGAGCATAAAGACATACAGAGACACACTGTCTAATGACCTACAATGATATACAAGTACAACAGCCGAATGAAAATAAAAGAAACAACTATCTATTTATAACATATCTCTCTTTGAGGTGCTTTGAATAAGTGTGGTAAAGGCTGTACAATGTTAATGTGGATATATTACCTGGCATACAGAGAAGGAAGACAAAAAATCCACTCGCTGTTAAAATCATAGCGGCTCCTCTCGTCTCCGTGCGGCTAAAAATAAAGAAGATGACAAGAAAACAGTTCTACATAAACTTAAAGGAAGTTCTCTTTAACCTTAACGTCCTTCTGTGGGCTTGAGAGTGAAAAGGAGACTGAAAGCAGGTTCAAAATATCACTTCCTTCCTCTTTACAGTATTTAAATGCACAGCTTGTTTTGCAAAAAAGGTGTTGTGGCCAAAAGAAACCTTTATAAAGACCACCTCTCTTATTTCTCATGTCTTCCTTTTTTGTAAAAGAAAGCTAAATGAAGTTTCTAAACCAATGGGCTGTCAGGTAATCTCAGCAGTGAACAAAGTAACTATACTACTATCATTCACAAAGAGACAAGGGAAAGTTTGCAATACTACTTTTCCCATCAAAGAAATCTAAAGTAGAAAAGCACATGAGTCAAAATAGATGAACAGTCTGCAGCACAAACTGCAGCTTAACTAAACTACATGTCCCACAATGATAAGCAGGACTGTGGCTGTGGGAGCAGTTTTGTTTGTCATCCCGTACCCCCATAAATGTTTTTCTTTACTGATATCATAAAAGGAAAGACTAAATACGACTAGCTGCCACACATTAATAAAACATCACCAAGCAGCTTCATTATTATAGCTTTTATTCAATGGTTCAAATGAGTATGCCTAACATAACAAGAGCTCAAATATAAAGTACTGTTGACAAAGGTTTTATAAGTACAACATGATATAGCAAAACACATCGGTCTGTATACTCTTCATTTCAAATTGAAAGGTTGTCTCATGTTTTACAAGTTAACGAGTTAAATTGTTCTCTTTTTGGTAAAATGGAAAGTAAAAACTATTTTGATGTCTCTAACTCCCTCTGAATATTGACATGTAGAGTCGTATCTATCTACTCCGTGCTTAAACACCAATCCAGAGAACAAAGAAAAGGTTTAAAAAGTGTGTCCTTGCTTCTGTACATTTCATTAAATAGGCCATTTAATATACATTATGTTTACAATAAAAGGCATTAATTAAGCTACATAGTGATTAGAGCCAATGCTCACACACAACAAGCTGAAGTCATATATCTTCTCAGAAAGAAGCCAATAGGAGCCAGAGTGTTCCATAGGGATGTCACTATGTTAAGGAAGCAAACAAAGGAGTCCAATGGAGAAACTCCCTCTGGAGGGAACACAGGGATGTTAGCCTTTGCAGACCATTTACATGCACACAAACCTATAGAACACACTACAGTGAAGGGGAAACCCAATAGGGTCCCTTTAATCAAAATGATGGGCTGTAGATTCCTACTGTGTCCTGGTTTTGTTGATTGTGCTGTACAATGCAGTCGAGTCCTCCGTGGCAGACATCTGACTTCTGTTTTTCAAAGAGAAACATTTATTTAGGAGTTTTGCAGATTAGATATCGAACAAATGGCCAAACAGTGGTTGGAAAACACGTAAAATCACATCAGGCAGATGCAACCGTGAACAGGTGTTGATTGTCTTCCAAGTAATGTCATCGTTAAACTCAGGGTAATGTTCCCGTGAGAGTATCTACTCACCTCGGGGCAGCGCTGTTAAATTTGACCTCAGCGTACACAACACTATCCTCGATGTTGGAGGAGAGAGGATCTGCCTGGTTTTTGGAGAACTGGACACTGGCATAGAGAAGCTCCTCCTGAGGACTCTGAAGGGCAGATATTCCTAAAGGGGTTTGGGTCTGTGTTGAGAGGGAATATGTGAAGGTTAAGAATACCCAATGTTCCCTAAAACAAACTTGAACTTGACTTGAAGCTCTGTCTTGGAGCGGCAGTAGCTCAGTGTGTTGGCTTGGGAACGGAACAATTGCTGATTCAAGTCCTGATTGGACCAAAAAAACTCAATGGAGACTCGTGCCAGTTTACTCTTTGGGACTCTTTTTCTACTTTAAATGCATCTTTTAAGACATAAAGAGCTTTTGTGTAGCCCAGCGATAAGATAAGATAAGATAAGATAAGATAAGATAAGATAAGATAAGACAAGACAAGATAAGATAAGACAAGACAAGACAAGACAAGACAAGACAAGACAAGACAAGGTAAGGTAAGATAAGATAAGATAAGACAAGACAAGATAAGATAAGACAAGACAAGACAAGACAAGACAAGACAAGACAAGACAAGGTAAGGTAAGATAAGATAAGATAAGATAAGATAAGATAAGATAAGATAAGATAAGATAAGATAAGACTTTATTCATCCTGAAGGAAATTGTTGAGGCAGAGCCACAAAAACACAACAAACACAGCAGCATAGCAGCAAAACTGTACACTAAAAGTGCAGTAAGAAAAGCAATCAAACATCTACAGGAAACATGAAACATAGAGGGTCACAGAAATAATGCAAATATTACCAGTAATCAGTAGTGCAACAAATACAAAATAAAATCTGAACTGAACTGTGGAAACCTTTTTTGCTTTTGTTGATTAGTATTCCTTCTCACCTGTTTGCTGTTGTCCGGTGGCTCTCCGGGCTCAGATGATCGTTTGGCAGCTTTCTTCTTCCTGGTTAGAATAATTAAACATGGAAGTTTTAGCAATGTGCTAAACTGATTAATGAAGACAATATATTTCATGGTACTTTTATTGGTCATTGTCCTTTCCTAATAACACCATGCAGTCAAATATCCAAGATAATTGCTGACTTCTGGAAAGCACTAAATTATACAAACACACAAGTTTGAACTATTTCCTGGTGTTCCTGACTGGGGGACCTGCTTTCATAAAAGACAGACTCATTGTTACATTTCAAGACCAAACACCTTTCTGCTTTCACATTCCCACACATTGAACCCTCCATCTTGCAGTAACCATTACATGACATGTCACTTGTTAGATGCTTTTATCCAGAGCGACTTACATACTCTCAATACTGTGGACAATCTCCACAGGTGCAATTTGGGCTGAAGTGTCCAATAACGATAAGCTGACTGCAGTGGGAGTGGAACCAGCGCTATAGATAAGAGATAACTTTACAGTGTTGTCCTAATTTACACATTTGATTGCCCAATATTATCAAAAATATATTGCATACCGTGTTTAGTGCTTTCACTAAACATTACCTTAGTGAAAGTGGACTGCTTACCTAATCAATAAATATAGAGAGGAGGATGACTGCCAGGACAACAGCAGTGGTGATTCCAGCAGCTCTAGATTTCCTTGCTCCTATGACAAGACGGAAAACACTGACAGTTAATGAAGCTTTTATGAATATGAATAACCTAGATCTTGCAATTCAATAAATTGTGTGACATTAAAATAATAATGGTTCTATATCTTTATCAACATATCCTTTTTTATCGGTATCGGTTTTTATCAAGTTGAGGTCTACACTAGTCAAAAATATTGAGCATGATCAGAAACAGACCTCAGAAAAACCTTTTCCACATTGTCCGTGTGTATTTTCTTTTTCAAAAGTCTGATTCAGACTGTGAATTATTTTGAAATGAAACAAAGTCCAAATCAATAATTAATTTGTCACAGTTTCAGTCGACACAAAAACAAGTGAAGAGGTTAGTTGGCTTTCCAAGTTTACTCCAACAAGACCCAGACAAAGTTCATTGTCAGTATCCTGGTCTTATAATTTAGTTTCCTGTTTTATTTTGAAATGTATTCTCTCCTTCTGTTTGTCTTAGTGTTTTCCCGCATGTGTGATTGTCTGTCCCGCCCTGATTCTTTCCATGTATGTGATCTTCTTGATGCTCTTTTGTGTTTGCCTGACTTCTCCAGATTTGTCTTGTCAGTTTGATTAGTCCTGTATATATGCGTGGCATTTTCCTCGGACCTTGAAAGACCTTTGCTTATCTTAGAGTAGACGTGGTCTGAGCATTGGCACATGAAATGTTTACGTCCGTGCATCAGAGGGTGTTTTACGGACTTTACCGCATATTAGTTTGGTGTGTGTGAGTGAATGAAACCTACCAGTCAAAACAATCAGATGTAAGGTGGAGTTACTACGTCCTAACTTGTTCTGAGCTCCACAGGAATAACTCCCACTGTGTTCAGCTCTGAAGTCAGTGATGTTGAAGATCTGTCCTGAAGCTTTTGGAGAGTCTTCATTCTTCTTGTACCAGGTGTAGTTAGCTGCTGGGTTAGCATCACTGCTACAGGTCAGAGTCACTGAACTGCCCTCCTCTATCTCAGCAGAGGGACTCACTGACACAGAGGGGAGCTTTGGAGCATCTGGAGGACGATATTAGGAGAGAAATGTATTAATAATTACACATGTTGTGAACCAGACTCTACCTCGAAAATGGCACAAAGCAACCAATGAATCCCTACTTATAAATACAGTGTTAGCTTAAGAGAATTGCTGTTGTTTATTACTCACACAGAACATCTACAAATAGAGACGTAGAGTTGATCTCTCCATATTGATTCTCAGCCCTGCAGTAGTAGATCCCTCTGTCCTCAGAGCTGATGGAGGTGAAATGATAACTTCCTACTGCTCCCTGAAACAGTGTTTGGTTCTCCTTGTACCAGGTGTAGTTAGCTGCTGGGTTAGCATCACTGCTACAGGTCAGAGTCACTGAACTGCCCTCCTCTATCTCAGCAGAGGGACTCACTGACACAGAGGGGAGCTTTGGACCATCTGGAGGAGATTAGGTTGCACGATTAATGAAAAGATTGCACCCAGCTCATCAGGAAAACTTCTCTCCATCAAGGTTCTCAAAATTTGCAGAATGTGAAATTGAAGTAAGTATGAGAACCCAGAAAGACCCTTTTCAAGTGATTAAAACATGACAATTACAATTGATAAACTGTATTTCCTCACATTTCACATCAACAGAGATCATTTCAGATGTCAGTTTCCCCAGCTCGTTCTCAGCTGCACAGAAATACTGTCCAGAGTCAGAAACCTGGATGGAGCTGAAGAAAAGCTTTGGTTCTGTAGTGAGAGGAGGACGTTTCTGATTTCCATCGTTCTTGTACCAGGTGTAGTTAGCTGCTGGGTTAGCATCACTGCTACAGGTCAGAGTCACTGAACTGCCCTCCATGATTTCATCAGAAGGACTCACTGACACAGAGGGAAACTTCAGAGCATCTGGAGTAGAAAACAACAATTCTGTGAAGCAAATGTTAGGTGCAAAGGAGGTTGATTCCTTAATGAGCAGTCTCTGTTATGTCGTTCAATATAATTGATTGTTAATTACACCGTGGAGCGAACTCACATAGCAAAGGAGAGCTGTAATTCTCGCGTCCTTTCAAAGCACAAGAGATGATGTCTCCAGGATAAAACTGGTCTTTATATAAAGGTCTTTCCTCTTTCTTGATTCTCTCGTTGTTCTTGAACCAGACGTAGGAAACACCAGCTGGACTGCAGCTGCTGCGACACTTCAGCTCTGCATAGGTGTAAGACTGGTGGACTGTTGATGTGATCACCTGCACCTGCAGAGCTGGATATGTTTAACATTACAAATGTGATAACCTTTAAGGTTGTAAGTGACATACTTTCAGACATCAAAAATAACAAATTTAAATCTAAACTTATGATATATACAACAAACAGAACTTGTTATGGAGGTTAGCGACGAGAATCATTCAAACTTTTGTTATGGTTTAATATAAACTTGAGTTGTAAGCATTTATTTAAACTACTTTGCCAAGTGTTCACAACTTTTGTGTTGCAAAATAATACTAATAATAATTATATAATAAATAAATGAACAAGCTTGTTACTATTTTACTGTAGATAGCATACTTTAAGAAGTACATTTTGATCCTAATACATTGAATAGCCGTTTGCTAACCAAATAGCTATGCTAATGGGTTTTTTACTTTTACTTAAGTAACAAATGAATGTTACTTGTAACAGAAAATGTTTACAATGTGCAGTACACATTTTTCTTTAATACTGTACATAACTTGATTCTTCTTCCTCTGATTAATTTAGATAATTTTCCTAATAATGTACAGAGTGAGCTATTAGGAAAAGTAAAAAATAAACACTTAGCCAAAGCATTGTCATTAAAGCCTGGTAACCGATGTTCAATTGCATATCTACAATATTTTTTAAAACACATTTAAAATCATGATTAAAGCCAATATTTATAAAAACCCTTCAACCACCTTATTAATGTAGTGTTTTTTTTTTCATGTGTTCTTTTTAATGAAACTGCTGCTGCTGTGAACATCAGTGTGTTGATCAGTACCTGTGACAGTCAGACTTGTACCAGGTAAATCACTCCCCCATTCAAAGCTTGCAGTTTTGAATTTGAAGAGATACTGAGCTGAATCTGAGTCTCTCAGGTCAGAGATCCTCAGAGTGGAGCGTCCTCTCTCTGTTTCAAGGATCTGAACACGACCTGCATACTGGGAGTCTTCACTAAGGTCCTCAGGTTGAGAGGGATTCTGTCCCTGATGACTACGCTCAGGACTGAACCAGAACTTAGATTTAACGTCTGCATAACTGCTGTACGTGCAGGAAATGTCCACTGATGATCCTTCGGGGGCGCAGATGCTTCTCTCAGTGTAAATTACTCTGTTACAGGTTTGACCTCTGACACCTGAAAAACAAAACAATTTAAAATGCTGTCAGTGAATTTGTTTTGGCAAAAGAGCGTTCTTTTAGGGCACATTTAAACAATGGCAAACATAACTGTGTGCACTATTTTTAAAATAAACATGCTGTAATCACTGTAAAGCCACCTGAGGTTGAGATTGTTGATATTGGATTATATACTGTAAATAATAGTTTTGTTGATTGTTTCACAATAAAGTCATATTTCAATTTGTCATAAAAAGATCATAGTATAGTTTGTCACATAGATGTCAAAGTAATAAAATCATGTTATAATATTCCATATAATCTCATAAAAAGTCACAGTACAGTTTGTCATAAAAAGCTATTTAATAGTAAGTCACTAAAAAGTCATAGAAGAACTAAGGGTTGAGTATGCAACAAAAAAAATGGCACGGTCTTTGCAACATCTCTGCAATGTTGTTATCAGCAGTATGGTTTTCTTCTGAGTCTCAGCTATTTCTGATGAACAGCTACTACTGAATAAAAAGCTTTGAAGGTAAAGTGCAATAACCTACAAGCTCCACCAGAGGGCCAGAGGGAAACACTCACACACTGGAGGAGAGGGGAAATCCTCATGTCCTTGCACAGCGCAGGAGTAGGTGTATGCAGAACGAAAGTAGACTGAATATGAAGAGAATGTTTCTTTTGCAATTTTCAGCCCATTCTTATACCAGATGTAGGAAGAACCATGTGGCAGGCGACAACTGGTGTAACACTGGAGTTTAGACCATGAAGAGGATTTCCCCCCCTGCACCTGCACCTTCAGATCTGGATCTTTGAGGGGAAAAAAGTGTTTGTTATTTATCAAATACCAAAATCAAGGGTAAATATTAAAAAACAGATGGATATCAAATGATTTTTGAAATTATTAAGTTAATTACGACGTAGTACTAACTTACTTTCAACATTTTAAAGGGGTAAGAAAATACATAGAATCATGCACTCATTAACAGTCGTACAATCTTCTATGTTATAAACATGCCACCTTAACTACTGTACCGTGTTGATTTAACATCAGTGAGTGTTGATCAGTACCTGTGACAGTCAGAGTTGTACCAGGTAAATCACTCCTCCATTCAAAGTTTCGTGTTTTAAATTTGAAGAGATACTGAGCTGAATCTGAGTCTCTCAGGTCAGAGATCCTCAGAGTGGATCGTCTCCATTGTGAAAAGAGCTGAACACGACCTGCAAACTGGGAGTCTTTACTTAGGTCCTCAGGTTGAGAGGGATTCTGTCCCTGATGACTACGCTCAGGACTGAACCAGAGTCCATCAGTGATAGATTCATAACTGCTGTACATGCAATAAATGTCCACTGATGATCCTTTGAAGGCACAGATGCTCCTGTCAGTGTGAATCACTTTGTTGCAGTTTTTACCATAGACACCTGAAAGATAAAACATGTGTTAAACTGAGCTGATACAACTCCTTCTCTCACAGCTGTAATACAGAGCAGGTTGTTGAGTTGCTTAAAGCAGAAGTGATCCTGGAGAGCGAGGGGCCAAAAATAAAAACTTAATATAAAAAGGGGAAGTGGGTTTATTGATATTCAAAGTACTTGCAATCATTGTGCCATGGCGTTCTGTTAGTGAAAGACTGTGGAGTAAACTCACACTGTGAAGGAGACGGGAAATTCTCATGTCCTTTAAGAGCGCAGGAAAAGCTGTCAGCTGAATCAAAATAGACTGAAAAAGAAAATGTTTCTGCCTGAATTTTCTGTCCGTTCTTGTACCAGATGTAGGAAGGATCATGAGGTAAAATACATCTGCTGTGACACTGAAGCTCTGCTTTGGAAATATCCTGGTTGATCATTGTTGCCATGACCTTGACCCGTAGATCTGAGAAGGAACAACAAATGAAATAATAATGATTTATATTCATATAAATACCCCAAAGCATTCACAGCATCTATAATGGGTGTTGTTTCACCCCATGGTTCATTATATAGTAGCTATTGAATAAAATGAAGACAATATCAACCAAAAACATACAGAGATGTCACACACACACACACACACACACACACACACACACACACACACACACACACACACACACACACTGAGCAGGATTAGGTTGGAACACCTCCTTTGCATTTCATATCACACTAAGTTCTTTATCAAACATTCACAGCACAGTACACATTTAACATTTATATGACAAAGTTACCTGTGACAGACAAAGTGACTCCTGGTGAAGCAGTATATGTATCGTAGTTTGTTATGAAACTGAACATGTACTTAGCTGAGTCGCTCTCTCTCAGGTTTTTGATTCTCAGAGTGCAGTTGTTGTTTTCAAAGTGATCCTCTACACGACCTGCATACTCTGAGGCTGTTCTCAGATCTACACGTTCACCATCTTTCTTCTGAGTAAACCAGAAGGTTTCCTGTACTGTGTTTTCATGGCCATATATTCTGGATGGGTATCTGTAGCTGCAGCTTATCTCCACTGTTGATCCTTTCACTGCACAGATCTGAGTAGAAGAGTAAGTCACTCCCCAGCCATGCTGACCCTGAACCGCTGTAACACAGAGCACATCAGAAACTAATTCAGTAAATTAGACAAAGTGGATCAAATTACTGATGTGATTTTGGGCAATGGAAACATAGACAAGCTTAAAATGACCCAACTATCAGCAGTCATTATCAAAAACACGTCCTGATAATGCGTCTATCTAACTATGCCTAAACTAGAATATAGAATACAAGTTTGTATTATATTTGATCAGTTTTGGGTACGTGGGAATTGTCAACAAATTGTATAAAAGGTGTATTTTGTGTCAACAAACCATTTATAGAAAGACATAAAGAGCATAAAGACATACAGAGACACACTGTCTAATGACCTACAATGATATACAAGTACAACAGCCGAATGAAAATAAAAGAAACAACTATCTATTTATAACATATCTCTCTTTGAGGTGCTTTGAATAAGTGTGGTAAAGGTTGTACAATGTTAATGTGGATATATATTACCTGGCATACAGAGAAGGAAGACAAAAAATCCACTCGCTGTTAAAATCATAGCGGCTCCTCTCGTCTCCGTGCGGCTATAAAATAAAGAAGATTGACAAGAAAACAGTTCTACATAAACTTAAAGGAAGTTCTCTTGAACCTTAACGTCCTTCTGTGGGCTTGAGAGTGAAAAGGAGACTGAAAGCAGGTTCAAAATATCACTTCCTTCCTCTTTACAGTATTTAAATGCAGCTTGTTTTGCAAAAAAGGTGTTGTGGCCAAAAGAAACCTTTATAAAGACCACCTCTCTTATTTCTCATGTCTTCCTTTTTTGTAAAAGAAAGCTAAATGAAGTTTCTAAACCAATGGGCTGTCAGGTAATCTCAGCAGTGAACAAAGTAACTATACTACTATCATTCACAAAGAGACAAGGGAAAGTTTGCAATACTACTTTTCCCATCAAAGAAATCTAAAGTAGAAAAGCACATGAGTCAAAATAGATGAACAGTCTGCAGCACAAACTGCAGCTTAACTAAACTACATGTCCCACAATGATAAGCAGGACTGTGGCTGTGGGAGCAGTTTTGTTTGTCATCCCGTACCCCCATAAATGTTTTTCTTTAATGATATCATAAAAGGAAAGACTAAATACGACTAGCTGCCACACATTAATAAAACATCACCAAGCAGCTTCATTATTATAGCTTTTATTCAATGGTTCAAATGAGTATGCCTAACATAACAAGAGCTCAAATATAAAGTACTGTTGACAAAGGTTTTATAAGTACAACATGATTTAGCAAAACACATCGGTCTGTATACTCTTCATTTCAAATTGAAAGGTTGTCTCATGTTTTACAAGTTAACGAGTTAAATTGTTCTCTTTTTGGTAAAATGGAAAGTAAAAACTATTTTGATGTCTCTAACTCCCTCTGAATATTGACATGTAGAGTCGTATCTATCTACTCCGTGCTTAAACACCAATCCAGAGAACAAAGAAAAGGTTTAAAAAGTGTGTCCTTGCTTCTGTACATTCATTAAATAGGCCATTTAATATACATTATGTTTACAATAAAAGGCATTAATTAAGCTACATAGTGATTAGAGCCAATGCTCACACACAACAAGCTGAAGTCATATATCTTCTCAGAAAGAAGCCAATAGGAGCCAGAGTGTTCCATAGGGATGTCACTATGTTAAGGAAGCAAACAAAGGAGTCCAATGGAGAAACTCCCTCTGGAGGGAACACAGGGATGTTAGCCTTTGCAGACCATTTACATGCACACAAACCTATAGAACACACTACAGTGAAGGGGAAACCCAATAGGGTCCCTTTAATCAAAATGATGCGCTGTAGATTCCTGCTGTGTCCTGGTTTTGTTGATTGTGCTGTACAATGCAGTCGAGTCCTCCGTGGCAGACATCTGACTTCTGTTTTTCAAAGAGAAACATTTATTTAGGAGTTTTGCAGATTAGATATCGAACAAATGGCCAAACAGTGGTTGGAAAACACGTAAAATCACATCAGGCAGATGCAACCGTGAACAGGTGTTGATTGTATTCCAAGTAATGTCATCGTTAAACTCAGGGTAATGTTCCCGTGAGAGTATCTACTCACCTCGGGGCAGCGCTGTTAAATTTGACCTCAGCGTACACAACACTATCCTCGATGTTGGAGGAGAGAGGATCTGCCTGGTTTTTGGAGAACTGGACACTGGCATAGAGAAGCTCCTCCTGAGGACTCTGAAGGGCAGATATTCCTAAAGGGGTTTGGGTCTGTGTTGAGAGGGAATATGTGAAGGTTAAGAATACCCAATGTTCCCTAAAACAATCTTGAACGTTACTTGAAACTCTGTCTTGGAGCGGCAGTAGCTCAGTGTGTTGGCTTGGGAACGGAACAATTGCTGATTCAAGTCCTGATTGGACCAAAAAAACTAAATGGAGACTCGTGCCAGTTTACTCTTTGGGACTCTTTTTCTACTTTTAATGCATCTTTTAAGACATAAAGAGCTTTTGTGTAGTCCAGCGATAAGATAAGATAAGATAAGATAAGATAAGGTAAGGTAAGGTAAGGTAAGATAAGATAAGATAAGGTAAGGTAAGGTAAGATAAGGTAAGCTAAGGTAAGGTAAGGTAAGGTAAGATAAGATAAGGTAAGATAAGATAAGATAAGATAAGATAAGATAAGGTAAGATAAGATAAGATAAGATAAGATAAGATAAGATAAGATAAGATAAGATAAGACTTTATTCATCCTGAAGGAAATTGTTGAGCCAGAGCCACAAAAACACAACAAACACAGCAGCATAGCAGCAAAACTGTACACTAAAAGTGCAGTAAGAAGAGCAATCAAACATCTACAGGAAACATGAAACATAGAGGGTCACAGAAATAATGCAAATATTACCAGTAATCAGTAGTGCAACAAATACAAAATCAAATCTGAACTGAACTGTGGAAACCTTTTTTGCTTTTGTTGATTAGTATTCCTTCTCACCTGTTTGCTGTTGTCCGGTGGCTCTCCGGGCTCAGATGATCGTTTGGCAGCTTTCTTCTTCCTGGTTAGAATAATTAAACATGGAATTTTAGCAATGTGCTAAACTGATTAATGAAGACAATATATTTCATGGTACTTTTATTGGTCATTTCCTTTCCTAATAACACCATGCAGTCAAATATCCAAGATAATTGCTGACTTCTGGAAAGCACTAAATTATACAAACACACAAGTTTGAACTATTTCCTGGTGTTCCTGACTGGGGGACCTGCTTTCATAAAAGACAGACTCATTGTTACATTTCAAGACCAAACACCTTTCTGCTTTCACATTCCCACACATTGAACCCTCCATCTTGCGGTAACCATTACATGACATGTCACTTGTTAGATGCTTTTATCCAGAGCGACTTACATACTCTCAATACTGTGGACAATCTCCACAGGTGCAATTTGGGCTGAAGTGTCCAATAACGATAAGCTGACTGCAGTGGGAGTGGAACCAGCGCTATAGATAAGAGATAACTTTACAGTGTTGTCCTAATTTACATATTTGATTGCCCAATATTATCAAAAATATATTGCATACCGTGTTTAGTGCTTTCACTAAACATTACCTTAATGAAAGTGGACTGCTTACCTAATCAATACAATTATAGAGAGGAGGATGACTGCCAGGACAACAGCAGTGGTGATTCCAGCAGCTCTAGATTTCCTTGCTCCTATGACAAGACGGAAAACACTGACAGTTAATGAAGCTTTTATGAATATGAATAACCTAGATCTTGCAATTCAATAAATTGTGTGACATTAAAATAATAATGGTTCTATATCTTTATCAACATATCCTTTTTTATCGGTATCGGTTTTTATCAAGTTGAGGTCTACACTAGTCAAAAATATTGAGCATGATCAGAAACAGACCTCAGAAAAACCTTTTCCACATTGTCCGTGTGTATTTTCTTTTTCAAAAGTCTGATTCAGACTGTGAATTAGTTTGAAATGAAACAAAGTCCAAATCAATAATTAATTTGTCACAGTTTCAGTCGGACAAAAAACAAGTGAAGAGGTTAGTTGGCTTTCCAAGTTTACTCCAACAAGACCCAGACAAAGTTCATTGTCAGTATCCTGGTCTTATAATTTAGTTTCCTGTTTTATTTTGAAATGTATTCTCTCCTTCTGTTTTGTCTTAGTGTTTTCCCGCATGTGTGATTGTCTGTCCCGCCCTGATTCTTTCCATGTATGTGATCTTCTTGATGCTCTTTTGTGTTTGCCTGACTTCTCCAGATTTGTCTTGTCAGTTTGATTAGTCCTGTATATATGCGTGGCATTTTCCTCGGACCTTGAAAGACCTTTGCTTATCTTAGAGTAGACGTGGTCTGAGCATTGGCACATGAAATGTTTACGTCCGTGCATCAGAGGGTGTTTTACGGACTTTACCGCATATTAGTTTGGTGTGTGTGAGTGAATGAAACCTACCAGTCAAAACAATCTGATGTAAGGTGGAGTTGCTACGTCCTAACTTGTTCTGGGATCCACAGGAATAACTCCCACTGTGTTCAGCTCTGAAGTCAGTGATGTTGAAGATCTGTCCTGAAGCTTTTGGAGAGTCTTCATTCTCCTTGTACCAGGTGTAGTTAGCTGCTGGGTTAGCATCACTGCTACAGGTCAGAGTCACTGAACTGCCCTCCTCTATCTCAGCAGAGGGACTCACTGACACAGAGGGGAGCTTTGGAGCATCTGGAGGACGATATTAGGTCAGAAATGTATTAATAATTACACATGTCGTGAACCAGACTCTACCTCCACAATGGCACAAAGCAACCAACGAATCCCTACTTGTAAATACAGTGTTAGCATAAGAGAATTGCGGTTGTTAATTACTCACACAGAACATCTACAAATAGAGACGTAGAGTTGATCTCTCCATATTGATTCTCAGCCCTGCAGTAGTAGATCCCTCTGTCCTCAGAGCTGATGGAGGTGACATGATAACTTCCTACTGCTCCCTGAAACAGTGTTTGGTTCTTCTTGTTCCAGGTGTAGTTAGCTGCTGGGTTAGCATCACTGCTACAGGTCAGAGTCACTGAACTGCCCTCCTCTATCTCAGCAGAGGGACTCACTGACACAGAGGGAGCTTTGGACCATCTGGAGGAGATTAGTTTGCATGATTAATGAAAAGATTGCACCCAGCTCATCAGGAAAACTTCTCTCCATCAAGGTTCTCAAAATTAGCAGAATGTGAAATTGAAGTAAGTATGAGAACCCTGAAAGACCCTTTTCAAGTGATTAAAACTTGACAATTACAATTGATAAACTGTATTTCCTCACATTTCACATCAACAGAGATCATTTCAGATGTCCGTTTCCCCAGCTCGTTCTCAGCTGTGCAGTTATACTCTCCGGAGTCAGAAACCTGGATGGAGCTGAAGACAAGCTGTGGATCTTTAGTGAGAGGAGGACGTTTCTGATTTCCATCCTTCTTGTACCAGGTGTAGTTAGCTGCTGGGTTAGCATCACTGCTACAGGTCAGAGTCACTGAACTGCCCTCCATGATTTCATCAGAAGGACTCACTGACACAAGGGAAACTTCAGAGCATCTGGAGTAGAAAACAACAATTTGTGAAGCAAATGTTAGGTGCAAAGGAGGTTGATTCCTTAATGAGCAGTCTCTGTTATGTCGTTCAATATAATTGTTTTGTTAATTACACCGTGGACGAACTCACATAGCAAAGGAGAGCTGTAATTCTCGCGTCCTTTCAAAGCACAAGAGATGATGTCTCCAGGATAAAACTGGTCTTTATATAAAGGTCTTTCCTCTTTCATGATTCTCTCGTTGTTCTTGAACCAGACGTAGGAAACACCAGCTGGACTGCAGCTGCTGCGACACTTCAGCTCTGCATAGGTGTAAGACTGGTGGACTGTTGATGTGATCACCTGCACCTGCAGAGCTGGATATGTTTAACATTAAACATCAAAGGTGATAACCTTTAAGGTTGTAAGTGACATACTTTCAGACATCAAAAATAACAAATATAAATCTAAACTTATGATATATACAACAAACAGAACTGGTTATGGAGGTTAGCTACGAGAATCATTCAAACTTTTGTTATGGTTTAATATAAACGCTAGTTGTAAGCATTTATTTAAACTACTTTGCCAAGTGTTCACATGTTTTAAATCTTGAGGAGCTCAGGTATGAGCCATTCATGAGAACTTTTGTGTTGCAAAGAAATTGTATTTTAGAAATGTTATAAGTAAATGAACAAGCTCGTGACTATTTCACTGTAGATAACATGCTTTAAGTATATTTTGATGCTAATACATTGAATAGCTAATAGCTAACCAAATAGCTATGCTAATAGCTTTCTTACTTTTATTTAAGAAACAAATGAATGTTACTTGTAACAATGACTGTGGTTACTAATTTGTCTTAAATACTGTACATAACTTGAATCTTCTTCCTCTGATGAATTGAGATAATGTTCCTAATAATCTACAGAGAGCTATTAGGAACATTTACCCTTCTACCACCTTATTAATGTAGTGGTACAAGGGGTTTATTTTTATTTTTTTATTTTTAATGAAACTGCTGCTGCTGTGAACATCAGTGTGTGTTGATCAGTACCTGTGACAGTCAGAGTTGTACCAGGTAATCTGCTCCTCCATTCAAAGCTTGCAGTTTTGAATTTGAAGAGATACTGAACTGAATCTGAGTCTCTCAGGTCAGAGATCCTCAGAGTGGAGCGTCCTCTCTCTGTTTCAAGGATCTGAACACGACCTGCATACTGGGAGTCTTCACTAAGGTCCTCAGGTTGAGAGGGATTCTGTCCCTGATGACTACGCTCAGGACTGAACCAGAACTTAGATTAACACGTCTGCAAACTGCTGTACGTGCAGGAAATGTCCACTGATGATCCTTCGAGGGCGCAGATGCTTCTCTCAGTGTAAATTACCCTGTTACAGGTTTGACCTCTGACACCTGAAAAACAAAACAATTTAAAATGCTGTCATGAATTTGTTTTGCAAAGAAGCAGTCTTTTAGGGCACATGTGAACAATGGAAAACATAACTGTGTGCACACATTTTTTAATAAACATGCTGTAATTACTGTAAAGCCGACTGAGGTGATTTTAAAATGGTTTATATTGGGTTACACACATTGTTGGGATTCACAATAAAGTAATATTTAAATGTGTCATAAAAAGTACAGTTTGTCATAAAGAAGTCATTTAATAGTAAGTCACTAAAAAAGTCAGAAGAAGTAAGAGTATAGTATGCAACATCTCTGCAATGTTGTTATCAGCAGTATGGTTTTCTTCTGAGTCTCAGCTATTTCTGATGACCAGCTACTACTGAATAAAAAGCTTTGAAGGTAAAGTGCAATAACCTACAAGCTCCACCAGAGGGCCAGAGGGAAACACTCACACACTGGAGGAGAGGGGAAATCCTCATGTCCTTGCACAGCGCAGGAGTAGCTGGATGCAGATCCAAAGTGGTCTGAATATGAAGAGAACGTTTTTTCCGCAATTTTCAGCCCATTCTCATACCAGATGTAGGAAGAACCATGTGGCAGGCGACAACTGGTGTAACACTGGAGCTCAGACCATGAAGAGGATTTCCCCCCCTGCACCTGCACCTTCAGATCTGGATCTTTGAGGGGAAAAAAGTGTTTGTTATTTATCAAATACTCAAATCAAGGGTACAAAGTCTAAAATAAGATAAACATGAATGGATAGAGAGTTGTAAATGACAATCTATCACTTTAGTTTAGTTATGGTTTTATTTTGAAATTCTGTTCTCCCTGTGTCTGGTCTTCATTCCTGTGTTTGCCCTCCTGTGTTTCATTGTGTTCACCTGTTGCCCTTGCGTTTCTGCCTCCCCTGCCCGGCTGTGTCTTGTCCTGTGATTACCCTTCTGTGTATCTAGTCTCGTCTTCCCCTTTGCTCCATGTTCGGTCGTCGTCTTTCTTGTCACCCTCCATGTTTGTCCCTGAACTTTTTTGGTCCCGATCCTTCCTCGTGCTCCCTGGTATGGTCATGTTAGTTTTTTTGTCATCTGCTTTTTTGAATTAAAGCTCGCTTTTTGTTGAAAGTACTAGACCTTTTGTTTCATTACTGCATTTGGATCCTGCCTTACCCCAAACCCTGACACTACCTTACGCATTAACTACTGTACTGTGTTGGTATACTGTATATAACATCAGTGAGTGTTGATCAGTACCTGTGACAGTCAGAGTTGTACCAGGTAAATCACCCCCATTCAAAGTTTCGTGTTTTGAATTTGAAGAGATACCGAGCTGAATCTGAGTCTCTCAGGTCAGAGATCCTCAGAGAAGAGCCTCTTCTCCATTGTGAAAAGAGCTGAACACGACCTGCATACTGGGAGTCTTCACTAAGGTCCTCAGGTTGAGAGGGATTCTGCCACTGATGATAACGCTCAGGACTGAACCAGAATTTAGATTGAACATATACATTGCTGTACGTGCAGGAAATGTCCACTGATGACCCTTTGAAGGCACAGATGCTTCTGTCGATGTAAATCACTCTGTTACAGGTTTGACCTCTGACACCTGAAAAGAAAAAACAATTTATAATGTTGTTTTAAATGTGTTTGTACATGCTGTAAGTGATGTAAAGCCCCTGTGTTTCAAGGACCTTAACAAGAGCTGTGTACTGGCAGTCTTCACTAAGGTCCTCAGGTCGTAAAGGATTCTGCCACTGATGAGTACGCCCATGACTGAACCAGAAACCATATGTGATGGAGTGTTATATGATAGAACTGCTATACTTGTAATTAATGTCAACTAATGACCCTTTAAAGGCACAGATACTTTTGTGCCTGTAAGAGAATTGGTTGGAGATTTGACCGTCAACACCTCAAAGATAAAACATTTGTTAAACTGAGCTGATACAACTCCTTCTCTCACAGCTGTAATACAGAGCAGGTTGTTGAGTTGCTTAAAGCAGAAGTGATCCTGGAGAGTGAGGGGCCAAAAATAAAAACTTAATATAAAAAGGGGAAGTGGGTTTATTGATATTCAAAGTACTTGCAATCATTGTGCCATGGCGTGCTGTTAGTGAAAGACTGTGGAGTAAACTCACACTGTGAAGGAGACGGGAAATTCTCATGTCCTTTAAGAGCGCAGGAAAAGCTGTCAGCTGAATCAAAATAGACTGAAAAAGAAGATGTTTCTGCCCGAATTTTCTGTCCGTTCTTGTACCAGATGTAGGAAGGATCATGAGGTAAAATACATCTGCTGTGACACTGAAGCTCTGCTTTGGAAATACTCTGGTGGATCATTGTTTCCATGACCTTGACCCGTAGATCTGAGAAGGAAACAACAAATGAAATAATAATGATTATATTCATATAAATACCCCAAAGCATTCACAGCATCTATAATGGGTGTTGTTTCACCCCATGGTTCATTATATAGTAGCTATTGAATACAATGAAGACAATATCAACCAAAAACATACAGAGATGTCACACACACACAGACACACACACACACACACACACACACACACACACACACACACACACACACACACACACACACACAAAACTTCCATTGCAGGAAATATCACACTAAGTTCTTTATCAAACATTCACAGCACAGTACACATTTAACATGTATATTAAAAAAAGTTACCTGTGACAGACAAAGTGACTCCTGGTGAAGCAGTATATGTATCGTAGTTTGTTATGAACTGAACATGTACTTAGCTGAGTCGCTCTCTCTCAGGTTTTTGATTCTCAGAGTGCAGTTGTTGTTTTCAAAGTGATACTCTACACGACCTGCATACTCTGAGGCTGTTCTCAGATCTACACGTTCACCATCTTTCTTCTGAGTAAACCAGAAGGTTTCCTGTACTGTGTTTTCATGGCCATATATTCTGGATGGGTATCTGTAGCTGCAGCTTATCTCCACTGTTGATCCTTTCACTGCACAGATCTCAGTAGAAGAGTAAGTCACTCCCCAGCCATACTGACCCTGAACCGCTGTAACACAGAGCACATCAGAAACTAATTCAGTAAATTAGACAAAGTGGATCAAATTACTGATGTGATTTTGGGCAATGGAAACATAGACAAGCTTAAAATGACCCAACTATCAGCAGTCATTATCAAAAACACGTCCTGATAATGCGTCTATCTAACTATGCCTAAACTAGAATATAGAATACAAGTTTGTATTATATTTGATCAGTTTTGGGTACGTGGGAATTGTCAACAAATTGTATAAAAGGTGTTTTGTGTCAACAAACCATTTATAGAAAGACATAAAGAGCATAAAGACATACAGAGACACACTGTCTAATGACCTACAATGATATACAAGTACAACAGCCGAATGAAAATAAAAGAAACAACTATCTATTTATAACATATCTCTCTTTGAGGTGCTTTGAATAAGTGTGGTAAAGGTTGTACAATGTTAATGTGGATATATATTACCTGGCATACAGAGAAGGAAGACAAAAAATCCACTCGCTGTTAAAATCATAGCGGCTCCTCTCGTCTCCGTGCGGCTATAAAATAAAGAAGATTGACAAGAAAACAGTTCTACATAAACTTAAAGGAAGTTCTCTTGAACCTTAACGTCCTTCTGTGGGCTTGAGAGTGAAAAGGAGACTGAAAGCAGGTTCAAAATATACTTCCTTCCTCTTTACAGTATTTAAATGAACAGCTTGTTTTGCAAAAAAGGTGTTGTGGCCAAAAGAAACCTTTATAAAGACCACCTCTCTTATTTCTCATGTCTTCCTTTTTTGTAAAAGAAAGCTAAATGAAGTTTCTAAACCAATGGGCTGTCAGGTAATCTCAGCAGTGAACAAAGTAACTATACTACTATCATTCACAAAGAGACAAGGGAAAGTTTGCAATACTACTTTTCCCATCAAAGAAATCTAAAGTAGAAAAGCACATGAGTCAAAATAGATGAACAGTCTGCAGCACAAACTGCAGCTTAACTAAACTACATGTCCCACAATGATAAGCAGGACTGTGGCTGTGGGAGCAGTTTTGTTTGTCATCCCGTACCCCCATAAATGTTTTTCTTTAATGATATCATAAAAGGAAAGACTAAATACGACTAGCTGCCACACATTAATAAAACATCACCAAGCAGCTTCATTATTATAGCTTTTATTCAATGGTTCAAATGAGTATGCCTAACATAACAAGAGCTCAAATATAAAGTACTGTTGACAAAGGTTTTATAAGTACAACATGATTTAGCAAAACACATCGGTCTGTATACTCTTCATTTCAAATTGAAAGGTTGTCTCATGTTTTACAAGTTAACGAGTAAATTGTTCTCTTTTTGGTAAAATGGAAAGTAAAAACTATTTTGATGTCTCTAACTCCCTCTGAATATTGACATGTAGAGTCGTATCTATCTACTCCGTGCTTAAACACCAATCCAGAGAACAAAGAAAAGGTTTAAAAAGTGTGTCCTTGCTTCTGTACATTTCATTAAATAGGCCATTTAATATACATTATGTTTACAATAAAAGGCATTAATTAAGCTACATAGTGATTAGAGCCAATGCTCACACACAACAAGCTGAAGTCATATATCTTCTCAGAAAGAATCCAATAGGAGCCAGAGTGTTCCATAGGGATGTCACTATGTTAAGGAAGCAAACAAAGGAGTCCAATGGAGAAACTCCCTCTGGAGGGAACACAGGGATGTTAGCCTTTGCAGACCATTTACATGCACACAAACCTATAGAACACACTACAGTGAAGGGGAAACCCACTAGGGTCCCTTTAATCAAAATGATGGGCTGTAGATTCCTACTGTGTCCTGGTTTTGTTGATTGTGCTGTACAATGCAGTCGAGTCCTCCGTGGCAGACATCTGACTTCTGTTTTCAAAGAGAAACATTTATTTAGGAGTTTTGCAGATTAGATATCGAACAAATGGCCAAACAGTGGTTGGAAAACACGTAAAATCACATCAGGCAGATGCAACCGTGAAACGTGTTGATTGTCTTCCAAGTAATGTCATCGTTAAACTCAGGGTAATGTTCCCGTGAGAGTATCTACTCACCTCGGGGCAGCGCTGTTAAATTTGACCTCAGCGTACACAACACTATCCTCGATGTTGGAGGAGAGAGGATCTGCCTGGTTTTTGGAGAACTGGACACTGGCATAGAGAAGCTCCTCCTGAGGACTCTGAAGGGCAGATATTCCTAAAGGGGTTTGGGTCTGTGTTGAGAGGGAATATGTGAAGGTTAAGAATACCCAATGTTCCCTAAAACAATCTTGAACTTGACTTGAAGCTCTGTCTTGGAGCGGCAGTAGCTCAGTGTGTTGGCTTGGGAACGGAACAATTGCTGATTCAAGTCCTGATTGGACCAAAAAAACTCAATGGAGACTCGTGCCAGTTTACTCTTTGGGACTCTTTTTCTACTTTAAATGCATCTTTTAAGACATAAAGAGTTTTTGTGGAGCCCAGCGATAAGATAAGATAAGATAAGATAAGGTAAGGTAAGATAAGATAAGATAAGATAAGAGCCACAAAAACACAACAAACACAGCAGCATAGCAGCAAAACTGTACACTAAAAGCGCAGTAAGAAGAGCAATCAAACATCTACAGGAAACATGAAACATAGAGGGTCACAGAAATAATGCAAATATTACCAGTAATCAGTAGTGCAACAAATACAAAATCAAATCTGAACTGAACTGTGGAAACCTTTTTTGCTTTTGTTGATTAGTATTCCTTCTCACCTGTTTGCTGTTGTCCGGTGGCTCTCCGGGCTCAGATGATCGTTTGGCAGCTTTCTTCTTCCTGGTTAGAATAATTAAAATGGAAGTTTTAGCAATGTGCTAAGCTGATTAATGAAGACAATATATTTCATGGTACTTTTATTGGTCATTGTCCTTTCCTAATAACACCATGCAGTCAAATATCCAAGATAATTGCTGACTTCTGGAAAGCACTAAATTATACAAACACACAAGTTTGAACTATTTCCTGGTGTTCCTGACTGGGGGACCTGCTTTCATAAAAGACAGACTCATTGTTACATTTCAAGACCAAACACCTTTCTGCTTTCACATTCCCACACATTGAACCCTCCATCTTGGGTAACCATTACATGACATGTCACTTGTTAGATGCTTTATCCAGAGCGACTTACATACTCTCAATACTGTGGACAATCTCCACAGGTGCAATTTGGGCTGAAGTGTCCAATAACGATAAGCTGACTGCAGTGGGAGTGGAACCAGCGCTATAGATAAGAGATAACTTTACAGTGTTGTCCTAATTTACATATTTGATTGCCCAATATTATCAAAAATATATTGCATACCGTGTTTAGTGCTTTCACTAAACATTACCTTAATGAAAGTGGACTGCTTACCTAAACAATAAAAATATAGAGAGGAGGATGACTGCCAGGACAACAGCAGTGGTGATTCCAGCAGCTCTAGATTTCCTTGCTCCTATGACAAGACGGAAAACACTGACAGTTAATGAAGCTTTTATGAATATGAATAACCTAGATCTTGCAATTCAATAAATTGTGTGACATTAAAATAATAATGGTTCTATATCTTTATCAACATATCCTTTTTTATCGGTATCGGTTTTTATCAAGTTGAGGTCTACACTAGTCAAAAATATTGAGCATGATCAGAAACAGACCTCAGAAAAACCTTTTCCACATTGTCCGTGTGTATTTTCTTTTTCAAAAGTCTGATTCAGACTGTGAATTAGTTTGAAATGAAACAAAGTCCAAATCAATAATTAATTTGTCACAGTTTCAGTCGGACACAAAAAACAAGTGAAGAGGTTAGTTGGCTTTCCAAGTTTACTCCAACAAGACCCAGACAAAGTTCATTGTCAGTATCCTGGTCTTATAATTTAGTTTCCTGTTTTATTTTGAAATGTATTCTCTCCTTCTGTTTTGTCTTAGTGTTTTCCCGCATGTGTGATTGTCTGTCCCGCCCTGATTCTTTCCATGTATGTGATCTTCTTGATGCTCTTTTGTGTTTGCCTGACTTCTCCAGATTTGTCTTGTCAGTTTGATTAGTCCTGTATATATGCTAGGCATTTTCCTCGGACCTTGAAAGACCTTTGCTTATCTTAGAGTAGACGTGGTCTGAGCATTGGCACATGAAATGTTTACGTCCGTGCATCAGAGGGTGTTTTACGGACTTTACCGCATATTAGTTTGGTGTGTGTGAGTGAATGAAACCTACCAGTCAAAACAATCTGATGTAAGGTGGAGTTGCTACGTCCTAACTTGTTCTGGGATCCACAGGAATAACTCCCACTGTGTTCAGCTCTGAAGTCAGTGATGTTGAAGATCTGTCCTGAAGCTTTTGGAGAGTCTTCATTCTCCTTGTACCAGGTGTAGTTAGCTGCTGGGTTAGCATCACTGCTACAGGTCAGAGTCACTGAACTGCCCTCCTCTATCTCAGCAGAGGGACTCACTGACACAGAGGGGAGCTTTGGAGCATCTGGAGGACGATATTAGGTCAGAAATGTATTAATAATTACACATGTCGTGAACCAGACTCTACCTCCACAATGGCACAAAGCAACCAACGAATCCCTACTTGTAAATACAGTGTTAGCATAAGAGAATTGCGGTTGTTAATTACTCACACAGAACATCTACAAATAGAGACGTAGAGTTGATCTCTCCATATTGATTCTCAGCCCTGCAGTAGTAGATCCCTCTGTCCTCAGAGCTGATGGAGGTGACATGATAACTTCCTACTGCTCCCTGAAACAGTGTTTGGTTCTTCTTGTTCCAGGTGTAGTTAGCTGCTGGGTTAGCATCACTGCTACAGGTCAGAGTCACTGAACTGCCCTCCTCTATCTCAGCAGAGGGACTCACTGACACAGAGGGGAGCTTTGGACCATCTGGAGGAGATTAGTTTGCATGATTAATGAAAAGATTGCACCCAGCTCATCAGGAAAACTTCTCTCCATCAAGGTTCTCAAAATTAGCAGAATGTGAAATTGAAGTAAGTATGAGAACCCTGAAAGACCCTTTTCAAGTGATTAAAACTTGACAATTACAATTGATAAACTGTATTTCCTCACATTTCACATCAACAGAGATCATTTCAGATGTCCGTTTCCCCAGCTCGTTCTCAGCTGTGCAGTTATACTCTCCGGAGTCAGAAACCTGGATGGTGCTGAAGACAAGCTGTGGATCTTTAGTGAGAGGAGGACGTTTCTGATTTCCATCCTTCTTGTACCAGGTGTAGTTAGCTGCTGGGTTAGCATCACTGCTACAGGTCAGAGTCACTGAACTGCCCTCCATGATTTCATCAGAAGGACTCACTGACACAAGGGAAACTTCAGAGCATCTGGAGTAGAAAACAACAATTTGTGAAGCAAATGTTAGGTGCAAAGGAGGTTGATTCCTTAATGAGCAGTCTCTGTTATGTCGTTCAATATAATTGTTTTGTTAATTACACCGTGGACGAACTCACATAGCAAAGGAGAGCTGTAATTCTCGCGTCCTTTCAAAGCACAAGAGATGATGTCTCCAGGATAAAACTGGTCTTTATATAAAGGTCTTTCCTCTTTCATGATTCTCTCGTTGTTCTTGAACCAGACGTAGGAAACACCAGCTGGACTGCAGCTGCTGCGACACTTCAGCTCTGCATAGGTGTAAGACTGGTGGACTGTTGATGTGATCACCTGCACCTGCAGAGCTGGATATGTTTAACATTAAACATCAAAGGTGATAACCTTTAAGGTTGTAAGTGACATACTTTCAGACATCAAAAATAACAAATATAAATCTAAACTTATGATATATACAACAAACAGAACTGGTTATGGAGGTTAGCTACGAGAATCATTCAAACTTTTGTTATGGTTTAATATAAACGCTAGTTGTAAGCATTTATTTAAACTACTTTGCCAAGTGTTCACATGTTTTAAATCTTGAGGAGCTCAGGTATGAGCCATTCATGAGAACTTTTGTGTTGCAAAGAAATTGTATTTTAGAAATGTTATAAGTAAATGAACAAGCTCGTGACTATTTCACTGTAGATAACATGCTTTAAGTATATTTTGATGCTAATACATTGAATAGCTAATAGCTAACCAAATAGCTATGCTAATAGCTTTCTTACTTTTATTTAAGAAACAAATGAATGTTACTTGTAACAATGTGGTATTACTAATTTGTCTTAAATACTGTACATAACTTGAATCTTCTTCCTCTGATGAATTGAGATAATGTTCCTAATAATCTACAGAGAGCTATTAGGAACATTTACCCTTCTACCACCTTATTAATGTAGTGGTACAAGGGGTTTATTTTTATTTTTTTATTTTTAATGAAACTGCTGCTGCTGTGAACATCAGTGTGTGTTGATCAGTACCTGTGACAGTCAGAGTTGTACCAGGTAATCTGCTCCTCCATTCAAAGCTTGCAGTTTTGAATTTGAAGAGATACTGAACTGAATCTGAGTCTCTCAGGTCAGAGATCCTCAGAGTGGAGCGTCCTCTCTCTGTTTCAAGGATCTGAACACGACCTGCATACTGGGAGTCTTCACTAAGGTCCTCAGGTTGAGAGGGATTCTGTCCCTGATGACTACGCTCAGGACTGAACCAGAACTTAGATTAAACGTCTGCAAACTGCTGTACGTGCAGGAAATGTCCACTGATGATCCTTTGGGGGCGCAGATGCTTCTCTCAGTGTAAATTACCCTGTTACAGGTTTGACCTCTGACACCTGAAAAACAAAACAATTTAAAATGCTGTCAGTGAATTTGTTTTGCAAAGAAGCAGTCTTTTAGGGCACATGTGAACAATGGAAAACATAACTGTGTGCACACATTTTTTAATAAACATGCTGTAATTACTGTAAAGCCGACTGAGGTGATTTTAAAATGGTTTATATTGGGTTACACACATTGTTGGGATTCACAATAAAGTAATATTTAAATGTGTCATAAAAAGTACAGTTTGTCATAAAGAAGTCATTTAATAGTAAGTCACTAAAAAAGTCAGAAGAAGTAAGAGTATAGTATGCAACATCTCTGCAATGTTGTTATCAGCAGTATGGTTTTCTTCTGAGTCTCAGCTATTTCTGATGACCAGCTACTACTGAATAAAAAGCTTTGAAGGTAAAGTGCAATAACCTACAAGCTCCACCAGAGGGCCAGAGGGAAACACTCACACACTGGAGGAGAGGGGAAATCCTCATGTCCTTGCACAGCAGGAGTAGCTGGATGCAGATCCAAAGTGGTCTGAATATGAAGAGAACGTTTTTTCCGCAATTTTCAGCCCATTCTCATACCAGATGTAGGAAGAACCATGTGGCAGGCGACAACTGGTGTAACACTGGAGCTCAGACCATGAAGAGGATTTCCCCCCCTGCACCTGCACCTTCAGATCTGGATCTTTGAGGGGAAAAAAGTGTTTGTTATTTATCAAATACTCAAATCAAGGGTACAAAGTCTAAAATAAGATAAACATGAATGGATAGAGAGTTGTAAATGACAATCTATCACTTTAGTTTAGTTATGGTTTTATTTTGAAATTCTGTTCTCCCTGTGTCTGGTCTTCATTCCTGTGTTTGCCCTCCTGTGTTTCATTGTGTTCACCTGTTGCCCTTGCGTTTCTGCCTCCCCTGCCCGGCTGTGTCTTGTCCTGTGATTACCCTTCTGTGTATCTAGTCTCGTCTTCCCCTTTGCTCCATGTTCGGTCGTCGTCTTTCTTGTCACCCTCCATGTTTGTCCCTGAACTTTTTTGGTCCCGATCCTTCCTCGTGCTCCCTGGTATGGTCATGTTAGTTTTTTTGTCATCTGCTTTTTTGAATTAAAGCTCGCTTTTTGTTGAAAGTACTAGACCTTTTGTTTCATTACTGCATTTGGATCCTGCCTTACCCCAAACCCTGACACTACCTTACGCATTAACTACTGTACTGTGTTGGTATACTGTATATAACATCAGTGAGTGTTGATCAGTACCTGTGACAGTCAGAGTTGTACCAGGTAAATCACTCCCCCATTCAAAGTTTCGTGTTTTGAATTTGAAGAGATACCGAGCTGAATCTGAGTCTCTCAGGTCAGAGATCCTCAGAGAAGAGCCTCTTCTCCATTGTGAAAAGAGCTGAACACGACCTGCATACTGGGAGTCTTCACTAAGGTCCTCAGGTTGAGAGGGATTCTGCCACTGATGATAACGCTCAGGACTGAACCAGAATTTAGATTGAACATATACATTGCTGTACGTGCAGGAAATGTCCACTGATGACCCTTTGAAGGCACAGATGCTTCTGTCGATGTAAATCACTCTGTTACAGGTTTGACCTCTGACACCTGAAAAATAAAAACAATTTATAATGTTGTTTTAAATGTGTTTGTACATGCTGTAAGTGATGTAAAGCCCCTGTGTTTCAAGGACCTTAACAAGAGCTGTGTACTGGCAGTCTTCACTAAGGTCCTCAGGTCGTAAAGGATTCTGCCACTGATGAGTACGCCCATGACTGAACCAGAAACCATATGTGATGGAGTGTTATATGATAGAACTGCTATACTTGTAATTAATGTCAACTAATGACCCTTTAAAGGCACAGATACTTTTGTGCCTGTAAGAGAATTGGTTGGAGATTTGACCGTCAACACCTCAAAGATAAAACATTTGTTAAACTGAGCTGATACAACTCCTTCTCTCACAGCTGTAATACAGAGCAGGTTGTTGAGTTGCTTAAAGCAGAAGTGATCCTGGAGAGTGAGGGGCCAAAAATAAAAACTTAATATAAAAAGGGGAAGTGGGTTTATTGATATTCAAAGTACTTGCAATCATTGTGCCATGGCGTTCTGTTAGTGAAAGACTGTGGAGTAAACTCACACTGTGAAGGAGACGGGAAATTCTCATGTCCTTTAAGAGCGCAGGAAAAGCTGTCAGCTGAATCAAAATAGACTGAAAAAGAAGAAGATGTTTCTGCCCGAATTTTCTGTCCGTTCTTGTACCAGATGTAGGAAGGATCATGAGGTAAAATACATCTGCTGTGACACTGAAGCTCTGCTTTGGAAATACTCTGGTGGATCATTGTTGCCATGACCTTGACCAGTAGATCTGAGAAGGAACAACAAATGAAATAATAATGATTTATATTCATATAAATACCCCAAAGCATTCACAGCATCTATAATGGGTGTTGTTTCACCCCATGGTTCATTATATAGTAGCTATTGAATACAATGAAGACAATATCAACCAAAAACATACAGAGATGTCACACACACACACAGACACACACACACACACACACACACACACACACACACACACACACACACACACACACACACAAAACTTCCATTGCAGGAAATATCACACTAAGTTCTTTATCAAACATTCACAGCACAGTACACATTTAACATTTATATGACAAAGTTACCTGTGACAGACAAAGTGACTCCTGGTGAAGCAGTATATGTATCGTAGTTTGTTATGAACCTGAACATGTACTTAGCTGAGTCGCTCTCTCTCAGGTTTTTGATTCTCAGAGTGCAGTTGTTGTTTTCAAAGTGATCCTCTACACGACCTGCATACTCTGAGGCTGTTCTCAGATCTACACGTTCACCATCTTTCTTCTGAGTAAACCAGAAGGTTTCCTGTACTGTGTTTTCATGGCCATATATTCTGGATGGGTATCTGTAGCTGCAGCTTATTTCCACTGTTGATCCTTTCACTGCACAGATCTCAGTAGAAGAGTAAGTCACTCCCCAGCCATACTGACCCTGAACCGCTGTAACACAGAGCACATCAGAAACTAATTCAGTAAATTAGACAAAGTGGATCAAATTACTGATGTGATTTTGGGCAATGGAAACATAGACAAGCTTAAAATGACCCAACTATCAGCAGTCATTATCAAAAACACGTCCTGATAATGCGTCTATCTAACTATGCCTAAACTAGAATATAGAATACAAGTTTGTTTATATTTGATCAGTTTTGGGTACGTGGGAATTGTCAACAAATTGTATAAAAGGTGTATTTTGTGTCAACAAACCATTTATAGAAAGACATAAAGAGCATAAAGACATACAGAGACACACTGTCTAATGACCTACAATGATATACAAGTACAACAGTCGAATGAAAATAAAAGAAACAACTATCTATTTATAACATATCTCTCTTTGAGGTGCTTTGAATAAGTGTGGTAAAGGTTGTACAATGTTAATGTGGATATATATTACCTGGCATACAGAGAAGGAAGACAACAAATCCACTCGCTGTTAAAATCATAGCGGCTCCTCTCGTCTCCGTGCGGCTATAAAATAAAGAAGATTGACAAGAAAACAGTTCTACATAAACTTAAAGGAAGTTCTCTTGAACCTTAACGTCCTTCTGTGGGCTTGAGAGTGAAAAGGAGACTGAAAGCAGGTTCAAAATAATACTTCCTTCCTCTTTACAGTATTTAAATGAACAGCTTGTTTTGCAAAAAAGGTGTTGTGGCCAAAAGAAACCTTTATAAAGACCACCTCTCTTATTTCTCATGTCTTCCTTTTTTGTAAAAGAAAGCTAAATGAAGTTTCTAAACCAATGGGCTGTCAGGTAATCTCAGCAGTGAACAAAGTAACTATACTACTATCATTCACAAAGAGACAAGGGAAAGTTTGCAATACTACTTTTCCCATCAAAGAAATCTAAAGTAGAAAAGCACATGAGTCAAAATAGATGAACAGTCTGCAGCACAAACTGCAGCTTAACTAAACTACATGTCCCACAATGATAAGCAGCACTGTGGCTGTGGGAGCAGTTTTGTTTGTCATCCCGTACCCCCATAAATGTTTTTCTTTAATGATATCATAAAAGGAAAGACTAAATACGACTAGCTGCCACACATTAATAAAACATCACCAAGCAGCTTCATTATTATAGCTTTTATTCAATGGTTCAAATGAGTATGCCTAACATAACAAGAGCTCAAATATAAAGTACTGTTGACAAAGGTTTTATAAGTACAACATGATTTAGCAAAACACATCGGTCTGTATACTCTTCATTTCAAATTGAAAGGTTGTCTCATGTTTTACAAGTTAACGAGTTAAATTGTTCTCTTTTTGGTAAAATGGAAAGTAAAAACTATTTTGATGTCTCTAACTCCCTCTGAATATTGACATGTAGAGTCGTATCTATCTACTCCGTGCTTAAACACCAATCCAGAGAACAAAGAAAAGGTTTAAAAAGTGTGTCCTTGCTTCTGTACATTTCATTAAATAGGCCATTTAATATACATTATGTTTACAATAAAAGGCATTAATTAAGCTACATAGTGATTAGAGCCAATTCTCACACACAACAAGCTGAAGACATATGTCTTCTCAGAAAGAATCCAATAGGAGCCAGAGTGTTCCATAGGGATGTCACTATGTTAAGGAAGCAAACAAAGGAGTCCAATGGAGAAACTCCCTCTGGAGGGAACACAGGGATGTTAGCCTTTGCAGACCATTTACATGCACACAAACCTATAGAACACACTACAGTGAAGGGGAAACCCAATAGGGTCCCTTTAATCAAAATGATGGGCTGTAGATTCCTGCTGTGTCCTGGTTTTGTTGATTGTGCTGTACAATGCAGTCGAGTCCTCCGTGGCAGACATCTGACTTCTGTTTTTCAAAGAGAAACATTTATTTAGGAGTTTTGCAGATTAGATATCGAACAAATGGCCAAACAGTGGTTGGAAAACACGTAAAATCACATCAGGCAGATGCAACCGTGAACAGGTGTTGATTGTATTCCAAGTAATGTCATCGTTAAACTCAGGGTAATGTTCCCGTGAGAGTATCTACTCACCTCGGGGCAGCGCTGTTAAATTTGACCTCAGCGTACACAACACTATCCTCGATGTTGGAGGAGAGAGGATCTGCCTGGTTTTTGGAGAACTGGACACTGGCATAGAGAAGCTCCTCCTGAGGACTCTGAAGGGCAGATATTCCTAAAGGGGTTTGGGTCTGTGTTGAGAGGGAATATGTGAAGGTTAAGAATACCCAATGTTCCCTAAAACAATCTTGAACTTGACTTGAAGCTCTGTCTTGGAGCGGCAGTAGCTCAGTGTGTTGGCTTGGGAACGGAACAATTGCTGATTCAAGTCCTGATTGGACCAAAAAAACTCAATGGAGACTCGTGCCAGTTTACTCTTTGGGACACTTTTTCTACTTTAATGCATCTTTTAAGACATAAAGAGCTTTTGTGGAGCCCAGCGATAAGATAAGATAAGATAAGATAAGATAAGATAAGATAAGACAAGACAAGACAAGACAAGACAAGACAAGACAAGGTAAGGTAAGGTAAGGTAAGGTAAGGTAAGGTAAGGTAAGGTAAGGTAAGGTAAGATAAGATAAGATAAGACAAGACAAGACAAGACAAGACAAGTAAGGTAAGGTAAGGTAAGGTAAGGTAAGGTAAGATAAGATAAGATAAGACAAGACAAGACAAGACAAGGTAAGGTAAGGTAAGGTAAGGTAAGGTAAGGTAAGATAAGACAAGACAAGACAAGACAAGTAAGGTAAGGTAAGATAAGATAAGATAAGATAAGGTAAGATAAGACTTTATTCATCCTGAAGGAAATTGTTGAGCCAGAGCCACAAAAACACAACAAACACAGCAGCATAGCAGCAAAACTGTACACTAAAAGTGCAGTAAGAAAAGCAATCAAACATCTACAGGAAACATGAAACATAGAGGGTCACAGAAATAATGCAAATATTACCAGTAATCAGTAGTGCAACAAATACAAAATCAAATCTGAACTGAACTGTGGAAACCTTTTTTGCTTTTGTTGATTAGTATTCCTTCTCACCTGTTTGCTGTTGTCCGGTGGCTCTCCGGGCTCAGATGATCGTTTGGCAGCTTTCTTCTTCCTGGTTAGAATAATTAAACATGGAAGTTTTAGAAATGTGCCAAACTGATTACTGAAGACAATATATTTCATGGTACTTTTATTGGTCATTGTCCTTTCCTAATAACACCATGCAGTCAAATATCCAAGATAATTGCTGACTTCTGGAAAGCACTAAATTATACAAACACACAAGTTTGAACTATGTCATGGTGTTCCTGACTGGGGGACCTGCTTTCATAAAAGACAGACTCATTGTTACATTTCAAGACCAAACACCTTTCTGCTTTCACATTCCCACACATTAACCCTCCATCTTGGGTAACCATTACATGACATGTCACTTGTTAGATGCTTTTATCCAGAGCGACTTACATACTCTCAATACTGTGGACAATCTCCACAGGTGCAATTTGGGCTGAAGTGTCCAATAACGATAAGCTGACTGCAGTGGGAGTGGAACCAGCGCTATAGATAAGAGATAACTTTACAGTGTTGTCCTAATTTACATATTTGATTGCTCAATATTATCAAAAATATATTGCATACCGTGTTTAGTGCTTTCACTAAACATTACCTTAATGAAAGTCGACTGCTTACCTAATCAATACAAATATAGAGAGGAGGATGACTGCCAGGACAACAGCAGTGGTGATTCCAGCAGCTCTAGATTTCCATGCTCCTATGACAAGACGGAAAACACTGACAGTTAATGAAGCTTTTATGAATATGAATAACCTAGATCTTGCAATTCAATAAATTGTGTGACAGTAAAATAATAATGGTTCTATATCTTTATCAACATATCCTTTTTTATCGGTATCGGTTTTTATCAAGTTGAGGTCTACACTAGTCAAAAATATTGAGCATGATCAGAAACAGACCTCAGAAAAACCTTTTCCATATTTCCGTGTGTATTTTCTTTTTCAAAAGTCTGATTCAGACTGTGAATTAGTTTGAAATGAAACAAAGTCCAAATCAATAATTAATTTGTCACAGTTTCAGTCGGACACAAAAAACAAGTGAAGAGGTTAGTTGGCTTTCCAAGTTTACTCCAACAAGACCCAGACAAAGTTCATTGTCAGTATCCTGGTCTTATAATTTAGTTTCCTGTTTTATTTTGAAATGTATTCTCTCCTTCTGTTTTGTCTTAGTGTTTTCCCGCATGTGTGATTGTCTGTCCCGCCCTGATTCTTTCCATGTATGTGATCTTCTTGATGCTCTTTTGTGTTTGCCTGACTTCTCCAGATTTGTCTTGTCAGTTTGATTAGTCCTGTATATATGCGTGGCATTTTCCTCGGACCTTGAAAGACCTTTGCTTATCTTAGAGTAGACGTGGTCTGAGCATTGGCACATGAAATGTTTACGTCCGTGCATCAGAGGGTGTTTTACGGACTTTACCGCATATTAGTTTGGTGTGTGTGAGTGAATGAAACCTACCAGTCAAAACAATCTGATGTAAGGTGGAGTTGCTACGTCCTAACTTGTTCTGGGATCCACAGGAATAACTCCCACTGTGTTCAGCTCTGAAGTCAGTGATGTTGAAGATCTGTCCTGAAGCTTTTGGAGAGTCTTCATTCTCCTTGTACCAGGTGTAGTTAGCTGCTGGGTTAGCATCACTGCTACAGGTCAGAGTCACTGAACTGCCCTCCTCTATCTCAGCAGAGGGACTCACTGACACAGAGGGGAGCTTTGGAGCATCTGGAGGACGATATTAGGTCAGAAATGTATTAATAATTACACATGTCGTGAACCAGACTCTACCTCCACAATGGCACAAAGCAACCAACGAATCCCTACTTGTAAATACAGTGTTAGCATAAGAGAATTGCTGTTGTTAATTACTCACACAGAACATCTACAAATAGAGACGTAGAGTTGATCTCTCCATATTGATTCTCAGCCCTGCAGTAGTAGATCCCTCTGTCCTCAGAGCTGATGGAGGTGACATGATAACTTCCTACTGCTCCCTGAAACAGTGTTTGGTTCTTCTTGTTCCAGGTGTAGTTAGCTGCTGGGTTAGCATCACTGCTACAGGTCAGAGTCACTGAACTGCCCTCCTCTATCTCAGCAGAGGGTCTCACTGACACAGAGGGAAGCTTTGGACCATCTGGAGGAGATTAGTTTGCATGATTAATGAAAAGATTGCACCCAGCTCATCAGGAAAACTTCTCTCCATCAAGGTTCTCAAAATTAGCAGAATGTGAAATTGAAGTAAGTATGAGAACCCTGAAAGACCCTTTTCAAGTGATTAAAACTTGACAATTACAATTGATAAACTGTATTTCCTCACATTTCACATCAACAGAGATCATTTCAGATGTCCGTTTCCCCAGCTCGTTCTCAGCTGTGCAGTTATACTCTCCGGAGTCAGAAACCTGGATGGAGCTGAAGACAAGCTGTGGATCTTTAGTGAGAGGAGGACGTTTCTGATTTCCATCCTTCTTGTACCAGGTGTAGTTAGCTGCTGGGTTAGCATCACTGCTACAGGTCAGAGTCACTGAACTGCCCTCCATGATTTCATCAGAAGGACTCACTGACACAGAGGGAAACTTCAGAGCATCTGGAGTAGAAAACAACAATTTTGTGAAGCAAATGTTAGGTGCAAAGGAGGTTGATTCCTTAATGAGCAGTCTCTGTTATGTCGTTCAATATAATTGTTTTGTTAATTACACCGTGGACGAACTCACATAGCAAAGGAGAGCTGTAATTCTCGCGTCCTTTCAAAGCACAAGAGATGATGTCTCCAGGATAAAACTGGTCTTTATATAAAGGTCTTTCCTCTTTCATGATTCTCTCGTTGTTCTTGAACCAGACGTAGGAAACACCAGCTGGACTGCAGCTGCTGCGACACTTCAGCTCTGCATAGGTGTAAGACTGGTGGACTGTTGATGTGATCACCTGCACCTGCAGAGCTGGATATGTTTAACATTAAACATCAAAGGTGATAACCTTTAAGGTTGTAAGTGACATACTTTCAGACATCAAAAATAACAAATATAAATCTAAACTTATGATATATACAACAAACAGAACTGGTTATGGAGGTTAGCTACGAGAATCATTCAAACTTTTGTTATGGTTTAATATAAACGCTAGTTGTAAGCATTTATTTAAACTACTTTGCCAAGTGTTCACATGTTTTAAATCTTGAGGAGCTCAGGTATGAGCCATTCATGAGAACTTTTGTGTTGCAAAGAAATTGTATTTTAGAAATGTTATAAGTAAATGAACAAGCTCGTGACTATTTCACTGTAGATAACATGCTTTAAGTATATTTTGATGCTAATACATTGAATAGCTAATAGCTAACCAAATAGCTATGCTAATAGCTTTCTTACTTTTATTTAAGAAACAAATGAATGTTACTTGTAACAATGTTATGTGGTGTACTAATTTGTCTTAAATACTGTACATAACTTGAATCTTCTTCCTCTGATGAATTGAGATAATGTTCCTAATAATCTACGGAGAGCTATTAGGAACATTTACCCTTCTACCACCTTATTAATGTAGTGGTACAAGGGGTTTATTTTTATTTTTTTATTTTTAATGAAACTGCTGCTGCTGTGAACATCAGTGTGTGTTGATCAGTACCTGTGACAGTCAGAGTTTACCAGGTAATCTGCTCCTCCATTCAAAGCTTGCAGTTTTGAATTGGAAGAGATACTGAACTGAATCTGAGTCTCTCAGGTCAGAGATCCTCAGAGTGGAGCGTCCTCTCTCTGTTTCAAGGATCTGAACACGACCTGCATACTGGGAGTCTTCACTAAGGTCCTCAGGTTGAGAGGGATTCTGTCCCTGATGACTACGCTCAGGACTGAACCAGAACTTAGATCTAACATCATCTTCAAAGCTGCTGTACGTGCAGGAAATGTCCACTGATGATCCTTTTAAGGTGCAGATGCTTCTCTCAGTGTAAATTACTCTGTTACAGGTTTGACCTCTGACACCTGAAAAACAAAACAATTTAAAATGCTGTCAATGAATTTGTTTTGCAAAGAAGCAGTCTTTTAGGGCACATGTGAACAATGGAAAACATAACTGTGTGCACACATTTTTTAATAAACATGCTGTAATTACTGTAAAGCCGACTGAGGTGATTTTAAAATGGTTTATATTGGGTTACACACATTGTTGGGATTCACAATAAAGTAATATTTAAATGTGTCATAAAAAGTACAGTTTGTCATAAAGAAGTCATTTAATAGTAAGTCACTAAAAAAGTCAGAAGAAGTAAGAGTATAGTATGCAACATCTCTGCAATGTTGTTATCAGCAGTATGGTTTTCTTCTGAGTCTCAGCTATTTCTGATGACCAGCTACTACTGAATAAAAAGCTTTGAAGGTAAAGTGCAATAACCTACAAGCTCCACCAGAGGGCCAGAGGGAAACACTCACACACTGGAGGAGAGGGGAAATCCTCATGTCCTTGCACAGCGCAGGAGTAGCTGGATGCAGATCCAAAGTGGTCTGAATATGAAGAGAACGTTTTTTCCGCAATTTTCAGCCCATTCTCATACCAGATGTAGGAAGAACCATGTGGCAGGCGACAACTGGTGTAACACTGGAGCTCAGACCATGAAGAGGATTTCCCCCCCTGCACCTGCACCTTCAGATCTGGATCTTTGAGGGGAAAAAAGTGTTTGTTATTTATCAAATACTCAAATCAAGGGTACAAAGTCTAAAATAAGATAAACATGAATGGATAGAGAGTTGTAAATGACAATCTATCACTTTAGTTTAGTTATGGTTTTATTTTGAAATTCTGTTCTCCCTGTGTCTGGTCTTCATTCCTGTGTTTGCCCTCCTGTGTTTCATTGTGTTCACCTGTTGCCCTTGCGTTTCTGCCTCCCCTGCCCGGCTGTGTCTTGTCCTGTGATTACCCTTCTGTGTATCTAGTCTCGTCTTCCCCTTTGCTCCATGTTCGGTCGTCGTCTTTCTTGTCACCCTCCATGTTTGTCCCTGAACTTTTTTGGTCCCGATCCTTCCTCGTGCTCCCTGGTATGGTCATGTTAGTTTTTTTGTCATCTGCTTTTTTGAATTAAAGCTCGCTTTTTGTTGAAAGTACTAGACCTTTTGTTTCATTACTGCATTTGGATCCTGCCTTACCCCAAACCCTGACACTACCTTACGCATTAACTACTGTACTGTGTTGGTATACTGTATATAACATCAGTGAGTGTTGATCAGTACCTGTGACAGTCAGAGTTGTACCAGGTAAATCACTCCCCCATTCAAAGTTTCGTGTTTTGAATTTGAAGAGATACCGAGCTGAATCTGAGTCTCTCAGGTCAGAGATCCTCAGAGAAGAGCCTCTTCTCCATTGTGAAAAGAGCTGAACACGACCTGCATACTGGGAGTCTTCACTAAGGTCCTCAGGTTGAGAGGGATTCTGCCACTGATGATAACGCTCAGGACTGAACCAGAATTTAGATTGAACATATACATTGCTGTACGTGCAGGAAATGTCCACTGATGACCCTTTGAAGGCACAGATGCTTCTGTCGATGTAAATCACTCTGTTACAGGTTTGACCTCTGACACCTGAAAAGAAAAAACAATTTATAATGTTGTTTTAAATGTGTTTGTACATGCTGTACGTGATGTAAAGCCCCTGTGTTTCAAGGACCTTAACAAGAGCTGTGTACTGGCAGTCTTCACTAAGGTCCTCAGGTCGTAAAGGATTCTGCCACTGATGAGTACGCCCATGACTGAACCAGAAACCATATGTGATGGAGTGTTATATGATAGAACTGCTATACATGTAATTAATGTCAACTAATGACCCTTTAAAGGCACAGATACTTTTGTGCCTGTAAGAGAATTGGTTGGAGATTTGACCGTCAACACCTCAAAGATAAAACATTTGTTAAACTGAGCTGATACAACTCCTTCTCTCACAGCTGTAATACAGAGCAGGTTGTTGAGTTGCTTAAAGCAGAAGTGATCCTGGAGAGTGAGGGGCCAAAAATAAAAACTTAATATAAAAAGGGGAAGTGGGTTTATTGATATTCAAAGTACTTGCAATCATTGTGCCATGGCGTGCTGTTAGTGAAAGACTGTGGAGTAAACTCACACTGTGAAGGAGACGGGAAATTCTCATGTCCTTTAAGAGCGCAGGAAAAGCTGTCAGCTGAATCAAAATAGACTGAAAAAGAAGATGTTTCTGCCCGAATTTTCTGTCCGTTCTTGTACCAGATGTAGGAAGGATCATGAGGTAAAATACATCTGCTGTGACACTGAAGCTCTGCTTTGGAAATACTCTGGTGGATCATTGTTGCCATGACCTTGACCCGTAGATCTGAGAAGGAAACAACAAATGAAATAATAATGATTGATATTCATATAAATACCCCAAAGCATTCACAGCATCTATAATGGGTGTTGTTTCACCCCATGGTTCATTATATAGTAGCTATTGAATACAATGAAGACAATATCAACCAAAAACATACAGAGATGTCACACACACACACAACACACACACACACACACACACACACACACACACACACACACACACACACACACACACACACACACACACAAAACTTCCATTGCAGGAAATATCACACTAAGTTCTTTATCAAACATTCACAGCACAGTACACATTTAACATATTTAAAAAGTTACCTGTGACAGACAAAGTGACTCCTGGTGAAGCAGTATATGTATCGTAGTTTGTTATGAACCTGAACATGTACTTAGCTGAGTCGCTCTCTCTCAGGTTTTTGATTCTCAGAGTGCAGTTGTTGTTTTCAAAGTACTCTACACGACCTGCATACTCTGAGGCTGTTCTCAGATCTACACGTTCACCATCTTTCTTCTGAGTAAACCAGAAGGTTTCCTGTACTGTGTTTTCATGGCCATATATTCTGGATGGGTATCTGTAGCTGCAGCTTATCTCCACTGTTGATCCTTTCACTGCACAGATCTGAGTAGAAGAGTAAGTCACTCCCCAGCCATACTGACCCTGAACCGCTGTAACACAGAGCACATCAGAAACTAATTCAGTAAATTAGACAAAGTGGATCAAATTACTGATGTGATTTTGGGCAATGGAAACATAGACAAGCTTAAAATGACCCAACTATCAGCAGTCATTATCAAAAACACGTCCTGATAATGCGTCTATCTAACTATGCCTAAACTAGAATATAGAATACAAGTTTGTATTATATTTGATCAGTTTTGGGTACGTGGGAATTGTCAACAAATTGTATAAAAGGTGATTTTGTGTCAACAAACCATTTATAGAAAGACATAAAGAGCATAAAGACATACAGAGACACACTGTCTAATGACCTACAATGATATACAAGTACAACAGCCGAATGAAAATAAAAGAAACAACTATCTATTTATAACATATCTCTCTTTGAGGTGCTTTGAATAAGTGTGGTAAAGGTTGTACAATGTTAATGTGGATATATATTACCTGGCATACAGAGAAGGAAGACAAAAAATCCACTCGCTGTTAAAATCATAGCGGCTCCTCTCGTCTCCGTGCGGCTATAAAATAAAGAAGATTGACAAGAAAACAGTTCTACATAAACTTAAAGGAAGTTCTCTTGAACCTTAACGTCCTTCTGTGGGCTTGAGAGTGAAAAGGAGACTGAAAGCAGGTTCAAAATATCACTTCCTTCCTCTTTACAGTATTTAAATGAACAGCTTGTTTTGCAAAAAAGGTGTTGTGGCCAAAAGAAACCTTTATAAAGACCACCTCTCTTATTTCTCATGTCTTCCTTTTTTGTAAAAGAAAGCTAAATGAAGTTTCTAAACCAATGGGCTGTCAGGTAATCTCAGCAGTGAACAAAGTAACTATACTACTATCATTCACAAAGAGACAAGGGAAAGTTTGCAATACTACTTTTCCCATCAAAGAAATCTAAAGTAGAAAAGCACATGAGTCAAAATAGATGAACAGTCTGCAGCACAAACTGCAGCTTAACTAAACTACATGTCCCACAATGATAAGCAGGACTGTGGCTGTGGGAGCAGTTTTGTTTTTCATCCCGTACCCCCATAAATGTTTTTCTTTAATGATATCATAAAAGGAAAGACTAAATACGACTAGCTGCCACACATTAATAAAACATCACCAAGCAGCTTCATTATTATAGCTTTTATTCAATGGTTCAAATGAGTATGCCTAACATAACAAGAGCTCAAATATAAAGTACTGTTGACAAAGGTTTTATAAGTACAACATGATTTAGCAAAACACATCGGTCTGTATACTCTTCATTTCAAATTGAAAGGTTGTCTCATGTTTTACAAGTTAACGAGTTAAATTGTTCTCTTTTTGGTAAAATGGAAAGTAAAAACTATTTTGATGTCTCTAACTCCCTCTGAATATTGACATGTAGAGTCGTATCTATCTACTCCGTGCTTAAACACCAATCCAGAGAACAAAGAAAAGGTTTAAAAAGTGTGTCCTTGCTTCTGTACATTTCATTAAATAGGCCATTTAATATACATTATGTTTACAATAAAAGGCATTAATTAAGCTACATAGTGATTAGAGCCAATGCTCACACACAACAAGCTGAAGTCATATATCTTCTCAGAAAGAAGCCAATAGGAGCCAGAGTGTTCCATAGGGATGTCACTATGTTAAGGAAGCAAACAAAGGAGTCCAATGGAGAAACTCCCTCTGGAGGGAACACAGGGATGTTAGCCTTTGCAGACCATGAACATGCACACAAACCTATAGAACACACTACAGTGAAGGGGAAACCAATAGGGTCCCTTTAATCAAAATGATGGGCTGTAGATTCCTGCTGTGTCCTGGTTTTGTTGATTGTGCTGTACAATGCAGTCGAGTCCTCCGTGGCAGACATCTGACTTCTGTTTTTCAAAGAGAAACATTTATTTAGGAGTTTTGCAGATTAGATATCGAACAAATGGCCAAACAGTGGTTGGAAAACACGTAAAATCACATCAGGCAGATGCAACCGTGAACAGGTGTTGATTGTCTTCCAAGTAATGTCATCGTTAAACTCAGGGTAATGTTCCCGTGAGAGTATCTACTCACCTCGGGGCAGCGCTGTTAAATTTGACCTCAGCGTACACAACACTATCCTCGATGTTGGAGGAGAGAGGATCTGCCTGGTTTTTGGAGAACTGGACACTGGCATAGAGAAGCTCCTCCTGAGGACTCTGAAGGGCAGATATTCCTAAAGGGGTTTGGGTCTGTGTTGAGAGGGAATATGTGAAGGTTAAGAATACCCAATGTTCCCTAAAACAATCTTGAACTTGACTTGAAGCTCTGTCTTGGAGCGGCAGTAGCTCAGTGTGTTGGCTTGGGAACGGAACAATTGCTGATTCAAGTCCTGATTGGACCAAAAAAACTCAATGGAGACTCGTGCCAGTTTACTCTTTGGGACTCTTTTTCTACTTTAATGCATCTTTTAAGACATAAAGAGCTTTTGTGGAGCCCAGCGATAAGATAAGATAAGATAAGATAAGGTAAGGTAAGATAAGATAAGATAAGATAAGAGCCACAAAAACACAACAAACACAGCAGCATAGCAGCAAAACTGTACACTAAAAGCGCAGTAAGAAGAGCAATCAAACATCTACAGGAAACATGAAACATAGAGGGTCACAGAAATAATGCAAATATTACCAGTAATCAGTAGTGCAACAAATACAAAATCAAATCTGAACTGAACTGTGGAAACCTTTTTTGCTTTTGTTGATTAGTATTCCTTCTCACCTGTTTGCTGTTGTCCGGTGGCTCTCCGGGCTCAGATGATCGTTTGGCAGCTTTCTTCTTCCTGGTTAGAATAATTAAACATGGAAGTTTTAGCAATGTGCTAAGCTGATTAATGAAGACAATATATTTCATGGTACTTTTATTGGTCATTGTCCTTTCCTAATAACACCATGCAGTCAAATATCCAAGATAATTGCTGACTTCTGGAAAGCACTAAATTATACAAACACACAAGTTTGAACTATTCCTGGTGTTCCTGACTGGGGACCTGCTTTCATAAAAGACAGACTCATTGTTACATTTCAAGACCAAACACCTTTCTGCTTTCACATTCCCACACATTGAACCCTCCATCTTGGGGTAACCATTACATTACATGTCACTTGTTAGATGCTTTTATCCAGAGCGACTTACATACTCTCAATACTGTGGACAATCTCCACAGGTGCAATTTGGGCTGAAGTGTCCAATAACGATAAGCTGACTGCAGTGGGAGTGGAACCAGCGCTATAGATAAGAGATAACTTTACAGTGTTGTCCTAATTTACATATTTGATTGCCCAATATTATCAAAAATATATTGCATACCGTGTTTAGTGCTTTCACTAAACATTACCTTAATGAAAGTGGACTGCTTACCTAACAATAAAAATATAGAGAGGAGGATGACTGCCAGGACAACAGCAGTGGTGATTCCAGCAGCTCTAGATTTCCTTGCTCCTATGACAAGACGGAAAACACTGACAGTTAATGAAGCTTTTATGAATATGAATAACCTAGATCTTGCAATTCAATAAATTGTGTGACATTAAAATAATAATGGTTCTATATCTTTATCAACATATCCTTTTTTATCGGTATCGGTTTTTATCAAGTTGAGGTCTACACTAGTCAAAAATATTGAGCATGATCAGAAACAGACCTCAGAAAAACCTTTTCCACATTGTCCGTGTGTATTTTCTTTTTCAAAAGTCTGATTCAGACTGTGAATTAGTTTGAAATGAAACAAAGTCCAAATCAATAATTAATTTGTCACAGTTCAGTCGGACACAAAAAACAAGTGAAGAGGTTAGTTGGCTTTCCAAGTTTACTCCAACAAGACCCAGACAAAGTTCATTGTCAGTATCCTGGTCTTATAATTTAGTTTCCTGTTTTATTTTGAAATGTATTCTCTCCTTCTGTTTTGTCTTAGTGTTTTCCCGCATGTGTGATTGTCTGTCCCGCCCTGATTCTTTCCATGTATGTGATCTTCTTGATGCTCTTTTGTGTTTGCCTGACTTCTCCAGATTTGTCTTGTCAGTTTGATTAGTCCTGTATATATGCGTGGCATTTTCCTCGGACCTTGAAAGACCTTTGCTTATCTTAGAGTAGACGTGGTCTGAGCATTGGCACATGAAATGTTTACGTCCGTGCATCAGAGGGTGTTTTACGGACTTTACCGCATATTAGTTTGGTGTGTGTGAGTGAATGAAACCTACCAGTCAAAACAATCTGATGTAAGGTGGAGTTGCTACGTCCTAACTTGTTCTGGGATCCACAGGAATAACTCCCACTGTGTTCAGCTCTGAAGTCAGTGATGTTGAAGATCTGTCCTGAAGCTTTTGGAGAGTCTTCATTCTCCTTGTACCAGGTGTAGTTAGCTGCTGGGTTAGCATCACTGCTACAGGTCAGAGTCACTGAACTGCCCTCCTCTATCTCAGCAGAGGGACTCACTGACACAGAGGGGAGCTTTGGAGCATCTGGAGGACGATATTAGGTCAGAAATGTATTAATAATTACACATGTCGTGAACCAGACTCTACCTCCACAATGGCACAAAGCAACCAACGAATCCCTACTTGTAAATACAGTGTTAGCATAAGAGAATTGCGGTTGTTAATTACTCACACAGAACATCTACAAATAGAGACGTAGAGTTGATCTCTCCATATTGATTCTCAGCCCTGCAGTAGTAGATCCCTCTGTCCTCAGAGCTGATGGAGGTGACATGATAACTTCCTACTGCTCCCTGAAACAGTGTTTGGTTCTTCTTGTTCCAGGTGTAGTTAGCTGCTGGGTTAGCATCACTGCTACAGGTCAGAGTCACTGAACTGCCCTCCTCTATCTCAGCAGAGGGACTCACTGACACAGAGGGGAGCTTTGGACCATCTGGAGGAGATTAGTTTGCATGATTAATGAAAAGATTGCACCCAGCTCATCAGGAAAACTTCTCTCCATCAAGGTTCTCAAAATTAGCAGAATGTGAAATTGAAGTAAGTATGAGAACCCTGAAAGACCCTTTTCAAGTGATTAAAACTTGACAATTACAATTGATAAACTGTATTTCCTCACATTTCACATCAACAGAGATCATTTCAGATGTCCGTTTCCCCAGCTCGTTCTCAGCTGTGCAGTTATACTCTCCGGAGTCAGAAACCTGGATGGAGCTGAAGACAAGCTGTGGATCTTTAGTGAGAGGAGGACGTTTCTGATTTCCATCCTTCTTGTACCAGGTGTAGTTAGCTGCTGGGTTAGCATCACTGCTACAGGTCAGAGTCACTGAACTGCCCTCCATGATTTCATCAGAAGGACTCACTGACACAACGGGAAACTTCAGAGCATCTGGAGTAGAAAACAACAATTCTGTGAAGCAAATGTTAGGTGCAAAGGAGGTTGATTCCTTAATGAGCAGTCTCTGTTATGTCGTTCAATATAATTGTTTTGTTAATTACACCGTGGACGAACTCACATAGCAAAGGAGAGCTGTAATTCTCGCGTCCTTTCAAAGCACAAGAGATGATGTCTCCAGGATAAAACTGGTCTTTATATAAAGGTCTTTCCTCTTTCATGATTCTCTCGTTGTTTTTGAACCAGACGTAGGAAACACCAGCTGGACTGCAGCTGCTGCGACACTTCAGCTCTGCATAGGTGTAAGACTGGTGGACTGTTGATGTGATCACCTGCACCTGCAGAGCTGGATATGTTTAACATTAAACATCAAAGGTGATAACCTTTAAGGTTGTAAGTGACATACTTTCAGACATCAAAAATAACAAATATAAATCTAATCTTATGATATATACACAAACAGAACTGGTTATGGAGGTTAGCGACGAGAATCATTCAAACTTTTGTTATGGTTTAATATAAACTTGAGTTGTAAGCATTTATTTAAACTACTTTGCCAAGTGTTCACATGTTTTAAATCTTGAGGAGCTCAGGTATGCGCCATTCATGAGAACTTTTGTGTTGCAAAGAAATTGTATTTTAGAAATGTTATAAGTAAATGAACAAGCTCGTGACTATTTCACTGTAGAACATGCTTTAAGTATATTTTGATGCTAATACATTGAATAGCTAATAGCTAACCAAATAGCTATGCTAATAGCTTTCTTACTTTTATTTAAGAAACAAATGAATGTTACTTGTAACAATGTGGTATTACTAATTTGTCTTAAATACTGTACATAACTTGAATCTTCTTCCTCTGATGAATTGAGATAATGTTCCTAATAATCTACAGAGAGCTATTAGGAACATTTACCCTTCTACCACCTTATTAATGTAGTGGTACAAGGGGTTTATTTTTATTTTTTTATTTTTAATGAAACTGCTGCTGCTGTGAACATCAGTGTGTGTTGATCAGTACCTGTGACAGTCAGAGTTGTACCAGGTAATCTGCTCCTCCATTCAAAGCTTGCAGTTTTGAATTTGAAGAGATACTGAACTGAATCTGAGTCTCTCAGGTCAGAGATCCTCAGAGTGGAGCGTCCTCTCTCTGTTTCAAGGATCTGAACACGACCTGCATACTGGGAGTCTTCACTAAGGTCCTCAGGTTGAGAGGGATTCTGTCCCTGATGACTGCGCTCAGGACTGAACCAGAATTTAGATTGAACGTCTGCATAACTGCTGTACGTGCAGGAAATGTCCACTGATGATCCTTCGAGGGCGCAGATGCTTCTCTCAGTGTAAATTACCCTGTTACAGGTTTGACCTCTGACACCTGAAAAACAAAACAATTTAAAATGCTGTCAGTGAATTTGTTTTGCAAAGAAGCAGTCTTTTAGGGCACATGTGAACAATGGAAAACATAACTGTGTGCACACATTTTTTAATAAACATGCTGTAATTACTGTAAAGCCGACTGAGGTGATTTTAAAATGGTTTATATTGGGTTACACACATTGTTGGGATTCACAATAAAGTAATATTTAAATGTGTCATAAAAAGTACAGTTTGTCATAAAGAAGTCATTTAATAGTAAGTCACTAAAAAAGTCAGAAGAAGTAAGAGTATAGTATGCAACATCTCTGCAATGTTGTTATCAGCAGTATGGTTTTCTTCTGAGTCTCAGCTATTTCTGATGACCAGCTACTACTGAATAAAAAGCTTTGAAGGTAAAGTGCAATAACCTACAAGCTCCACCAGAGGGCCAGAGGGAAACACTCACACACTGGAGGAGAGGGGAAATCCTCATGTCCTTGCACAGCACAGGAGTAGCTGGATGCAGATCCAAAGTAGTCTGAATATGAAGAGAACGTTTTTTCCGCAATTTTCAGCCCATTCTCATACCAGATGTAGGAAGAACCATGTGGCAGGCGACAACTGGTGTAACACTGGAGCTCAGACCATGAAGAGGATTTCCCCCCCTGCACCTGCACCTTCAGATCTGGATCTTTGAGGGGAAAAAAGTGTTTGTTATTTATCAAATACTCAAATCAAGGGTACAAAGTCTAAAATAAGATAAACATGAATGGATAGAGAGTTGTAAATGACAATCTATCACTTTAGTTTAGTTATGGTTTTATTTTGAAATTCTGTTCTCCCTGTGTCTGGTCTTCATTCCTGTGTTTGCCCTCCTGTGTTTCATTGTGTTCACCTGTTGCCCTTGCGTTTCTGCCTCCCCTGCCCGGCTGTGTCTTGTCCTGTGATTACCCTTCTGTGTATCTAGTCTCGTCTTCCCCTTTGCTCCATGTTCGGTCGTCGTCTTTCTTGTCACCCTCCATGTTTGTCCCTGAACTTTTTTGGTCCCGATCCTTCCTCGTGCTCCCTGGTATGGTCATGTTAGTTTTTTTGTCATCTGCTTTTTTGAATTAAAGCTCGCTTTTTGTTGAAAGTACTAGACCTTTTGTTTCATTACTGCATTTGGATCCTGCCTTACCCCAAACCCTGACACTACCTTACGCATTAACTACTGTACTGTGTTGGTATACTGTATATAACATCAGTGAGTGTTGATCAGTACCTGTGACAGTCAGAGTTGTACCAGGTAAATCACTCCCCCATTCAAAGTTTCGTGTTTTGAATTTGAAGAGATACCGAGCTGAATCTGAGTCTCTCAGGTCAGAGATCTCAGAGAAGAGCCTCTCTCCATTGTGAAAAGAGCTGAACACGACCTGCATACTGGGAGTCTTCACTAAGGTCCTCAGGTTGAGAGGGATTCTGCCACTGATGATAACGCTCAGGACTGAACCAGAATTTAGATTGAACATAACATTGCTGTACGTGCAGGAAATGTCCACTGATGACCCTTTGAAGGCACAGATGCTTCTGTCGATGTAAATCACTCTGTTACAGGTTTGACCTCTGACACCTGAAAAAAAAAAAATTTATAATGTTGTTTTTAAATGTGTTTGTACATGCTGTAAGTGATGTAAAGCCCCTGTGTTTCAAGGACCTTAACAAGAGCTGTGTACTGGCAGTCTTCACTAAGGTCCTCAGGTCGTAAAGGATTCTGCCACTGATGAGTACGCCCATGACTGAACCAGAAACCATATGTGATGGAGTGTTATATGATAGAACTGCTATACTTGTAATTAATGTCAACTAATGACCTTTAAAGGCACAGATACTTTTGTGCCTGTAAGAGAATTGGTTGGAGATTTGACCGTCAACACCTCAAAGATAAAACATTTGTTAAACTGAGCTGATACAACTCCTTCTCTCACAGCTGTAATCCAGAGCAGGTTGTTGAGTTGCTTAAAGCAGAAGTGATCCTGGAGAGCGAGGGGCCAAAAATAAAAACTTAATATAAAAAGGGGAAGTGGGTTTATTGATATTCAAAGTACTTGCAATCATTGTGCCATGGCGTGCTGTTAGTGAAAGACTGTGGAGTAAACTCACACTGTGAAGGAGACGGGAAATTCTCATGTCCTTTAAGAGCGCAGGAAAAGCTGTCAGCTGAATCAAAATAGACTGAAAAAGAAGAAGATGTTTCTGCCCGAATTTTCTGTCCGTTCTTGTACCAGATGTAGGACGGATCATGAGGTAAAATACATCTGCTGTGACACTGAAGCTCTGCTTTGGAAATACTCTGGTGGATCATTGTTGCCATGACCTTGACCAGTAGATCTGAGAAGGAACAACAAATGAAATAATAATGATTTATATTCATATAAATACCCCAAAGCATTCACAGCATCTATAATGGGTGTTGTTTCACCCCATGGTTCATTATATAGTAGCTATTGAATACAATGAAGACAATATCAACCAAAAACATACAGAGATGTCACACACACACACAGACACACACACACACACACACACACACACACAACTTCCATTGCAGGAAATATCACACTAATTACTTTATCAAACATTCACAGCACAGTACACATTTAACATTTATATGAAAAAGTTACCTGTGACAGACAAAGTGACTCCTGGTGAAGCAGTATATGTATCGTAGTTTGTTATGAAACTGAACATGTACTTAGCTGAGTCGCTCTCTCTCAGGTTTTTGATTCTCAGAGTGCAGTTGTTGTTTTCAAAGTGATCCTCTACACGACCTGCATACTCTGAGGCTGTTCTCAGATCTACACGTTCACCATCTTTCTTCTGAGTAAACCAGAAGGTTTCCTGTACTGTGTTTTCATGGCCATATATTCTGGATGGGTATCTGTAGCTGCAGCTTATCTCCACTGTTGATCCTTTCACTGCACAGATCTCAGTAGAAGAGTAAGTCACTCCCCAGCCATGCTGACCCTGAACCGCTGTAACACAGAGCACATCAGAAACTAATTCAGTAAATTAGACAAAGTGGATCAAATTACTGATGTGATTTGGGCAATGGAAACATAGACAAGCTTAAAATGACCCAACTATCAGCAGTCATTATCAAAAAACACGTCCTGATAATGCGTCTATCTAACTATGCCTAAACTAGAATATAGAATACAAGTTTGTATTATATTTGATCAGTTTTGGGTACGTGGGAATTGTCAACAAATTGTATAAAAGGTGTATTTTGTGTCAACAAACCATTTATAGAAAGACATAAAGAGCATAAAGACATACAGAGACACACTGTCTAATGACCTACAATGATATACAAGTACAACAGCCCAATGAAAATAAAAGAAACAACTATCTATTTATAACATATCTCTCTTCGAGGTGCTTTGAATAAGTGTGGTAAAGGCTGTACAATGTTAATGTGGATATATATTACCTGGCATACAGAGAAGGAAGACAAAAAATCCACTCGCTGTTAAAATCATAGCGCTCCTCTCGTCTCCGTGCCGCTATAAAATAAAGAAGATTGACAAGAAAACAGTTCTACATAAACTTAAAGGAAGTTCTCTTGAACCTTAACGTCCTTCTGTGGGCTTGAGAGTGAAAAGGAGACTGAAAGCAGGTTAAAAATACCACTTCCTTCCTCTTTACATTATTTAAATGAACAGCTTGTTTTGCAAAAAAGGGTGTTGTGGCCAAACGAAACCTTTATAAAGACCACCTCTCTTATTTCTCATGTCTTCCTTTTTTGTAAAAGAAAGCTAAATGAAGTTTCTAAACCAATGGGCTGTCAGGTAATCTCAGCAGTGAACAAACTATACTACTATCATTCACAAAGAGACAAGGGAAAGTTTGCAATACTACTTTTCCCATCAAAGAAATCTAAAGTAGAAAAGCACATGAGTCAAAATAGATGAACAGTCTGCAGCACAAACTGCAGCTTAACTAAACTACATGTCCCACAATGATAAGCAGGACTGTGGCTGTGGGAGCAGTTTTGTTTGTCATCCCGTACCCCCATAAATGTTTTTCTTTACTGATATCATAAAAGGAAAGACTGAATACGACTAGCTGCCACACATTAATAAAACATCACCAAGCAGCTTCATTATTATAGCTTTTATTCAATGGTTCAAATGAGTATGCCTAACATAACAAGAGCTCAAATATAAAGTACTGTTGACAAAGGTTTTATAAGTACAACATGATTTAGCAAAACACATCGGTCTGTATACTCTTCATTTCAAATTGAAAGGTTGTCTCATGTTTTACAAGTTAACGAGTTAAATTGTTCTCTTTTTGGTAAAATGGAAAGTAAAAACTATTTTGATGTCTCTAACTCCCTCTGAATATTGACATGTAGAGTCGTATCTATCTACTCCGTGCTTAAACACCAATCCAGAGAACAAAGAAAAGGTTTGAAAAGTGTGTCCTTGCTTCTGTACATTTCATTAAATAGGCCATTTAATATACATTATGTTTACAATAAAAGGCATTAATTAAGCTACATAGTGATTAGAGCCAATGCTCACACACAACAAGCTGAAGTCATATATCTTCTCAGAAAGAAGCCAATAGGAGCCAGAGTGTTCCATAGGGATGTCACTATGTTAAGGAAGCAAACAAAGGAGTCCAATGGAGAAACTCCCTCTGGAGGGAACACAGGGATGTTAGCCTTTGCAGACCATTTACATGCACACAAACCTATAGAACACACTACAGTGAAGGGGAAACCCAATAGGGTCCCTTTAATCAAAATGATGGGCTGTAGATTCCTGCTGTGTCCTGGTTTTGTTGATTGTGCTGTACAATGCAGTCGAGTCCTCCGTGGCAGACATCTGACTTCTGTTTTTCAAAGAGAAACATTTATTTAGGAGTTTTGCAGATTAGATATCGAACAAATGGCCAAACAGTGGTTGGAAAACACGTAAAATCACATCAGGCAGATGCAACCGTGAACAGGTGTTGATTGTCTTCCAAGTAATGTCATCGTTAAACTCAGGGTAATGTTCCCGTGAGAGTATCTACTCACCTCGGGGCAGCGCTGTTAAATTTGACCTCAGCGTACACAACACTATCCTCGATGTTGGAGGAGAGAGGATCTGCCTGGTTTTTGGAGAACTGGACACTGGCATAGAGAAGCTCCTCCTGAGGACTCTGAAGGGCAGATATTCCTAAAGGGGTTTGGGTCTGTGTTGAGAGGGAATATGTGAAGGTTAAGAATACCCAATGTTCCCTAAAACAATCTTGAACTTGACTTGAAGCTCTGTCTTGGAGCGGCAGTAGCTCAGTGTGTTGGCTTGGGAACGGAACAATTGCTGATTCAAGTCCTGATTGGACCAAAAAAACTCAATGGAGACTCGTGCCAGTTTACTCTTTGGGACACTTTTTCTACTTTAAATGCATCTTTTAAGACATAAAGAGCTTTTGTGTAGCCCAGCGATAAGATAAGATAAGATAAGATAAGATAAGACTTTATTCATCCCGAAGGAAATTGTTGAGCCAGAGCCACAAAAACACAACAAACACAGCAGCATAGCAGCAAAACTGTACACTAAAAGTGCAGTAAGAAGAGCAATCAAACATCTACAGGAAACATGAAACATAGAGGGTCACAGAAATAATGCAAATATTACCAGTAATCAGTAGTGCAACAAATACAAAATCAAATCTGAACTGAACTGTGGAAACCTTTTTTGCTTTTGTTGATTAGTATTCCTTCTCACCTGTTTGCTGTTGTCCGGTGGCTCTCCGGGCTCAGATGATCGTTTGGCAGCTTTCTTCTTCCTGGTTAGAATAATTAAACAATAAAGTTTTAGCAATGTGCTAAGCTGATTAATGAAGACAATATATTTCATGGTACTTTTATTGGTCATTTTCCTTTCCTAATAACACCATGCAGTCAAATATCCAAGATAATTGCTGACTTCTGGAAAGCACTAAATTATACAAACACACAAGTTTGAACTATTTCCTGGTGTTCCTGACTGGGGGACCTGCTTTCATAAAAGACAGACTCATTGTTACATTTCAAGACCAAACACCTTTCTGCTTTCACATTCCCACACATTGAACCCTCCATCTTGCAGTAACCATTACATGACATGTCACTTGTTAGATGCTTTTATCCAGAGCGACTTACATACTCTCAATACTGTGGACAATCTCCACAGGTGCAATTTGGGCTGAAGTGTCCAATAACGATAAGCTGACTGCAGTGGGAGTGGAACCAGCGCTATAGATAAGAGATAACTTTACAGTGTTGTCCTAATTTACATATTTGATTGCCCAATATTATCAAAAATATATTGCATACCGTGTTTAGTGCTTTCACTAAACATTACCTTAATGAAAGTGGACTGCTTACCTAATCAATAAAAATATAGAGAGGAGGATGACTGCCAGGACAACAGCAGTGGTGATTCCAGCAGCTCTAGATTTCCTTGCTCCTATGACAAGACGGAAAACACTGACAGTTAATGAAGCTTTTATGAATATGAATAACCTAGATCTTGCAATTCAATAAATTGTGTGACAGTAAAATAATAATGGTTCTATATCTTTATCAACATATCCTTTTTTATCGGTATAAATATTGAGCATGATCAGAAACAGACCTCAGAAAAACCTTTTCCACATTGTCCGTGTGTATTTTCTTTTTCAAAAGTCTGATTCAGACTGTGAATTAGTTTGAAATGAAACAAAGTTTACTCCAACAAGACCCAGACAAAGTTCATTGTCAGTATCCTGGTCTTATAATTTAGTTTCCTGTTATATTTTGAAATGTATTCTCTCCTTCTGTTTTGTCTTAGTGTTTTCCCGCCTGTGTGATTGTCTGTCCCGCCCTGATTCTTTCCATGTATGTGATCTTCTTGATGCTCTTTTGTGTTTGCCTGACTTCTCCAGATTTGTCTTGTCAGTTTGATTAGTCCTGTATATATGCGTGGCATTTTCCTCGGACCTTGAAAGACCTTTGCTTATCTTAGAGTAGACGTGGTCTGAGCATTGGCACATGAAATGTTTACGTCCGTGCATCAGAGGGTGTTTTACGGACTTTACCGCATATTAGTTTGGTGTGTGTGAGTGAATGAAACCTACCAGTCAAAACAATCTGATGTAAGGTGGAGTTGCTACGTCCTAACTTGTTCTGGGATCCACAGGAATAACTCCCACTGTGTTCAGCTCTGAAGTCAGTGATGTTGAAGATCTGTCCTGAAGCTTTTGGAGAGTCTTCATTCTCCTTGTACCAGGTGTAGTTAGCTGCTGGGTTAGCATCACTGCTACAGGTCAGAGTCACTGAACTGCCCTCCTCTATCTCAGCAGAGGGACTCACTGACACAGAGGGGAGCTTTGGAGCATCTGGAGGACGATATTAGGTCAGAAATGTATTAATAATTACACATGTCGTGAACCAGACTCTACCTCCACAATGGCACAAAGCAACCAACGAATCCCTACTTGTAAATACAGTGTTAGCATAAGAGAATTGCGGTTGTTAATTACTCACACAGAACATCTACAAATAGAGACGTAGAGTTGATCTCTCCATATTGATTCTCAGCCCTGCAGTAGTAGATCCCTCTGTCCTCAGAGCTGATGGAGGTGACATGATAACTTCCTACTGCTCCCTGAAACAGTGTTTGGTTCTTCTTGTTCCAGGTGTAGTTAGCTGCTGGGTTAGCATCACTGCTACAGGTCAGAGTCACTGAACTGCCCTCCTCTATCTCAGCAGAGGGACTCACTGACACAGAGGGGAGCTTTGGACCATCTGGAGGAGATTAGTTTGCATGATTAATGAAAAGATTGCACCCAGCTCATCAGGAAAACTTCTCTCCATCAAGGTTCTCAAAATTAGCAGAATGTGAAATTGAAGTAAGTATGAGAACCCTGAAAGACCCTTTTCAAGTGATTAAAACTTGACAATTACAATTGATAAACTGTATTTCCTCACATTTCACATCAACAGAGATCATTTCAGATGTCCGTTTCCCCAGCTCGTTCTCAGCTGTGCAGTTATACTCTCCGGAGTCAGAAACCTGGATGGAGCTGAAGACAAGCTGTGGATCTTTAGTGAGAGGAGGACGTTTCTGATTTCCATCCTTCTTGTACCAGGTGTAGTTAGCTGCTGGGTTAGCATCACTGCTACAGGTCAGAGTCACTGAACTGCCCTCCATGATTTCATCAGAAGGACTCACTGACACAAGGGAAACTTCAGAGCATCTGGAGTAGAAAACAACAATTTGTGAAGCAAATGTTAGGTGCAAAGGAGGTTGATTCCTTAATGAGCAGTCTCTGTTATGTCGTTCAATATAATTGTTTTGTTAATTACACCGTGGACGAACTCACATAGCAAAGGAGAGCTGTAATTCTCGCGTCCTTTCAAAGCACAAGAGATGATGTCTCCAGGATAAAACTGGTCTTTATATAAAGGTCTTTCCTCTTTCATGATTCTCTCGTTGTTCTTGAACCAGACGTAGGAAACACCAGCTGGACTGCAGCTGCTGCGACACTTCAGCTCTGCATAGGTGTAAGACTGGTGGACTGTTGATGTGATCACCTGCACCTGCAGAGCTGGATATGTTTAACATTAAACATCAAAGGTGATAACCTTTAAGGTTGTAAGTGACATACTTTCAGACATCAAAAATAACAAATATAAATCTAAACTTATGATATATACAACAAACAGAACTGGTTATGGAGGTTAGCTACGAGAATCATTCAAACTTTTGTTATGGTTTAATATAAACGCTAGTTGTAAGCATTTATTTAAACTACTTTGCCAAGTGTTCACATGTTTTAAATCTTGAGGAGCTCAGGTATGAGCCATTCATGAGAACTTTTGTGTTGCAAAGAAATTGTATTTTAGAAATGTTATAAGTAAATGAACAAGCTCGTGACTATTTCACTGTAGATAACATGCTTTAAGTATATTTTGATGCTAATACATTGAATAGCTAATAGCTAACCAAATAGCTATGCTAATAGCTTTCTTACTTTTATTTAAGAAACAAATGAATGTTACTTGTAACAATGTGTATTACTAATTTGTCTTAAATACTGTACATAACTTGAATCTTCTTCCTCTGATGAATTGAGATAATGTTCCTAATAATCTACGGAGAGCTATTAGGAACATTTACCCTTCTACCACCTTATTAATGTAGTGGTACAAGGGGTTTATTTTTATTTTTTTATTTTTAATGAAACTGCTGCTGCTGTGAACATCAGTGTGTGTTGATCAGTACCTGTGACAGTCAGAGTTGTACCAGGTAATCTGCTCCTCCATTCAAAGCTTGCAGTTTTGAATTGAAGAGATACTGAACTGAATCTGAGTCTCTCAGGTCAGAGATCCTCAGAGTGGAGCGTCCTCTCTCTGTTTCAAGGATCTGAACACGACCTGCATACTGGGAGTCTTCACTAAGGTCCTCAGGTTGAGAGGGATTCTGTCCCTGATGACTACGCTCAGGACTGAACCAGAACTTAGATTTAACGTCTGCATAACTGCTGTACGTGCAGGAAATGTCCACTGATGATCCTTCGAGGGCGCAGATGCTTCTCTCAGTGTAAATTACCCTGTTACAGGTTTGACCTCTGACACCTGAAAAACAAAACAATTTAAAATGCTGTCATGAATTTGTTTTGCAAAGAAGCAGTCTTTTAGGGCACATGTGAACAATGGAAAACATAACTGTGTGCACACATTTTTTAATAAACATGCTGTAATTACTGTAAAGCCGACTGAGGTGATTTTAAAATGGTTTATATTGGGTTACACACATTGTTGGGATTCACAATAAAGTAATATTTAAATGTGTCATAAAAAGTACAGTTTGTCATAAAGAAGTCATTTAATAGTAAGTCACTAAAAAAGTCAGAAGAAGTAAGAGTATAGTATGCAACATCTCTGCAATGTTGTTATCAGCAGTATGGTTTTCTTCTGAGTCTCAGCTATTTCTGATGACCAGCTACTACTGAATAAAAAGCTTTGAAGGTAAAGTGCAATAACCTACAAGCTCCACCAGAGGGCCAGAGGGAAACACTCACACACTGGAGGAGAGGGGAAATCCTCATGTCCTTGCACAGCGCAGGAGTAGCTGGATGCAGATCCAAAGTGGTCTGAATATGAAGAGAACGTTTTTTCCGCAATTTTCAGCCCATTCTCATACCAGATGTAGGAAGAACCATGTGGCAGGCGACAACTGGTGTAACACTGGAGCTCAGACCATGAAGAGGATTTCCCCCCCTGCACCTGCACCTTCAGATCTGGATCTTTGAGGGGAAAAAAGTGTTTGTTATTTATCAAATACTCAAATCAAGGGTACAAAGTCTAAAATAAGATAAACATGAATGGATAGAGAGTTGTAAATGACAATCTATCACTTTAGTTTAGTTATGGTTTTATTTTGAAATTCTGTTCTCCCTGTGTCTGGTCTTCATTCCTGTGTTTCATTGTGTTCACCTGTTGCCCTTGCGTTTCTGCCTCCCCTGCCCGGCTGTGTCTTGTCCTGTGATTACCCTTCTGTGTATCTAGTCTCGTCTTCCCCTTTGCTCCATGTTCGGTCGTCGTCTTTCTTGTCACCCTCCATGTTTGTCCCTGAACTTTTTTTGGTCCCGATCCTTCCTCGTGCTCCCTGGTATGGTCATGTTAGTTTTTTTGTCATCTGCTTTTTTGAATTAAAGCTCGCTTTTTGTTGAAAGTACTAGACCTTTTGTTTCATTACTGCATTTGGATCCTGCCTTACCCCAAACCCTGACACTACCTTACGCATTAACTACTGTACTGTGTTGGTATACTGTATATAACATCAGTGAGTGTTGATCAGTACCTGTGACAGTCAGAGTTGTACCAGGTAAATCACTCCCCCATTCAAAGTTTCGTGTTTTGAATTTGAAGAGATACCGAGCTGAATCTGAGTCTCTCAGGTCAGAGATCCTCAGAGAAGAGCCTCTTCTCCATTGTGAAAAGAGCTGAACACGACCTGCATACTGGGAGTCTTCACTAAGGTCCTCAGGTTGAGAGGGATTCTGCCACTGATGATAACGCTCAGGACTGAACCAGAATTTAGATTGAACATATACATTGCTGTACGTGCAGGAAATGTCCACTGATGACCCTTTGAAGGCACAGATGCTTCTGTCGATGTAAATCACTCTGTTACAGGTTTGACCTCTGACACCTGAAAAATAAAAACAATTTATAATGTTGTTGTTTTAAATGTGTTTGTACATGCTGTACGTGATGTAAAGCCCCTGTGTTTCAAGGACCTTAACAAGAGCTGTGTACTGGCAGTCTTCACTAAGGTCCTCAGGTCGTAAAGGATTCTGCCACTGATGAGTACGCCCATGACTGAACCAGAAACCATATGTGATGGAGTGTTATATGATAGAACTGCTATACATGTAATTAATGTCAACTAATGACCCTTTAAAGGCACAGATACTTTTGTGCCTGTAAGAGAATTGGTTGGAGATTTGACCGTCAACACCTCAAAGATAAAACATTTGTTAAACTGAGCTGATACAACTCCTTCTCTCACAGCTGTAATACAGAGCAGGTTGTTGAGTTGCTTAAAGCAGAAGTGATCCTGGAGAGTGAGGGGCCAAAAATAAAAACTTAATATAAAAAGGGGAAGTGGGTTTATTGATATTCAAAGTACTTGCAATCATTGTGCCATGGCGTGCTGTTAGTGAAAGACTGTGGAGTAAACTCACACTGTGAAGGAGACGGGAAATTCTCATGTCCTTTAAGAGCGCAGGAAAAGCTGTCAGCTGAATCAAAATAGACTGAAAAAGAAGATGTTTCTGCCCGAATTTTCTGTCCGTTCTTGTACCAGATGTAGGAAGGATCATGAGGTAAAATACATCTGCTGTGACACTGAAGCTCTGCTTTGGAAATACTCTGGTGGATCATTGTTGCCATGACCTTGACCAGTAGATCTGAGAAGGAAACAACAAATGAAATAATAATGATTGATATTCATATAAATACCCCAAAGCATTCACAGCATCTATAATGGGTGTTGTTTCACCCCATGGTTCATTATATAGTAGCTATTGAATACAATGAAGACAATATCAACCAAAAACATACAGAGATGTCACACACACACACACACACACACACACACACACACACACACACACACACACACACACACACACACACACACACACACAAATTAACACCTCCTTGCAGGATATCACACTAAGTTCTTTATCAAACATTCACAGCACAGTACACATTTAACATTTATATGACAAAGTTACCTGTGACAGACAAAGTGACTCCTGGTGAAGCAGTATATGTATCTTTGTTTGTTATGAACCTGAACATGTACTTAGCTGAGTCGCTCTCTCTCAGGTTTTTGATTCTCAGAGTGCAGTTGTTGTTTTCAAAGTGATCTCTACACGACCTGCATACTCTGAGGCTGTTCTCAGATCTACACGTTCACCATCTTTCTTCTGAGTAAACCAGAAGGTTTCCTGTACTGTGTTTTCATGGCCATCTATTCTGGATGGGTATCTGTAGCTGCAGCTTATCTCCACTGTTGATCCTTTCACTGCACAGATCTCAGTAGAAGAGTAAGTCACTCCCCAGCCATGCTGACCCTGAACCGCTGTAACACAGAGCACACCAGAAACTAATTCAGTAAATTAGACAAAGTGGATCAAATTACTGATGTGATTTTGGGCAATGGAAACATAGACAAGCTTAAAATGACCCAACTATCAGCAGTCATTATCAAAAACACGTCCTGATAATGCGTCTATCTAACTATGCCTAAACTAGAATATAGAATACAAGTTTGTATTATATTTGATCAGTTTTGGGTACGTGGGAATTGTCAACAAATTGTATAAAAGGTGTATTTTGTGTCAACAAACCATTTATAGAAAGACATAAAGAGCATAAAGACATACAGAGACACACTGTCTAATGACCTACAATGATATACAAGTACAACAGCCGAATGAAAATAAAAGAACCAACTATCTATTTATAATATATCTCTATTTGAGGTGCTTTGAATAAGTGTGGTAAAGGTTGTACAATGTTAATGTGGATATATATTACCTGGCATACAGAGAAGGAAGACAAAAAATCCACTCGCTGTTAAAATCATAGCGGCTCCTCTCGTCTCCGTGCGGCTATAAAATAAAGAAGATTGACAAGAAAACAGTTCTACATAAACTTAAAGGAAGTTCTCTTGAACCTTAACGTCCTTCTGTGGGCTTGAGAGTGAAAAGGAGACTGAAAGCAGGTTCAAAATAATACTTCCTTCCTCTTTACATTATTTAAATGAACAGCTTGTTTTGCAAAAAAGGTGTTGTGGCCAAACGAAACCTTTATAAAGACCACCTCTCTTATTTCTCATGTCTTTCTTTTTTGTAAAAGAAAGCTAAATGAAGTTTCTAAACCAATGGGCTGTCAGGTAATCTCAGCAGTGAACAAAGTAACTATACTACTATCATTCACAAAGAGACAAGGGAAAGTTTGCAATACTACTTTTCCCATCAAAGAAATCTAAAGTAGAAAAGCACATGAGTCAAAATAGATGAACAGTCTGCAGCACAAACTGCAGCTTAACTAAACTACATGTCCCACAATGATAAGCAGGACTGTGGCTGTGCTGCGGTTACAAACCTTCCATCGCTCAGTCTGCCTTTCCTGTGTTCACCTTGTCATGTATCTTGAAAAAAACTGTTGATTCTGTTTCCAGTGTTTCTATTTCCAGCTGACACATACAATTATTCAATGCCATGCCATGCCATGCCATGTAGGCAGAGTTGGGTGTAACGCGTTACTGTAATAATATTACTTTTGTCGGTACCGGAGTAATGTAACGCGTTACTTTTATAATTCAGTAATCACACTACAGTTACTAACATTGCCCGACACGCGTTACTTCGTTACTTTTATAAAATCAGTAATCACACTACAGTTAGCCTACTAACATAAATAATTACTAGATCTCCCTTTGACAGACGAGGGATTTCCGCCGCAGGTTTATATTTACGTAACATTTGCGCGACTTGCGCGTCCACATGCAGTGCATAAACATGGCTGAGTCAACAGCGATAACTTTCGAGGGGTGGAGGTATGCCCATTATTTTGAGTTCGTCCGAAGAAAGGACAGGAATGTGACGATGAGGTGCAAACTGTGTCCAGGCCAGAAGCTTTTATCCACTGCTGCAAACACAACGTCAAACCTCAACAAGCACCTTCAAAGACAACATGCTAACGTGAAGCTAATAGCTAAGGAGGACCTCCGAATCCAGAGTGAGGATGTCAAGTAAAGTAACGCACTGTAGGTGCGCCGCATTTGCGCTTCAGATGAGGCTCCCTCCACAAAATGAAGCACTCTCCGCAGTCTGCGTGATCTGCCTGTAGGGAGGGGCGGCCCTGCGAGTAAAGTAACGAGTAAAGTAACGCGTTACTTTGTGTAGAGAGTAACGAAGTAAAGTAATGTATTACTTTTTTTTAAAGTAATATGTAATATATTACTTTTTTTGAGTAACGACCCCATCTCTGCATGTAGGTTATGGCAATGAACTGAGACCGGACATTGAGAACTGGGAATTTGATCCAACTCATTGCCATACAGAGTCTCCAAAGTCATTCATCTAAGCAGTAAGATCCAGGTTCACTAAATGTGAAGGAGTTATTTGAGCAGGGCTAAGTCTCAATTATTATCATCTTCTATAGTTATTTCATCCGGTCGACACATCAATCCTCTTTACGACAGACCACACGCTCAACATACTGCCGTATCAAAACTTTGACAAAATGCTGAAGTTTCATGTTTCAACATTCTCCCTCCATGTCCCTTCCATTCATCCCTTCCCCTTCCTAACTCATACTCAACCTCATCCCTTCAACCATTTGTCCCTCCTTTCCTTTCATCCATTTATCCCTTTTTACCTAAATCCCTTTATCCGTTTATACCTTGATTCCTTCCTCCCTACATCCCTTTATTTAGTCTTACCTTCTTTCTTTCATTCATCCCTTCCTCCTTACATCCCTTTGACCCTTAAACCCTTTACCCTAAAGGCCCAGATCCACATATCCCTTCTTCCATTCATTCCTCCCTCCCTACATCCCTTCATCGATTCATCCCTCCCTTTTCTATTCATCCTTCCCTCCCTAAATCCATTGACCCTTAAATGCTCCCTCCCTCCCTACATCCCTTCATCTATTCTTCCCTTCCTTTCTAGATCCCCTTTTCCATTTATCCCTTGATTCCTTCATCCCTTCATAATTTCCTCCCTAAATTCCTTGACCCTTAAACACTCAACACTTCATCCTTAAATCCATTCATCCCAACATCCTGTCATCCATGCATTCCTCCCTCAACCCTTCATCCCCTTCTCACTACATTCCCTCATCCGATCTTTACTTCCTCCCTTCATCTCTTCATCCCTCAATACTTACCTTTGTTGTTCCATCCCTCCATCCCTTTATTTGTTTGTCCTTCCCTGTCTACATCCTTTTAACCCTTCATTCCTTCATCCCTACATCTCTTCGACCTTTCATGCATCCACATCCATCCATCGCTACATCCCTCTAACATTCATCCCTCCCTCCCTCAACCCTTTATTCCTACATCCCTTAGTCCCTTCTTCCAATGACATTTCATCCATTCTTCCCTTTACCCCTCCATCCCTACACCACTTCATCCCTCCCTGCCTACATTTTTCAACTTTTCATTACTACATCCCTTCATCTTCTCTTCCTGTCTCCACTCATCACTTCCTATTTCCTCCAATGTATATTTGTCTCATTCTAGGTACCGTCAGTGGGCTCTATCTGCCATCCGTTTTTACCGTTTTCCCTTTACATTCATCAGTGCTTAACATCCTAAACCGCCTGTTACACATCGTTAGCTGATCTATTGTTTTGGTGTGGTCCTAAAGGGAAAAGTCCATTAGTTCATGCTAGTCAATAACCAATAATATGAGATTATGTTTAAGAATAAAGGATTGTATTAAAGATTCTGCTGAGTTTGCAATATGTTAATTATGTTGGTGACCAGTGTGAACTATTTGTATTATATACACGTTAAGACTTCTAATGTTTATTGGGTTGGATGTCCATGGTGAAAGACCAAAAATGCACATTTGTTCACTCATATATATTTTTTAGATAAAGAACAAAAAGTCAATTGGAATTTGTCAACAATAATCAGTGATTGATGTTAAAATGTTGTTTCCGGGTCCTGATTCAGTTTCTGATGTTTCACTGTCCTCTAGTGGGGGATCTTAAGTGTGACACATGCAGGCTTCCTCACTGAGTGCCCCCTCCACTGTCTGCTTTAAAGGGTCAATTCACCCAAACTACAAAAATACTGATTGACTCTCTTACCTCCAGTCGTCTCTAAACATGGAGATAGGTTGTGATGAATTTCCTGCATGCTCTGAGCTCAGTTTTCAAATGTTAAAGCTTCTGTTTAAACGTAAGATGAACACAGCTCTTCCAATTGATCCACCTAAACAAGCTAAAGTTATTGAAACTATTGTTTTAATCAACGTCATCATATTAAAAACTGTGAGTCCAAATCTGTTTACTTGCATTTGGCTCATCATGCATACTAATGATCAAAAGAGGAAGGAAGTCTCTTACCAGCCTGATATCCGTCTTCTGCTCATTGCTACAGAGGAAAGGCATCTTTGAACACGTCGTTCCTCCTTCACTGTAAGTAGAAACAGTTTATTGATGTAATGATTCTGTATACCTCCTGTGAACATTATTTAATCTGACATGTTTTATAGTCTCACAGAGATGAGAGGAGCAGCTATGAGTTTAACTGCAGCAGCGAGTGGATTAGTTGTCTTCCTTCTCTCTGTGTCAGGTACTGTACATCTACACTTACATTCATCACATGAACAGAGGGGATTCTGGGAAAATGTGGGACTTGTAAAACCAGGTCACATGTGGGAATAAGTGGATCAGAGTTGTGTGAAATGCAAACTTCCCAGAAATATTATACATTTTAATTGTGTGTAGATTTGTTACCAATGATTTTTTTTAAGTTCGTTTTTAGTGTTACTTGTGATTAGTGGATATTGTGTTGGTTAACATCATTTGCACCTATTTTTTCATGAGATATCTTTGTTCAAACTACTTTTACACGCTGTAAACTGAGAATAATATTCATTCATAACTGTTCCCTCCTCACCATGTGAACACATTTTGCCTTGTTTTATGTTTAAGATGACACTGGTTAAAGAATTGCCTGTCGTTTTCAATACGTTTTAGTGTTTTTAAAGGATATTCTCCCACAAGTCATTACATACTGTCTATCAACTTCTCTTATGTTGCAATACCTCTGCACCAAACTCTGCTAGTTCCCATACTGTGAGTTAAAAGCAGCCTTCTTCTTTTCTTATCTGTATATCAGACAGAAGCTGCTCACACCTCAGTGTTCTGCATTCATTGTTATTTTCACACTTACCTCAGCAGCAACCTGACCACAGAGCGAACAGAGAGGAAACTGGACAGAGAATCACACACTATTCTAATTAATATGATCCCTAATCATTCACTATTAAGACATCTTCCAATCTTTGAGTGCACTGACTATATGTATAACTAAGCTAACACATTGCTTTCTACTTCTATTCTGCCTGGTTTAGTTCAGAAATAACAATACAAAAGTAATGCAGTATAATTTTCAGCAGTTATAAAGTATGTGAGAAGGAATTAAGATGTGCTTTTAAAATGCTCTTCTGCTCTTTCATAAAAAAGTGTGTGAAATGTAAAATGTTTGTGGACGAGTAAATGGCACTTTTCAAACAATTTGAAGACTGTGTACATTAAATAGACACTAGTTCAAACACATTAAGTAGGAATCATTTCTGAGTCATACCAATGATATATATATATCACACAATTCTATATTCAATTTCATTTCTAGTTAGATCCTGTAGATGCCTGTTGAGTTTTTATCTGATAATTGAGAACTTTGAAACTGGTCCGGGTAACGTTTCCGCACATCATATTGGTATTAAGGTCCAGTTTGTCTCTTATTGATAACCCTAAATCATAATCTGTAATCCTAGTTTCTGATGTGCTCTGTGTTACAGTGGTTCAGGGTCAGGACGGCTGGGGAGTGACTTACTCTTCTACTAAGATCTGTGCAGTGAAAGGATCATCAGTGGAAATAAACTGCTCCTACACATACCCATCCATATGGAAAGGAAGTGATACCACAGTGGAGAAAACGTTCTGGTTTACTCAGAAGAAAGATGGTGAACTTGTAGATCTGACCACAGCCTCGGAGTACGCAGGTCGTGTAGAGGATCTCTGTGAAAACAACATCTGCACTCTGAGAATCAGAAACCTGACAGAGAGAGACTCAGCTGAGTACAGGTTCAGGATCGAAACAAACCTAGTCATATATGCCGGTGAACCTGGAGTCACTTTGTCTGTCAAAGGTAATATTTTCATTCATGTCAATTATTTTCAAATGTTCTGCATCAAGAAAATAATAATATAAATACGTTTGTATGAATGTGTGTTGACAGTTCAGTCTAAAATAACATTCCTGTTCCTTCTACTTAAATCCAGCTCTCAGGGTGCAGGTGGAACCCAAATATACTGACCAGGTAGAGATGAACTGTCAGAACCAGTGTCATGTACCTGTTAATACTTCCTACATCTGGTACAAGAACGGACAGATACTCCGGAGTCAATATATTCTACTGGTTTATTCACACTTGGTTCTGCAGACAGATATTCCTGTGCTATTAAAGGAAATGAGGACTTCCCCTCTCCTCCAGTGTGTGAGTTTACCAACACACACACTGACATTACAATACCATCACAGTTTCAGACATATCTCACAGGAGTCTTCTGAATCTTAATATGGACACCGCAGTATTTTTTACAGAACACCTAGCTAAACTGTGAGCTGTAAATAGGCCATCTAGTTAAAAACGAAACAATGACAGGAAATCCTATACTCACCAAATAGATCACAACACTATTGAGTATAAATAAAGCTATTCAATTGAAATACTAAATCAACACCTGGAAGTCCATTTGGATCAAATTAATATTTAGCTGAGGATAACAGTGACGTTAGCTTCAGACTGTTCTTTCTGTTTTCCAGGTTTCAGGTGCACAATGAATACAAACACAGTAAAAAGAGCCGCCACCTGCAATGTAATTTGATCATGATGAAGGCCCACAAGATCTTTTAAGCGGGTAAAAGAACAGTAAGGGCCTAGTAATAATTATATCTAGAGTATCAAATAGAGTTGTACAGCTCACTGTTGTTAGTATAATCATTTGTATAATATTGATCTTTTGACGATTGATTACCAGCTACAGTATGCATTAATATAAAAGGTCACACAAATCTCAGACTGATAATAAAGTTGATCTAACAGGCATTCTTCCATCCTCCACATTTTCTCCCGTTATGCTCTTAAGTTTAGTCACATGAAATGTAAAAGTTGCCTTCTCATAAACCAGGAAATGTATTCGTATCACCCCCAGTGAAATACAGTATATCTTTTCATACAGTCTGCTAGTCTTAATGTAATTATATTCATACACAGATGTTTATTTGCAAAACAGAACCAGGAAGTGGTAATGAAAAATAATTGACAACCTCGCAACAACTAGAACTGAAGACAGTCAGGACTGTTATAATATAAAGAGAAGAATGTGTAGAGGTGTTAACAATTAAGGATTAAAATATTAAATTGTTATTGGCTGTCAGTTACAAAAAGGAACAGTTTAATGTTTTAGAGCTCAAGGGTCTACATCTAAAATAAATGATGACATTAAATCATGTGGAATTATACATCCAATAATATCAATTATCTAAACTATTTTCTCCTCCAGATGCTCCAAAGCTCCCCTCTGTGTCAGTGAGTCCCTCTGCTGAGATAGAGGAGGGCAGTTCAGTGACTCTGACCTGTAGCAGTGATGCTAACCCAGCAGCTAACTACACCTGGTACAAGGAGGATGAAGACTCTCCAAAAGCTTCAGGACAGATCTTCAACATCACTGACTTCAGAGCTGAACACAGTGGGAGTTATTCCTGTGGAGCCCAGAACAAGTTAGGACGTAGTAACTCCACCTTTCATCTGATTGTTGTGGCAGGTAAGTTCTCTACATTCACCAGAAATGATTCACATTGTAATATGAAGCAACCAATAACTGTGTGAATACACATGTCAGTGTTCAGGGAGGAACCTCCATGGTGTCAGAGGTGGATGACACTGACAAAGGAATGTATCAATATACTACTGAGGTGTATCACATATGTGTTCATGTTTCTAGGGAGTTCAACAATGTCAGTGAATATCATCAGGACGACTCTGGGGGTCTTGATGCTGATTCCTGTGTTTCTCCTGATTCTGTGGATGAGGTACAACAATATACATACATCAGTTCACCCGACATTTATCACGCTGTAGTTTCAATGTTATGAATTTCATCGTGGTAAAAACTGTATTCGTTGTTGTATTCAATCCAGGAAGAAGAAAGCTCTGCGCTCCACCACTGAAGCACATGAACCTGAAGATATAGAGGTGAGAGAAAGACGCCCTATCAACAAAACTTCCCCTATGTCACGAGTAGGAATGTGTTCATTAATGCGAAAATCTATTCATATTTAAATAAAACCTGCTCCATAGCGACTGGTAATGCATTTTAAACAAGTTCATCAATAATCTACTTTGAAACATCATTAAATTCATTTTAGGTAAAATCTTAAATAATGCAGGTTTCATGAATGAAACCCTCATTGTGTTTTCTTTCCCCATCAGTTGGACTCTATCCCTGAGTATGAGAACATCTCACACACTGCAGCAAAGAGAGAAGACACAGAGGAGCAGGAAGACATGGTGTGAAGTCCAGTCAGGTTAGAGCCTCCTGCATCAGATCAAACAGGCCCACTCCACATTTAGAGTCACAGTTCCAGCTGTAACTTTACACAAAGTCTCTGTGATTTTCTTCAGACGCTCACCTGATGGAAACAAAGAAGAAGGACGTTGAAATGTCCCTGTGGAGAGTACAGGGGTCTAACTTAAGAGTTCTGATGTAATTTAGTGTTTCTGTGTTTAATTAAAATAAAAGCCAGTTTCTATATCAAGGAAATGGATCATCGGACGACTTGGAAACATGTGAGTTTAGAAAGGTTTCAGCTTCTTTATGTATTTATTTTTTATAATATAACCTTTATATCGTTCACTAATTTATACAAAAAACATCAAGTAAATGTTGCTTTGGTTTAAGTCTCAAATTGCCACTAAGTGTCACTGTAAGGATAAAACGAGACACATTGAAATAGATTTTTTAATATAATCTGGGATGTTGCGAGTTGATCCCACCCTTCCTACTTCCCTTCATCTATCCAGCACTTCATCCCTTTATCCCTTCCTCCCTACCTCCCTTCATCAAATCTTTCCTTCATCCCTACATCCATATCCATTGATCCATCCCTTCCTCCTCACTTTCATAACTGCATCCCATCACCCCTTTATCCCTTCCTCTCTACATCCTTAACTCACCTCCCTCATTTGAACCTTCTCCTCTATATCGCTTTAATGCTCCTTCCCATAACTCATTCTTAAACCCTATATCCCTCTTTCCCTCTTTCCCATTGCCTTCATCTAAACATCCCTTCATCACTTCCTCCCCTCATCCCTTCGGCCATTTCCCCCCCCCTACTTCCCTTCACTCCTCCCTCCCTACATAACTTCGACCCTTAATCCTCACATCCATTCATCCCTTCATTCCTTTCTCCCTAAACCCTTCATCAGTTAAACCCTCCCTCTCTAGTTCCATTCATCCCTTCATCCTCAGGTATTGAAGTAAAACTTGTTGTGTAAAAGAGTTTGATGCTGTTGTAATATGTCAATGATGCTCACTGGTGTGAACTTTTTGTCTAATATGCTGTGTATAACCTCCAAAGTGTAATGGATTACATGTCATGGTTAAAGACTAAAGAGCAGATAGCTTTATTTATAAAATGTGAAAGTATCTATCAGTGTTGGATGTTAAAATGTGTTTCAGGGTCCTGTTCAGTATCTGATTTTCACTGTCCTCTAGTGGGGGATCTTAACTGTTGCATATTCAGTCTTCATCACTCTGAGTGCTCCCTCCACTTTCTAGTTGAAGTCATTTCACCAAAACTATAATAATATGTATTTCCTATCTCACCTCCAGTGGTATCTAGCCATGCTGATGGTTCATAATGAAGTCTGTTCCATGCAGTGCGGTCTGTTTTCAAATGTTAACGTTTCTGTTAACTTAAAGTAAGACATCTCTGCACACTGCTTTTCTAACTGATCCACTTAAACAAGTCAAAGTAATTTAAAGTGTTGTTTTTCTAATAAACATCTATCAAACATTGTCTGTCCTACCAGCAGTGGCGGTTCTACGGGGTGGCACGGGGTGGCAGCTGCCACCTCAGAAAAATACCTTGCCACCCTAGTTGCCACCCCAGTTGGCAGCTTTGTTTTGAAAGAAAAGTTGTGGCTCATCGGACATTTATGAGAGAAAATCTCTAATGTCCGAGTGCAAGTGAATGCAGCACAAGACGCGAGCCTTGTAACCCCTCCCCCGGCCCTGGCGCAAGCATGGAAATATGATTGGCGGCGATTTCATTTGAACGGGACGGCGCAAAACGAGAAGCATTCGGATCCAAGTAGACGGAAGGAATGAGGTATTTATGAGGTCTACAATGACAGAGAAGAGACGGTCAGGTTTGGCTGTACTCAGCATTGAATCAAAACGCACCATAGCTTTAGATCTTAATCAGTTTGTGAGGCGATTTGCTGAACAACATGGTAATCGCCGCATTCAGCTGTTATAGGCATGCCAACTTGATGCTCTGCTCACAGATGACTCGATGAGCATAAAAAACTGTTAAGATGATGACCTTACGTGTGTATAACATTTTTCTTCTTTGTGGGGGTCTGCCCCCAAAAAAAGTTTCAAGTCCTGAGAAAGTAACCACTTTGATTGAACTAGGCCAGTAGGTAAGGACTTTCCACTGGATAATAACTGCAGAGATGTATATGTTTTAGCTGAATACACGTTTTTAACCCTAACTGATGCAGTTAGTCACTTCTTTAATGTTTGTTCTTTCTGATGTAAAGTCAAGGTTGTAACTGTTTGCAATGAAGTTGTGGGACGCTGAACTGTTCCTTTGATTCTTTTGATATATGATAGTAATTACTTGTCTTTCAAATTTGAAGGAGGGTGAGCAAGCATCTTGAGGAACATTCATCATTAACTCCTCCAAAAAATATAGTTTATTTAATAATAAAACTGAATATGTGAATCATAACAGTGATTGACAGCTGATAGGAATAATATGATTGTTAATAGTATCATATTAATTCAGACAAACATCGACGAGACAGTTAATTAATGTACTTATTGCAGCAGTCTGCATAGATTTGGTACCCCTGCTGGTCTAAGAGTGAGACAAACTCATTCAGTTATTGTTCAGTTAAAATTCATTCAATGATGTCTGCCACCTTATATATTTCTATTTAAGGATTCACTGTTGTGCCACAATAATGTCACCTAATGTTATTGAGTTAAAATATAAATATTGTGGCTTTCCAGGTTAACATTAATTGATATGACTGCGATTAAATCAGCATATACTTCTGCCAGGGGATGCCACCCCTCAAATTCTCCTGCCACCCTCTTGCCACCCCATGAATATTTTTCTAGATCCGCCCTTGCCTACCAGTCCATGTGTGAGTGGTTCATGTTGGCAGGCATGTAAGTTTCCCACGTCTCGAAGTTCTGCATTTCTCCGCAAGCAAGCATGCGTTCCTGTTCCTTCACTACACCTGCAGACTGTGTGACTTCCTCAGTGCTCATGGAGATGAACTGTTATTCTCTTCTTAATTTGAATGCTCTTTTCTGGTGTCAGTGGAATATTGGCAGTGAAACAAATGTTTAACCGTAGTCTCTTTTAACGTGTATACTTTTTAAAACAATACAACTTTGTTGTGCAGTGGGTGTTACTGGGATTTGGCTCATAATGCATATTAATAATCTAAAGAGGAAGTAAATCTAGTCTTTTAACAGCCTGATATCCGTCTTCTGCTCATTGGTGACAGAGGAAAAGCACATCGTTCCTCTTTCAGTGTAAGTAGAAACAGTTTATTAATATGACTGATTCTGTATACCTCCTGTGAACATTATTTAATCTGACATGTGTTATAGTCTCACAGAGATGAGAGGAGCAGCTATGAGTCTAACTGCTGCAGCGAGTGGATTAGTTGTCTTCCTGCTCTCTGTGTCAGGTACTGTACATCTACACTTACATTCATCACATGAACAGAGGGGATTCTGGGAAAATGTGGGACTTGTAAAAGCAGGTCATTTGTAGAAATAAGTGGATCGGGGTTGGATGAAATGCAAACTTTCCAGAAATATTCCAAATAAATGTTTTGTGTAGCTTTGATGAAACACTTAGATGTTACCAAGTTTTTAATTGTAATGGTTATTCGTAAAAAGATCTTTCCTGTGTTGACCAACGTCATTTGCAAATATCTTTTGCATAGAGTAACTGTGTGCCCAGAACATTTACACGCTGTAAACTGAGAATATTGTTCCCTCCTCACCCTGTGAAAACCTTTGCTTTGTTTTATTTCTAAGATGACCCTGGTTAAAACAATTATTGTCGTTTCTTATTAAGTTTTAGTGTTTTCGAGGGATATTTTTCTCACAAGTCATTACATACTGTCTCAACTTCTCTTATGTCGCCATACCTCTGCACCAAACCCTTCTAGTTCCTTCTCTCCTCTCTGACCTCAGTGTTATATTCCCACGCTCTGAGTTAAAAGCAGCCTTCTTCTTTTTCTTATCTGTATATCCGACAGAAGCTGCTCACACCTCAGTGTTCTGCATTCATTGTTATTTTCACTCTTACCTCAGCAGCAACCTGACCACAGAGCGAACAGAGAGGGAACTGGACAGAGAATCACACACTTTTCTAATTAATATGATCCTTAATCATTCACTGTTAATGTATATTAAATCATCCACCAATCTTTGACAGCACTGACGTTGAAAAACTGAGCTAACAGTTTGTTTTCGGACCTGGTATAATTTTTATATAACGCTAAAATAAGTCATAAAGTATAATTGCATCAGGTATGAAGTGCCTAAGAAGGAACTGAGATGTGAATTTAACGTGCTCTTCTGCTCTTTCCCAGAAAAGTGTGTAAAATGTAACTCAATAATTATTTGTTGACGCAAATAATTTTGAAAACACTTTGTTTATGGAAACTTGGAAACACATAAAAGTAGGACATATGATCTTAACAATGATAAATATGATAAACCTAATACAAATCTATATTCAGTTCTCTTTACATACCGTAGATGCATGATTAGAATATTTTTCTTATAATTAGGGATCTTGAGGCTTGTCCGGGTTACATCATCCTGAAATTATATTTGTATTATGATACAAAAAATTCTTATTAACTAATTGTTAACTTAAGTCATTCACTTTGATTGTAGTTTCTGATGTGCTCTGTGTTTCAGTGGTTCAGGGTCAGGATGGCTGGGCAGTGAATTACACTTCTACTGAGATCTGTGCAGTGAAAGGATCAACAGTGGAGATAAGATGCAGCTACAAATACCCATCTACATGGAAAGGCAGTGTTAACACAGTTATGAAAACATTCTGGTTCACTAAACTGAAAGGTGGTGAACCTGTAGATCTGAGAACAGTCTCAGAGTATGCAGGTCGTGTAGAGGATCGCTGTGAAAACAACATCTGCACTCTGAGAATCAGAAACCTGACAGAGAGCGACTCAGCTGAGTACAGGTTCAGATTCACAACAAACCAACCAGATGGAAAATATGGTGGTTCGACTGGCGTCACTTTGTCCGTCATAAGTAACCATTTTCAATACGTTAATTATTTATGAATGTCTTGGATATAATAATAGTAATATGCATGTGTTTTGATAGTTTTGTCTTAAATAACATGTATGTTCCTTCACAAATCCAGATCTCCAGGTCACATCAGATAAAAACTGGCTGTTTTGTCAGAACAGTTGTCATCAATCTTATTATCCTTCCTACATCTGGTACAAGAACGGACAAAGACTTCAGGGAGAAACATCTTATCTTATAACCAACCCGAACAAGGCAGACAGTTATTCCTGTGCTTTGGAGGGATATGAGGACTTTCCCTCTCCTCCAGTGTGTGAGTTTACTCCAAAGACTTCTATTAACACATAAACATCTAGTGGCGTTTTATATTGAACTCTATTGGTCATTTTTTACTCCTGTTCAAATTACTGCTGAAAAATAGAAAAAAATACATGTTTTTATTTTTCAGGTGTCAGAGGTCAAACCTGCAACAGAGTGACTTACACTGAGAGAAGCATCTGCACCTTAAAAGGATCATCAGTGGACATTTCCTGCACGTACAGCAGCTTTGAAGACGATGTTAAATCTAAGTTCTGGTTCAGTCCTGAGCGTAGTCATCAGGGACAGAATCCCTCTCAACCTGAGGACCTTAGTGAAGACTCCCAGTATGCAGGTCGTGTTCAGATCCTTGAAACAGAGAGAGGACGCTCCACTCTGAGGATCTCTGACCTGAGAGACTCAGATTCAGCTCAGTATCTCTTCAAATTCAAAACACCAAGCTTTGAATGGAGGAGTGATTTACCTGGTACAAGTCTGACTGTCACAGGTACTGATCAACACTCACTGATGTAGATCAGTACACCTACGAATACTGACCTACTTTCAGACCTTTTGCTATACTATTGTTTCTTGTTCTATTGTCCAGCTCTCCAGGTGCAGGTGATCAGAGCAAAGGTCTACAACTATTCTACTGAGGCAGAGCTGAAGTGTCACAGCAGCTGCAGTCCAGCTGGTTCTCTGAACTACGTCTGGTTCAAGAACGGAGAGAAAATAACGACAACGAGGAAATCTTCTTATAAAGACTGGTTTCATCACAGGGACAACATCTCTTGTGCTTTGGAAGGACATGAGGACTTCCCCTCTCCTCCAGTGTGTGAGTTTACTCATAAATACACACTGACATTACAATACAATGACACATTCAGACATACTGGAGTCACCGGGGTCTTCTGAAGTTCATTACATCAATTACATTTTCATACAAGCGACTAACAATAAGTGCAGACAACCATAACGATACAAACAACAAGTATCCTACAAGAACATTAGCTTGCAATAAGCCAAACATGTTAAGTGTTACAGTGTTTACAAAATATGTCCAAGTCACTGTTCACAGTGTCTTTAAAACTGCCCAGTGCTCTCAACAAATATAAATATGAAGACACTCAAAAAGTACTAAATGTTTGTTGTCCACAGCTGACGTTAAATCGACCGGACTTCTTTCTGCGGATTGATATGACTGCACATAGTCCCTGGATCCTCCTTAAAAACAGTCATGTTATCCTTAGCAGCATTCTGTCAGCGCATATTAACAACCTCCGAATCGAGTTTTCAACTAAGTCTTGTAATAAAAGGAGAAGAATGTGTGGGGTCATTGATGTAGAAAAGAGAAATAAAGACTTGTTATTGGCTGCCAGTATCCAGGAATCTAACACAAGGATCTACATCACAATATATAAATAATTAAGAACAAATTAAAGTCAATCATGATAACATGTTTTAATATTTGAAATACTTTCTATTTCCATATCCTTTTTCCAGTCTCTCCAAAGCCTCCCTCTGTGTCAGTGAGTCCCTCTGCTGAGATAGAGGAGGGCAGTTCAGTGACTCTGACCTGTAGCAGTGATGCTAACCCAGCAGCTAACTACACCTGGTACAAGGAGGATGAAGACTCTCCAAAAGCTTCAGGACAGATCTTCAACATCACTGACTTCAGAGCTGAACACAGTGGGAGTTATTCCTGTGGAGCCCAGAACAAGTTAGGACGTAGTAACTCCACCTTAACTCTGAGTGTTGTGGCAGGTAAGTTCTATTCATTCGTCTACTACCAGTTTGTTTCAGTCCCATCATCTGCATGGTACTCAGATGTTCGATGTTATTCTTGCATCAGGGATAGGGTTCATAATGTTTTCTTTGGATTCAAAAATAAAAGTAAGCCTTTATATTTTTGTAAAGTATTTACCGTTTATTGGGACATTAGATGCACTTCTACTGTTTGGGGATGATATAGTCCTTTTCATTAGACCTTGACCATCAGTGTGTGTACAACTGATGACACTTTAGTAATGCAGCTCTACTTGTTTTGGGGACCATTGTTCAACAACATGCTTTTATTCATAATTTCTCAAACTTTTTTGCATCTCATTTGAAATATTTTTTGCAGCCAAGCTCCCCTGACCAGTGCAAACCATGTTTGTGTCTTTTTTCACTTATTTCTCTGTATTCTCAGCTACGTTTTAACCACAATTACATTTTCATTCATTTTTATCGAATATGCCGAAACTGGACCCCGATCAAACGTTATTATTTATGAATGTAATAGCAATTGGCCATTTGCAGCAGTTAACAATTAAATTGAAAATAGGAATATAAAATATAAATACGGTGTTTATTTACATTATTATTCAAAATTAACTGGAACAGTTTCATTAATTTATACTTTATACAGTATATATTTGTAAAAATCCCATGTGCCCCCGCAGTACTCCTCAGTACCCCTAGGAGTACTTAGAGAAACACCGCTGTATTAACTGTCTGTTCTCTGTTGATCTCTGTTTCTCAGGATCATGGAAGATACCAGCTGCTGTAACAATCCCTGTTGTTCTCCTGGCTGTCATTTCTCTCTCTGTCTTCCTGTGGATCAGGTGAGCAGATCTGATCATCTTAATCATTGTTTGTTAAATTAAAAGTCTGTTTGTTTGGTGTCAACATTTGATCTTCTTTTTCTTTATAAACTCTCCTAACCAGAAGAAAGAGGGCTTCTAGAGACTCGTCTGAGCCTGAAGAGAGAGCGGACAACAGGGAAGAGGTGAGAATAGATGCTGTTAGAGCCAGTATTTTGATTTATAAGAAAGGCCACCTAATTGTGACGTCTGTAGTCAACACACTATAAAAGACTACAATTCCCACGGCGCCTGCTCTAAAGCCACAGTGATGGGCCACCTGTTTGAGAGATGCCGTCGAGGAACAGTTTTTAACCGTACCGTACACGTACTACGCGTTCACATACAAATCGTACAAGTACCCTTTAAGTTATGAAGTTATATAAGCATTATTAAGAAAGAAAGAATACCTAAGTTGTTTGAGTTTTGCTTATTTCTTTTGAATATTGTAAAGGCCTATTTTATTTGTTGCATGTGCAAAAGTTTGTTATTTTATTTTGATCACATCGCAACATCATCTAAACCATCGGAGGCCAAGCAACTCTTCAAACTGTGAGTAATTTAAAGGAAAGAAACGAGTCTGTTTAAGGCGTCTAGTGGCTTGATGGAAAGACAAAGAAGGAAGCCACGAAAGATGCTTACGTAATTAATCTTTTATCCTTTCATCTTTTCTGTCACACATCATCATGTTGATGAAGCAGATATGTTTCCATCATTACCAAACCTGCTGTTGCTTTGGCCTTTTCTGTCCTGGGTCCATTCCTCCGTAAATGAAATATCTATGAATGTAAAAATGCGTAGCTGAAGGTGTTTTCCTCCCTGCAGTGTGTACCTGATCAGCCGGAGCAGCAGGAAGACCTTCAGTATGCCAGCGTTCACTTCTCCAACAACCGGGCAGATCCTCTTTCCTCCAACATGAGAGCAGCTGAGCCCCTCAGACACACGGAGCAACAGGAAGTCTCGGAGTACGCTGCCGTCAAGTTCAGCAGTGCTGCCCCGAGGTGAGCAGATCCTCACACAGGAACATTGTTCATATATCATTGAATTCCTTTGCATTATTATTACCACTAAAAACTCATCATTGATCTCTCAGGGCCAGAGGTCAGGACTCTGAAGAGGATCCAGCTGTTTTCTACAGCACGGTCAACAAATCCAGATAAACACAGCAGGCGTTGCTTTTGAAGGATGATACTTCTGTTTTTTGACACATTTCTATTTACACAGGGTAATATGGATTTTTAAAATACATTTCTCAGGGTGGACCTCTCCAAGAATGAGGCGATGAGTTTTCAGCCTAGTTTTTATTAATCTGAATGGCTCAAATGTAAAGATTTGTTAAGTATTTCAAAGCTTAATGTACTGAATTGTAAATATTTCTTGTGTAACATGATTTTTGCCACAAAAAAATTACAAAATGTAGAGATGTTGCAACAAGGGATCAGGGGCCTCATTTATAAAGCCTTGCGTAGGATTGGCGTGGGAAGGTTGCTTACGTAGGACAAAGCAAATAAATACGCACCGACACCTTCCGATTCAAAAAAGACTGCGTACCGGCGCAGGACTTGCGTACGGCACATCCTACACCGGTTTCCCTTTATAAATCACAATCAACTCGAAATGCGGCGCAGCTTTTGCGGGCTTCACGTAACGCCCATATTTGCCTATAAATAGTCAAAGAAACGCCCATTCATTCATTCATTTTGACTGACTGCATGAAGAAGATCGCAGGAAATGACGACAGAACAGCTAAAAAAGACATCTCACACCGTGTCAGATTTTGGTTAGTTTGGGGAGGTCGAGATAAATCATATTGTTTGGTGGATGCAGTTTGAACCAGAGTAGCAGCATGGAGGTCGGATCGTCACCAACATAAATAAATAAGTGGTCCGAAAAAGGTTAATGACAAAAAAAATACACATAGCCTTCCTCAGGCAGTGTGTTTGTACCGGGGACAGGAGACCCCCCCTTGATGAGAAACTGTAAGAAATGATCGGGGAATCCCTCCGGAGTGGAGTCATAACGACTGGATCTGAATTATTTTTTTGTATTTGGTGGTTTGTGTTCCAGCTGTCGATCAGCAACTATATATCCTCCACCAGTTAAAGGAAATACAACTAACGTGTTGTGTTATATTAGCTGTACAATTGACCACATATGGTGTTCTTAGTTTCCATACCTCCTGTGTTTTACGAGCGACTTATCAAGTAGGCTATTGGCGAACGGCATAAAACATGATTAAACATGATAGTATATAAAACCATGCTCGTATCTATACAACCTATAGAAATGCAAAACGGCGTCAGTTTAAAGTAATTCAGTCCTTCTGTTTACTGCATCATTTATGAGAATACATTTCTTAACAAGAGAACATAATCGAGGGGTGATCAATAACATTTCCGTATTTATTTATTTCTCCAAGTTATGCTTTTGTGTGCACTGAGGAGTCTCAAACAGGCGTTTGTTAAATCATTTTAAGATTGGCTTTAATCTATTTGTGAAAATGAATTCTTCATATATGATAAATGAGGTAACATTCTATTTATGGTATTATTTCCACATATTTCTCTCCATTCTTCCTTCTGCCAACGGTGTCGCAGTTTCTCGTCTCTCCCGTTTTTGTGCTCAGTGCGTACGCATGGGTCAGAGTTTGCGTGGAGGACCGCACATTTTCCCGTCAACTTAGTTTTTTATAAATCTTAAACAGTGCGTAGAAACTGGCGTACGCCATCTTTTGTGCGTACGCACCGTTTATAAATGAGGCCCCTGATCCCTAACTGCTGGCTTTTATTGTTGGAAAATGTAGATATTACTAAAGAGTACATTGTTTTGTACATTTATCAACTTCATTCAAATAATATTTCTTTACAATGTTCTTCTTCTTGTCTACACTGAAATATCAACAACTACTTGTTTGTGTTATTTTTTATCCATTCCAAAATACATTTAGTTTTTGAAAGCACATTGGGATATTGGAGAGGAACATCGTTTGCTGATGTAGTTGCAGTTTCATTCTGCTGCCACTAGGTTTCAGTAAAGAGCCGTATTTCACTGATGGAAAACCATTACCAAGAGCCTGTACAGTACATTTCTCTTTGGTGTGTGTACGGCCTTAATGTTCACACATTCTTATTCTGCCATCTTTTTATGTAAATATAAAAGTTCCATTATCACCAATTCAAATAGTTAATTTCTTTGTTACTCTTTAAGTTCATAACCATCACAACTCATTGCATTTGTCTCTTTTGCTTTGTTGTTACACCTGTTATTCTGACCCTAGTCTTTTGCTCTGTACTTCATGTGTTTACCTTTCTCTCCTTCTGTTCTGTGTTGGTTTGAGTTCATCAATAAAGGTGGAAATTGCCATAACTCTTGTCCACACTAATGCTAATGATAGCATTAGTGACACTAATGCTAATGATAGCATTAGTGTCACTAATCTGTCGTTTCAAAATAGAATAATTGCACGTTTTCGCTTGAAATAAAAACACTGGAAACAACATAAAACAATACAAGCTGCAGAGTTTGTGAGGATACATCAGAAGGTATAAAGAACACAGTGAAGGGAGACTGACACACTGAGAGAGAGAAGTGTGTGAGTGAGAGAAGTGTGTGAGTGAGTGAGTGAAGTGTGTGAGTGAAGTGTTTGAGTGTGTGAGTGGTGTGTGAGTGAGAGAAGTGTTTGAGTGAGTGAAGTGTGTGAGTGAGAGAAGTGTGTGTGTGTGTGTGTGTGTGAGAGAAGTGTGAGTGAGAGAAGTGTGTGAGTGAGTGAAGTGTGTGAGTGAGTGAAGTGTGTGAGTGAGTGAAGTGTGTGAGTGAGTGAAGTGTGTGAGTTAGTGAAGTGTGTGAGTTATTGAAGTGTGTGAGTGAGTGAAGTGTGTGAGTGAGAGAAGTGTGTGAGTTAGTGAAGTGAGTAAGTGAAGTGTGTGAGTGAGAGAAGTGTGTGAGTGAGAGAAGTGTGTGAGTGAAGTGTGTGAGTGAGTGAAGTGTGTGAGTAAGTGAAGTGTGTGAGTGAGTGAAGTGTGTGAGTGAGTGAAGTGTGTGAGTGAGTGAAGTGTGTGAGTTATTGAAGTGTGTGAGTGAGAGAAGTGTGTGAGTTAGTGAAGTGAGTAAGTGAAGTGTGAGTGAGTGAAGTGTGTGAGTTAGTGAAGTGTGTGAGTTAGTGAAGTGTGTGAGTGAAGTGTGTGAGTGAGTGAAGTGCACTGCGATGCTTTAAATGCCAAAGGTTTGGGCATGTGGCAGACAAGTGCAAAGCAACTAAGCCCAGGTGTCCAAAATGTGCGGGGGAACATGAATATGGTAGTAGTGCTGCAGGTGCTAAGGTGAAATGTTGTAACTGTGGTGGGGAACATAGTGCTGCGTATCAGGGCTGCGAAGTGCAGAAAAAGGCCAAGGAGGTGCAGAGATACAAAGTGCAAAATAAAGTCTCATATGCTGAAGCAACAGAAAAGGTATCATTAAACATAGCTAGGAAATCCCAAGTAGCAGCAAGTATATTCTCTTCAAAAGATTTTCCCAAACTCCCACAGGCAAAGGAAAGCCCCACAAAGTGTTCACATAAGTGTGTGATAGGAGAGGATGCATTGATTGTAAATAAGTACAAATTTGTGGCCTTTATTGGAAAAGTGGTGAATGTTGCTTTGCAACAAACAAAAAAGAGGTCAAGACTGAAAACAATAGTGGAAGCAGCAGGTGAATTTTTGGGGATAAAGGATATAACCGTTGAAATGATACATGATATGCTAGCCCCCAATAATGAGGAGTCACAGATAAGTGAGTAGATTAATGGTTTTTCTCATTCTGCAATGGAATGCTAGAAGCCTTATTGCAAATGGACAAGAATTCAAGACCTATATATATCAGTTAAAAGAAAAACCAGACGTTATTTGTATCCAAGAAACATGGCTGAAGACTCATTTGGACTTCATTATTGGGGGATATAGTGCTATAAGACAAGATAGAAATAATGGTCAGGGAGGGGGATGTGCAATCTTTATCAGAGAAGTAATGTCGTATAGTAGGCTAAAATTTAAGAACAGTCTTGATTTAGAAATAGTGGGGTAGAAGTTTGGATTAATAAAAGGAAAATTAGTGTCCTGAATTTTTATAATCCATGTAATAAACTCAAAATAGAGGAATTAGACAGACTTTGTCAAGGAAATGAAATAATATGGTGTGGTGATTTTAATGCACATAATACAATGTGGGGAGGGAGATCAACAGATTACAACGGACAGGTAGTGGAGGATTTAATGGAGGCAAAGGAATTAGTTTGTTTAAATAATGGGCAAGGTACAAGACTCAATTTTAGAGATGGAACAGAGTCTGCGATCGATCTAACTCTGGTAACAAGTGAATTAGCTTCTGGTAGCAGTTGGGAAGTATTGGCAGATAACAGTATTGGGAGTGATCATCTTCCGATTATAATCAAGTTTGATATAAGTAATGTGGTTGAGCTAGACGGTATCATGAGATGGACTTTTTCTAAATCAAATTGGGAGGTGTTTGCTAAGTTGTGTGATAATGAATTTGATAAGATTGATATGGCAGGAAGTATTGATGAAATAAATGAGCAATTTACTTCAAATATAATTAAAAGCGCTAAGCAAACTATTGGGAATAAAACTGGTAAACTTAGTAAATGTGTTAAGATGGTACCGTGGTGGAACAAAGAATGTAATGATGCAATCCGAAACAAAATCAGGCTGTTTGGAAAGTTAAGAAAGACACATTCAGTATACAATTTATTAGAATATAAAAAGGCACAGGCTCAGGTAAGGAAAATTGTTAAAAGAGCAAAAAGGGAGTGTTGGAGAGGATTCTGTTCAAGTATTGGGAGAACTACGCCATTAGATAAAGTATGGGGAATGATTAAGAAGATGAGGGGAATTAGACAGCAGAATAACCTGCCAGTGTTAGAGAATGGAGGGGAAATTGCCACTGGTGCTATGGAGAAGGCAGAAATTCTAGCTAAGAATTTTGTCAAAGTTCATTCTTCTGAAAATTTGACGGAAGAAGGTAAGATCAGGAGACAGGAAGTGTTAGATGAACATCCTAATGTATATGAGGAAAGAAATTTGTCACAGAGTGTTGTAAATGTACCTTTTTCTATTCAAGAGTTGAGAAGAGCACTAAGTAAGCGTAAAATGACTGCTCCTGGGAAAGATAATGTATATTACATAATGTTGGCCAAATTAAGTGATTTTGCATTAGGAAAGCTGCTGGAGATGTACAATAAGATTTGGGAGAAAGGGAAGCTGCCAATAATATGGAAAGAGTCTGTCATTATTCCTATTAGAAAACCTGGGAAAGATCCAGGCAGTTATAGACCTATAGCTCTGACATCGCACTTGTGTAAAGTTATGGAAAGAATGATAACAGAAAGGCTGACATACTATGTTGAAAAAAATGAATGAATGACTCCTTATCAGAGTGGGTTTAGAAGAGGGCGGAGTACTTTAGATCCACTGTTGTGCCTGGAATCTGAAGTCAGGAAAGCTCAAGTGAACAAGGAGTGTGTTGTAGCTGTATTCTTTGATGTGGAGAAAGCTTACGATATGATGTGGAAGGAAGGATTATTAATACAACTGGACATTATGGGTCTGGGAGGAAACGTATATAATTGGATTATGGATTTTTTGTTTGGCCGTGCCATCAGAGTCCGAGTTGACAATTCATATTCTCGAAGGCATGAAGTTGAGAATGGAACCCCGCAGGGGAGTGTAATTAGTCCTCTTTTGTTTTCTATCATGATAAATGATATATATACACAAGTAGGATCTGATATTGGTAAGTCACTTTTTGCAGATGATGGAGCTATTTGGAAAAGGGGCAGAAATGTAAATTATATTGTAGGTAAGATTCAGGAAGCCATTACGGAAATTGAAAGCTGGTCTCTGACATGGGGGTTTAGATTGTCGGTGGAAAAAACTGAAACTTTATTTTTTACGAGGAAAAGGATAGGTGAGGAGGTTAGGTTAAAACTTTATGGACAAGAACTAAAGAAAGTGAAGACATTTAAGTTTCTGGGAATATGGTTGGATGAGAGAGTCACATGGAGTATTCACATTGATAAAGTAGTAGATAAATGTAAAAAGGTTTTAAATGTTATGAGGTGCTTGGCAGGCACTAAGTGGGGGGCTGATAAAGCTGCTTTGAGGAACGTGTACACAGCCTTAATTAGATCAGTCATAGAATACGGACTAATAGTGTATGGTTCAGCTGCATACTCTTCTCTACAAAATTAGATAGAGTCCAGGCACAAGCACTAAGGATATGCTGTGGGGCAGTCAGATCTACACCAGTGTCGGCACTTCAGGTAGAGGTCGGAGAAATACCAATTTATTTAAGGAGAAAACAGTTAATTGTTAATTACTGGGCAAATCTACAGGGCCATAAAGATACGCACCCTACTAAACAAACTGTAAAAACGAGTTGGGAAAGTAACAAAATTAAAAAAGAAAGTTTTTGTGTTTGTGTTTCGGAATTATGTAAGGAATTCAAAGTTAAAGAATGGAATATTAGTCCGACGGTGGTGTTATCAGCTGTTCCACCATGGTTGCTACCTCAACCTATAGTAGATTTATCCTTATTGAAACGGTTACATTCAATGAAAAATAAAATCAACGTGCAGGCTTACGTGAACACTGTTCTACATGAACAATATGGGCAGTTTATACAAATATTTACAGATGGATCCAAAAATCCAGAAAATGGTCAAACTAGTTGTGCATTTTATGTTCCTGAATTAAAGGTCAAAGTGGGGAAGCGAACGAGTGATCACATCGCAGTATACACAGTAGAGATGATGGCTATCTCACTAGCACTTCAGTGGATAGAGGAAATACAGCCAATGCGAGTGGTCATTTGCTCTGACTCCAGCGCAGCTCTGGAGAGTATAAACAACTTCTCTTCAGAATGTCGTCAGGATATTTTACATGAAATTTTACACATCATGTTTAGGTTACTTCATTTGGGAATTGTTGTTCAATTTGTGTGGGTTCCAGCGCATGTGGGTATTAGAGGGAATGAGGTAGTGGATCAACTGGCAAAATGTGGTTTGAAAGCAAAACAGGTTGATATAATTGTACCCATCAGTAGAGCAGAAGTCAAATCTGTTACAAAAGTTGTTGTCAAGCAACAATGGCAAAAGTTGTGGGACAGTAACACTAAAGGAAGACATTTATACCAGATACAAAGGGAAGTAGGAACGGAAAGCACTTGGGGGAGTAGTAGAAGAGAACAGAGCATTAACAGCAGGATAAAATTGGGTCACTCTGGATTAAACTCATCAATACATCTGATTGGAAAACATCCAACTGGCAATTGTGATGGTTGCCAACAACCAGAGACAATACATCATGTATTTTTTAGCTGCCCGGAATATACAAGGCAAAGACTCATGCTGAAAACTGCACTGGAACAACTTAACATCAAGGACATGGATTTCAAGGCAATATACGAAAGTAACTCAAGAAATGAAGTAAACAAGCTGATCTTCAAGTTTCTCAAAAACACTGGTCTGAGGACAAGGATTTAATATGAACATTAAATAAATCAACAGTAGGTGGCGATATATGCTCCAAGTGGAAGCGATTCGCCATTAAAGAAAAGAAGAAGAAGAGGAGGAGCTGCAGACCGGGAGGAAGGTTTAAAGTGAGAGTAGGAAGTCAGACTGCCAGATGCCATTTTACACTTCGACAGAGCAGGAGGACAACAGGGTGAGTGTTAACACCAGGATATGCTTTTTAACACATTATCTACTCTGTTATACTGGATGTGAGAACATAATGTGTTCATAAATATATATATTTCCTAGAGTCCAACGAGACCTCTTCAAATGTTGTGAACTTTTTTTATTTCCTGGTTTTTGAGCCCTCAGAGTTACGTCTGAAGTCTGACTCATTTAATGTGTTTTAACCAAGTTTATAATTTTATGATTGAAATAGGTGTGTTATTATATTGTGTGTGTGTGTCTGCAGTGTTACTGGTTTATCTCTCAGACGGGAGAAGATGAGTGATTTAAAAGATGAGAAAGAGGACAAATCTCCAGTCTCCAGCTGTCTGTCTCTGAACAGTGACGGGTCTAAAGAGGAACCTCCAGACTTCAGTAAACCTGGACCCTCAGACAGGAAGTAAGAGTTTCTACTGTAAACTGACCTAAAGAGGATTCAGATTTGTTATCTGATCATTAAACTGTTCTTTAATAATGTCATGTGCGCAGTAGAGTACAGGAAGCTAACATTATTTAAGGATATTTCAAGATGCAATTGCATTATCATTGTCAGTGGAATTAAATGGTTTTAAATTGCTAAAATATAGATAAAATAGATAAAAACTGTTCTTAAAACAAAACATATCGTCCAAAACATTCATTTACTACTTGGGCATGTTTATGATGTGTATTTTTAAGATGTTAATAATAGTGATAACCTGATGAGCTGGTTGTGTTTAGCATTAGCATATAACAGAGTTTTGAGAGATGACATGTAGAGTCAATGCAAAGTCCCAGATCCGTGCCTGGCAACACGAATGAAGTGAAGAAGTGAAATGTATGTCACCTGCGTATTCGTGCAGCATGAAACATTTCAACTTAAGCATAAAGTTTGTGACGTTCTGTTACAAAAACCTGTCAGTGTTGAGATTCTGCTCCTGTGGTCTCTGACGGTTGGAGGGAAATTAGAAAGGAAAACAGAGCTCTACAGTACCTCATATTAAATCAGGGTTATTAATGTACTTGTTTAAACCAGAGAATGTCTATGGTAATAACAACATAGTCACTGCTTTACTTATGACTACATGAAGTCATTCTGAGTGTTGATGGAGCAGCTACAATGTTAGCCTAGCTTTAATCAAACCAGTCTCATTCAGAAAGCATTTGAAATGTTTTAATGCTCTGTGCTTTTTATGCTATGTTTATTGTAATTAATGCACAGCAAATTGTATGTATATTGTGTTTATAATGCTATAGTGCACCAGGTTAATACAGCTGGGTGTGTCTTAGTAGATACAGTGAACATGTGCTCCTCTGGGTGATGAATCCAGACAGGATGCTGTTTGCTTTCATAATAATGTGAAGTGTAAACTATACCTGATCACTAAGATATATTATATAGAGATATAGACCTTTTTAAATATCAAACTAGAATTGTCCACCTTGTTGTACCATTGGTGATAATCAGCTCCTCTAATGTAAAGTGCTATAAAGGATGTGTTCATCTCCACAGAGGGAAGAGGAAGAGTCGTGTTCCTGTGGAGGAGCAGCTGTCCAGCTGTGCTGTGTGTCAGGACGTCCTGAAGGATCCAGTGTCTACCAGCTGTGGACACTGGTTCTGCAGACGGTGCATCGCCTCATACTGGGAGCAGCGACCTCCATCAGGAGACTCCTCCTGTCCCCAGTGTGGAAAAAGATCCAGAGCTGGACTGCAGACAGCCAGTCAGACCAGCTCTGTACGAAGTAAGAGGCCGAACAAATGCAGCGTCTTTAGATCCGTCGGGGCGCTGGGTCTCTACTCTTGTATGAACTCTCATTTGGCTTAGAGTGTCATCTGGTCTTCCTCCAGGCATTGTTTTTTGAAGTGTGTATTAAAACAGACAACAGTGTTTTCCTAAGTAGAAACACTGGACAGATCTAAAGGGGAACGTTAGCAAATAACTTTTACATAATATAGTAAAGCAGGATTATTTTCAGTTTTTGATTAGGTATACTGTTGTAGAGCATAGACAGTAAACTGTTTTATACAAATGTTAACCTGTTAAGCCCGAGAGGACCCTAATCGGGGGCCTGCGGGGTGTTTTTTCACGACACTGTGTCTCAGGGCATCTTAATATTTAAAAACCTATTAATGTGTCACACCAGATTAACGGGAAGAATCTCAGCTAACTGACGATACGAACCATTTTGACCAAAACAAAAGTCTCATAAGAAGCGTCTAAATGACCCCAGAGCGAAAAAATGCTAACGCACTTGGCACAGAACTCAAGATAAAGATACCCTTATTACTTATCGTAACTGCACATACAAGATATCCGATTAAAGCTGAGACTCCACAGATTATATAGGTATAGTATCATCACTGAGCGATCAGAACTCGCGACAGGGGAAGCAAACACAGACATCACAACACGTAGCATTACGGAGCAAAAACGGGACATCGTCTCACCTTAGCTGTTATTCTGATCAAAAGTCGTGTTCAATGGCATTACAACGATAAAAACGCTGTTGAGGGTTAATCCATAGGTTAATCCAATGTGTCTGTCAATTATTTATAATCCATAATTCAATTTTGATGTAAAAATCGGAGAAAAAAAATTAGCTGCTAATGGTAGCCACCAGAGTTATCGCAGCTTCCGGTTTTGGCTATGCGTCACTCTCACTCCTTATTTGGTAACGTGTGTGTGTATGTGGGAGTTCCCCTCGATTCCATTGGCTCGAGCGGTTACATCAAAAATGTTGATGTCAATCATCAAAATCGACCAAGGGGGGCCAGATATATGGAAAATCCACCCAAATGACCCCATAAGTGGGTTTTTTATATGGGTACTTACTATATGTTGTAGTTTGGATTCCTAAAGCTTTTAGTCTACCATCCCATCATTCAAGGCTGGTTTTCACTATAAGTAATTTTTTTTTTGACGGACACTATAATTTAAATGTTTTTACTGTGTTCAATCTGAATTTACTTTAAAATCAAAAAATCTATATTGATTCTGACACTTCTACATCCAACTCACAGATGTAACCTTGCTTTGAGAAAAAAGATTATTGATTTAACCCTTTTAGAAGTGAAGATATGGTCATTTGTTCTGGGAATGTCATTTTCGAGCCTGAGACCTGAAAAACAGGCTCAGGGCTTAAAAGGTTAAACTGTCTGTTTTTATTGTTTTATAGTTGGATTCTCAAAATCATTTTCTTATTCTCACATGTGTTCTCTTTCAGCAAATAGTGGTCTGCAGGAGGTTTTAGATGAACATAGGCTCAGTCTGAGGAGGAGATGTGAACGTGTGACTGAAGGAACTGATGAAAGTGAAACCCTCCTCAACAGCATCTTCACTGAGCTCTACATCACACAAGGACAGAGTGAAGAGGTTAATACCCAGCATGAGGTGAGGCAGCTGGAGACAGCTTCAAGAAAGAGACCCTCCATGACACTCCAATCAAGAGCCAGGACATTTTAAAGCTTACCTGACCAACATACTCACATCAGAGCGGTCCTGACCAACGGAGTCGCTGGAGTTGGAAAAACCTTCTCAGTGCAGAAGTTCACTCTGGACTGGGCCGAGGGTTTGGAAAACCTAGATGTCAGTCTGGTGATCCCGCTTCCTTCAGGGAGCTGAACCTGATCAAAGATGAGCAGTACAGTCTTCTCAGGCTGCTCCATGTTTTCCATCCAACCTTACAGAAGGTCCCAGCAGAGCAGCTGGCTGTCTGTAAAGTGCTGTTCATCTTTGACGGCCTGGATGAAAGCAGACTTTCTCTGGATTTCAGAAACAATGAGGTTGTGTCTGATGTCTCTCAGCAGTCCTCAGTCAACGTGCTGCTGACAAACCTCATCAGGGGGAAGCTGCTTCCCTCGGCTCTCGTCTGGATAACTTCCCGACCTGCAGCGGCCAATCAGATCCCTCCTGAGTGTGTGGACAGGGTAACAGAAGTACGAGGCTTCACTGACGCCCAGAAGGAGGAGTACTTCAGGAGGAGATCGAGTGATGAAGACCTGTCCAGCAGAATCATCTCTCACATCAAGGGCTCCAGGAGCCTCCACATCATGTGTGATCCCAGTCTTCTGCTGGATCACTGCTGCAGTTCTGGACCACATGTTGACTACAGACCAGAGAGGAGAGCTGCCCAAGACCCTCACTGACATGTACTCACACTTCCTGCTGGTCCAGACAAGAGGAAGAAGCAGAAGTATGAAGAGGGACATGAGACGAGTTCACAGCAGCTGACGGAGGCTGACAGGGAGCTTCTTCTGAAGCTTGGGAGGCTGGCGTTTGAACATCTGGAGAAAGGAGACATCATGTTCTACCAAGAAGACCTGGAGCGCTGTGGTCTTGATGTCACAGAGGCCATGGTGCACTCAGGAGTTTGTACAGAGATCTTCAAAAGAGAGAGTGTGATCTTCCAGAAAACAGTCTACTGCTTTGTTCATCTGAGCATTCAGGAGTTTCTGGCTGCAGTCTACATGTTGCACTGTTACACCAACAGGAACACAGCGGTAGTGAAGGACTTCCTGCAGAAAGACTATGGCAACAGCAGATATCAGGATTACCCAACCCTGCCTGTCTTCCTAAAGGGAGCCATGCAGAAATCCCTCAGAAGTAAAAATGGCCACCTGGACCTGTTTGTCCGCTTTCTCCACGGCCTCTCTCTGGAGTCCAACCAGGGTCTCTTAGGAGGCCTGCTGGGTCGCACAGACAACAGACCAGAAATCATCCAGAGAGCCATCAGCAACCTGAAAGAGATGAGCAGTTCTTCAATCTCTCCTGACAGGAGCATCAACATCTTCCACTGTCTGACAGAGATGAACGACCACTCAGTACATCAGGAGATCACAGAGTTCCTGAAGTCAGAGAACAGATCACAGAAGGAACTCTCTGTGATCCACTGCTCTGCTCTGGCCTACATGCTGCAGATGTCAGAGGAGGTTCTGGATGAGTTGGACCTGAGGAAGTACAAAACATCAGAGGAGGGACGACGGAGACTGATTCCAGCTGTGAGGAACTGCAGGAAGGCCAAGTAAGTCCAGATCTGATTAACTTTATAAACTAATGTGGATCAGAAGTTTAATTATTCAAATAAACACTATACCATTTCTGCTGTTTAAATACTATGAGAGCAAAATAAACCAACCCTGTTCCTCTATTTATTTATAATAATAGTTAAATTGAACCGTTTCTCTCTTGATATTGAGTGATGGAGGCGACATGTCAAACACATGAAGGACTTTAGAGGTTTCTCATAGCAGCTCGTGATCACACCACACAGCAGGATTTACAGTTATCAGAGAAAGCAGTTATTATTACTTTCTAGTAGTTCTTTATCATTAAACAGAAACACACGTTTTTGTCACAATGTATTAGAGTTTAAAGTAAGATCTATATAATGTCCCACCAATAACAGAGTTATGTCTTAATGCTGATATAATGGGAACATCTGAGGGTATTCAGTTGAAAATATTGAAACTTTATTGGTTTGTTAATTGTGTTTGTGTGCGCAGTACATTTTCAGATGCTCAGAGAAGACTAAACATCCTTCTTCCATCATTCACATCCAAACATTAATGAACATTTAAATATGTACATCTCTAATATTGTCAATTGATTTGTTTAATTTATGTTTCTTTGGTAACAGTCACTGACAGCAGGAGCACAGACATGTGATCAGATCACACTGACAACGCACACATTAAACTCTATTATAATATATTATTATATATAACATTAAATGGACTAATATTTTTCATTAAATGCTTGAGGGTAATATAATGTTTCCTCTTGTTTTAACACCCGATGTAATATATGTGTTATTATAGACTTACTGGCTGTGGACTCTCAGAGATTGAATGTGAAGTCGTGGCCTCAGCTCTGAAGTCTGACCCCTCCCATCTGAGAGATCTGGACCTGAGTGACAACGCTCTGCAGGATTCAGGAGTGAAGCTGAGTTCTGGACTGAAGAGTCGAAATTGCAGACTGGAGACTCTCATGTCAGTTCACTGACTGTACTTCATACAGATCTGTTTTTATTGATCATTTTCTGAATTTGCCTGAGAACAAATACATTTTAAATATATATTTTTTTCCACTTTTGCTAATGACTGAATATTCAGCAGAATAACAAAGAGAAGGTGAATGTGTGAGGGTTAGGGTTTCGGCTTCTACAGACTAACACTGTGCCCCATGAGTCAGTGAAGATGCTGTCAGTACTGATGAGCTGTGAGGGAGATGAAAGGTTGTTAAAGATCTGATAAAAGTTAAAGTTCCATATTATCAATGGATTGTTTCTACATCATCACTGACATTAAAACCCTGTTAAACTCTGATCAGATTTATTAAACCTGGAGTTTTTTCAAACAGGAACATTGTTCTCTCAAGTTACATCATGTTTTCTTTATTCAGACTGAGTGAATGCAATTTGTCAGAGATCAGCTGTGCTGCTCTGATCTCAGCTCTGAAATCCAACCCCTCCCATCTGAGAGATCTGGACCTGAGTTACAACGATCTGCAGGATTCAGGAGTGAAGCTGCTGAGAGATCTTCTGGAGAGTCCAGACTGCAGACTGAAGACTCTCAGGTCAGTTCTCCATCTTTTACTTCTGTACTGAGATCAATATGTATATATCAAAGTGCCGCTCGAGCACCGTAGCGATGTTTGCAGCTCGCGTCAGAGGTTGTGCAGGATAACAACCTCCATCTCAAAGTCAGTAAAACCAAGGAGCTGGTTATGGATTACAGGAAGCAGCAGAGAGAGGGACACGCCCCCATCGCCATCAATGGGAGTACGGTGGAGAGAGTCAGCAGCTTCAGGTTCCTCTGTGTCCACATCACTGAGGACCTGACATGGACTCATCACACAAACACCATCACCAAAACAGCTCGACAGCGGCTCTTCTTCCTCCGCAGGCTGAGACTCCAGGACTCCAGGATACTCTGCAACTTCTACAGGTGCACCATAGAGAGCATCCTGACCTTCTACAGGTGCACCATAGAGAGCATCCTGACCTTCTACAGGTGCAACATAGAGAGCATCCTGACCTTCTACAGGTGCACCATAGAGAGCATCCTGACCTTCTACAGGTGCACCATAGAGAGCATCCTGACCTTCTACAGGTGCACCATAGAGAGCATCCTGACCTTCTACAGGTGCACCATGGAGAGCATCCTGACCTTCTACAGGTGCACCATAGAGAGCATCCTGACCTTCTACAGGTGCACCATAGAGAGCATCCTGACCTTCTACAGGTGCACCATAGAGAGTATCCTGACCTTCTACAGGTGCACCATAGAGAGCATCCTGACCTTCTACAGGTGCACCATAGAGAGCATCCTGACCTTCTACAGGTGCACCATAGAGAGCATCCTGACCTTCTACAGGTGCACCATAGAGAGCATCCTGACCTTCTACAGGTGCACCATGGAGAGCATCCTGACCTTCTACAGGTGCACCATAGAGAGCATCCTGACCTTCTACAGGTGCACCATAGAGAGCATCCTGACCTTCTACAGGTGCACCATAGAGAGTATCCTGACCTTCTACAGGTGCACCATAGAGAGCATCCTGACCTTCTACAGGTGCACCATAGAGAGCATCCTGACCTTCTACAGGTGCACCATAGAGAGTATCCTGACCTTCTACGATTACAAAAGACCCCCATCACCCCAGCCACAAACTGTTCTGTTTGCTGCCGTCTGGCAGGCGGTACCGCAGCATCAAGACTAAAACCACCAGACTCAGGGACTGTTTCATCCCACAGGCCATAAGAATGTTAAACACCCAAACTCTTGAAATAACATTCATCTGTTTGCAACTCATATATATCAATATTCCAATTACTGTATATCGACTATTCTGCACTGTTTCTATTATATTCTGTTTCTATTATATAATTTAATTGTATTTACTTGTATTTTATCTGTTTTATTGTGTTGCACTGTTGGAAGAGCCTGTGACCTAAGATTTTCATTGTCATAACTACACTGTAACTATGCACACATGAAGATAAAAGCCTTGAAACTTGAAACAAGCTCCCAGAATGCAATAAGGCTGCGCTCAAAGTAAAAATAATAAAACAGATGGAGCATGATTTAACTTCAGGAACTAACTGTCCATACAAGTCTGGTTGGTTTGGTGGGAAAGTTTGAATATATGTAACTGGCGGTACCTTATGAATATGAAGTGTTTATCGTCTCTCTTACACTGTCACATAGAGTAGTTATACAGCAGAGGCAGCACTACAGCGCTCTGCTGACCGGACGTTTACTGACTCTCCTGCTGAGTCTGACCGGCCATAGTTTATTAACAGTTGTTGGATTTCCTTTCAAACGAGCCACAGCAGCGTCAGACGAACGCTTCAGCACAGACCTCACCACAGACAGCGCCTCGTGGTTATGTAGGCTGACATTTCTCAATGAAATATTAATATACATGCCTTGATGATGTCATTCTTTATAAAGCCTCCCCCCCATGTCATTGAGCGAGGACTTTTGTTCTTCATTATCTTCTGAGAGTCCCACTCCTCTCCCCAAAGATAATTCGATGATTTAGTAAGACTAAAAGCAGAAACTAAAGAGCCTGCAGTCTCCTGGTTTAAGAAATAAAACTATTGAAACAAAAGAACATGGACTATCAGCTCAATTTCACTTTCTCTGTCTTACAGTTGTTAACCTGTTTGGAGTTTCCACTTTCTAAACTTCTTCAGCTCTGAACAGATTATTAAACCTGGAGTTATTTCAAACAGGAACATTGTTTTCTAAAGTTACATCATGTTTTCTTTATTCAGTCTGAGGCACTGCAGTTTGTCAGAGATCAGCTGTGCTGCTCTGGCCTCAGCTCTGGAGTCCAACCCCTCTCATCTGAGAGATCTGGACCTGCGTTACAACGATCTGAGGGATTCAGGAGTGAAGCTGCTGAGTGATTTTCTGGAGAGTCCAGACTGCAGACTGGAGACTCTCAGGTCAGTTCTCCATCTTTTACTTCTGTGCTGAGATCAATATGTATATATCAAAGTGCCGCTCGAGCACCGGAGCGATGTTTGCAGCTTGCGTTAGAGGCTGTACACGTGCCGGCTTTCTGCTGCTTAAATCCACTGCTGTGATGAACAAGCTCCCAGAATGCAACACGGCTGCTCTCAGAGTAAACATAATAAAACAGATGGAGCATGATTTAACTTCAGGAACTAACTGTCCATACAAGTCTGGTTGGTTTGATGGGAAAGTTTGAATATATGTAACTGGCGGTACTTTATGAATATGAAGTGTTTATCGTCTCTCTTACACTGTCACATAGAGTAGTTATACAGCAGAGGCTGCACTACAGCGCTCTGCTGACCGGACGCTTACTGACTCTCCTGCTGAATCTGACCGGCCATAGTTTATTAACAGTGGTTGGATTTCCTTTCAAACGAGCCACAGCAGCGTCAGACGAACGCTTCAGCACAGACCTCACTACAGACAGCATGTTGAAGCCATTTTGCATTTCTATCTTATTTATATTTATAATGAAAAATTATGAATATTTTATATATGATGTTTTATTATTTATATTTATTATTGTTTTGATTAATGCAGACTATCAATGTGTTATTATGGTGGTGTGGTTTTGGCCCATAGGTGACAGGTGCTCACGATGAGTGGAGTTATTTCAAACAGGAACATTGTTTTCTAAAGTTACATCATGTTTTCTTTATTCAGACTGATTGACTGTAGGTTGTCAGAGATCAGCTGTGCTGCTCTGATCTCAGCTCTGAAGTCCAACCCCTCCCATCTGAGACATCTGGACCTGAGTTACAACGATCTGCAGGATTCAGGAGTGAAGCTGCTGAGAGATCTTCTGGAGAGTCCAGACTGCAGACTGAAGACTCTCAGGTCAGTTCTCCATCTCTTACTTCTGTGCTGAGATTAAGAGAGTTGTGTTGAGCTGCAGACATCAGGCTGATATTACTCTGATCCTCCCAGAGTATTTTAATGCTAAAGTTTACTTTCTTCTTCTGTGGTTTAGTTCACTGACTGTGGCAGAGCAATGCTGATCTTTACATTCAAATATAACAACAAAAAACGTCACTGCATAATTCCCTCCGAAGCTTTAAACACCTGAAATGCATCTTATTTTCTTCATCATAATTTTAACAAATGCTATCAAATACAGTAATTAAATGTTTATTAAAACTATCATACTCTAACAAGTATTTTCAATTGTTGCTGTTTCCAACATGTTTCTGAAGCTACATGATGCTTTACGGACTGAATAGTCTACACTGAAGATGCTGTGATTTGATCACTCCACTGTTCCTAAAATACATTTTCTGGATGTTCTTTTCACATTTAGAGTTCATCCTATTTGTGATCTTTGTAAACGTTGTGATCTTGAGTTGAATCAGTTTCAGGGTTTGTGTTTGTCTGGCTGCACATCATGAGTTTGTGTAGATGGAGCAGAGTTTCAGATGTGAAGTAGAAGCACGTTGTGTTTAATATTAATGAGAAGTCTGTGTACCTTCACTTTAACGGTGTTTCTCTCTAAAACTATTCAATAGAAAAGTGACTGAAGGCTATTTTCGTATTTTAATAAAAGCTCAAAGGATCATAGTAGCGAGGGGCGGGGGGGCAACTCCCAGAAGTCCTTTCAAAAACAAAAGCTCTGGTCTGGTGAAAGACACTTGATTCTAGATAAATGTGTTCATGTATCTTTGTAATCACACAAGAGGAAGTGAAGGGTTGAGACAGTCCTTAATGTTCTCTCAGAGCACATCAGACTAGAGGAGGGATCAGGGCTTTCCTCTGAAGCCACGTCTGCTTCAGCTGATCAGCTGTCAGCTTTAACAGCTCTACACACTTTGGGCAGTTTGTTCACATGTGCACTCTGCTCATACTAATATAATGCTCTCAGTTATCATGAAGCAGCAGCAGTTTGTTACCTGTTTAACACACACCTGCTCACCATCAACCACCTGCATCTCATCTTTGTTCTGTGTCCTGCTTAGCAGCACAGGATGCATCTAACCTGGCAGAAAGAGTTCATCTTAGCCTACCTATTCATCTGCGTCTGTACTCAGGGATATTCTGATCGTGAATGTATGATTTATTAACCCAGAATAAGATAGTCTTTTGAACTCTGGAGATTACTTATTAGACTTAAAGCTTCAGGGTATTAGAGCTCGTTTTCACTTTTGATGTCTGACAGTTTTTAACCTGTTTGGAGTTTCCACTTTCTAAACTTCTTCAGCTCTGAACAGAATATTAAACCTGAAGTTATTTCAAACAGGAACATTGTTTTCTGAAGTTACATCATGTTTTCTTTATTCAGAATAGAGTACTGCAGTTTGTCAGAGATCAGCTGTTCTGCTCTGATCTCAGCTCTGAAGTCCAACCCCTCCCATCTGAGACATCTGGACCTGAGTAACAACGATCTGCAGGATTCAGGAGTGAAGCTGCTGAGAGATCTTCTGGAGAGTCCAGACTGCAGACTGGAGACTCTCAGGTCAGTTCACTGACTCTCTGTTACTGCTGGAGATCTCACATGTTTCATTAGTTATTTAACCTAATTCTTCTACATACATATATTACATCCATACGTTTGTAAATGTTGTCGTAACAGTTGATTGTTTCCTAAAGAAACTATTATTCTTCCACTGTTGGTTGTTAAAGTAAATGTATGTTTTCTTTAGTAAATGGTCTGAATAAAGAAGGTCCTCTGAACTAATATTAGTTTTACGTAAAGTTTACTTTCTGACACAGAAATGTTTATGTTCCAAATAATTTCAAAGTGTTTTCACAGAAAATAAACAGAATGCTGATATAATGATGATCCTTAATAACAGAATGACAGTCACTGTAATTCAGGGAAAAGATCATTGATTAGGACGCGGTAATGTTGAGCTACACATATTAAACCTGAACATCTGATTAGATTATAAATGGATTTTTATCCTCATCATGTTTTCTTTATTCAGACTGGGGAGCTGCAGGTTTTCAGACATCAGCTGTGCTGCTCTGGCCTCAGCTCTGAAGTCCAACCCCTCCCATCTGAGAGATCTGGACCTGAGTTACAACTATCTGCAGGTTTCAGGAGTGAAGCTGCTGAGAGATCTTCTGGAGAGTCCACACTGCAGACTGGAGACTCTCAGGTCAGTGAGGGGTCGACTCAGTCTCTGTTGGTTCAGCAGTATTGTTTGAAACACAGGGAGGTGTTTCTCTCGCTGGGGAATCCCAACGGATCAGTGATGTTACCCACTGACTGCAGGCTCTTTCATTCTTCCATCAACTATAGAAGGCCAGCTGAAGATGCAAAGCCAAACTTTAATAAGGAATTAACTCTCTAACAGACATATGGGATTGTACAGAAGAGTGGAAAAGGTAGTCTGTTTTTTATGGGTTGTGAAATGAATTTGATATTTTGCCGGCTTGAATTTGTTGACCACTTAAGGGCCTCAAATAAAGGAGTTCTGGTCAGAAAGTGCAGTTCAGTTCCATTTATTTTCTCCAACTCATGGTTTCTAGACTAATGACTGGTTACTTAGAGTTTGCAGAGAAGATATCATGGGATGTAAAGCATGAGATCAGTCAGGACTCTGAAGCTGACTTAGAGAACAAACACTTATTTTAAACTGGATCTAAAACTGTTGGATTGTGTTCATCCCTACAGGATCAATAACGAGACGATCAGAGCCAAGATCCAGAAGACCTGTGAGTACTGAAACCATATCCTCCATTCATCAAGATATTGTACATTAAATCTGATCTTAAATAGTCTTTATAGTACAACAACAATATATTTTAATTCCATTTTGTTACAGCTCTATTCAATGATTTTGGCTGCTAATGTTTCTCTTTGTTCAAGTTTAATTCTGTGTGACTGGCAAAGCCACACAGAATGCATCGGATGCGCACACAAGTTTCAGTCAGTCAACATTTCTCTGAATTTTCTCACCTCTCACCTCTTCTTTCCATCAGGTGACTCCAATGCGGAACAGGAAGTGAAGACGGACAGAAAGGTGAGAGAGGAGCGTAAAGAGTGAAGTGTATTTATTTCACCACTGAATTAAAATATAATTGTTAGGGCTGTCAAGTTAAACGCTGTAACGCTCGCAATTGATCGAAATGATTTAGATATTTGATTGAGTTATGAATATTTCTATTGAATTTGTTTCTTTTTTTTGTAATGGGAGGTGTGCCTGAGAGGATTACATATCACCAAGTTGATTCAATAAATGTATATGACGATGCCATTTCAAATATCTGGATGCCCGACGAAATTGGAAATATTCCGACTGGCTGGTACTTCGGTTCTGTGATTGGCTGGTAATACTGTGCTGTGATTGGCTGGTAATACTGTGCTGTGATTGGCTGGTAATACTGTGCTGTGATTGGCTGGTACTTGTGTTCTGTGATTGGCTGGTACTTCTGTTCTGTGATTGGCTGGTAATACTGCGATTGGCTGGTAATACTGTGCTGTGATTGGCTGGTACTTGTGTTCTGTGATTGGCTGGTACTTGTGTTCTGTGATTGGCTGGTAATACTGCGATTGGCTGGTAATACTGTGTTTTGACAGTTTGAAATTGACAATGACCTCAGATGATCCAGACTAATAAGCATTTTTCAAATACAAAATAAATAACTTTGTTTGTTCCAGGCTCCTGAATCCTTCTCACCTCAACACACAACTGGATCTTCATACAGGTAATCCTATAACATGACCAAACATTATTTTAAACACATTAAATGTATATTCATGTTATTGTGTTTGTGTACACACACATACTGATGCATATGGACACATCTTCAATGATGTTTCTGTAATCACCAGGTGTTTCAGATCTTTCAACAAACCCTCCTCCAGGTCAGACTCCAGCTGGATGAACAACTGTCGGTCAAAACACAGACCGGTGAAGGCTTGGTGTAGTAACTTGTCCCCTGTGTGTCTTTAGGTTCAGGTGTCCTGGTCCAGGTGTGTTCCAGTGTGCTTCGACTGGCCTGGTGTTCGTCATGGCTCAGGAGGCAGAGCTTCTGTACAGGACGGTCCCTTGGGATGAGAGCCTCCTCCAATCAGCTGGCAAGAAGGCAGCAGGGCCGCTGTTCGACGTGAAGAGTTCTGATGAAGCTGCCGTCTGCCAGCTCCACCTGCCACACAGCGAGACAGAGGATGGTAAAGACATCTGCAGTGTTAACACATATACACTTGTATAATGTTTCTGTGGCACCTTTTAATATCGACTACCGTTCAAAGGTTATGAAGCAGCTTTATTAAACTAGTTTAACAAAGATAACAACAGTATAATTCAGACACCAAATGTATTCTTTAAATTCAAATAGTTATGTCCCCAAAAGAAGAAAAATGTGATTATGAGAACGTCCATTTTATCGATGTGTTCATGACATTATTGATCATTATTGAAGCGGACGATGCAATGCAGCTCTAAATACTGAGTTGGATTTTCTTCGGGCCCTCTTCATTCTCTTCACTGTAATATTAAAGAGATTTAAACTTGGATTTGTCAGTTCACAGCATGCTCAGCTGCTAACAGTGCTAACTCAACGCTAACTCTCTGTAACTGTTGTGATGCTAAGCTAGCAGTTTGATTAATTCTTGATTTGTTATCCATATGTTGCTCTCTGCTCTTTACATTGTCAGTCTGGCTGAACCATGAACAAAACAAAACAACATAACTTTGTTACGCCCTAAAAGCTTTAGAAAAGTCTTCACACATCTAGAGTCACTCAGACATGAGACCGGACACAGTCAAGCTTTTCTGACAAGCATTTCAGCGTTCTTATAAATAAAAAAATAATTAATAACGTTTATGCATAACAGTAAATGCTCCCATCCAGAAAGATCACAGGGCCACAGATCAATAATTAAATATTAAAATAAAAGGTGAATGATATAAACTGGTACATCCCGGTGAGGCTCCAAAGTGAATGACATTAGATGAACATTACCTCTGAACTAAAGTGGTGGGACATTGAATATGATGAAGCTGTTTCAGCAGCAATGCAACAGATGACCTGCTCTTTGCTCCACAGCGCTGCTCCTGGACGGCCTGTTGTCTGTCGTCCACATCACTGATGAAGGCCTGAGCATCTTGGAGCCGCTGGAGGTCACACGCACTCACGTGGTGGTGAAGGTGCCTCACCTCTCTCTCTATGGCCTTATCATCGATACATTGAAAAGGCTTCTAAAGACGCGGATAAAAGGCCAAATTCTGGTGTTTCTACGAACCCCGTCTGGAGAGGAGCAAATACTGGATGTACATCTGCTGCAGAACAACGTCCATGTGGAGGAGGTAAAGTCAGCCTCTTTACATGCTCACCATCAGACTAAACACTGGTTTAAACCCACAGCTGTTTCCACACACACTGCTCCTCTTCTCAAACCTTCTCGTGCTGGGAGAAGAATAAGATCTATCTGAACTGTAAATCTTCAGATCGCTCTTTGTGGTTTTGTATGATTCTCTCTCAGCATGTCTTTCTGTCTGCGGAAACTGATGGCATAAAAGGTAAACACATCACACAGAACAGAAAGACCTGCTGAGATGAATCACTGCCAAGACAACGTGATCTCATCCCTACCAGCCATATTTTACAGCTTGGGCAGCAGCCTTTTGTGTTGTATAACTGACACGACGGTTTGTATTTGGTTAACGTTGTGACACGATACTCCGAGACACTCTGTCCTGTTACAGCTCAGGATCAGTTTTAGGTACCAAAACTGCTTATGCAGGCATAAACAAAAAGATCATGGTTTGGATTAATGTGAAATTAAGCCCCCCCCCCCCTGCACTCCCGTAGCAGACTTTCTAGCTATTTTAGAAACGCCCGTCACTCAGAGCCTCTAGTAATGACAATTACAACAAAGTTAGCTGAAATCCTGGTGTGTCTCAAACAGACACTGAAGTGAGCCCTGTGCCAAAGGAATAGCTTCTTCAATAGCTTATAATAATTAAAACAATATATTTTGAATATTCCTTTACAAAAGGCAATATATATCAATAATTATGTTTTGTTGTTGTTTAATGTGATCTTTAACTGAAGTAGCCTTGACTATCTGAGAATAACTAAAGTTACGCTCTTACTGAAGGTTGCTGACAAACACAAACGTGCTGTGCACATCACAAACTCCTCCGACTGTGAGCTGGACATTCATCGAAGTTACAGTGTGCACTGTGAACCTGAGGGCTTCTATATACAGCCTGAGGTGAGTCACTGATACTCCTCTAAAGGAACACAATGATCATTAACACACATTTATCTGCATGTGATATCACAATCAGGAAAGAAACAGATAAACGTTTAACTTCTGCTTCTGGTTTTCAGAGTAAAACATTTGATTCCAGGTTTGGACCAAACTACCATCCGACATTTCAAGTTTCCCTGACGACGAGAACAGAGAGAGTGGTTTTGAAGGTCCAGGACCAAGGTGGAAATGAAATCTGGTATTGTCGCGCGTCACTGGAAGGTAAAGACTCCACCTGAGTTCAGACCCAGTGATAGACTGATAACTCTAAAGCTCCATCTCATAGCATTCTCTATTAAGGCTCCATGGCAGCGCATCATTACGACATTAAACACACAACCTGTTATATTCTAAAACCATAGTAAAAACTAGTGTGGTGTGGTGGTGAAACAGCGTGGCATCATGGGAGTTGTAATCTTCAGCTTCTCATGGTTAAGTGGATACGCCCCCATTACAGGAGACCGTGATGAACGTACTGTTACCTTGATTAAAATGACACGTCTCTCTGAACCATTTGGGATAATGTAGGTACAAAACTCAACAAAACATGAATAACATGGGTGTAGTAGTTTTCAGACATTTGAATGAGGAAATGTTACATATTATTACTTCAAGAGAACAGAAATCCACCCCTGGGAATGCTGAGTTACCTTAATGTTTAACAGATCTATTTAACGTGATTGTTGGTTATTCAACAAAAGTATTTTCCCTGTTTATCTACCAGGTCCAAGGCATGAATTGTCCCAGAGAAATGTCCCAGCAGAGAGCAGAGTCCCAGCAGAGAGCAGAGTCCCAGCAGAGAGCAGAGTCCCAGCAGAGAGCAGAGTCCCAGCAGAGAGCAGAGTCCCAGCAGAGAGCAGAGTCCCAGCAGAGAGCAGAGTCCCAGCAGACCAGTGGCTGCTCTCAGTTCGGACAGAGTTTATTAAAAGAGTGACTCTACCTCTCCTGAAGGACCTTCTGGATAAACTCTTTGAATCTGGAGTTATCAGTTATTCTGAAATGACGTCAGCCAGAACAAAACCCCAAAATGATGGAGCACGAGAGGTGTTGGACGCGGTGCGAAATAAAGGAGCTACAGCCAGCAGGGTTCTGATCAATGCTCTCCGTGAGCTGGACCCGTATCTTTACGAAGAGCTCGACTCGAGCTGAGGCCAAACCTCGTGGAGTGTGACAGTTGAAGTCTAGTCCTGTGTTTTGTTACCTTTAACTATTTCCCCTTGTCCTTAAAGGTAACACAGATTCTGAGCGAAGGCTACTTTCCTTTCGTTTTTCTCCTGGACTCCCTCCTGAGAGCAGCTACCCGGGCTCGTTCTTATTTACCGATATTTTTTATTTTACCGGAATATTTTATATTTCTATTTACACAGGGTAACATGGATTTTTTTAAATAAATTTCTCAGGGTGGACCTCTCCAAGAATGAGGCAATGAGTTTTCAGCCTAGTTTTTATTAATCTGAATGGGTCAAATGTAAATAATTTGTTAAGTATTTCACAACTTAATGTACTGAATTGTATATTTCTTTTGTAACATGATTTTTGCCAAAATAAATTACAAAATGCTGCTGGCTTTTATTGTTGGAAAATGTAGCTATTACTAAAGAGTTATAATGTACTGATAACAAACCATTTCCATTGTTTTGTAAGTACATTTATCTACTTTCTTTATATAATATTTTTCTTTACAATGTTCTTCTTCTTGTCTACACTTAAATATCAACAACTACTTGTTTGTGTTATTTTTTATCCATTCCAAATGCATTTAGTTTTTGAAAGCACATTGGGATATTGGAGAGGAACATCGTTTGCTGATGTAGTTGCAGTTTCATTCTGCTGCCACTAGGTGTCAGTAAAGAGCCGTATTTCACTGATGGAAAACCATTACCAAGAGCCTGTACAGTACATTTCTCTTTGGTGTGTGTTCGGCCTTAATGTTCACACATTCTTATTCTGCCATCTTTTTATGTAAATATAAAAGTTCCATTATCACCAATTCAAATAGTTAATTTCTTTGTTACTCTTTAAGTTCATAACCATCACAACTCATTGCATTTGTCTCTTTTGCTTTGTTGTTACACCTGTTATTCTGACCCTAGTCTTTTGCTCTGTACTTCATGTGTTTACCTTTCTCTCCTTCTGTTCTGTGTTGGTTTGAGTTCATCAATAAAGGTGGAAATTGCCATAACTCTTGTCCACACTAATGCTAATGATAGCAGTAGTCACTAATGCTATCATTAGCATTAGTGACACTAATGCTAATGATAGCATTAGTGTCACTAATGCTAATGATAGCATTAGTGACACTAATGCTAATGATAGCATTAGTGACACTAATGCTAATTATAGCATTAGTGTTCACTAATGCTATGATAGCTTAGTGTCACTAATGCTATCATTAGCATTAGTGTCACTAATGCTAATGATCATTATGACACTAATGCTAATGATAGCATTAGTGTCACTAATCTGTCGTTTCAAATAGAATATTGCACGTGTTCGCTTGAAATAAAACACTGGAAACAACATAAAAAAACAAGCTGCAGAGTTTGAGGATACATCGAAGGTATAAAGAACACAGTGAAGGGAGACTGTCACACTGGTGAGAGAAGTGTGTGTGTGTTGTGAGTGAAGTGTGTGAGAGTGAAGTGTGAGTTAGTGAAGTGGTGGAGAGTGAAGTGTGTGAGTGAGTGAGTGAAGTGTGTGAGTGAAGTGTGTGAGTGAGTGAGTGATGTGGTGAGTGAGTATGAAGTGTGTGAGTGAGTGAAGTGTGTGTGAAGTGGTGTTAGTGAAGTGAGTGAGTGAAGTGTGTGAGTGAAGTGTGTGAGTGAGTGAAGTGTGTGAGTGAGTGAAGTGTGAGTGAGTGAGTGTGTGAGTGAGTGAGTGAAGTGTGTGAGTGAGTGAAGTGTGTGAGTGAGTGAAGTGTGTGTGTGAGTGAAGTGAGTGAGTGAGTGAAGTGTGTGAGTGAGTGGAGTGAGTGAAGTGTGTGAGTGAGTGAAGTGTGTGAGTGAGTGAAGTGTGTGTGAGTGAAGTGTGTGTGAGTGAAGTGTGTGTGAGTGAAGTGTGTGAGTGAAGTGAGTGAGTGAAGTGTGTGAGTGAGTGAAGTGTGTGAGTGAGTGAAGTGTGTGAGTGAGTGAAGTGAGTGAGTGAAGTGTGTGAGTGAGTGAAGTGAGTGAAGTGTGTGAGTGTGAGTGTGTGAGTGAGTGAAGTGTGTGAGTGAGTGAAGTGTGTGAGTGAAGTGTGTGAGTGAGTGAAGTGTGTGTGAGTGAAGTGAAGTGTGTGTGAGTGAGTGAGTGGTGAAGTGTGTGAGTGTGTGTGTGAGTGAAGTGTGTGAGTGGTGAAGTGTGGTGAGTGAGTGAAGTGTGTGAGTTAGTGTGTGAGTGAGTGAAGTGTGTGAGTGAGTGAAGTGTGTGAGTGAGTGAGTGTGAGTTAGTGTGTGATGAGTGAAGTGTGTGAGTGAGTTGTAGTGTTGAGTGAGTGAGTGTGTGAGTGAGTGAAGTGTGTGAGTGAGTGATGAGTGAGTGAGTTAGTGTGTGAGTGAGAGAAGTGTGTGAGTGAGTGAAGTGTGAGTGAGTGGTGTGTGAGTGAGTGAAGTGTGTGAGTGAGTGTGTGAGTGAAGTGGTTAGTGAAGTGTGTGAGTGAGAGTGAGTGAGTGATGGTGAGTGAGTGAAGTGTGTGAGTGAGTGTGTGAGTGAGTGAAGTGTGTGAGTCCACAGCACAGCAACAGTCCTGCTCTTCATGACAGAGATACTGAGAGCTAAGCTTCAGTCTGTGCTGCATGTTGTAGTCTGGTTTGAGTCTGGCTTGAATGAATGTTATCAAAGGTAAAACCCAAGCTATACCTCAATGAAACATGTTGTGATGTGACTTTCTGTTCACATTATGAAACTCTCCAGGCAGTTTCTTAATAATATCAAGTGATGTTAATTTGCATTAGTAGTTTGTTTAATTTGCATTGTTGAGATTTATTCACTGAACATGGTTTTAGATCTTGAATTTTGGCTGCTTTTATAATAAAGGAAGACATTAGGATGTGTGTTCTCTTGTCAGTGAGGAGAGGTGGTCTGTTAACACAAACTGGTCTCTTTCTGCGAAACAACAAACCATGTAAAGCAATAATGTGAAGAGGAAGGAAGTGGTGTTTTAAACCCCCTGCTTTCTGTCTCCTTCCTACCTTCAAGCCCACAGAGGGGCGTTAAGGTTCGTGTAAACTCCCTTTCTTTTCATGTAGAAGGTTTTCTTGTGGACATCAATCAACTTCTTTGTTATGTTGTCACTGAAGCCACACGGAGACGAGAGGAGCAGCTATGAGTTTAACAGCGAGTGGATTTGTTGTCTTCCTTCTCTCTGTGCCAGGTAATGTACATCCACATGTTTTTTATCCACATTATATTTAGCTTTTCTAAACACTTTGACACTTTACATAAATATTCCATACAATTATACAGCAAACATACACAGGCATATATTAGAGACCAAAACAAGATGCACTGACATTAATTTGGAGAAAATACAAAGAGACAACAGAAAGAAGTGAGATTGGCAGGTGGTTAGTCAGCGGACGACCAGACCCAGGAACAAGGACTGAACTGGCTTTTTCAAGTGTAAAAGGTATGCTCCTCTTCTGCATCTTCTAAATATGGACAGTATTCTGTAACTTCACTTCATGTGTTGTCAGGCGCAGCCAAAAATAAGGTACAGATCAGAATACAGAGCACTTCTATATGGAAACTCACTACTACACCATCCATTCCTGCCTCCCTTTATCCTCTCGTGCATTCATTTGTCTTATTCCAGGTATTCTTGCTCATATTCTGATTTGGCAGAAACACACCTGAGTAGAAATGGTTAAACTCATAAAATGTTAATGTGGCGGCACGTGGTAGTGTTTGTTTGAACTCCTATTTGAGATCTACATTTAACCAAAAGCCAGTCAACGCCACCTTGGGAATTGCACCCAAGGAAATAATTATTCAAAGTACCAATAAGGCACTCGGTTCGTAATACAGAGGGGCAGGAGAGGTGGTTCCAATTCATCACATGTTTAATTTCAAGTATTAAATATCATTAAAAAACACAGTAAGATCATCATACACACTGGAAATAAAGGGGGACATCTTAATTAAGGGATGCTGAGGCTTACCAGTGGATGGAGGTGACGAGGGGTGAGAGGGATCCCAACAAAGTAAATTAGGGCACCCGTGATCACTAAACACTCACACACACGAAGGAACACCAACATCAGGGGGAGCCAACACACCTTTGGCTCTCAGCAACTAAAGAGGGGCCGACAAAACACATTACTGGGGGAAACAGTCACAACTAATTAATACACAAACCAACACATAAGATCAGTATAAAGACAATAAGAAATCAATAATACTAAGAGATATAACTAATATCGACTGAAATAAACAAAACAAGTTTAGAACAGGGTCGAAAACAACTAAACAAAAGAAACGGAAATTAACCCAACAATCTACTTAATATTGAATTAAATAAACAAAACAAGCTTAACTCAACAGGGTGAATGAAATAACTAAATCATAAACAGAAATTAATCGAACAGTCCACTATAACAATGTTTAAAATGTGGTCATGTGGTGTAATGCACAGTGACACAAAGAGGCAATACAGACGATGCAGGCCAAGAGCAACGCCCGCCAGGCAGCAGTGTAGCGGTGAGCTCAGACGTTGAGGCAAAACAGCCGTCTTTCTGTATTAGGCTTCCAGCGCAGGTGATGTTACGATAATAATACTACATTCATATTATTCAGGAAGGATGAGACAAGCAAAAAGCGTGCCTACCGATCAGGCTAAGTTAAGACACACAGCAGGAGAGCTTCGTTCAGCAGCGGCAGCAGACATGGGCTGCAGGATCCCTGCAAGGGTCTCCAACCAGCAATAAACATTTAGTATGTATGCTACTTGTCATGCTAAGCATACAACAGACGGCAGCCACCGCAAACTCACCGGTGCCAGCGGAGAAAGCACGTAAACGGAACCCGGAAGTGGCCTTCGTGCCCAAGAGCAAGAGGGAGCAAGAGCGACACTGACCCCTCTTTAGAAAGGTTGCCCCGTGTTGATAGGGCTGAACAGTTTATCCTGCTACATTGAGATAACGAGGAAAAAGTGAATGTAAATGTGCGAAAACAATCAGTGTTAAATATTAAACTGTACATTGTTTCCGGGTCCTGATTCAGTTTCTGATGTTTCACTGTCCTCTACTGGGGGATCTTAAGTGAGACACATTCAGGCTTCATCCCTCAGAGAGCTCCCTCCACTGTCTGCTTTAAAGGGTCAGTTCACCCAAACTACTAAAGTACTGATGTCCTCTCTTACCTCCTAAACATGCAAATCATTCATAATAAAGTTTGCTGCATGCTGTGAGGTTGTTTTTCAAATGTTAAAGTGTTTTAATAAATGTAAACATTGGACATGTGTTTACAGTTAATTCAACTGATCCACCTAAACATCCAAAGTCATTGAACATGTGTTTTTCGTATCATTAAACACTGTGTGTCCAACTCCCACTTGATTATGTGTGTGAGGTGTGTGTTCATGTTGGGTTCACACTAACAGGCATGTGAGTTTCTCACGTCTCAGTGTTCTGCATTTCTCTGAAACAGAAGCAACCTGACCGCAGAGAGAACATGAAGAAACAAACCAAGAGAAAAGAAATGGCCTTTTCCATCCTCTCTTATAATTAATTTGGTTCTCTTCGTCCTGTTCAGTTAAACTGCCTCGTGGTTTCACAGGTTAATGCATTCCTGTTCCTTCACTACACCTGCAGACAGTGTGACGTCCTCAGTGCTCATAGAGATGAACTGCTTTACCCTTATCATTTTAAATCCTTTCTAATGCTTTATTCAGGAGTCAGTATAGGCAGCTAAACGGGTCTTTAACCATAGTTTATTTAGTTTAAGAAAAGTGTATTGTTTGTTAAACAACAACACTTTATTGTGTAGTGAGTGTTACTGGGGTTTGGCTCATCATGCATATTAAGCGTCTAAAGAGGAAGGAAATCTAGTCTTTTAACAGCCTGATATCCGTCTTCTGCTCATTGCTTCAGAGGAAAGGCATCTTTAAACACATCGTTCCTCTTTCACTGTAAGTAGAAACAGTTTATTGATGTAATGATTCTGTATACCTCCTGTGAACATTATTTAATCTGACATGTTTTATAGTCTCACAGAGATGAGAGGAGCAGCTATGAGTCTAACTGCAGCAGCGAGTGGATTAGTTGTCTTCCTTCTCTCTGTGTCAGGTACTGTACATCTACACTTACATTCATCACATGAACAGAGGGGATTCTGGGAAAATGTGGGACTTGTAAAATCAGGTGGAAATAAGTGGAATAGATTTGTGTAAAAGGTTAACTCCGTGAAGCAATACAAATAATTGAAGAAGGAGATCTTTCTGTGCCGGGTACTCTACACTCTTGCTTAACTTCGTCACATAAATACTGATCTTTTATTGAACCACCTTGTTCTTTGCAAACAAAAAGCTTTGATTGCATCTAGAATATTATTACATTTTTAGTAGCTTGTGCCTCTTGTACCTTATTTACAACTGGACCTTAGTTTATGACCCCGTCATAGTCATCCTTCTTATTCATGTTTAATCATGTGAGGTGATCTTCAGTTGTCTGAGTTTGACTCTTGTCACTGAATTGAACTGCTATAATCTCTCTGGCTGCTACTTTTCTTTGGGTTTTGTTTTCTTGTTTTTTTGTTTCTCAACTTCTCTTGTGTTGCCATACCTCTGCACCAAACCCTTCTAGTTCCTTCTCTACTCTCTGACCTCAGTGTTATATTTCCACACCCTGAGTTAAAAGCAGCCTTCTTCTTTTTCTTATCTGTATATCCGACAGAAGCTGCTCACACCTCAGTGTTCTGCATTTATTGTTATTTTCACACTTACCTCAGCAGCAACCTGACCACAGAGCGAACAGAGAGGGAACTGGACAGAGAATCACACACTATTCTAATTAATATGATCGCTAATCATTCACTGTTCATTTATATGAAGGCATTTTCCAATCTTCCTTTGCCCTGAGTGTCAAACTGAGCATACACTTTTTGCGTAGACTTCTGTTCTACCTCGTTTGATTAAGAAATAAAGTGAAAGAGTGTCATTGGTTTTAAAGTGCCTAAGAAGGAATTCATATGTGTTTTCTGCTCTATCCTAATACAGTTTGTAAAATGTTTATTTTTACATTCTTTGTTGAAAGTACTGTTCAGTCAATTTCTCAACATTTTATAGACTGAATGTGTTTGTGGTTTCTGATGTGCTCTGTGTTTCAGTGGTTCAGGGTCAGGATGACTGGGGAGTGACTTACTCTTCTACTGAGATCTGTGCAGTGAAAGGATCAACAGTGGAGATAAACTGCAGCTTCACATACCCATCTAGATGGGATGATGGTGAAAACACAGTTGAGAAAACATTCTGGTTCACTAAACTGAAAGGTGGTGATCCTGTAGATCTGACCACAGACTCAGAGTATGCAGGTCGTGTAGAGGATCTCTGTGAAAACAACATCTGCACTCTGAGAATCAGAAACCTGAGCGAGAGCGACTCAGCTCAGTACAAGTTCAGGTTCAAAACAAACCAAGCTGAATACTCGGGTAATCCAGTCACTTTGTCCGTCACAGGTATCTGAAAATGTCCTCCTAAAACATTTAAACTTTTTATTTTAATTTCTATACATAAACATGATTTATGTATTTTTTTTTCAATTCGACTTTTATTCAGATCTCCAGGTGCAGGTGAGCAGATCAGGACCGTCTACTCGCCTTCGGTGTCTCAGCAGTTGTCGTCCACCTGGTCATACTTCCTACATCTGGTCTAAGAACAGACAGAAAGTGAAGGAAAAGACATCTTCTTATGCATACTTCACTTATGATCCTGCAGACAGTTATTCCTGTGCTTTGAAGGGATATGAGGACTTCCCCTCTCCTTCAGTGTGTGAGTTTACTCAAAGTCTTCCACTAACATAATAACATTAACATACAGTATAACATATATCATCATTGCACTCATGTATCTATTTACCCACCAGAGGTCTCCAGCAGACATGGCAGTGTCCAAAGACACTGAACCAGGGCTCTAGGTTTTCTGTTTGATTTTAAAATAGATCAAATATAATCTTGCTACGAGGGATGCTACTAGAAAGAAGAATAAACGAGAAATATGAAGGAAGCTTCTTCCATGACTTAAAGAACGTTTTTTTATTTCTGATAAAGGATGAAATCAAGTGAACCACCCACTCTGTGTTTTATTAAACTATTGTTCATTTAAAAAGTGTCCCACTGTGGAATTAAATGTGAAATGGTTTCATGTTATCTCCTCCAGATGGTCCAAAGCCTCCCTCTGTGTCAGTGAGTCCCTCTGCTGAGATAGAGGAGGGCCGTTCAGTGACTCTGACCTGTAGCAGTGATGCTAACCCAGCAGCTAACTACACCTGGTACAAGAGGAATGGAAATGCAAACGTTCCTCTTATCAGTAAAGACTCACGTCTTGTCTTCAGATCCATCCAGTCCTCTGACTCTGGACAGTATTACTGTAGAGCTGAGGACTCGCTGGGGACGAGCACATCTGCAACCACCTTTATTGACGTGAAATGTGAGTAAGACAGTTTATTTAAAGATAACAAGCTTATATCTGTCTAGTTGTTTCTAGAGAAGATGTTACTTATCATCACTACTTTCTTCAGCTCAGCTCGCTTTACATTACATGGGATCCAGGGAACAAGCGGGTAATGAAAAGTGAACTGGCAGTATCTTCTAATCACATTTGATAGAGTTGCTAATGATGACATCATTGAGGAACGACTGTTCAATATTGTTATATTTAACTAATATTTACTGGTATTAACTGTACAAGGCTATCTCTAAATCCTTCAATTCCATGACTCAATTCATAGTTGTGACTTGATTAAGTGATACACTAAACTGCATTTAACCAATGACAAATCATTACTTTATTATGACCGTTAAATGATTCAGAAATACCCATGAACAATTATTTACAGTACATATTATTTCATTTACATAATATCTAACGGTTGTTTCTCTAAAATATATTCCTTAGCTACACTGAAAAAACTGAAACGTTGACCTTAATTAAATGTATTATGTCAACAAATTACACATAATTGTATTAGGTTGGTTGAAAGCAGTAATATACATTTTAAATGAAAAATATTAGGTTCAACTTAATATTATTGCTTTCAACTCACCTAATGCAAAACATTTAATTTATTGACATAATACATTTAATTAAAGTCAATGTTTTAGTGATTTCAGTGTACTCTACAAAATGTGATTAGTAAATACTCAACAACTGTCCTTCAAGTGAGGGTTATTTTGGAATCAGTTCCTCATTCAATGCTCTGTAATGACTCGAAATGCAGCTATTCAGCGTTCAATAATGTAGATACCTTTGAGCTAATGCAGTGAGAAACACATTCTTAATATTTACTGTTCACACATCTCCTGCAGATCCTCCAAAGCTTCCCTCTGTGTCAGTGAGTCCCTCTGCTGAGATAGAGGAGGGCAGTTCAGTGACTCTGACCTGTAGCAGTGATGCTAACCCAGCAGCTAACTACACCTGGTACAAGGAGGATGAAGACTCTCCAAAAGCTTCAGGACAGATCTTCACCATCACTGACTTCAGAGCTGAACACAGTGGGAGTTATTCCTGTGGAGCCCAGAACAAGTTAGGACATAGTAACTCCACCTTAACTGAGTGTTGGAACAGGTACGTTTTATGCGTTCATCTACTACCACACACTTATCAGCTTGTTTGTTTTCAGTCACATTGTCTTGGTAGGAGGCTGAAAAAGAAGTGCGTGTTCAAATTTACTTTTCCGGAAATAATTATCCTGAGGGTCCAGATTATGTATGGGGTGCAGTCATTCCCTGTGTACTCAGTGAGAGTTGTGTACACACACTCGTTCCTCACAAAACTAACAATCTCATAAATGTATTTCCATTTGTTTCAGCACTTGAGCATTGAACGAGTGCTTTTTTTTTTTAAATCATTTTAAAAACAAATTATAGTATATGTTTTATGGAATAGAAAGGTTGAAAATAAAGTCTCACACACCCCCTGCTATACTCCAAAGTGCCCCTAGGGGTCCTTGTATCCATATTAGAGAAACATTGCTGTATGAACTGTCTGTTCTCTGTTGATCACTGTTTCTCAGGATCATGGAAGATACCAGCTGCTGTAACAATCCCTGTTGTTCTCCTGGCTGTCATTTCTCTCTCTGTCTTCCTGTGGATCAGGTGAGCAGATCTGATCATCTTAATTGTTGTTTGTTAAATCATTACAAGTCTGTTCGTCTGAAATGTAACCTTTGATCATTTATTTTTAATATAATCTCCTAACCAGAAGAAAGAGGGCTTCCAGGGACTCGTCTGAGCCTGAAGAGAGAGCGGACACCAGGGAAGAGGTGAGAGTAGATGCTCTATATATGTAATCAATCTGGTACAAAAGAAAAATGATTTCACTCAACTTATTATGAGGAGTATTTCATGGTCTCTAAGTGCTTCTAGAAAATATATCTGACAGAGAAGGACCTCTTGCTGCTCTTTTTACATCCTTCTATACAAGTTAATTTTAATCAGAATATCTTTGATTGTCTTATTGTCTTAGATTTGAATAAATTCCTTGTACATCCAGCAGTGTTCCTTTTGTCCTTTCCATCATTACCACAGCTGCTGTTGCTTTGGCCTTTTCTGTCCTGGGTCCATTCCTCTTTAAATTCAACACTAAATGTAAAAATGTGTAGCTGAAAGTGTTTTCATCCCTGCAGTGTGTACCTGATCAGCCAGAGCAGCAGGATGACCTTCAGTATGCCAGCGTTCACTTCTCCAACAACCGGGCAGATCCTCTTTACTCCAACATGAGAGCAGCTGAGCCCCTCAGACACACGGAGCAACAGGAAGTCCCGGAGTACGCTGCCATCAAGTTCAGCAGTGCTGCCCCGAGGTGAGCAGATCCTCACACAGGAACATAACCCTCATTACAAGATTAAAATGACAAATCTTTCAATAAAGTTATTACTTTTACATGACTATTATTATTAATAAATACATTATTTATTTCTCAGGACCAGAGGTCAAGACCCTGGAGAGGATCCAGCTGCTTTGTACAGCACGGTCAACAAATCCAGATAAACACAGCAGGCGTGGCTTTTCTTATATTTTCGTAATTCTTTTACATTTAAATCTGTAATTTCCAGGTTAATTAAGATTTGTTTTAAATACATATAGGATGTGCTTCACCAATATTGTGTCATAGAAAGAATTATATATCTTAGAGAGACTCACATTTATACGTTCAACATTGTTTAACCAATTTATTTTACTCTGATTGGGTCAGCTGCATTAAATATGGAATATAAAGTGTTTTTTATTACATTATTTAAAAAAGAAAAAAGGCTCACTGCAGTAATCCCAAGTAGCCCTAGTGGAAAGTATTTCATCAAGACCTAATGCATTATATTGTAAATAACACTTGTGTAACATGATATTTGCTTAAAAGGTAGCTTTAACCGCATATCCATAGTTTTTTGAATACATTTCTCTCCATTCTTCATACAAATAAATCTTCACAATGTTCCTCTTCTTGTTCCGACTGAAATAACTCTTAAAATAACACAATAATTGTGTTCATGTACATATATTATCTTACCATTTTTTGGAGAATAATGAAATCTTTACATTTTTGGATCATTTTTAATATTATTATTAATATTCTTTAATTAAGTACAACTATGCATGTTTGCTATTGAAAAGCACATTGGTATTGCATAACATGTTAGCTTATCTAGTTGCAGTTTCATCCTGCTGCCTCTAGGTTTCAGTAGAGAGCCGTATTTCACTGATAAAAATCATTTCCAAGAGCCTGTGAAGTACATTTCCCTTTGTGTGGGTACGGTCATTTCCCCTACGTTCTTTGTCGTTCTTTTTACCAGTTCCATTGTTCACATTTCATAGAGTTACATTTAGTGGTTTTTTAGGTATATAACCATCACAGCTCATTACAATTGTGTATCATGCTTCCTTTTTTACAACTGTTATAATGACCCTTTTCTTGTGTTCTGTATAACATGTGTTTACATTTTCCTTGTGCTGGTCTGTATTGATTTGCGTTATTAAAAAGATATCCATATTAGTGCCGTTACCTGTGATGTGAAAATAAAACAATCGCATGTGTCTGCTTTAAAGGGCCAGTTCACCCAAAGTACAAAAAGACTTGTGATTGTTATAGACTTAAAAATAACAGTAAATCTTAACAGTGGAAATGTTAAATAAAAAAGAAAGGATATAATAAAAATGATCTGGGAGAAAAGCGTTTATACACACAGAAAATAAATGTATATGTCAGGGTGTAGTTTACACCAGTAAAATACGGCTCTTCACTATCACCCAGTGGTAGAAGCATGAAACTGCAACTAGATCAACTAATGCTTATTCCTCTGAAACACCCAGTGTAATTTAAATAGCTAAACGTATCTTGTGATTATAAAAAATGTTTATTAGAATATTGAAAACAATACAAAAATGTAATATCTATATTAGATGAATGGTAACCTGGGGAGTTGTTGACTACTGTACGTTAGCGTTAAGGAGCACCGTTGTTACAGATGGGTCCTAGTATTGATTGTATTTTGTTTTTGATTGTTTGTGATGTTTAGCAGGTACACTTATTCATGTTTTATTTGGGTATCAATCCATACCTTCTTCATGTTCACTATGTTTCTTCAACATGGTCATATATATTGTGGGAGATATGGATGTGCAATATTTCAAGGCATTCCATCCAATTCTAGTTGTGACATTTCAGATGAAAGGTGAAGTAATCATCAAGATCATTAGGGTTTGTTCTGTAAGGATACATATCTGTACAAAATGATATAACGATCCATCTAAAGCAGGCGTGTCAAACTCAAATACACAGTGGGCCAAAATAAAAAAATGGGTACTAGTCGAGGGCCGGACCGGTTCAATGTTTATAGCAGAACTTATTGAAATGTACTTATTGCACATATTAAACCTGGAACTAACAAAGCTTAAATGATTGCCTATAAAACAACATTAAACATTAAATAATCAGTTGCATTCATTTCTTATGGATCTTTTCCCGAGTCATTTCTTATGATTACATTTTTCCACAGGCCAACAACAGCTTCAAAAAAACAATTCCCCTCAAAGAAAAAACCAAACATGCCCTGTTGTCTCAAGAAAGAAAGTGCAGAAGGAAACATCCATTGAAACTCAGTGTGCTGCTCTGTGATGCTAGTTCAAGCAGATACTTGGCCTCTCATCTTGGGTGCAAGTTCATCAATGTTTGGGCTCAGGCTCTGAGCTGAGGAAATCCTCAGGATTGAGTGAAGGTGTGCGTGCAATATACCGGCGGGCCAGATCTAATAGTAATTAAAAATTATCCTGCGGGCCGAAATTAAATCCACCAAGGGCCTGATTTGGCCCCCGGGCCTTGAGTTTGACACATGTGCTCTAAAGGATTAGGGCACAATAAAACAAACATTTCAGAAGAACGTATTTCAGTCAGTACAAGAAGAACATGAATACATATTGTAAAGTGAAATGAAAGATATGTACATAAGCCAGTTAGCTATTACTTTTTTTTAACACAAAAATCATGTAACAGAAGTTATATTTAAAAAGCAGCGCATTTAGTCTTGAAATACTTGAAATCAATAACAGCTTACCCATTCAGATTAAAAAAATACTTGATATAATACAATTTATGTATTAACCTGCATAAATACATTATTGACAAGGAACAGAAGTATCAGAGTTCAATTTCAAAGCTGCTGTGTTCAGTGGATTTTGGTGATCACGCTGTACAATTCAGCTGGATCCTCTGGTCTGGTCCTGAGAAATAAATGATAATATCTCTTAATGATAATAGGCATACAAAATCAGTGAATATATTTCAAAGTTATGACATGGGGTAATGTTCCTGTGTGAGGATCTGCTCACCTCGGGGCACGACTTTTGAAGTTGACGGCAGCATAGTCCGTTGCTTCCTGTTGCTCCGTGTGTCTGAGGGGCTGAGCTGCTCTCATGTTGGAGTAAAGAGGTTCTGCTCGGTTGTTGGAGAAGTGGACGGTGGCATACTGAAGGTCATCCTGCTGCTCCGGCTGTCCCTGATCCGGTAGAGGCTGCAGGGGTAAAAACACTTTCAGCTACACATTCTTACAAAATAATAGGTATTTATTTCACAGAGGAATTCATCCAGACAGAAAAAGGCCAAAGCAACAGCAGCTGTGGTAATGGTGGAGACATGTTCCTTCTTCATCAACATGATGCTGTTTGACAGAAAAGATTAAAGGACAAAAAGTAGGAAAACTTTGGGATGTACAAGGAATTTATTTACATCCAAGACAAGAGGAGAATTGAAGAGATTGTGAGATGAATATGTTTATTTTGGTACTAATTTATGACATATGTATCTACTCTCACCTCTTCCCTGTTGCCTGGTCTCTCCTCGGGCTCAGACGAGTCTCTGGAAGCCCTCTTTTTTCTGGTTAGCAGATTATATAAAAAATAAATGATCAAATGTTTTAGTTCTGACAAATTCACTTTCAATGATTTAACAGTCAATGATTAAGATGATCAGATCTGCTCACCTGATCCACAGGAAGACAGAGAGAGAAATGACAGCCAGGAGAACAACAGAGATTGTTACAGCAGCTAGTATCTTCCATGATCCTGAGAAACAGAGATCAACAGAGAACAGACAGGTAATACAGCTGTGTTTCTCTAATGGGGGTATAAGTACGCTGAGTGTTACTTTGGAGTACTGCAGGGGGTGTGTGAGGTTTATTTTTCTTGAATGATACATAAAACATTTATTCAAAACTGTTATTAGAAAACATTTTATATTCAATGTTAGAGTGCTGCAAGAAATGCAGATGTGAAAACAAGCACGCTTTGTGTTTGTAACTGAATGCATAAAACATACCTTTCACAACCATCAGATGAAAGGTGAAGTTATGATTAGATATTGTGTTCTGGGCTCCACAGGAATAACTCCCACTGTGTTCAGCTCTGAAGTCAGTGATGTTGAAGATCTGTCCTGAAGCTTTTGGAGAGTCTTCATTCTTCTTGTACCAGGTGTAGTTAGCTGCTGGGTTAGCATCACTGCTACAGGTCAGAGTCACTGAACTGCCCTCCTCTATCTCAGCAGAGGGACTCACTGACACAGAGGGGAGCTTTGGACCATCTAGAGATTCAGAGAGACCCATATCAATCACATCAGGATGTGATGTGTTTCAAATGTTAAAATGGCTTTGTCACATTTTGCATTTTTGAGTTATGGCCTGCACTTTGTGGAGCAAAACTTTTCAATACTATAATTTCTTGTTAAATATACAACGCCAAATGAATATTAAACTATTTATTTCATTGTTGTCAACAAATAAAGAGTAACAAGTGACCCAAGAACTCTCCAGCTACATGGCATGCATCCCTTACAGCTGGGTCGACGTCTCATCAGAACTGCTGATGTTTTATACTCACACTGGACATCTACACAGAGAGAAGAAGACGTGATCTCTCCATATTGATTCTCAGACTTGCAGTAGTAGATCCCTCTGTCCTCAGAGCTGATGGAGGTGAAATTATAACTTCCTTCAGCTCCCTGAAACACTGTTTGGTTCTCCTTGTACCAGGTGTATTTAGCTGCTGGGTTAGCATCAGTGCTACAGGTCAGAGTCACTGAACTGCCCTCCTCTATCTCAGCAGAGGGACTCACTGACACAGAGGGGAGCTTTGGAGCATCTGGAAGAAATACAATAAATTAACAAAAATGAGTAAAAATAGATTATGTTGATAGAGCTAAAGAAAGCAATGTTGTTGTATATATATATTTAGTTTCTTGTATTACTGCTGGCTTGAATACCCTGGACATACATGCAGATTTGGGAGCCAATTGTAAACAAAACTCCCTTTTCATCATCTACTGTAGCTGCTCTCCATCTCATTGACCTACAGCAGCAGACTGTGAACAAAGTGTCATTGGTTGCTTGATGCTTTTCAAATCATCTGCGTTTTACTCACATTTCACATCAATAGAGAAGGGATCAGATATTGTACTCCCCAGCAGATTCTCAGCTGTACAGTAATACTTTCCAGAGTCTGAGGAGTGGATGGAGCTGAGGACGAGACGTGGTCCTTCATTGACAGAAAAAGGGTGTGGATTTTTATCCTCCTTGTACCAGTTGTAGTTAGCTGCTGGGTTAGCATCACTGCTACAGGTCAGAGTCACTGAACTGCCCTCCTCTATCTCAGCAGAGGGACTCACTGACACAGAGGGAGGCTTTGGAGCATCTGGAGGAGAAAACATACAAACATTTAATTTCAAGATGAGTTTTCACAGTGGAAGATATTTTTTAATGAATAATAGTTCATTAGAAATTGACAGGTGGAACTTGATTTACTTTTGTATTAAAAACTGACGAAGAAGAGTAAATATACTGTTGAATGCTTAATATTGTTTTTATTTATGAATATTTTCTCCTTAACTAAAACTCATGGTGAATTTAAACACATGCAGCTTTGACTTTGACCAGAGGTTGGAGCCTTAATGTAGGATTTGCATAAAGGTAAGCTTCAGGTAATAAGAATCATGTGTGTGTGGAGAGCAGCTTTTTGACTGCTTGACGTTTTGCTGAAAGACAACTGGCATTGTGTTCATAATACTTTGGTAAGCATACATGCTATTCTGTGAACAAAGATCACTTTATCAAAAGATAATGAGTGCACACATTGGTCACAATCTTCATGTCATTTAACACAATGTTCCTTTTATTCTTTAGACTGGAGCCTGCTGTTATTGTTAAAATATATCTTATTATCTATATTTCAAATCAAACTGAACTAAATCTACAGCCCATAAACATCATGTAAATAGAATTCAGAAGACACAGGGAATGAAGACACTGAACCAGGATCTTTGGAGACTGACAGGTCTGCTGGCGACCTCTGGTGGGTAAATAACACAAAACAAGTGCAATCATGTAATGTCAGTGAAAGTCTGTAAGTCAACTCACACACTGAAGGAGAGGGGAAGTCCTCATATCCCTTCAAAGCACAGGAATAACTGTCTGCAGGACCATGACTGAAGTCTGCATAAGGAGATGTGTCTTCCTTCACTTCCTGTCTGTTCTTAGACCAGATGTAGGAAGTATGACCAGGTGGACAACTGCTGAGACACTGAAGGTGAGTAGACCAACGTGATTGGCTCACCTGCACCTTGAGATCTGAGTAAAGGTAGAATTATAAAAACAAAAATCAATCAAGTTTATGTATAGAAATTAAAATAAAATGTTAAATGGTTGAGACATTTTCAGATACCTGTGACGGACAAAGTGACTGGAAGACCCGAGTATACATCTTGGTTTGTTATGACCCTGAACCAGTACTGAGCTGAGTCGCTCTCTCTCAGGTTTCTGATTCTCAGAGTGCAGATGTTGTTTTCACAGCGATCCTCTACACGACCTGCATACTCTGAGCTGTTTTCAGATCTACAGGTTCACCATCTTTCTGTTGAGTGAACCAGAATGTTTTCTCTAATGTGTTTACACTGCCTTTCCATGTAGATGGGTATTTGTAGCTGCATCTTATCTCCACTGTTGATCCTTTCACTGCACAGATCTCAGTAGAAGAGTAAGTCACTTCCCAGCCACGCTGACCCTGAACCACTGAAACACAGAGCACATCAGAAACTAGTTAATGACTTAAGTTAACAATCAGTTGGTGGGAAAAAGTGGATCAAATGAATTATGATTTTGAGGTAAATGTAACCAGGACAAGCTTTTAGATCTCCAACTATCAGCAGTCATTGTTATAACATCGTCTTTATCTGCTCTTTAACTAGAGCTGAACTGAACATTAGAATTGTATCACATATTTACAGTGTCAGAGTGATCATTGTTAGGACGCAGGAATATTTCCTAATTTTGTATCAACATTTATTTAAGAATTGCCTTAAAAGGGTTGTTTGTGTGTCAGATAAAATGTTTTAAATATATAAACATTTCACACACCTAAGGATAGGATAGAGGAGGTACATGTTGGTCAACAGTTAATTCCTTTTTAAGCAGTTTATAACTGCTGCAATGAAAGCTTTGTTATTCCTGAACTAAAACCGGTAGATTTGAAGTCCAAACAGAGAGTGTTTGCTTGGTAAAAGATATCTGACGATGCCTTAAAGAGGACATCATGCTCATTTTCAGGTTCATGTCAGTATTTTGTTCCTCTACTGTGACATGTCTAAATGCTTTAATGTTCTGAAAGCTCTTTATTTTTCTCATACTGCCTGTGCTGCAGCACCTCTTTTCACCCTCTGTCTGAAACCATTTTGAATTTACATCATCAATTCATGTTCAGGGATCACATTAATTATACAAGTATGTGCTTTTCTTGTTTAGTTTCCTCTCTGTTCCCTCTGTGTTCAGGGTGCTGAGGACTTAAGTGTTCAAAGTCAATATAAATGCGGAACACTGAGTGAGCTGCTTCTCTCTGATATACAGATAAGACAAAAGCTGCTATCAACTCAGAGTGAGGAAATATAACACTGATGCCAGAGATTAGAGATTGAACGAACAGCGTTTTGTGCAGAGGTATGGCGACATAAGGGAGGTTGAGAGACAGTACGTAATGTCTTGAGTAATTTGAACACAGTTACTTATTGCAAAAGACAACATAAAAGTACATTGACAACACAGGGAAAGATCTTCCCAATATCCATTACAAGTGTCACAAAAAAACTGAACATTTCTAGGTGTTTCCAAATTCTATACACAATTTAAATGCATTGCTTTTGGGAAGTTTGAATTTCACAAAACTCAGATCTACTCATTTACACACATGATTTGCTTTGAATGGAAGTGTAGATGTACAGTACCTGACACAGAGAGCAGGAAGACAACTAATCCACTCGCTGCTGCAGTTAGACTCATAGCTGCTCCTCTCATCTCTGTGAGACTATAAAACATGTCAGATTAAATAATGTTCACAGGAGGTATACAGAATCATTACATCAATAAACTGTTTCTACTTACAGTGAAGGAGGAACGACGTGTTTAGAGATATCTTTCCTCTGTAGCAATGAGCAGAAGACGGATATCAAGATGGTTAACAACATCATTTCCTTCCTCTTTAGATAATTAATATGCATGATGAGCCATATGCCAGTCACACCCATCACATAGGAAAGGTGGGTTTATCTTGCTCGCTCAAAACATAACGAAACAGACTAAAGTCACAAGAAAAAACACTTTCGGCCAATATACCACTGACACTTGAAAAGAGCATTTCAAATGATAAGGGTTTACTTATGTAAATATAGTACTTAGCTTTATATCTTTTTATTGTTAATTTGTAAATTCAACATACGTATTTTCTACTTTCTTGTCTTTTAATTTTTATTGTACGATGCCATGTCTTTTTATGCTGCTGCAACACAACATTTCCCAAATTGGGATCAATAAAGTTCTATTTTATCTTATCTTAAAACAGTTCATCTCTGAGCACTGAGGACGTCACACAGTCTGCAGGTGTAGTGAAGGAACAGGAATGCATTAACCTGTGAACCATGAGGCAGTTTAACTGAACAGGATGAAGAGCACAGTATTCATTATAAGACAGGATTGAAAATTATATTTAGTTTTTCTTGGTTTGATTATTTTCTGTTCTCCCTGCAGTCAGGTTGCAGAGAAATTCAGAACACTGAGACGTGAGAAACTTACATGCCTGTTAGTGGCAACCGAAAATAAACATGTAACACATGAACGAGTAAGAGAGGAAATCAGTACTTTAGTAGTTTGGGTGAACTGACCCTTTAAAGCAGACAGTGGAGGGAGCTCTCAGAGTGATGGAGCCTGAATGTGTCTCACTTAAGATCCCCCACTAGAGGACAGTGAAACATCAGAAACTGAATCAGGACCCTGAGACACATTCTAACATCCATCAGTGATTGTTTTGGCAAATGTAAGTATAACTTTTGTTTTTAAAGATTTAATGAGTGAAACTTTTTGTCATTTTAGTCTTTTAGCATTAGAGATAATTTACTGTATTTTAGATTTACACCTTACAACGAGAACCAACATCTTTGACATATTGCGAAACAAACTCTTTAAATCAACAGGTTTTACTTGAATAACGACTCATAATCAGGGCGTTGCACAAGCTTTTCAAAATGGACTCTTCTCCAGCATGGACCACTCCTCAACAATGTGTCAGTTCAACTTTTATCACAGGAATTTTTGTTCATTGAGCACTGATGAAATGTAAGAGGAAGGGGTAAGGCTGGTCTGGAGGACCTACTGTAATCCAGGCAGGATATAGGATTGGTGGGTTTAGTAGTGAACTTCCTTATAGAAGTGCTCTGTATATTCTATACTATATTTTCACCTTACTTTTGGCTATGAGACACATATGACTCAGGGGGTATGTGGAAAGATTAGGGATTGCAGTATATTTCCACACAAAAATATTAGTTTTAATCAATTTGCATAAGCCTGGTGTCCTGCCCACATAACTTCTGTAGCTGATGATACAAAAGCAAGCTTGAGTGTCTCATTAAATTCTCTAGTCTTAATAAAAGATGCTGAAACTGCTAGAAGTGATTATTAATATAATTTGTTTTCATTGCGTTATTCAGGCTGGTCTGAATAGAAGTGCCCAGTCAATCATATATAAAAATAAAATCTAATCTTCAACATTCATTTCCTCCTGCAGTCGCTCCAAAGCTCCCTCTGTGTCAGTGAGTCCCTCTGCTGAGATAGAGGAGGGCAGTTCAGTGACTCTGACCTGTAGCAGTGATGCTAACCCAGCAGCTAACTACACCTGGTACAAGGAGGATGAAGACTCTCCAAAAGCTTCAGGACAGATCTTCACCATCACTGACTTCAGAGCTGAACACAGTGGGAGTTATTCCTGTGGAGCCCAGAACAAGTTAGGACGTAGTAACTCCACCTTAACTCTGAGTGTTGGAACAGGTAATTTGTATGCATGTATCTACTACCACACACTTATCAGCTTGTTTGTTTTCAGTCACATTGTCTGGGTGGGAGGCTGAAAAAGGAGTGCGTGTTCAAATGTACCTTTCCGGTTCGGGATAGGGGTTGTTTTCTTTCTTTTACATAAGGAAATAATTTTCCTGAGGGTCCAGATTCAGTATGGGGTGCAGTCACTCCCTGTGTACTCAGAGTGAGAGATGTGTCTGTTTTGTGAAGCTTATGCCAAGTGCAAGTGCCCACAGGCTGAGAGATATTCCATCGGTATTGAGAAGGAAATAATGAATGGAGTATAATCACCCGTTCATCACAAAACTAACAATATCATGAATGTATTTGCATTTGTTTCAGCTTCTTGAACATTGGACAAGTTTTTTTATTAACATTACTTTTAAAACAAATTAGTTTATTTTTTTAGGAGTAGGAAGGTTGAACATATAGTCTTACACTGCTCCTAGTACTAGGATGGGTTAAAAGCAGAGAACACATGTCACTGTGTGTGCTGTGTGCTCTGCATGTGTGACCATTAAAGAGGGTTTCATCCCTCCAATTCTATTCTGTTATTATCTATTATATCACACACCTCCTGTAATACTCCAAAGTGCCCCTAGGGGTCCTTGTATCCATATTAGAGAAACACTGCTGTATGAACTGTCTGTTCTCTGTTGATCACTGTTTCTCAGGATCATGGGCGCTACTAGCCGCTGTAACAATCCCTGTTGTTCTCCTGGCTGTCATTTCTCTCTCTGTCTTCTTGTGGATCAGGTGAGCAGATCTGATCATCTTAATTGTTGTTTGTTAAATCATTAAAAGTCTGTTTGTCTGGTGTCAACATTTGATCTTCTTTTTCTTTATAAACTCTCCTAACCAGAAGAAAGAGGGCTTCTAGAGACTCGTCTGAGCCTGAGAGAGAGAGCGGACAACAGGGAAGAGGTGAGAGTCTCATTGTCTTTAAGTGATTCTTAAGTTCTGCTATTTTACATCCTTTACAAAAGTTAATTTCTATCACAATCTCTTTGATTCTCCTCTTAGACATGAGTACATTTCAAGTACATCCAGAGGTTTTCCTATCTTTTATCCTTTCATCTTTTCTGTCATAAAGCATCAAGTTGAAATGCGTAGCTGAAAGTGTTTCCTCCCTGCAGTGTGTACCTGATCAGCCGGAGCAGCAGGATGACCTTCAGCATGCCAGCGTTCACTTCTCCAACAACCGGGCAGACCCTCTTTACTCCAACATGAGAGCAGCTCAGCCCCTCAGACACACGGAGCAACAGGAAGTCCCGGAGTACGCTGCCGTCAAGTTCAGCAGTGCTGCCCCGAGGGGAGCAGATCCTCACACAGGAACATTACCCTCATTACAAGATTAAAATGACAAATCTTTCAATAAAGTCATTACTTTTACATGACTATTATTATTAATAAATACATTATTTATTTCCCAGGACCAGAGGTCAGGACCCTGGAGAGGATCCAGCTGCATTGTACAGCACGGTCAACAAATCCAGATAAACACAGCAGGCGTGGCTTTTCTTATATTTTCGTAATTCTTTTACATTAAAATCTGTAATTTCCAGGTTAATTAAGATTTGTTTTAAATACATATAGGATGTGCTTCACCAATATTGTGTCATAGAAAGAATTATATATCTTAGAGAGACTCACATTTATACGTTCAACATTGTTTAACCAATTTATTTTACTCTGATTGGGTCAGCTGCATTAAATATGGAATATAAAGTGTTTTTTATTACATTATTTAAAAAAAGAAAAAGGCTCACTGCAGTAATCCCAAGTAGCCCTAGTGGAAAGTATTTCAAGACCTAATGCATTATATTGTAAATAACACTTGTGTAACATGATATTTGCTTAAAAGGTAGCTTTAACCGCATATCCATAGTTTTTTGAATACATTTCTCTCCATTCTTCATACAAATAAATCTTCACAATGTTCCTCTTCTTGTTCCGACTGAAATAACTCTTAAAATAACACAATAATTGTGTTCATGTACATATATTATCTTACCATTTTTTGGAGAATAATGAAATCTTTACATTTTTGGATCATTTTTAATATTATTATTAATATTCTTTAATTAAGTACAACTATGCATGTTTGCTATTGAAAAGCACATTGGTATTGCATAACATGTTAGCTTATCTAGTTGCAGTTTCATCCTGCTGCCTCTAGGTTTCAGTAGAGAGCCGTATTTCACTGATAAAAATCATTTCCAAGAGCCTGTGAAGTACATTTCCCTTTGTGTGGGTACGGTCATTTCCCCTACGTTCTTTGTCGTTCTTTTTACCAGTTCCATTGTTCACATTTCATAGAGTTACATTTAGTGTTTTTTTAGGTATATAACCATCACAGCTCATTACAATTGTGTATCATGCTTCCTTTTTTACAACTGTTATAATGACCCTTTTCTTGTGTTCTGTATAACATGTGTTTAAATTTTCCGTGTGCTGGTCTGTATTGATTTGCGTTAATTAAAAAGTTGTCCATATTAGTGCCGTTACCTGTGATGTGAAAATAAAACAATCGCATGTGTCTGCTTAAAACAAAAACGCTGGAAACAGTCAAAAGAAAATAAGCTGCAGTGATGAGTCTGTCACACTGAGTGAGTAAAGTGTGTGACCACAGCACAGCCACAGTCCTGCTCTTCACTGCACATTGTGGTGTTGCAGCTACGTGCATTAGCTGAGCTAGTTGCAGTTTCCCGCTGCTGCCACTAGGTTAAAGTAAAGAGCCATATTTCACTGATAGAAAACTATTTCCAAGAGCCTGTAAGTATAATCCTACGTTGTGTGTAGACCATAGACTGTATTTATAAAGGTGTAGAAACTCCTTCTTCCCACATGCTTTGTCTGCCATGATTTTTCTTTAATTTACCTTTTCCAACTTATAGGTTTTACACCTGTTATTACGACTCTTCTGGATTTCATGTGTTTACATTTTTCTTATTCTGTTCTGTATTATTTTGCTTTAACAAAAAAGGTTAAGATTGCCATAACTCATGTACATAGTATTTCCATAACCTGTGATTTCAAAAAGGAAAGACGGCATGTCTTTGCTTGACATAACAACACTGAAAACAGTAAGCAAATGAAAAGCTGCAGTGATGAAAGTCAGTGTCAGGATACATTAGAAGGGGAACACAGTGAAGGCAGACCGTCCCACTGAGTCTTCACTGACGGAAACACTGATAGCTAAGTTTCAGTTTGTGCTGCAGATTGTACTTTGTAAAGGTTTTACATATGGATTTTTTAAACAGTGACTTTATGAAATGAACTTTCTCCTTGAATTGTTATTTAACAGCCCATATCATTGTCATTATGGAATGTAAAACTTCAATGATTCCTTAATGATGAAGAGTTTTGATGTGACTTTTTGCAGACAGTATTCATGCATGCATTTTTCGAGTCATGGAGTCAAGGCAGTTTTATTGAAGTGTAAAGTGATGTTGCAAACTTTCCATTTTTCCTTTGGGATTTTAGTTAATGTGTGCATTGTTGAGATGAATTTAGTTAATGTGTGCATTGTTGAGATGAATTGAGTTAATGTGTGCATTGTTGAGATGAATTGAAAGAACATTGTTGTAGATCTTGAATTCTGGCTGCTTTAAAAGAAGGAAGAGTTGCGAAATAATCTTCTCTTGTCTGGGCCGGTGGTCTGGTGTTGATGATACAAGTTCACCACATAACTGGTGTCTTTCTACGAAACATATTATACTGTGAACAGGAAGGAAGTGGTGTTTTTACCCACCTGATCTGCATCGCTGTTCTACTTTCGAGGCCAGAGAGGGACATTAAGGTTCAAGATAACGTCCTTTAACTTGATGTAAAGGTGTTGTTTTGTGGAGATCAATCGTCTTCTTTGTTTCTTTGTCATTGACGCCACACGGAGAGGAGAGAAGTAGTTATGAGTCTAAAAGCGAGTGGATTTGTTTTCTTCCTTCTCTCTATGCCAGGTAATGTATATCCACATTTACATTTTAGGACAATCTACCAAACTTTTTCAGAGCAGCGTTAAATAAGATTTGGTGAGGGATATGAAAAACACCTGATTCAATGATATTCTCCAGTTAATCAAGAGTTAGATAGAGGCATGATGAGGAACTGTTTAGACAATGACTTCTGCTATTTGGGGATCTTATAGCTTGTTCAGGTTACATGTCCTCCAAATGATATTGGTAGTAGGATCCTTTTCTCATGAAACTGATTCTTTACTCATTCATTTTGATTGATGTTCTGTGTTACAGTGGTACAGGGTCAGAATGGCTGGGCAGTGACGTACACTCCTACTGAGATCTGTGCACTTAAAGGATCAACAGTCGAAATCAACTGCACCTACACGTACCCAGCCATATGGAAATACCAGGTTATCACAGTTGAGAAAACATTCTGGTTCACTCAATTGAAGGATGATGTATTTGTGGATCTGAATACAGACTCAGAGTATGCAGGTCGTGTAGAGGATCGCTGTGAAAACAACATCTGCACTCTGAGAGTCTCAGACCTGAGAGAGAGCGACTCAGCTGAGTACATGATAAGGATTGAAACCAACCATCGTGCTGGAAGATATACTGGTTTACCTGGAGTCCCTCTGTCTGTGCCAGGTAACAATTGAATTCACGTTATTATTAGTTTGTATTAAGAAATCTTGCTATAAATACGTTTATTTGCATTTATCTTGAGAGTTTGGTCCAACACAACATTCCTGTTTCTTCATTACAAATCCAGATCTTCAGGTGAAGGTGCGCAGATCTGATGAGACCTGGTCAGAGCTGAGGTGTCAGAGCAGTTGTCAAATTCCTGGTTATCCTTCCTACATCTGGTACAAGAATGGAGAGAAAATTCAGACAGGAACATTTTCTTTTGCAGTTGACTATGATCCTGCAGACAGCTATTCCTGTACTGTAAACGGACATGAGAATCACCGTTCTCCTTCAGTGTGTAAGTTAACTCCACTGATAGTGGAAAGAATTACAATGGCATTACCATTTCATATGTAACCTCACTGGAGTCTTCTAAATATTAATGTTGCACAGCAGTATTATCTTTAGAAAAAAAACACCTCACTACTAACAGTAATAGCAATATTCAAATACATGTTGTGATGCAACATTTTGCATTTTTCCTTCTGTGTTTGTGGTTCTTTACTTTTAGACGAGAAGTACTGTATCAATCTGGATGTTACATTTAACGGTTCTGTTATTAAATGGCCAACAGCAAAATAGATTTTCCAGTCTTTGAAGATGTATACATGACAGACTCATCAACCAAACAGTCTTGATTACCAGACGTTAACAGTTATTAATCTGAACAATCATAGGTGCTTTTACAACCCAAGCTCGATACAATGAAATTAACCTAGCTGGTCATATTTGCAAACTATTGGTGATACAAACGATTTCAGTGTAAAGACATCCAAGAAGATGTTTTTGTTTTTTATCAGGACATCCTAATGAAAATATTATGAGAGCTTAATGTTCACTCCTATCTCTAATGAATTTACAGTTAATAGAAAACAGTCTAGCGTAATAATGTAAATAGTCAACTGTATATGATAACATAATCTAATCTTATCTAAACATCCATTTTCTCCTCCAGATGCTCCAAAGCTCCCCTGTGTCAGTGAGTCCCTCTGCTGAGATAGAGGAGGGCAGTTCAGTGACTCTGACCTGTAGCAGTGATGCTAACCCAGCAGCTAACTACACCTGGTACAAGGAGAATAAAGACTCTCCAAAAGCTTCAGGACAGATCTTCAACATCACTGACTTCAGAGCTGAACACAGTGGGAGTTATTCCTGTGAAGCCAAGAACATATTAGGAAGTAGTAACACCACCTTACATCTGATTGTTGTTGCAGGTACGTTTATCCATGTATCCGTTGTCAACCGCTTATCCGTAACCAAACTTCCCTTTTCCTAACCACATCAAACAGCTTTAACAGTGGATTCCAACGCGCTCCCAGGCCAGAGTGGAGATATAATCCCTCCACCTGGTTCTGGGTCTGACCCTCGTTCTCGTTCCAGCTGGACGTGCTTGGAAAACCTCCAAAGGTAGACAGCCGGGTGGCGTTATTACTAGGTCCCAAAACACCTCAACGGGCTCCTTTCTACACAAAGGAGCTGCAGCCTTATCCTGAGTCCCTCCTGCATGACTTAACTTCTCACCTTATCCCTAAGCGAGATGCAAGCCATCCTCCGGAGAAAACCCATTTCGCCTGCTTGTATCCTCAATCTCAATCTTTCGGTCATGACCATAGGTGAGAGAAGGAAAAAAGATGGACCAGTAGTTTGAGAGCTATGCCTTCTGGCTCAGTTCTCTCTTCATCACAACGGTGCGGTAAACATCGCCATACTTGATCTCGGGTACAGAGATTGGAGGGCTCTTAGTAGTGAACCTACCTCGTTTCAAGCACCTTAGAGTAAACTTTCCTGGGAAGGATGGGTAGTGTGATGCCTCTGAAATGTAAACATACCCCTTTTTGATCTGGTCTGCCACTCCTTCTGTACTGTCCCCGACTTTCAGGCAATGTTGATGAGACGGGTCAACCATGACAGTCCCTCAACAACCACAGCATTCAGCATTTCTTAACGGATTTCATCAACCCCTGTGGATTGTCACTGTGGAGTTGTTTGTCTACCTCAGTGACCTCAACCAGAGAGATTGATGGTCATCCCCCATCACACTCCAGCTCTGCCCCTACGATAGAGGGGGAATTAATGGGGTTCAAGAGTTCCTCAAATGTTCCTTCCACCCCCTATTAGTTGAGGTAAAAACATCCGATCCCTACTATATCATGTACAGCTTGAGATGGTTCCCTTGTTCCCCCTTTTAAGCTGGCAGACCGTTTTCCCAAACTGCTTTGATGCCGACCGAAAGTCCTTCTCCGTGGCTTCTTGGAACTCCTTCCACACCCGTTGCTTTGCCTCTGCCATGGCTGCACTAACTGGTACACCAAATATAAAAATGCCAGTGTTCTCCATGGTTTCAGAGGTGGATGAAACTGATAAAGTAATTTGTTTATTTACTGTATAACATTTTTGTTAATGATTCCAGAAAATTCAACGATGATAGTGAATGTCATCAGGATGATACTGGGGTTCATGATTCTGATTCCTGTGATTCTCCTGAGTCTGTGGATGAGGTACAACAATATAAATCCATTAGTTCATTCACATTTGTTTTTAAACCTCTTATAACATCATTACATTGTATTGTTATTAATTATATTCTGTATTTGTTGTTGTAGGCAATCCAGTAAAGTGGAGATAGAGGTGAGAAGCCTATTAACAAAACGTTCACTATGTCACTATTAGTTATTTGAAGAAAGTCTGAAGTTAAGGTAGGTTTCAAATCCATCTTGCAGAAACTCATAATGCACTCGGTCATGAAACTATGTGATCAAGTAATCTACTTTTAAACATGATTTAATAAAAAAAGAGCAATTCCTCACTTTGTCTTCTCTCTCTTCATCAGTTGAAGTCTGATGCTGAGTATGAGAACGACTCACACACTGCAGCACAGACAGAAGACACAGAGGAGCAGGAAGACATGGTGTGAAGTCCAGTCAGGTTAGAGCCTCCTGCATCAGATCAAACAGGCCCACTCCACATTTAGAGTCACAGTTCCAGCTGTAACTTTACACAAAGTCTCTGTGATTTTCTTCAGATGCTCACCTGATGGAAACAAAGAAGAAGGACGTTGAAATGTCCCTATGGAGAGCGAGGCTGTGCAGGATGTGGGGGAGGTAGATACATTCACCACTCCAAAATGTTTTTATTGTCAGCAGGTGAGTCAGCAGCATGTAGGTTTAGAAAGATGTGCTGCTGGCAGCTTGAACTCAATCAGGCTGAGGTGTCAAACATGATTTGTTGTTAAGGTCAGCTGATGGTCAGGTGCTCTGTATTAATGCTTTAACTTTGCATGCTTATTGTTTATCTGTTGAGTAGGTGATATTGTAAAAGTCCCCGAATTAGAGTTCTTATGCTAATTGTTATATTGAAATTCTACATAATGAATACATTTACAAAAATCCTGATGGGCTTATTGGTTTGGAGCTCTCTGGGCGGACATAGCCTATAAAGTCTGTGCAAAACAGAGAGTGACCTGAAAACATCACATTTGACTCCATATACAGTTTAGATGAAACTGACAACAAGTGAGGGACCATTGACAACTCTGCAATTGGAAACATTAAAGATCCCATGTCATGGCCATTTCTACTGATCATGATTCCATTGTTGAGGTCTACTAGAATAGATTTATATTGTGCAATTTTCCAAACTCACATTGGTTTCTCATACAGCATCTCTGTATAGTATGTGTATTCACTCTCTGTCCTAAACGGCTTGTTGGAGCTCCTGCCCCCCCCCTCCCTGTGAGCCCACTGTGCTCTGATTGGTCAGCTCGCCCACTCTGTTCTGATGAGTCCACCACCGTTACAGCGGAACATCAGTGATTATGTGTTACAATGGCGTTTGTTAGCAACCAGAAAATGACCCCAGTAATGACAAACAGCTGAGAATGCTGCGTGGGGTCTGGGTGCCGTGTTGGCGGGACATTGCGCGGCTCGCTGCTGCGAGGAGCAGACAGTGTGAGCTGGGTTCATTTCCTGCTTGCTGCGTGGGGTCTGCGAGACAGCGAGACAGCGAGACATCGCGAATGGACGCGGGAAGGTGCTGAGGGGGCTGCAGCACCCCCATCTGCGAGGCTCCACTAGCCCCCGCACCCCCAAACGCGGCGCACCTACAGTGTAAGCGCGCCACTGCGAGGCTCCACTAGCACCCCCGCCCCCCAGCGCGTCACAGTTTCGCCGCTGAGAGTGTGTGTGTGTGTGTGTGTGTGTGTGAGGAGCTCCACGGAATGGGTCCATTTGGGTATGGTCACGTCACCATACCCAGGAAGAAAAAAATGGAAAAAGAGAAATCTCCAACGAGGCGTTCTGGGGCAGCATAGACAGGTCTTTTCTGTGTTAGAGTTTTACTCCCTACAGGGTGTACTTTGAGGGTTTGTGACTCTGCAGACCGTTTACATGCAGAAAAACCTTCATAACACACAAGGGGACGGGTAATAACCGGAAAAGCATGACATGGGACCTTTAATGTTCGGAAAAGTTTCAATTTGAGGTTCTCTTTTTTTTTATTTTCAGAATATAATATGAATAAAATAAATGTATACATAAACTTTCCACATAATTACATTTCAAATAATTGTTACATTGGTTTATTTCTCACATTCACATACATTTGTATCGCCGTGAGGACGAAACGAGCCAAAGCATGATGATAACAGAATGTTGTTTTCATTATAATACTGTCAGTACTGCACATCCCTCTGTATTCAGCACATTGCACATTGTAACTGCACATATTTTATTCAAATTGTATTTCTACCAATAAGCCTATATTTCAACCATGTTCAATGTAAGTATTGCTATATTTGTTCATGTTATTATACTTTTCTTTAAATCGTTTTTTAGCTGTGTTTACATTTTATTTTTATTTGTATGTATGTTTGTGTATGCACCATAACACCAAGTCAAATTCCTCGTACGTGTTAACCTACTTGGTAATAAACCTGTCTCTGATTCTGATTTATGATGATCCAATATCAGGTTGCACAAACAAAGTTTTCTGCTGAGTATCTGATTCAATTCTTGATTCAGGATCAGTGGAAAAAGTGTACATTCCAAAACATATGACCTTTAATGTTTCATAGATTAAATGTCCAGGGCGAACGACTAAACATCTCAAGGTCCTGATTCAGTATCTGATGTTTCACTGTCCTCTCGTGGGGAATCTTAAGTGTGGCACATTCAGTCTTCATCACTCCACTGTCTGCTTTAAAGGGCCAGTTCACCCAAAGTACAAAAAGACTTGTGATTGTTATAGAGTTAAAAATAACAGTAAATCTTAACAGTGGAAATGTTAAATAAAAATGATCTGGGAGAAAAGCGTTTATACACACGAAAATAAATGTATATGTCAGGGTGTAGTTTACACCAGTAAAATACGGCTCTTCACTATCACCCAGTGGTAGAAGCATGAAACTGCAACTAGATCAACTAATGCTTATTCCTCTGAAACACCCAGTGTAATTTAAATAGCTAAACGTATCTTGTGATTATAAAAAATGTTTATTAGAATATTGAAAACAATACAACAATGTTATATCTATATTAGATGAATGGTAACCTGGGGAGTTGTTGACTACTGTACGTTAGCGTTAAGGAGCACCGTTGTTACAGATGGGTCCTAGTATTGATTGTATTTTGTTTTTGATTGTTTGTGATGTTTAGCAGGTACACTTATTCATGTTTTATTTGGGTATCAATCCATACCTTCTTCATGTTCACTATGTTTCTTCAACATGGTCATATATATTGTGGGAGATATGGATGTGCAATATTTCAAGGCATTCCATCCAATTCTAGTTGTGACATTTCAGATGAAAGGTGAAGTAATCATCAAGATCATTCGGGTTTATTCTGTAAGGATACATATCTGTACAAAATGATATAACGATCCATCTAAAGGGTTAGGGCACAATAAAACAAACATTTCAGAAGAACGTATTTCAGTCAGTACAAGAAGAACATGAAGAGATATTGTAAAGTGAAATGAGAGATATGTACATAATCCAGTTAGCTATTACATTTTTTTTTAACAAACAAATCATGTAACACAAGTTATATTTAAAAAGCAGCGCATTTAGTCTTGAAATACTTGAAATTAATAACAGCTTACGCATTCAGAGTAAAAAAGAAAGAAAAGCTGAACACTTGATATAATACAATTTAAGTTTCTCTAAGATATGAAATTGTCTCTATGGCACATTCTTGGAGAGGCTCATCCTGAGAAATATGTTTGAGAAATGTATATTAACCTGCGTAAATACATTATTGACAGTGAACAGAAGTATCACACTTCAAAGCTTGCTGTGTTCAGTGGATTTTGGTGATCACGCTGTACAATTCAGCTGGATCCTCTGGTCTGGTCCTGAGAAATAAATGATAATATCTCTTAATGACAATAGGCATACAAAATCAGTGAATATATTTCAAAGTTATGACATGGGGTAATGTTCCTGTGTGAGGATCTGCTCACCTCGGGGCAAGACTTTTGAAGTTGACGGCAGCATAGTCCGTTGCTTCCTGTTGCTCCGTGTGTCTGAGGGGCTGAGCTGCTCTCATGTTGGAGTAAAGAGGTTCTGCTCGGTTGTTGGAGAAGTGGACGGTGGCATACTGAAGGTCATCCTGCTGCTCCGGCTGTCCCTGATCCGGTAGAGGCTGCAGGGGTAAAAACACTTTCAGCTACACATTCTTACAAAATAATAGGTATTTATTTCACAGAGGAATTTATCCAGACAGAAAAAGGCCAAAGCAACAGCAGCTGTGGTAATGGTGGAGACATGTTCCTTCTTCATCAACATGATGCTGTTTGACAGAAAAGATTAAAGGACAAAAAGTAGGAACACTTTGGAATGTACAAGGAATTTATTTACATCCAAGACAAGAGGAGAATTGAAGAGATTGTGAGATGAATATGTTTATTTTGGTACTAATTTATGACATATGTATCTACTCTCACCTCTTCCCTGTTGCCTGGTCTCTCCTCGGGCTCAGACGAGTCTCTGGGAGAACTCTTTTTTCTGGTTAGCAGATTATATAAAAAATAAATGATCAAATGTTTTAGTTCTGACAAATTCACTTTCAGTGATTTAACAAACAACGATAAAGTTAAACAGATCTGCTCACCTGATCCACAGGAAGACAGAGAGAGAAATGACAGCCAGGAGAACAACAGAGATTGTTGCAGCAGCTAGTAGCTTCCATGGTCCTGAGAAACAGTGATCAACTGAGAACAGACAGGTAATACAGCTGTGTTTCTCTAATGGGGGTATAAGTATGCAGAGTGGTACTTTGGAGTACTGCAGGGGTGTGTGAGGTTTATTTTTCTTCAATGATAAATGTTACATAAAAAATGTATTCAAAACTGTAAATACAATTTTTTTTATACAATGTTACAGTGCTGCAACAAATGCAGATTTGAAAACAAGCACACTTTGTGGTTGTAGCTGAATGCATAAAATGTACCTTTCACAACACTCAGATGTAAGGTGGAGTTACTACGTCCTAACTTGTTCTGGGCTCCACAGGAATAACTCCCACTGTGTTCAGCTCTGAAGTCAGTGATGGTGAAGATCTGTCCTGAAGCTTTTGGAGAGTCTTCATTCTCCTTGTACCAGGTGTAGTTAGCTGCTGGGTTAGCATCACTGCTACAGGTCAGAGTCACTGAACTGCCCTCCTCTATCTCAGCAGAGGGACTCACTGACACAGAGGGAGCTTTGGAGCATCTGGAGGAGATACAATAAATTAACAAAAATGAGTAAAAATAGATTATGTTGATAGAGCTAAAGAAAGCAATGTTGTTGTATATATATTTAGTTTCCTGTATTACTGCTGGCTTGAATACCCTGGACATACGTGCAGATTTGAGAGCCAATTGTAAACAAAATGGCCTTTTCATCATCTACTGTAGCTGCTCTCCATCTCATTGACCTACAGCAGCAGACTGTGAACAAAGTTGTCATTAGTTGCTTGATGCTTTTTAAATCATCTGGGTTTTACTCACATTTCACATCAATAAAGATGGATTCAGATCTTCTACTCCCCAGCACATTCTCAGCTGTACAGTAATACTTTCCAGAGTCTGAGGAGTGGATGGAGCTGAAGATAAGACGTGGTTTATCACTGAAAGGAGGAAGGTAAGCAGATCCATCCTCCTTGTACCAGGTGTAGTTAGCTGCTGGGTTAGCATCACTGCTACAGGTCAGAGTCACTGAACTGCCCTCCTCTATCTCAGCAGAGGGACTCACTGACACAGAGGGGAGCTTTGGAGCATCTGGAGGAGAAAACATACAAACATTTAATTTCAAGATGAGTTTTCACAGTGGAAGATATTTTTTAATGAATAATAGTTCATTAGAAAGTGGCAGGTGGAACTTGATTTACTTTTGTATTAAAAACTGACGAAGAAGAGTAAATATACTGTTTAATGCTTAATATTGTTTTTATTTATGAATATTTTCTCCTTAACTAAAACTCATGGTGAATGTAAACACATGCAGCTTTGACTTTGACCAGAGGTTGGAGCCTTAATGTAGGATTTGCATAAAGGTAAGCTTCAGGTAATAAGAATCATGTGTGTGTGGAGAGCAGCTTTTTGACTGCTTGACGTTTTGCTGAAAGACAACTGGCATTGTGTTCATAATACTTTGGTAAGCATACATGCTATTCTGTGAACAAAGATCACTTTATCAAAAGATAATGAGTGCACACATTGGTCACAATCTTCATGTAATTTAACACAATGTTCCTTTTATTCTTTAGACTGGAGCCTGCTGTTATTGTTGAAATATATCTTATTATCTATATTTTAAATCAAACTGAACTAAATCTACAGCCCATAAACATCATGTAAATATAATTCAGAAGACACAGGGAATGAAGACACTGAACCAGGATCTTTGGAGACTGACAGGTCTGCTGGCGACCTCTGGTGGGTAAATAATACAAAACAAGTGCAATCATGTAATGTCAGTGAAAGTCTGTAAGTCAACTCACACACTGAAGGAGAGGGGAAGTCCTCATATCCCTTCAAAGCACAGGAATAATTGTCTGCTGAATCATAAGTGAAGTCTGCATGAGAAGATGTCTTTTCCTTCACTTCCTGTCTGTTCTTAGACCAGATGTAGGAAGTATTACCAGGTGGACAACTGCTGAGACATTGAAGGAGAGTAGACCAACGTGGTCTGCTCACCTGCACCTGGAGATCTGAATAAAAGTAGAAATATAAAAAAAAGATCAATCATGTTTATGTATAGAAATTAAAATAAAATGTTAAATGTTTGAGGATATTTTCAGATACCTGTGACGGACAAAGTGACTGGAGGACCTGAGTATACATCTCGGGTTGTTTTGATCCTGAACTTGTACTCAGCTGAGTCGCTCTCTGTCAGGTTTCTGATTCTCAGAGTGCAGATGTTGTTTTCACAGAGATCCTCTACACGACCTGCATACTCTGAGTCTGTGGTCAGATCTACAGGATCACCACCTTTCTGTTTGGACCAGAATGTGTTCTGTAATGTGTTTACACTGCCTTTCCATGTAGATGGGTATGTGTAGCTGCAGTTTATCTCCAATGTTGATCCTTTCACTGCACAGATCTCAGTAGAAATGCAAGTCACTCCCCAGACATCCTGACCCTGAACCACTGTAACACAGAGCACATCAGAAACTATAATCAAAGTTAATTAATTAAGTTAACAATTAGTAATGGACACAAAGTGGATACAATTAAGAAAATAGATTTGGGGTAAATGCAACCAGGATAAGCTTTTACATCTCCAAGTATCAGCAGTTATTATCATAAAATCTATCTATAACTATAGCTGAACTGAAAATGAGAATTTTACGAGATATTTATCAGAGTTTATCATTGTAGGGATGCAGGAATACCTAAGGATAGAATAGAAGAGGTACATGTTGCGTGTGGGAAAGAGAAACTCCTTCTGAAGGGAACACAGGGAATTTAGCCTTTGCAGACTATTTACATGCACACACACTTATATAACACACTACAGGGAACAGAAGACCCCTTTCCTTTTGAATTTACATCATCAATTAATGTTCAGGGATCACATTAATTATACAGGTCTGTGCTTTTCTTGTTCAGTTTCCTCTCTGTTCCCTCTGTGTTCAGGGTGCTGAGGACTTAAGTGTTCAAAGTAAATGTAAATGCAGAACACTGAGTGAGCTGCTTCTCTCTGATATACAGATAAGACAAAAGCTGAGGACTGCTATCAACTCAGAGTGAGGAAATAAAACACTGATGCCAGAGATTAGAGAATGAACGAACAGCATTTTGTGCAGAGGTATGGCGACATAAGGGAGGTTGAGAGACAGTACGTAATGTCTCAAGGAATTTGAACACAGTTACTTTATGCAAAAGACAACAGAAAAGTACATTGACCAACACAGGGAAAGATCTTCCCAATATCCATTACAAGTGTCACAAAAAAACTGAACATTTCTAGGTGTTTCCAAATTCTATACACAATTGAAATGCATTGCTTTTGGGAAGTTTGAATTTCACAAAACTCAGATCTACTCATTTACACACATGATTTTCTTTGAATGGAAGTGTAGATGTACAGTACCTGACACAGAGAGCAGGAAGACAACTAATCCACTCGCTGCTGCAGTTAGACTCATAGCTGCTCCTCTCATCTCTGTGAGACTATAAAACATGTCAGATTAAATAATGTTCACAGGAGGCATACAGAATCATTACATCAATAAACTGTTTCTACTTACAGTGAAGGAGGAACGATGTGTTCAAAGATGCCTTTCCTCTGTAGCAATGAGCAGAAGACGGATATCAGGATGGTTAACAACATCATTTCCTTCCTCTTTAGATAATTAATATGCATGATGAGCCATATGCCAGTCACACCCATCACATAGGAAAGGTGGGTTTATCTTGCTCGCTCAAAACATAACGAAACAGACTAAAGTCACAAGAATTAACACTTTCTGCCAATATACCACTGACACCTGAAAAGAGCATTTCAAATGATAAGGGTAAAACAGTTCATCTCTATGAGCACTGAGGAAGTCACACAGTCTGCAGGTGTAGTGAAGGAACAGGAAGGCATTAACCTGTGAACCCACGAGGCAGTTTTACTGAAGAGGATGAAGAGCACAGTATTGATTATAAGACAGAATGGAAAATTACATATCATTTTTTCTTGGTTTGATTCTTATCTCTGCGGTCAAGTTGCTTCTAAGAAATGCAGAACACTGAGAACAAACTTAGTGGCAAACCAACATGAACATGTCACCACATAATCAAGTAAACTGGTATGGTTAACTTAAGACACATAATGGTGATATGTTGATGTTAATTAGAAAGACAATTTGAAATGACTTCGGCTTGTTTCGGTTGATAAGTTAAATAAAATGCAAGCAGATATGTCCTATATTTTAAATTGAAATAAAACGACCACACACCATGCAGCAAACTTCATTATCAATTATCTGCATGTTTAGATACCAATGGAGGTAAGAGAGGAAATAAGTATTTTTGTAGTATGGGTTAACTGATCTTTTAAAGCAGACGGTGGAGTGATACGGAGTGATGAAGCCTGAATGTGCCAGTTATGAGTCCATACTAGAGGATAGTGAAACATCAGATACTGAATCAGGACCCTGAAACACATTTGATATCCATCAAGACTGCAGCATAGATTGTAGCTTAACCTTAAGTATTTCCGTCAGTGACGAGCAGGACTGTGGCTGTGCTGTGGTCACACACTTTACTCACTCAGTAAAGAGGCACTTAAATATTTAAGTCTGCCTGTTTTCACCTTGTTGGCAAATAATTGACTTTCATTATGTTTTCATCTGTTTGCAGTGTTTTCTTATTAAGCAGACGCATGCAATTCCAACTATTTTATTGTTAGAAAAATATCACTCGTCACCGGCTTGGTCTTCAATATCAGGATACATGTCTTTATTATCCTTGCAAGAATGTAAGTAGTCATCACATACAGAGCTGCATGGGACAAATAGGTCCCAGAGTAGAGTCCTTGATATGCTTATATACAAGAGAGGGTGTTACAGTCAACAAGATGGAGGAATACTGGTTCAAAGCAGTATTCTGACATTAGTTAAGATTAGCTAAGGCCTGTGTAAGCAATACACATGACAGTCATATGCCTATCTCTCTAGGGGCTGTGCCATCATGCCAATCTTAGGAACAGAGCTATCATAACTCCATCACAGTGTCTCATGAGCGTCATCCATGTAGTCAAACATCCGGCTACGTACACAGCTACGTAGGGCCTCTGTTATCATGTGCTACTCTGATATAGAAGGAACATTCAGTATTTTCCCAACATTTATCATCACATGTTATGGCATTAGTATGGACAAGAGTTGTGGTGAGTCTCTTTTATGAACTAAAATCAATACAGAACAGAACAAGAAAAAGGTAAACACGTGAAATACAGAACAAAGAGAAGATTAATTGCAACAGGTGTAAACAACGAAGCAAGATAGACAATTGTAATCAGCTCTGTAGGTTATATAATTAACAATAACTCACACATAAGAAAAATAAATATGGCAAACAAAGAATGTGGATGAAATGAACGTACATAGCAAAAAGATAAATGTACCTGACAGACTCATGGAAAGTACAAGTCAAATACAGCTCTTTATTGAAGCCTAGTGGCAGCAGTATGAAACTGCTCTTAGAAAAGCTAATGCATGTTTATACCATTATTACCCCAATGTGCTTTTCAATAGCAACATGTTCATATATTGGTAGAAATATGAATACAAATATTCAAAAGATATCTTAAAACATAACATACTTATTAATCTTCAGGTTAAAGCATGTTATTTTATCCTGTGGGAGATGTATGGCACTCAATCCAATAGAAGTTGAGACATTTCGAATGAAAGGTCATCCTTCAAATCATTTAGAGTTATATTTGAGGAACCAATATTTGAAACAAACGTCCATCCAAATGTTGTGAAGTCATAAAAACAAGACACACAAAAGAAAACTCTCTAAAAGTATGAATCAAGGTTTCGAGGCTTTTATTGTCATTCGTAGATCGCTACAGTGGAGTTATGTCGAGGAAAATCTTAGGCTCCTCCAACAGAGCAACACAATAAAACAGATCAAATAGTGCAAGTAAATACAAATCAAATATAATAGAAATAGTGCAATCAGAGTCTATATACAAGTGATGTATGTGAACAACATTTTTGGCAATCTATCGAGTACTTGTTGAGATATTTCAGTCAGGACAAGAAGAAGAACATGGTGAAGAAATATTGTAGATAGAAAGGACAGAAATGTACTTAAAGGGGACCTATCATGCAAAATGCACTTTGTGATGTCTTTTATTCATACATATGTGTCCCCGGTGTTCCAGGGAACTCACAAAGTGTCAGAAAACACAACCCTCTCTCTTTTCCTCCATACCCAAATCTCTAAAAACGGGGCTGCAACGGATTTGATACGGGTGGATTTTTTATTTGCACCTTTTTGACGTAATGTAGGTACACTCCGCCTGATTGGTCAACTCTCCACCAATCAGGGGAATGAGAGGTTGGGCCATGTTGACTCTCCACTCGTAATCACAGCAAGCATGATAACATGACGCTCGTGCCGGGGCCGTGTCACGCCCCCCTCTTCCGCATGGGGGCGTGGTCAGCTGAATCCGACCTTGCAAAGACAGAGCTGGAGTGAGGCAAAATGAGGCATGGCTAAAATGCATGATCTGTTTCGTATTTTGAAAATTAAAACGTATTAATATACCTTATATATATATATATATACCTTATATATTATTTAAATATAGCATGATAGGTCCCAATGTAAATAGTTTATTATGAATACAATATAACTCTTTACTAATACATAAAGCTTCCCAGCGAAACAGACGGCAGTGGGGAGCCAGTGAGGGATCACGTCCCTTGTTGCAGCCAAAGCTACTATTTATTTGTTTACCAAAAATCGCTCTATATTTACAATGGAATGCATTAAGTTGTGAAATACTTACCCCTAGGGGCACTTTGGAGGTGTTTTTTTCATCCTAATAGTTCCTCAAATGATGATAGTATAATATGTTTCTGAAAATATTTTAAATAGAACACAGTTTATATTCAATGTTAAAAACAGCTGATCCAATCAGAGTAAAACAAAGCTGAAAACTGTTGAAATTATAAATAAATGTAAGTTTTTCTAATATATTATTTTCTCTGTGGACATACTTGGTGAAGCACATCCTATATGTATTTTTAAAATATCCAAATTAACCGTGTTATTTCAGATCATACATACTATCAAGAAAATGATAGAAATACAAAAAAAAGCAAGGCCTGCTGTGTTTATCGGGATTCATTGATCGTGCTGTACAATGCAGCTGGATCCTCTTCAGAGTCCTGCCCTCTGGTCCTGAGAAATACATAATGCCATTTTTTATAAAAACACTCATTCAAAAGTAATGAATTTCTTTCAAAGTTATATCATTTTAGTTTTGTAGGTATGTTTATGTTCCTGTGTGAGGATCTGCTCACCTCGGGGCAGCACTGCTGAACTGGACGGCAGCATACTCCGAGACTTCCTGTTGCTCCGTGTGTCTGAGGGGCTCAGCTGCTCTCATGTTGGAGTAAAGAGGTTCTGCCCGGTTGTTGAAGTGAACGCTGGCATACTGAAGGTCATCCTGCTGCTCCGGCTGATAAGGTATACACTGCAGGGATGAAACACTTTCAGATACACATTTTACATTTAGTGTTGAATTTACGGAGGAATGGACCCAGGACAGAAAAGGCCAAAGCAACAGCAGCTGTGGTAATGATGGAGAAATATCCCTGCTTCATCAACTTGATGCTTTATGACAGAAAAAATTAAAGGATAAAAGGTGGGAAAACTTCTGGATGTACAAGGAATTTATTCAAATCAAAGATCAGAGGGGAATCAAAGAGATTGGGTTAGACATGTACTTTTTATAGAAGGATGTAAAAAGAGCAGTAAGAGGTCGTTCTCTGTCAGATCAACTTTCTAGAAGCACTTAAAGACCCCATGAAATACTCCTCTGTATACATTTAATGTAATATGTTTTCTTTTGTACTAAATGTATCACATATCTATTCTCACCTCTTCCCTGTTGTCCGGACGCTCTTCAGGCTCAGCAGTGTCCCTGCAAGCCCTCTTTTTTCTGGTTAGGAGTTTATTAAAAATAAATGATGAAATCTGTTCAGACAAACAGACTTTTAATGATTTAACAAACAATGATTAAGATGATCAGATCTGCTCACCTGATCCACAGGAAGACAGAGAGAGAAATGACAGCCAGGAGAACAACAGGGATTGTTACAGCAGCTGGTAGCTTCCATGATCCTGAGAAACAGAGATCAACAGAGAACAGATGGTTAATTAGAGAGGTGCCAGTTCACCTCCTGGGCCCTGCCGAGGTGCCCTTGAGCAAGGCACCGAACCCCCAACTGCCCCTGGCGCCGGCTAAACTGGCAGCCTCTTCGCTCTGGCCCTCTCCAGATGCATGTGCATGTGTATTCTGTATAGTGTGTGTATAACTGTGTGTGTATCTACTTGTATACCGTGTGTGTATTAAAAAAACGAAATACAAGCCAGAGTGATTAATAAAGGTTCATCTTCTTCTTCTTCTTCTTAATATGGATACACGGACCCCTAGGGTTACTTTGGAGTACTGCAGGGGGTGTGTGAGACTTATTTTTCAACCATCTTATTCCTAAAATAATGATACTATATTAAGTACAAAAAAACAAGGTAAATAAACAACCCTTTTTAAATAGATAGTAAGAAAACATTATCTCACTAACGAGAAATATCTCTCCTATCCATCCCCTGCTCAGAGAAAAAATCTTGAGTATGTCCTGACAAATCTCAACTTAATGTTGAATACAAAGACCTGCATTACTAAGGTCTCATCACATTTAAAAACAATGGTTGTCAAAGTGTTTTGAACAGGACAATACCATCTACAAACAGTGAAATTGCCATCTACTGTAACACTGGACAGACTTTGGCTTCACCGTACTATTCTGTTCTCATGTAGACAAACCTTCCATCAACATTGGGTGTGCTTTACTTAACTTCACAAAACAAAACCAACTCTCACTGTGAGTATCAATGGAAAGACTGCACCCCAAACTGCAATACATTACGATGAGCCCTTAGTTATCTTACAGAGAGAAAACATCCTGACCAGAGGTCGCGTTAACCGGATATAAAAAGTGTAGCGCAACCTCTGATCCTGACCCCTATCCCCAACCAAGAATGAAAACTGTAACCCACATTGTTTTATGCCTCAAGTCATGTGTGACTGAAAACAAACAAGCTGATAAGTGTGTAGTAGTGGATGAATGCATAAAATGTACCTTTCACAACCATCAGATGTAAGGTGGAGTTACTACGTCCTAACTTGTTCTGGGCTCCACAGGAATAACTCCCACTGTGTTCAGCTCTGAAGTCAGTGATGTTGAAGATCTGTCCTGAAGCTTTTGGAGAGTCTTCATCCTCCTTGTACCAGGTGTAGTTAGCTGCTGGGTTAGCATCACTGCTACAGGTGAGAGTCACTGAACTGCCCTCCTCTATCTCAGCAGAGGGACTCACTGACACAGAGGGAGACTTTGGGCATCTGGAAATACAATAAATCAACAAAAATGTGTAAAAATACATCATGTTGAATTGAAATGAAAAATACTTATCTGTGAGCATCTGAATTTAGAAGTGTTTTTTGACAGGTATAGAGCTAAAGACAACAATTATGTTGTAGACATATTTCGTTTTCTTATTACTTCTGGTTTGAATACACAGCATACGTGCCTATTTGGGAGCCAATTGTAATAAAACTGCATTTTCATCATCTACTGTAGCTGCTCTCCATCTCATTGACCTACAGCAGCAGACTGTGAACAAAGTTATAATTCTTTCATGATGCTTTTCAAATTAGCTGGTTTTACTCACATTTCACATCAATAAAGATGGATTCAGATCTTCTACTCCCCAGTTGATTCAAAGCTCTACAGTAATATTGTCCAGAGTCAGAGGACTGGATGGAGCTGAAGGCAAGCTGTGGTCCTTCATTGACAAAAGAAAGGTGTGCATTTGGATCTTTGTACCAGGTGTAGTTAGCTGCTGAGTTAGCATCACTGCTACAGGTCAGAGTCACTGAACTGCCCTCCTCTATCTCAGCAGAGGGTCTCACTGACACAGAGGGGAGCTTTGGAGAGTCTGGGAGATAACAGATGAACACCTTTCCCATTTAATTCCACAGTGGAAGATATTTTAATAAAACACAAAGTGGCTGGTTACCTTGATTTCATCCTTTATCAGAAATCAAAAAACGTTGACATCTTCTATGTCATGGAAGAAGTTTCCTTCATAATTATCATGTATACTTTATATTCTTGACAGCAGCTCTTCTAGTAAGAGTATATTCTTACCATTATACAATCAAAAAGAAAACATAAAGCATGTAGAATTCAGATTCATGAGGAGCAAGTGTCTTAGTGTTGAAGATAGAAAACAGGAAATTAGCCTGGTTCAGTTTTGTTTGGAAACGACAAGTCTGCTGATGCCCTCTGGTGGGTAAACAAGACAATGAGTGCAATCATGTTATGTTAGTGGAAGACTTTGAGTAAACTCACACACTGAAGGAGAGGGGAAGTCCTCATATCCCTTCAAAGCACAGGAATAACTGTCTGCAGAATCATAACTGAAGTCTGCATAAGAAGATGTCTTTTCCTTCACTTCCTGTCTGTTCTTAGACCAGATGTAGGAAGTATGACCAGGTGGACAACTGCTGAGACACTGAAGGCGAGTAGACGATCCTGATCTGCTCACATGCACCTGGAGATCTGAATAAAGCTAGAATGAACAAAACTGTCATTATGTTCATACATAAATATAAATCAAAACATTCAAACTATTTGCAAGAAGTTGAAATTAAGAAATGAATTGTTATAACTCAGTTATTATTAGAAACCCAGTATGAATGTTACCTGTAACAGACAGAGTGACTGGATAACCCCAGTATGCAGCTCGGTTTGTTGTGAATCTGAACCTGTACTCAGCTGAGTCGCTCTCTCTCAGGTTTCTGATTCTCAGAGTGCAGATGTTGTTTTCACAGAGATCCTCTACACGACCTGCATACTCTGAGACTGTTCAGATCTACAGTTTACCATATTTCCATTTAGTAAACCAGAATGTTTTCTGTACTGTGTTAAATCTGCCTCTCCATGTAGATGGGTATGTGTAGCTGCAGCTTATCTCCACTGTTGATCCGTTCACTGCACAGATCTCAGTAGAAGTAAGTCACTCGCCAGCCACGCTGACCCTGAACCACTGTAACAGAGCACATCCGACACCACAATGAAAATTAAAAAACGTAAGTTAACTATGAGTTAATGAGACATAGTGGATCGTAATACTGACATGTTTTGAGGGGAAAGTAACTTAAGACGGTTTCAAGATCCTCGATAATCAGCATTATTCGTCAAAAAAAACGTTTTCAGCATGCATCTACAATAGATATCTATCAAAGTTAATCATATTTTTATCAATTTTGAGACGTAGGAATATTTGCTTCATGTTAAGAATTTGCTCCTTTTAATCAACATTTTGTTTCAGAAATTGACTAGTTCCTAATACATTTCAGAAAGATACATTAAGCACACTTTTCTCAGATATAGCAGAAATGAAAAATGTAATTCTTTCTTATACACTAATAACTGCTGCAAATTATACTTTGAAGATTTTTTAAAGCTTTTCCTGAATTAAACAAGGTAGAACAGAAGTCCACACACAAATAATTACAGTAGCTTAGTTAAAAAAGTTATCGGACAGGACAACTAAAAGTGAACATAGATAGTAAAAGATTAGGAATACTATTAATTATACAAGTCTGTGCTTTTCGTGTTCAGCTTCCTCTCTGTTCGGTCAGGTTGCTGATGAGTTAAGTGGGAAAAATATAAATAAATGCAGAGCACTGAGGTCTGAGCAGCTTCTGTCTGATATACAGATAAGAAAAAGAAGTTTGCTGTAACTCAGAGTGGAAATACAACACTGAGGTCAGAGAACAGAGAAGGAACTATAAAAGTGTTTGGTGCAGACGTATGGCGACATAAGAGAGGTTGAGACACAGAACGTCATGTCTTAAGTAATTTGTACACAGTAACTTTATGCAAAAGACAAAAAAAAAGGATATTGACCAACAAGGAAAGATCGTCAGTGTCACAAAAAAAACTGAACATTTCTAGGTGTTTACAAATTCTATACACAAATTGATTGCGTTGTTTCTGGGAAGTTTGCATTCCACAAAACTCCGAACTACTTATTTCCACACATGATCTGCTTTTACAAGTCGCACATTTTCCTAGATGTCCCTTTCCCTA